>CM068828.1:21219935-21842435 GCA_028554795.2 Sinohyriopsis cumingii | reverse complement strand
CAAAATATTACAAATCTAACTGGACTTTCTACCAAAGAATTACATACTAGCTAACTCAGGAATTCCTAATAAAAATGCACACATGATCCTTAAAAAATAATATAAAAGATTTAACATTTTAGCCCAACTGCAAGCAAATTATGAATTATTTGGATCCATTACAAATTTAATTAATTATATTTCCAAATATTTCAGTCAACATATGAAAAGACTGTTACTATGGAAACCCTGACCAATTTTTACTGCAACCTATGTCTGAAGTTCATTTCATGTAACAGTTATACATGTACAACAATAGTAGTGAAGCAAAATATTTTAAAAAATTGAATAGTTTTAAAAAGTTTTAACAGTAACTCATCAGTAATTTAATCACATGACAAGAAAATACACAAAAACAGAAATTTAAAGTGATGGCTTTGAACACCATACCTAAGTATCTAATGATATCATATGAAAATTCACAAAAACAGACATTTAAAGTAACTCTTTCAACATCATACATCTTTTGACTTTTTACGCTCAATTCTCCCTAGTTGAGCCAGCTTCACCCAATTCAGTCTTGAGAGTGGTCATTTCTCCAAAATATTAGACTCTAAAAGAATAACACCAGGTGGGGTAGATTACACTTCTATTTGATGACTGTTCTCACTCTTAATAAGTACACATTACCTGGAGTACACAGTTTATACTGTTCCAATATGGCATTATAAATCATTGACTGTACTTACAGAGAAATATGCTAACATAATTATATTAAATGCTTAAAATGTAACTGTTTTATGTATTCTGCATGCATTAAAGAAATCCTTCTAAGTTTTTAAAATATGCAAATACTGTATCAGGAGCTGTGTATTTCAAAATCTTGTCTGTATTCCTAGAGTATTTATTAAGGACTCTGTGTATTTCAAAATCTCATCTGTATTCCTAGAGCACTTATCAAGGGCTCTGTGTATTTTAAAATCCCATAGGTACCCCTGGAGTATTTATCAAGAGGTTTGAGTATTTCTAAATTTCATCTCTACCCCTAGAGGATTTATCAATGGCTGTGTGTATTTCTAAATTTCATGTGTACCCTTAGAGAATTTATCAAAGGATATGTGTATTTCTAAATTTCATCTGTACCACTAGAGGATTTATCAAAGGCTCTTTGTATTTCTAAATTTCATCAGTAGCCCTAGAGGATTTATCAATGGATCTCTGGATTTTAAAATCTCATCATACCTTTAGAGGCCTTATCAAAGGCTTTGTGTATTTCAAAATCTCAATGTACCCCTAAAGTATTTATCAAAGGCTCTTTGTATTTCTAAATTTCATCGGTACTCCTAGAGGATTATTCAAAGGCTATGTGTATTTCTAAATTTCATCTGTACCCTTAGAGGACTTATCAAAGGAGGCTCTTTGCATTTTTTCTAAATTTCATCTGTACCCCTAAAGCATTTATCAAAGGTCCTTTGTATTTTCTAAATTTCATTTCTACCTCTAGAGGATTTATCAAAGGCTCTGTGTATTTCAAAATCTCATCTGTACACCTAGAAGGTTTATCAATGGATCTGTGTATTTCAAAATCTCATCTGTACCTCTAGAGGATTTATCAATGGATCTGTGTATTTCAAAGTCTCATCTGTACCTCTAGAGGATTTATCACTGGACCTGTATATTTCAAAGTCTCATCTGTACCTCTAGAGGATTTATCACTGGATCTGTATATTTCAAAGTCTCATCTGTACCTCTAGAGGATTTATCACTGGATCTGTATATTTCAAAGTCTCATCTGTACCTCTAGAGGATTTATCAATGGATCTGTATATTTCAAAATCTCATCATACCCTTAGAGGATTTATCAAAAGGCTTTGTGTGTTTCAAAATCGCATCTGTATCCCAGGAGGATTTATAAAAGGCTCTGTGTATTTCAAAATCTCATCTGTACCCTTAGAGGAATTATCAAAGGCTTTGTGTATTTCAAAATGTCATTGTACCCCTAGAGGATTTATACACTACTCACACCTACCCAACATTTCAAACAAAGACTGACTCGTGCAAATGACACTAGTAGTGCACTGGTTTATATCATCTCTACAAAATGTGTGTTGTGCTGATAAAATTAAAGCTAAGCTTCATCGCCAGAAGAAAATATTTTAAAAAGGCAAGTAAGTCCAATTCACCGCTGTAGCAGAAAAATACATGCAAAACACAAGAAGCAATGTGTAAACTGTGCTCTAGTTGTAAAACAGAAAAACATCAATAACAATTAAAATGGATAAGTTTTTTTAATTAGATGAATTGATCCAGATATTTTGCTTACATAAATGCTTCAGAGTAAATAAAAATGGCATATGTTAAACTCAATGGCATTAATTACCAAAAAGGATGTCACATACAAAACTTAAACCATTAAGGACTCAAATGTTGCCAAACTGATGCAAAAGTAGTAATACATGAAGTAACATGCATATCAGAGGTTGAAATATTCTAAATGTCCACTCACCCAGTCAGGCAAGTACCAACCATTTTACTAAGAATAAACTTCTACTCAACCAGATACAATTACAGCAATATTAAAGTTAATGGCATAATTGCAATAAATGAAAGGCCATTTTCTAAAACTTATTCTGTGACCCTTCTAACACAAGTCATAAGTAATTACAAACTGAGGCAAGTTTGTTTACTATTGATGAGTGAGTATAAAGTGATTGTACAAACTTGATTAAAACTAACAGAAAAAGTAGAAAGTATCGATTATCAAAGAACAATTTAGTCAGCAATATTCTCAACAGAAAATTATTTTCATGAAAGATAAACCCAGGTCAGTTCTCAATGAACATTTAGTGAATTTTCAAACCCTGCATATAAGCACCAAAAATAGGTGAATCATAATAAAATAGAATTAGAATTTTTCTGCTGTATAGATCAACTTTATTAGCGATGTAGTATAAAGCAAAAAGTAAAAGCACCAAACAGTTTGTACAGTTTGTACAGTGTGCATAATAAGTAAAAACCAATAAGCCTTGAAAGAATATGAACATAAAACCATACTTACACGTCACTGAAATGTGAAACAGAAAAAAGACCTGTGTTAATGATTGAAAATAAATGCAAACTGTTATACAGCATTACATCATTTTGCTGACTTGAGTGATAACCTACCATATATATTTTCTTCTAAGTCGAGTCAAACTTCAAAGAACAAAGATCCTGATCTGCCATAGCATAATATACATGCAGATCAGGGTCTATGTTGATTGTTCTACTGATTATTCCAAACAAACTGCACGAACCCAGATCTGCCAGTGCACTGTGTGATGGTAGATTTGGTTCTGTGCAATCTGCAGTTGGACTTGTCTTATAAGATAGATGGTATAATCAAATATGATAGAGAATAAATACAAAGTGTTCTGAAGCATTGCATGTGTTTATACGAGGGCTGTTCCAGTAAAATATACTTGTGATCCAAGAAAGGCACCTTTAATGTGAGTAGTCACCAACAGATGCAAATTATACATTCATGTCATATTTGTATCAAGTCTTTGAATAATCAGAGTACCCTGGCATATAATTTTTAAGATCTTCCAAGGACATCGTTTATACTTAAAAGGAACAGCCCTGAGTAAAGTGACAACACATATCAAAGACAGAACAAGAAACAATTTTCTGGACGTTTTTATATAAATATTAAATGACTAAAATAAACCTTTCATCTACTGTGTTAGCAATTAGTTTCATTATCAAATAAATTTACTGCATAACTCCATTCTAACCTTCCTAGATGCTTGATGTGAACAAATGTGTACAAAATTATTTCTGACCAAAAACTCACTCTCTCTGCTTAGCACACAGTGTGAATGGAAAAGATCAATTTAAATTATTAGCTTCACAATAAATGTAATCAATTTTATTTTGGTGATAATATTCAAGTCCAATAAAATTTCACTGACAAAATGTTTCTCCTCTATTTGTCAGCCTCCCATGTCGTTGCATTTTATGGTGCTATTTTGACTTACTGTGCAAGTTAATGACACAAACAGACTTTATTTTCCAGACACTTCTGGTTAGCACTTACCTCTAACAAGCTACATGTATTAATTCTTGGAACAATTACATTTTTAAACGGATACATTTCTGTCAAACAGGATGATCTCTGTTTGACAGGAGGGCAATCTGTTGATTCAGAATCATTTGACGATATAATAAAGATGTGTGTGTGTGTGTGTGTGTGTGTGTGTGTGTGTGTCTGTGTGTGTCTGTGTGTGTGTGTGTGTGTGTGTGTGTGTGTCCATGTTTACATGTTAATGCCATAGCAGGGTTTGAATTAAGTGTAGAGTAGTTGGTAAAACATCATTATTCCTACCAATTTTCTGAGACAGTAGCTAAATTGCTTACCATCAGGTAAATGTGTTATTACCGTCATGAGTAAAAATTGCTTAGCATGAGGCAAGATTGTTATTATGATGAGGCAAAAGTGTTATTACCATGAAACAAAACTGCTTACCATGAGGCAAAAGTGTTATTACCATGAAACAAAACTGCTTACCATGAGGCAAGTGTTATTACCATGAGACAAAATTGCTTGCCATTAGGCAAAATGTTATTGTCTTGGGGCAGACATGTTCCTAACATGAGGCAAAATTGCTTACCACGAGGCAGGTGTTATTACCACAAGGCAAAAGTGTTATTACCATCAGACACAATTGCTTACCAGGTGGTAAGAGTGTTACTACCATCAGGCAAAATTGCTTACCACAAGGCAAGAGTATTATTACCATGATCTTATATTTGAAAATCCTTGGTGGCAAAAATTCTCTACCAGATTTTTCACCAAGTATCAAGACCATAAAACTGGTAGCAAATTTGCTACATAATGCTCTGTACTTCAAACCCTGCCCAGTGTGGCTACAAGAGCTGTTCCAGTAACACAAACTTAGGACCCAGGGATGGCTCTTTCAAAAGGGAAGTGACTGTTCACAATCTCCTATTTGCGGATGATAGTCTGCGAAATATCATATCGGGGTCTGACATGCAATACAGTATTGACCATTTCTTTTCAGCTTGTGACAAATTCAGTCACACAATGGTATCAAGATGACAGAGGTACTGCACGAATCTGCACCTGGAAAGCCTTTTGTAATCCCTATTATCACATTAACTAGCCAGACCCTACAAGCAGTGGTCAACTGACCTATCTCTTCAGTGCACTGTCATATGCAGTCCACATCGACAATATAATAAGAGCCAGAATTGTTGAAGCAAGTGTGGTCTTTGGCTGACTATGTGCAGATATCTGGGAGTGCAGAGACATCAATCTACAAACAAAACTAAAGGTCTAACAAGCCAACCAAGCTGTATGCTTACAAAACCGAGATGGTGTACAGACACCATGCCAACGAGCTAAATAATTTTCACATAAGTTGCTTGAGGAAACTGATGAAGATAAGATGGCAAGACACTGAGGTCATCACATCAGCATGCATTCCAAAGACAAGTATTCTTAGCATCAACATTCTGCTTATAAAGTAACAGTTTAGAGGATCTGACCACTTCATCGGGATGTCAGATGCCCAACTAGTAGAGATCTTGTATGGTGAGTTGAAGGAGGAAAGTCAATATTAGGGTGGTCAGAAGAAATGCATCAAAGATTTCCTCAAGTCATCCTGGAAACACTTGAAACAGACCCTCATATTTGGAAGACATCATGTGGGAACCTGGCACAGTCTCACCCTACAGGCTTTGAAAGGAGGAAAACTGCAGAGGCAGTGCAGACACACGAGCAATATAAATATCAGAACTGCAGCAAATCCTCAGTTGATCAAGGAAACCCAAGTGGCATTTCCTGTCCAGTGTGCCAAAATTCAAAGCACAAATTGGCCTCATCAGCCACTCACATACTTACAGAAACTAAACTTATTAGTGATGTCATGATAATCTTCTCAAAGTACGAACAATAAAAGTAACCAATGACTGTTATTTAGACTTTTTATCATTTTCATACAAATTCTATACCCTAGCATATATTTTGTAACATCACAGGATACAATATACATGAAATTCCTGACCCAATTTTTCACCAAGTATTAAAACCATACAACAGACAGCAATGTGCTACTTGCTACTTTGTATTTCAGAATTTTTTGAGTGTAGTAATAAATCAAAAAAAGATACTTCACTATTCCAGTAACACATTTTTTTTTCCCACTGTCCACTTTAACCTAATAAGACTTACTCAGTTGGAGGTTTGTATTTCAACACTCTCAAAAGACTGAACACTCTGACAGCCGTCTGGTCAGGACTCTCCTCTCGGATGTCAATTTTGTGCTGAAACAAGAATGTACACATTCAAGTACTATAAAACTGCACTAAGGTCATGTGACTAATCACTGTGCTATTTAGCTGGTTGGAAGGTAAATAATGACTAATTGTGAGGCATGCTAGAAAACAATTTACACAAAATTAATGAACTCTGCATGTACTCTTGATCTAAAGGGAATTACTGTACAATTTTGTAATGATTTTAAACTTGCTATGACAAATAAGAGAAGCTTATTTCATTTAACACATTCTGCTGTGCACTTGTGATGAATCATTGTTGTTGAATTCTAAGTGACCTATAAGTGTAATAAGTGAATGGCTTACAGTTCACTTGTAAGTATATTTCATTAGCAAGTGAAATGCCTAATTTGCAAATCAAATCATAATCATTCACCTATGCATCATTCATACACCCATTATCAGTGATGAATTTTAAGTGACTTATAAATCATATATAAGATATTTTTGCAAGGGGAAACAATCAGTAGAAATAGTCAGGGTCAAGGTGTTTGACCCTAGGGTCTTTATCCAGATCCTTGCATTTTTCTCCATGACAACTTACCTGTATTTGTTAATTAAGACAAGAGTCTAGATGTTCAATACATCATACCTTTGGGTCTATTTCTGAGAGGACATCATTCAAAACTTGTAGAAGCTGGAGGGGCTCCAGTCCATCAAAGGATATCATATTGTAGCTCTTACTAAAGGGCTCTTTGTTCAGCTCCTGAACTATGAATTTCAGTTGCTCACTCATCTTGTTGCTTTTTCTGTACCCTTATAAGAATGGTGATTAATCTGAAAACAAAAATTAAAATGAAAATGTACATAAGGTGATTACAGATTTCTTATTCATGATACAACTTTAGTACTAAACGGAAGATAACATGTTGCAAGCTACATGGTAGAAACTAAACAAGATAACACATGCATGCAATGTTTTTTGTTTGCATCCATATGCTTTGAATTTCAAAGTTGCCAACTTGAAAAATAGATGTTAGAGTAAGAGGATAGCAATCTGAATATGTATATGTGTATATTGATATTTTTGTTGTTGAGTTTAATTATAGTGGCATGCGCACAATTGTGCATGTGCCACTTTAATATATCGATATGTGTATGTATGTGTATATGTATATATATGTGTATATCAATGTGTATGTATGTGCATATGTATATATATGTGTATATTGATATATGTATATCTGCATGTGTATATGTATGTCAATATGTGTATATCTGTATGTGTATATGTATGTGTATAGCTGTATATGTATATGTATGTACATATGTGTATATCAATATGTGTATATCTGTATATGTATATATGTCAATATGTGTCTTATGTGTATATGTGTATGTCGATAGGTGAATATCTGTATGTATATATGTATCAATATGTGTATATCTGTATGTGTATTTGTGTATGTCAATATGATATCTGTATGTATATATGTGTATATCTGTAAGTGAATATGTATGTACATGTGTATATCAATATGTGTATATCTGTATGTGTATGAGTATCTTATATCTGTATGTGTATATCACTATGTGTATCTGTATGTGTATATTTATGTGTATGTGTATCTTATATATGTATGTGTATATCTGTATGTGTATCTATGTGTATATGTATATATCACTGTGTACATGTATATCTATATATGTGTGTGTGTGTGTGTGTGTGTGTGTGTGTGTGTGTGTGCATATGTATATGTATATTTGCATGTGTGTGTTTTTATGTATATCTATAATTGGTACATGATTTTTATTTAATTTTTGTCATTTTTATTCATGGCTTTAAATTTTACAGATTATCTTTAGTTAGATATAGCCTACCTGACAGTTTCTGTTAAGAGCATACAATTACACAGGATCTATCAAAAGATGTTGTGCTGAGAATTAATAATAATAATCTTAATGATAAGACCTAATGGCTAATTTTTCATTGGCTGATGGGGTTTGGACAGTTCTAAATTTCAGTAACTTTCTACTGGTTGGGCTAGGTCAAATGAATAGGCAATTTCAAGACAAATTCAGTAGTAAGATATGTCACGTGGAGTATATTGTGAAATACAACAGAAGTTGTATATATAAGGAAAGAACTGAGCAATCAGGTTCATCTTATTTTAGAGTCAGTCTCATTTCTTGTGTTCCTGTTGGAAGTCTGTAGTTGTGTTTTATGTTGTACTTAAATATTATTCGAGAGGAAAAACATTTCTTTGGACTGTTCAGTGGAAATAGAAAGTGCTCATTATCTGAACTATAATATTATTCTGGAACTGTTGTTAATTATTCGAAGGTGTTCTGGACAATGCCATCATGACAACATCATGATTCTTCGCAGACCAGTACAGTTCAAATCTAGAAATTTTTATCTAACTTCCATTCTTTGAGATGTTCATGGACCTTTATCAGGAGTATTTTGGATTCACTTCATAAGTTCCTCTCACATTTTCATTTCTAACTTTGATAATTATATTATTTGTTAAGTTTTTTAAAAACTTTTTGGTTTTACTTCTTTCTGTTACTTAGTTTATGACCTCAGAGTCATAACAATGTGTATATGCACATGTATGTATGTATCTGTATGAACACGTGTATCTATACCTGTATACATATATATGTATGTGTATATGTGTACAGTATCTGTATACCTGTACATGTATATGTATAAGTATTTTTGTTTATGTGTATGTATCTGTGTGTGTCAACTAGTCACTGTTTCACTCCAGTTCCTGATGTTAGCTAGTCACTGTTTCACTCCAGTACCTGATGTCAGCTAGTCATTGTTTCACTCCAGTTCCTGATGTCAACATGTCACAGTTTCACTCCAGTTCCTGATGTCAGCTAGTCACTGTTTCACTCCAGTTCCTGAAGTCAACAAGTCATTGTTTCACTCCAGTTTCTGAAGTCAACAAGTCACTGTTTCGCTCCAGTTCCTAGTGTCAGCTAGACACTGTTTCACTCCAGCCCCTGATGTCAGCTAGTCACTTTCACTCCAGTTCCTGAAGTCAACAAGTCACTGTTTTACTCCAGTTCCTGATGTCAACAAGTCACTATTTCCCTTCAGTTCCTGAGGTCAACAAGTCACTGTTTCACTCCAGTTCCTGATGTCAACAAGTCACTGTTTCACTCCAGTACATGAGGAGGCCTGATGAAGACATATGGGTCCCATAATATTGGTGTGTGTGTGTGATTTGGATTTTTTGACATAGCTTTAACAAATTCTTAGTCATATCACTATGATGTCTGCAGTGTGACAGTTTATAGTGATGTCTACCACTGGGGAATCATGCCGCAGACATGAAGCATGATGTCCCACCCAGTCACATTATCCTGACACTAGACCGACCAGTCCTAACATTAACCTCTTAATGCTGAGCACCAAGTGAGGCAGCTGCCAGTACCATTTTTGCAAGTCTTTGGTATGACTCGGCCAGAGACTGAACACACGACCGCCTGTATCGGACGCTTTAACCACTAGGCCCCATAATATTGGACAATCCAATACCTTTTTTGCTCTAAAATGATTTTTCTGAAATGGCTTCATGAACAACAGAGGTCTTGGTAATGCTTAATCATGCATATCTGGATGCAGATTTTCTTATCTGGGATGCAGAAAATCATGCAGGAGTCCTCTGTATGCATGAAATAGCTGGGTGGCAAATTCAAAGGCTTGCCAGTCTTGCTTTTCAAACACCTGCTGAATGTGAAAATGTGTTTATCATTTTAACTGTGCTGATATGTACAATCATGACAGAATTCAGTGGTTGAAAGACCCCCTGATGTGCATGTTGTCATTATAAGAGTACATCAAAAGAACATGATGCTATAGTAAGGTGGCGAGGTCAAAGACTTTGGCAAGCTGCTGACTGGTGGGAAAATATGCTGATATTTACAATGACTGAATTCAGATGAAGAAAGATCCAGCAACGTACATATGGTCATTATAAGAGTACATCAAATGAACAACTTAGCTTTCATTATTGTGTTTGTTTCCGAGTGTAGTCGAATAAGTAGTGCATGTGACCTCAAAATTAAGATGTGTTCTGATTTAGACAAAATAGTTTGCAAATTTGGATAAGTATTTTGGGGTTAAATGGCAAATTAATAAAGATTGTAATGATATTCAGAAGTGTGATAAAGTTGCTAGAACTAATAGTTCAGATTTAACAGGAGCCAACTGTATGAATGTGTGATGTATGGCTTAGTGTTTAAAATAAGACCTTTCCTTGGATTGACAAAATTCAGTGTCACTCTGATGTACAAAGAGATAGATGTCATTGGTGTAAATTGTTTGGAAACTTAAACACTATGGCAACCACCACTGGCTTTTATCTGAACATTTAGCCACTTCAGGTATGCACAATTGGCTTCTGAGAGGGGAATGCAACTTTTGCTGTTGGGACTCATATTTTTAACAATCTAAGAGTCCTAGACTCCTAGTTTTAAAACCCTAGTGAGACCAATGAACAAGCATCTGGATTACATATAATTTTCTCATCACACTTTAGCATTTGTGATGCAAATAATCTGAAGAAATAAACTTACACACTTTTTCTGTTAAGACATAACTTCTAAATTTTGGAAATATGTGTAACAACCAATGTCTATTCTAGAATTGAAAATTTAGCTGAGAAATTCCCCCTACATATGAAAATGGTGACATTTTTCTGAACATTGGGGAAGTTAGGGATGAAATAAAGGTAAAACTTGAAAAATATGATGTGCAAATTTCATGCACTCTGTTGATTTTTCAGCATGATTTTTACACAATTTGTGTGATTCTTGCAACCATCCATTTTAGAATAGATTCTGAGAAATTGCAAGATTTTAAAAACAAAGTCCATGGAAATTTTAGTTTTCACCATATATGATATTCTTACTATGTAATTGATATCTAAACTAAATCCTTGTATCAACCTTCTTGCATGCATAATCAATAATAGAATCAAGCACAAAAAGTGATATTAAGAACATGGCTTCAAATTAGTCCCAACTGAAAATACAACAGGGAAGATTTACATCTGGATAGTCTAAAGTCATCCCCCATTCAGCTGATGTGAAAACTTGGTCTTTATTCATCATCATGTTTAAGACTTTATGTTGGGGTACCGACCATACTAGATGGTTAAATCATGTTATAAAGGTATTACTGAAGGTCTTTTCTTACAAAATTTCCATATGCTCATGGAGATTAAGACCAGTGACTTTGATATTTCGGTTAAAATCATGGTCATATTTTAGAAGAGAAAGTTATATACCAAATTAAATGAAGCTATCTTCAAAAGGATATCCTAAAACAATGGCTATTGACATCACAAAAACCTAACTAATTAATCACATCAAAAACCTGCCTATAAAATTGAATTGTCTGCTTTGTTGATATTTCATCCAAGCAATACAAGTTTTGAATGATTATTGGTTGAAGTGTCAAAATAAAATATTCTCAAAATAAAAAATTACACAATCTGTGGTTTGCTTTCATGCATGTTTTCTCCTGTACTCTCTGTGGCTTATAACCCTAACTGCATCCAACTAAAGTAAAGCATATCATTGATCAAAATCTGAAGAAAAATTATTCAGTTCATTCAAATATTTAAACATTTAAAGCAATCCACCACATCTCTGTGCAGAAAATATTGTATCCATTTCTTTTCCAAGTAAATGTTGGCTAATGTTAGCTATGTGAGATCTAAGGCCTGGTCACTTTAACATTTTAGTGATTACACTGAACCTTCTGGCAGTTCTATAGTACAAGTCACATGGGTCATGTAGGCATTCAATACCAACTATTTCAGTAAGTAATAGGTGTCATTTTTTAGAATTTGATTCTACGTACCTTTAAGTGGCAAGTATTCACTTCATTTGGTTTCATATTAATCCATATTCCTTTGGATGGTCATTATTTAGATGCTCCAAAAGGTGCATATGGCAAAATCAATGTTAAAGTATGTAGAAATGTTTGGACAAATTGAACCTAAAGGTATGATCCAGTACAATCATGACCGAATGTCACATGCTGTAATGTCTCAATGAAAGCTATGCATATTGAAAACAAATTTGTACTACCCTCGATTGTGACAATTCCACTCAATGCACTCTTACTTTGACCCAAGTTTAGTACATGGCCACCATTGTAAAAGTCCATAGTGATAAATAATTTTCTTCTGGAAGTTTCTTGGTGACATTTACGGTGTAGAGCATTGAATAATCAGGACTGAATAGACTTGGGTTAAAGAAACTTAGTGTTAAATGTTAAAAGAACAATTTATATTTAATTTAAAATGAGTAACTGTGCATACATGAGCCATATGACTTGTACTACAATTTAAACATTAAATTTGGTTTGCAAATTTCGAGCGTGAGCTGTTTAATATTGTTCATTCAGTTTTCAAAAACTGCTCTGTGACTGTTTAGCAACTTGGTTGTTACTATAGTGTTAAACCGTCTCAAAAATAAACTATCCGACAGTCAAACATAGTTTTCGACGAGTGTACTTAAAATTACAAAGTAATATTTTGTGTTCTAAATTATTTGGAGAGAAATGGATATGTTAGAAAACAAGAGATCCTCGAACATGCAACTGGACATCCTAAATATATATCGACTCTGTTTGATGGTTCTGATGGGTAAAAATAAAATACCTTATCCTGTTAAGTTGATGTTAACAATCATAAAATAAACTGCTGTTTAGCAGCAAAGACAAAAATTAGCCTTTATTGCAATAGATGGCTAATGTCATATACCTTGTTCTTTACACCCACCCCCTGTTGGCAAGGACGCAGTTCTTGCAACTACATAATCGAAATATTTAACCAACTGTTTGATAAATTAATCTAATGAATCGATGAAAATACATCCACAATACTAAAACTCAACGGCACTGAAGCGATGAATCAAACAAACCTTGGTATAGTTTCAACATAAGAAACAATTAAGACAAATCTGAGTCTGGATTAAAAGAATGCGGGTTCCCTGACGGTGTTTCCAAATGCAAAACACTTAACTCTGCGCATAAACGGATATGGCTCTTCCAACCAATTCAAACACAAAAAAAGGGAACTTGAAAATTTATATATGAACAATTTTTTCTTAAAATAAAAAAAACAAAACAAATCGATGATACTTATAGCAAGAAACTTATGGAATCATCTTAAAATGGGTGAACATCTTGCCATCAGCTTTCTCGATTGAGAGAGAGAGAGAGAGAGAGAGAGAGAGAGGGAGAGAGACTAGCACAAAGTATTCTTTTATTTACAAGCAATAGTTTCTGTTTACTTTAAAACTTATGCTTTTTTGCAACTTTTATTATTATCCCTCAATAACAATATTATATAAAACATTGTTTACAAACACTCGTGTATGTGTGTGTGTGTGAGAGAGAGAGAGACAGACAGACAGACAGACAGACAGACAGACAACATATAGACAGACAGAGACAGAGAGAGAATAAATATGCTAACGTGTGTCATCATCTCACCGTTGTAGCCGAAAACTACACCCAAACTGCCATAATTTTGTGTATTATGAAAAATCTCCTCCCACCCCACAAAAAATAACATCATCATAACTCGCAAATATTCTATATCTTGAAAGTATAAATTTCAGTAGTAAGAATTCTGAATAAGTTTTTAATATTTACAATCTACATATTCGTCTGTTTTTTAATAAAATAAAACATCTATTATGCCTAAATGACTAAATTAAATTATCATACAAACGTAATCTACGGGACCCCGAGTGGCCGAGCGGTCTAAAGCGCTCACCGTTACGGATCCCTGCTATCTCACCTCTGTCTGCTTGTGTTCGAGTATCGGGTTCGGCCAATGTGGGTACGTGAGAAATTTTGCCAGTAGCTTCTCGTGGGTTGGTGATTCTTTCCGGGGGTTTTCCAGATTCTTCCTCCACCATTATACTGGCCAACATATACAGTGTATAGCTTACCTGGTATCACGGTACCAATTGTTTTTCCATAGACCTTAATACTAATGTTTGGGGAAATAAATATATTTTCTATCCTACTTTAGCGTGCATGTCACACACTGTTCTAGAGAGCAGTGTTAGATTGTCAATTTGACAAGAACAACACCAGGTACTCAATTGCATTTAAGAGAGATAACTCTGCTGGAACTAGACACGGGTAAGAGTTATTTAGTCAAGAAAGACAGTTTAAGCCGTGTACCACATTTTAAAAAAAAATAATAAAAAAATACAAAATATCATCTAGGTAGGAATTAACATAATCTCACATGTTGCCAGGAGGCACAACTTTTTTAAGCCTAACAGAAAGTACAACTCTTACATAATGCACCATTCACAGCTAGTTTTGTTGTTTATTTCGAAATACAATGTTCCTACACCTTAAGCTCCGCCCACCTGGACTTGCGCAATTGGTACCGTTATACCACCTTGAGCGGACAAATGGCGTTAAACCCTACAACAACAACAACAACAAACGTAATCTACTGGATATTCGTACAGTGAAACATAAAATGATAATCAAGACAAACGTAATCTTGTTACAACTATACGGTTTTAAAACAAGTAACTAGAAAGTGCAAAACCCAACAACTTTTTCTATAATTAAAAATATAATTTTTACAAGTACAAAGTGAAAAAATTACAAATAACTTTCAGAATAGTGAATGAAATCCTAAAGATCTAATGTACTGTCAATTCCAATAGTTCCGAGTAATCCGAATGAGTTCCAAAGTTATGTTACAACCATGGGGTTTTTGCTTGACCGAGTGGTGTCAAACCCTGGCGCGATTCCGCTAGAAGTCATAAGTTTCCCCTAATTCCAAAGACTTCCACACAACTTCTGTTGTAGATTAGAAAGCCCAACGTGTCCATTCTATGCATAAATTTTACTCTAATCAATACAAGTCGTCTATCAACCGCACATCAGCATGGTTTCTCTTCATCGACTTTCCGTACAGTCAGCATTTCACGCCAAATTATGGTTTTGAGCCACATTTCGCCTGTAAAACTGAATCACATTTGCCACCATGGCGACATAAACGGTACCTGCCGACGACAGAACAGTCCCTTCTCGTTTATTCCATTGTGTAATTTACCAGCCTCCAATCATAAATACTGCACCTGGAATCACACAACCAATGTACACCACTAGATTTTAATAGGGATTATGGAACGAAAGAGACACTCATGCGGCTCTGACCTGAAGTCACCAGAAGTAAACCATGGCATCGTGGAAACTCACTAACACTTTACTCCGTGCGGTTTGCTCCTAGTAATTGGCTAATTATTTTGGGCAGGGGAATATTTCCACAGGACCGACTTCCCATAATCAAACAAGTAATCGCAGAAATCAAAGAATTCCTTAAAACATGGCGCTATAACCAAATGCGCATATTCCAAATTTATTACAGTTATTATTTAGATCCTCAAACTCCCCCATGATTTTATTTTGTGCACTCAATGGTACCGTATCATTTTACAAGCTAATGATACATTCATGTTCTATATGGTTCTTAGAAACTGTTGACACCTAGTGATACATTCTAATTTTCAGTATTGTCTTTGGCGTTTTTGTTTCACTCACAAGTCTTTGAAAATAGAAGCAGTTATATCTTGCTCTTTGTTTTATTTTCACTTTTTAAATACCAGTATTGTAGTGAATTTATATTTGTCATCATGGGCCGATAGGGCTACCGCATATATTGTTATGATGTTCATCTCACGATGAAATAACCGGAGTAAGTTCATTTCCTGATACCATCCATCGTGGTTGAGTTTTTAATCCTTGTACATAACAACGAAAGCTATTTTTTTTTTCTTATTCTTGTGCATATTTAATTTCTTCTTTAACGAATAGAGGTGAGACCCTACTATACAAAACTCAAATTGGTTTGCCGCTTAAATCATCGGTGAAAATGCCCCGGTAGGTTTTGGTTCCATTTTTAAATGTTGAATGCGTTTTTCTTTGCGCAATCAGCAATGTCGTAAAATGTAATACTGTCACGTTGTATTAGAAAATTTGCTAGCAATTCCTGCCTCATGTTTTAAAAAAATATCTCCTGACAGAATTCGCAATTCAAAGTACTTTGGGTAATGTCAATGTGTTATATAGTATTACGACTTTTGCAGACCGATTCTGAAAACAAAGAAATTACCTTAGCCATTGCGTTACGGTCAAATTCGCCGTTACTTCAAATAACCTTGCCATGCTGGCGAGAAACTCTGTTTGTTTTGCAATCAGCAGTTATGTCACCGGTCAGCTTAGACTTAGAGACCGGAAACCCAACATCATAACACATCAGTGATACAACCCCAGACAGTTTTCAAAGAGACCACCGGTATCCAATCAGAACTAAGACAGTCAAATTTTGGGGCGGGTTTATCACGCAGCCAGACATTATTCTGTTACATTCATTGTGTATGTCTGGACATTGGCGAGAGCAGACCATAGGGAAGATGGAGGCACAAGACTGCACTCCGAGTGCCGAAGTTGCGCGGGAAAGGAGTTCTGTGAATTTTTTTCGGACGAGATTGGAAGAAAGGCTTCTGAGGTAAAATATCATCGCCCGAATCTGTCTCACTTTCCTAACAAGGTGTCGTAAGATTTATACGTTATTATGTGCATTTAATTTAGTAAAACTTTAATTTTCTACGTATATATGAATTATCAGCATGTCGTAATGTAGCGTATAGCAAATTAGGAATGTTCAAGATTAATGTATATAGTTGTTAGGATAAAACTGAAGTGGGTGGGGTAATCTGCTACGATGTTGCATCGTGGTGCAGAACTGAATTTAATAGTGAGTAGTGTTAGAACCTATACTTGTCTGCATTTGAATATATAGTGTGGATTATGCAGTGTTAGGTATTGTTGCCCTTGTTGACGTATAATTAGGCTTTTTTACTTTATTTGTATGTGTCTTTTATAATTTGTAAGGTATGAAATGCGTAGGAATATTGTTGATGTTGATAATTTACTATATATAGAATTAGATATATGCGTGTATGTATCAAAAGGCGTGATATTATTGTTGTTGTCATAGCCTTTATTACAGAACAAGCGTGTTTGGAATAGTTAGATGAGTGTATGAGTTGACCAAATGATTTAATTGCCATTATGCTGGTGACAATTCTGTGATAGTGTGTTAATTCTCCTGTGTTTGATCGGTAACGGGTCAGAAAGGCCCAGTACCAAAACGGCCCAGGTTAAAAAGGCCCGGTCAAGAAAGGCCAGTAACGGGTTAGAAAGGACCTGGACGGAAAAGGCTCGGGTTAAAAAGGACCGTTTACAAGATTGATTAATAATAATAATAATAATAATAATAATAATAAAAGAAGAAGAAAAAAGTCAGTTTTTCTACAATACCCATATCTATTCACTTCTAAGTCAATGGTATTTTTACATATATTGCTAAAACACTGAGCTGCCAAAACTGAAACACTGGTTAGTGAGGATTAAAACCTAGACAAAAATAAAGAACGTAGAGTAAACAGCAGACCTTTACCGATTACGCAGATTGTAGTACCGATATTACGAAAGAATCAGCGATCGCCTTGTACTTTTCACACTTCCGTTACCTGTTTTCTGTCTCAGATTTATTTAATATGTTAGGAAACTTTGAAAATCACAATTAAGAGTCAAATACAAATCTCTACAATCACGACATTTTCCTATGCTTCTAGTCTCAACAGCGCCTGATGTGTCATATGATTTTAACAGTGTTTGTAAAGATTACTGAGACACTACTTACTGAACTACCCCAGGCGATTATCTGTAAACAACCTATGGGACCAGAAAACATCTACTCCCATAAGGTACATGCGCATGCGCAGCAACAAATAATAAGATAATTACAGCATGTAATCCCTATATAAATAGCAAAGTCTTTACTGGTCATCACTGATTCTGGTGCTTATGGATTTATTTGTGTGCCAACTTTATTACAATCTATTTATTTTAATTTTAGCATTGTTTTTCTAAGATTTTAGTACTTATTGTTTCGTCTTGATACCAGAGGCGTAGCTATGATATTTTGCGCCCGGGGACGAACTATAAAATTGGCGCCCCAGCCCCCTCCCCGTTTAATCACATTTTTGAATATTACCCTTGTTTACTTATTATAATGTAACGTTGTAAGCCCCTGTACCTTGGCGCTCGGGGACATATGTACCCCCTGCCCCCACCCCCCAGCTACGCCTCTGCTTGATACACCATAATCTGTTTTCCATACTCGTCTATCAATTTATTAATACTTATAAAAAAGATAAGCACTTTGTATAATGGCGTATGTTCACTGTAGGTAGTAATTGGGGCCACTTTACGTACAATGGGAATTAGCATTACAGACCCCCCCCCCCCCCCGGGCCACTTTACGTACAATGGAAATTTAACATGGCGAAAAATCGTGTGCCACTTTACCTACAAGGGGAATTAACATGGGAATAAATCGTGGGTCACTTTTACCGACAAGGGGAATTTAACATCGGGGAATAGAGTTTGGGCTTGTCTAGGGACAAGGGGAATTGAACATGGGATTTTTTTATTTATTTTTTTTTTAAATTTTTTTTAACAAAAGGGGTAGGCAATTGAAAAGTCATTCTCTTTTCGAGAAATATGCGTGGCCCTGAAAAGGGCCTTTGGGATTTCTTCTTCTTCTTCTTCTTCTTCTTCTTCTAGCTCCTTAACTTCTTCCACCATCCTCTTCTTTTTTCCATCATTCCTTTCTTCTTCTTCTTTTCTGTTTCCGGCATCCAGTCCGGGTGTCCCATGGCTCGGAACTTCTCTTGGATTTTTATCCAGTTATTGTTCAGTCTCTCATATTCTTCTTTTTTCTTTCTATTCTCTTGTTCTTTTCTATCTTTTGCCCACCTGTCCTTAATTTTCTGCACTTCTTCCTCTATTATCTTTTTCATCTTTTCTTCCGCTTTCTTTAGTTGTTCAATGCCCCTTTTCACGAACTTCCACTCTGACCGTTTCTCTAGCTCTTCTAAATAGCATCTCACTGCTTTTACCTTGTCCATAGACTCTTTTATAGTCCCTACTCTTACATACTCTGGTTGAATCAATCCTCTCAATCTCTTAACTTCTTCCTCTATCATCTCCTCTATCATCTTCCTCGCTAATTGTAGTTCATTGACATAGTCAAGACTTTTTCTCAACCTCCATTCTCTTTCTATCCTTTCAATAGTATACTCTCCATCCATCATCCAAAAGTAAACATTTCTTAAGTCATTAAACAACGCCGACACTTCCATCTTGTATCTGTTATTCCGTAGAATGGTTTGAACGACGAATACTGTGGGTTCTTATACGAAAAGCGCGGACGTGAAGGAAAACATCCCCCTAAAAACATAAAATTGATCTTAGCTAGATCATGACCAAACAACGCGCGGACGTGAAGGAAAACATCCCCTACTTTCTCATTTCTTATAATAAAACCCAAACTATACTCTTCACATACGCTAAGAAACAATAAACAAACCCATAATCTACTATTCACACAAACTTACGTGAGTAGTTACAAACACAAACACACATACACTCACACTATGAAAAAAGAGTTAGTGTTTATATTCACACTACTCTACCTACACACATTGGCAAATTGATTGTTATTTCTTTTCTAGGGTATTGGGTAGCCCTGAAAAGGGCTGTTGGTTTTTTTAACTCCAGATGCACCTATCTAATGATGGCACCTTCCTGGCCTGGCGCCACACACGCATCTTCTTCCCCAGTCTCCTTTCACCTTTCTTCTTGGGAGTGCAGAGGCGGGATGATTGGCTTCAGCACCCCAATCCTCTGTCTCTGGTATCTTGTAAGTCATCCTCTCTCCTATTTTCTTTTCCTCCTCTTCCCTCTCTCTTCTCTCCTCCTCTTCCTTCTTTATTCTTGCTTTTTCTACTATGGCTTCCGCGGATAGTTCATTTACTATGCGCCTGGCATATTCCAAGTGCATCTGGAGTTCTAGCAGTTTCACAATTCTGGTGTTCATTCTTCTGGTGGTGTTGATCGATCAACAAGGGTAGCTAGACTGCCGAGCGAGTTTCAATTTAGACTGAAAGCGCGGACGTGATGGAAAACATCCCCCTAAAAACATAAAATTGATCTTACCTAGATCATGACCAAAAAAAAAACAACGCGCGGACCTAAAAGAAACACTCACTCACTTTTTTATGCTACCCATTACTATTCCCAAAAATTTTTTCATTAACCACTTCAATAGACTATCCACATACGCAAAGCAATCAAACCCCGAATCTACTCTCCCACACCTCAAACACCAAAAAAATCATCTTAATCTACTATCCACACCAACGTACGTGAGCACTTACAAACACACAATCTTATACACAAACACATACACTCACATTTTTTTAAAAAAGAGTTAGTGTTTATATTCACACTACTCTACCTACACACATTGGCAAATGGATAGTTATTTCTTTTCTAGAGTATTGGGGTAGCCCTGAAAAGGGCTGTTTTTTTTTTGTTTTTTTGTTTGCTATGGCAATCTTTTTTTAGTTTCTAAGAATGCGATGTCCTCTGAGGATAGACTTTCTGGCGATAGGTCTGCTTCTTCGGAAAGAGAAGAAGAACTCTTTGGTGTCGATACGACAATCGACAAAGCCTCTGTCAGCTTCAGGTTGCTGCTGCTGCTGTTGTTGTTGTTGTTGCTGCTGTTGCTGCTGTCTCTGAAGTCTGTACTTCTCTGACCATTCTTCTTTCTCCCTGTTCATTTCTTCTCTGAAGAGCTCTTCTATCAGGTCTTCAGTGACTTTTAACATTCTCACATTCTCTATTTCTTCTGGCTTCGGTATCAGACTGTGTCTGACCCTATGCAAATTCACGTAGGCTTCGTTGAGCTTAGCTAGTTTGGAGCACATCTTCGTAGGAGGATGAGTCGACAATGGATGGTTAGACTGGAAACAACCCCGGTTCTTAAAGTCAAAGCGCGGACGTGAAGGAAAACATCCCCCACACGGTTTTCGAGTCGCAACGTTCAGTGAGTGTCATGAGAGGGATAGTAAGAAATTAAAGAGCATCAATCCAACATTCTTATAGCTAAACAAAAGACAAAGGCATTTTTTTTCAAAAACACAACATTTTTTATTCAAAAATCACTTAACACTAAACAACAACATTTCTAACATTTTTAACAATAATCCAACATGATAACATCGAACATTTTTTTCTTCAAAAAAAAAAAATGACTAACATTTTTCTCAATTTACAATCTACTTTAAACAGGGCTGACAACGTTGTGATTTCCACTGTTGGAAATCATTAGGCCATTGATGGACACTACGTTTCCTAGCTTGAGACAAAAGATAAGCATAATGGTCACAAAACCATCGATCTACTTTCATATCATTTCTTGAAAAAGAACGAGGATCAAAATGAGTCACTAAATGTTCTAAGGAATAGCCCAGGCTGCGATGATGCAGAAAATACACACAGTACTGTCCACACACCAAGGAATCTGTGCCTTGTAATTTCACATTATTGAATCGGGTGGTCTGAGCATTTCTTCTCATAAAGTCAATGATATCGTCTTCCAAGGGGGGTAATCCGTACGAATCGAAATATTCCACACATCCTTCTTGAGGAAAGTAAACGGCTACCCAGTGGGTTCCTGGGAGATGACTGTCGTCCGTGTTGATCACGTAAGCTTGATGGTCTTTAGGTTTGCGATGAGGGAGTTCATCTTTAGCACAGACGACAGGATTCCAAGAAGCCGTATACGAACTGTGGTTCAAAAGGTAATAAAGTTCCCAGGTATCCATTTGTGTGTTTTTTTCTTCACAGGTAATAATAAGTCGTCAATTCTATCCTGACTTTTTGCTTGAAAATGTCTGACAAGTAACCGTTTCTTCGTTTCGTCTCCTCACTCTGATTCAGGAGAGCTTCGATACGATCAATCTCTTGAGTGGTTAATGGTGGACAAGAAGTTCACGCAAGTCTTTATACCACTGGTGCAACACGTCTTCGTCCGAGATGAGACTCCAAGCTTCGTCCAGATACTCGTCCAATTTTTCTTCTTGACTCAACATCAGGCATTTATCGTGTTGAATTTGACTGGGATGATCGTTTTGACATCCATAGCAATTTTTCTTGATCAATTCCGTCATTTTTTCGACCAAGTGTTTGGCAAAACAGGAGACTAAATGGGCTTCTTGTTCTGGCCATCTTGACTTCATCATGATCACTTCTTCTTTTTCCACGGTCTCCTCACATTTCATGTCCAAAGTTTCTCCACTAGGTAAAGAGGGATAACAGTCTTCCATGGCTTCTAGTAATCTAGGATGACTTCTCTCAAACTGTTGATTTCTATGGTATTATCGAATTCTGCATACAGGATGACGTTCACCGTTTCATCAGGGTCTCGGTCTTTAAACTGAATTTCCACACGAATTTGGCCGGATTTTATAGGGTGGAAATGTCCCTTGTCGCTGCCTTGGTCTGGAGTGAAATCAAAAGCCCACAAAGCATAGCCTCCTGCATAATCCTCGTACGTAATACCGTGACTTGTATTGGTTCCTAACTGTCCGGTGGCTTCGTACAGGGACAAGTACGATCTCAAGTAATTCTTCTTGGTAAAGTCAGGTTCGAAAGGTCGGGTACACAAGGTTTTGCCATCGCGACTGACTTCGATTTTGGACACGCCAAAGTGTTGAAAGTAGAAAGGATTTTTTTTTCGGCAGCTCCGTTGAAGGCTGTATTCTCGACGATACCAACGGTCAAACGTTTTGGTAACTGTCCTTGGAACAGATGATCTTCGATCATGGATCGCTGTCCCTTGGGAATGGTGAAGGTTTTCATTTCCACGCGTCGTATGGGATACTTGGCGGTCGTTCTGCTCAACGTCTGATTGATGTCGTTTCCCACTTTAGGTAACACTTCCACACGGCGTACGTAGAGTCTGGCTTCTAGGATTTTGGTTTTGTAACCGTCACTATCAGCCAATAAATGGAAAGCGGTACTGCTACGATTCAGTCTCAGGCGGACATCCACCCCGTTCAGCAAATACTTTTCTTGCAACCACATGTCCAAATGCAAACGATCCATCAGTTCTAAACTTGTGTCGACTCCCGTGATTCTCTTTCTTCGTTCTACAAATCCATCATTGTTGTCTTTCTTTTCATCAGTTTCCAATATTTCAAACTTGGTAGGTTCGTCAGCTTCCCATACCACACAGGCATTGAGATGAGTGTTCTTGGCATCTATTCCGTACGTCAAGAGATTTTCCAGGTAGGCACGATAAGGGTAAGTATCCATGCTGCTACTGACCAGTTTGTTATTCAAGTACAAGTCCACTCCACTGAACAAGGAATGCATGAAATTGTTGACGGGAGCTACTGCTTCATCGTCTATAGGACCTCCAGTCTTATCTAGAATTTTGACTTTCAGGTACAAGTAACTGCTATTCAGATCGATGTAATCTTCGGGCTGTCCTTTGATTTCAAACTCGATGGGAGCGGAATCCGTCAAAGAGGAGACGGGGTGAAATTCTACCCACTGGGATTCTTGCATGGTCATCATGGTGGGAGGCATGGCAAACAGATCCAGTTCCGACTTGGAACAAGCGCAAGACTCTCGGTGCATCATTTTTTTGTTCTTTCTCAATAATCGAAAACGTCTAAGTCTCGAACGGTTCTTCTTTTCTTGGCCTTTCTAGCTTGAAGTCTGGTGAAAGGGTGTTTTCTGCTTCGTCTCTTTCTGCCTTGTCCTTGCTGAATGCCTGACTCGGTAGTGTGCAGGGCATTTATAGGTGTTTCTCGGCGATCCAAAATGTCTTTGCCCGATTGTAACAAGACAATTTTGCTTGCCCTCATGAAGGCTTCTTTAGGGTTTTGTTTGTCGATGATGACATTTTGGAGAAATTCTTTGCCTTGCGTCAGTGCCGCATCTTTCAAGGCGTGCAATCCGCGTGTCACCATCGGTTTCAAGACTGGGGCCACCGAACGAAAGACTGATTTTAACATATCTCCTAAACCGTGTCCTCGCTGTCGTGCAACCTCTCGGTACACTGGATACATGACTTACGAGTCGTGAGAAAACCGTTTTCGAAAATGGAGTTTCACCGTGACTTTTCCTTTGGTGAATGGAATATTTTGTCCCAAATCTCCTTTTATAGTAATGTTGACCGTGTCCAAATACGACTTGCTGACAGGCAAATAGTGAGGATGGACAAATTCGCGGTGGACGTGGTAAGTGTTTCCACCTTCCTCGTCAGCGTTCGTGGCAGCATCCACTTTGAAAGGAATGACACGCAGTAACGGTACGGAGGTGTGTCCCACCACGTTGTGCTCCACCACATCGGAATACACGAACATCAAATTCAGTCCTTGATTTAGTTCTACCGGGGTACGAAATAACTTGATAAAAGACTCGTTGTCGTAAACGATGGGTAATTCGTTTTTCTTGATCATGGTCATTCTCATGTCCATGTCTCCGCCCAACATGTCAAACAATTCATGACAAAATAAAATGGACAGGATTTTACTCCCGTCAAATCTCATCGAGAAGCGACGAGCTGCTTTGTGGTACTCCAGGGTGACACTTTTTCTGACACTCTCCAAAGCTTTCAGAAACACGCTATTAAACCTGGTGGCTATGGTGCTGACCAAATGTTGACCACTAAAATAATAGCCTGGGGGAATGAACAAGTGATAGGTAGTGTACTTTTGATTTTGTAAACGGGTTTTCTTGTCATATTTGACGTTGGTATCCAAGTACTGTTGCACTTGCTTGTCATGAACTTCCACTGAAAAAAAATTTTGATTGGGAAGGACATTGAGGACTTGGGTCGGGTGAATGATTTCTACTAAAGCCACTTCCCAATGGGCTTCGTGATCTAAGGGGATGGCCTGAGGTAATTTGGCCGTGTAACAGCACAACGTGTTGTTGGGAAACACCTCCATGGAACTGTCACTGGGTAAGGTTAAGTAAAATTGGTTTTCGTGACTCATAATTCCAGAGTTCTGTGGCTGTCCGAGGGGTTACTGGACGTTAGAGGCGTGTCTCCGCCCAAAATGGGGTTCTGATTGTGGTTGGAGTGCTGACTGACACTGGCACTGGACACAAGGTTCCCGTGGTTCCCGTTCGAGGAGAATTTCAGGGAGGGATTAGGAAGCAGGTAACCGATGCAACTGCTCAATAAAATGGTCCACAATTGTTTGTCTCCTTGTTGCAAACTCAAATTGGCAATGGCTGCCCCGATGACACAATACACCACGAAGATTTGGCAGAAAAAGACGATTTGCGTTTTAGGCACACGTTCTCCGCACCACACCCAGAAGGGTTGTTTTTGTAAATCTTGCACAGAAGAACTAGGTGAAGGAGGAGTGGTCGACGTAGCTGCGTCTGCTGTGTGAAAGGACATGATGGTCACTTCTTTTTATAGTCGATGACTTGCGAAGCGTCGATCCAAGAATCAAAACTGGGTGGATATCCTTTCCAACGTACTTTGACTTCATTGACACGTCGTTTGCCCACTTTACGGGTTCTGCGTTCGAGAATGCTTTCGATGTCGTACACGTCGTCTTCTTTTTTGGTGACACGTTGTAACTCGGGCAAATAAAACGTTCCTTTGAGCACTTCTCCGTTCATGTCTTCCAATTTATAGACGGCAGGATGACGGCCATGCACTCGTCCAGTGACGCGAAACAATTCGGTCGTCCAGGTAGGTAAGTAACCTTTGTCGAAAGTGCGTTTGGTTTTGCCAATGCGCACCCAATCTCCTACGGCCAACTCTCCACTTTTCTTGGAGACAGCCCTCGTCGGGGACGTACCAAACAGACGCTCAAACACCAACACTTCGTTGTCGGGAGTCACGTCTTGCGGGGCACGTCCAATGCTTCGATGGTAAGATTGGTTGTACGCTTGCACCAGGTGCGGTAAGATGTCGATGTATTTCAGAGTGTGGTAATGCGTACAATATTTCCACATGCGTTCTTTCAAAGTGCGTTGAAAACGTTCCACGATGCTGGCTTTGGTTTCGGGATTCTCGGTGGTAAAAAAATGAATGTCACGTTTCTTTAATTCTTTTTGGAAAGCTTGGTTCAGAAATTCGGTGCCTTTGTCCGTTTGCCATCGAAGAGGGTGACGACTGCTTTGTTTCAACACTCGTTGCATGGCTCGCACTAACTCGCTGCTCGATTTGGAAGTCAAGGGTACGACCCAGGCAAATTTGGAAAAGACGTCGATGACACAAAACAAATATTTGTAGCCACGATTGTAGCTGGCCAAATGAGAGACATCGGCTAAATCGGCTTGCCATTGATGATCGATGCCTTCCACTCGGGTGCGACTTCTGGCAAACTTGCGTCGAATGGGTTTGTGTAAAGTGTAGGTAGCTTGTTCTTGTAACCATCGTTGCACTTGAGGTAAACGGAGACTTTTCAGTCGAGTTTTGGCAGCACGATACAATTTTTGAACTCCTGCGTAACCTGCAGGATGCGAGGGACCGTAGTAAATGCTGGCTAAGACTTTTTCCATTTTTATTTTTTGTGTTGGTTGTTGTGTTAATAAGGCACCCACTCTTGGAGGATGCTACTCTTTTTCTCTTGGGGTATTTTCTTGGATTGCAATGCTTTGCGTGTGCGACCGGCAATAGGTGTTGAAGAGGAGGATGTCTGAGCGGGGGATATCGGTTCTTGTTTCACTTCTGTCTTCACTTCTGTCTTCACTTTCTTTTTCTCTTGTGATGAAGAAGGGGTGGCCATCATCTTTTTAATCCATCCAATTCTGGAGGTAGGTGGTGTTGTTAACTTGCGTACTTTTTCTGGTGGAGTTTGAAACCCTTCTTCTTTTTCTTCTCCTTTTTCTGTCTTGGTCACGGGTAATGGTGGTACTGGTATTGGTACTGATACTGGTGATGGTGCTGAACTTTTCATCAAGGTCTTAAAATCTTTTAAAGTGGGTAAAGCTGTTTCGTCTAAAGCTTTCTGGTGAAAGAGTTGCAGTCGTTGCAAGAGTTGACCGTACTTTTGCGATTTTTCTGTTTCGGACAAATCTTGGCGATCCATCAAGGACTGCAATTCGTGTTGTAACTGGGACATCTCGCTCAAATGGGGATTGGGAGGTAAATGCGGGGTGCGTTGTTCTTGCCACCGATGGTATTCCATCCACCGTTTGTAAGGCACTAAAGCCAGTTTTCGTCCTTCCATGGGGTTGTCAGGGGTCGATTCTGAGATCTTGGGACTTCCGAGGGCCTTTTTATCTTGCTCCCACCAGTCCTCCCAACACGGTTCCCAAGACTCCTTTCAGTATGGGACCTAACAAGAGGGGTAAAATGCCTCCACGTTGGACCAACATCTTCTTCTTTTGACGAATGGGAATTTTCTTTTGAACCATTTGGCGAAGAACGTGGCGATGTTTGCCTAAGCATTGTTTCTGGTGTTTGGACAAAGGGATCGTGCCTTTCAAGACGTTCAAACAACATTCGCACACGGTATCGATGACCTCTTTGGAGGCCGATTGAATGAGTTTTTTTCGTAGGGGTGGAGAAGCTTTGGACAGGACAGATAACATGTCCCCATGTTTGACTAAACGTGGTGGCAGTCCTTTCCTTTTCTTTCCTTGGGTTTTCTGGAGGGTGACATCTTTGAGTCTTCAGGAGTACCAAAAAAACACTGATACCCTACTTGATCACACACCTTTTTTATACTGGAACGCGTCGCCACTGGTTGTCTTTACGTCGTATTAGTTTGAGTACAGGCATGACACGTCGTGCAGGGGTACGTAACGGACTAAATCAAGCCAGTTCTTGCTTGGACAAATCCAGTAAACTTTGTAACATGCCCGATCTTTCTTGGACTTTGATTTTGGGAGAAGGTACTTTGTGATCAGCAGCCACTGCCACTAAATTGGAGGGTCCTGCCACTGGGGAAGTTCTTTTGGGGGTCATCAACGGAGAAGTTCCTGGTGTGATCAACGTCTCCAAGTACTCTTCAGTTCTGGGTGTCATTAACGGAGAAGTGAATGAAGGTGAGGCTGCCGGAGACGCAGTCACCGCTGTGGCAGGTCGTGGTTTGCGAGTGTAAGGTTGCGTCCTGGCCGAAGAAGAAGTGCCTCTCTTGCGACTAGTTTTCTTCTGTGGACTTTTCTTTTTCTGGGGACTTTTTCTCTGTTTCTTTTTCTGGGGGCTTCTTTTTTTTCCGGGGTGGTGTCTGGTCAGAGGAGGGTCCCGCCATTGGAGAAGTTTTTCTTCTTGGGGACCTGGTCTTTTTCTTCTTGGGGCTTCGTTGGACTTTTTTCTTGGGGAGAAGTTTGTTGGCATTAGGATCCCATCTTAAGAGTGAGCGAATGAATAGCCCTCCTAGAGTACCGCTCCCTCCAGGTTTCAAAATGATTTGTTTTTTGGTTTGAGTGTCGATGCGGGGATCGGCCAGCTGGACCAAAGCGACTTTGTTTCGATCGAAAAAGCGTTTGGTTTGATGAGGAATCTGAATGATTCCTTGGAGTAATTGACGTGCCGTCACCGTGAACCATCGTAAGACTTCTTTGAGACTAGCTTCTAAGACACGAGCTAATGTTTGTGGATTTTTTTCTCGACTGATGCCATACAAGGCACGAATCAATTTGACGGGAAGATGCGACTGAAGGGACGACATGTTCACACTGTGTGAGACAGACGAAAAAAGGGTCTGAGGTTTTTATAGATTTTTTTATGTGGAGTGAAATTAAGTCGAGGACGGAGACGTGTACAGGACAGGCCCTCCGTCTTGGCACCAGTGGTGAAACAAGTGGGTACGAAATCGCAAATCCTCGGGGGTCGTAGGTTTCAAATCGACGAGTAAATAGGCGTGTGGCGTTTGAGTGGCATCGTCGTACGCCTGAGTCAGCCAAGGCGTTCCTAACTGTTTGGCTAAGACTTGCACTTGCGATTTATCTCGAGGGCTTTTAAACAAGACCACGTAATGCGCATTGAAACTGATGGTGCGATGGGCTTTACTTTGTTGAAACAAATTTTGGGTGATGTAAACTACACTGGCATTACGGTGATGCCCATTGCGCGTGAACCACAGTTTAATTTCTTCTTCGTTTTCTCCTAACATGTCGTCGAAAATGACCAAATGGGTTTGACGGGAGTCAGAGACGATGCCGTCGTCTTCTTTAGGAATGCCTTCCACAAACACGATGGAATCGCCTTGACTTTCTCGCAAGAGGCTGTACGCCGATTGCCACTCTTTGTAACACCACACGATCCGTTGAGGTGGCCGATCGATCAAATGATGTTTATGTTCGATCAAACGTTTGACGAATTCGGTTTTGCCTGAACCGCTAGGTCCAGCAATGAGCATGTTAAAGGGATGGCGAAGATACAAAGCCTCCCAACTGGCACGATCTAAGTGTTCGTCGATGACTTTGACAGTAGAGGAAGAGGGAGCAGAGACAGCAAAGGTAGCCATAGTGTGAGAAATGTCACTTGTGACACGAAAACAAACAAGACAAGAGTTTATATACTTTTTCAGAACACGTTTATTGAATGTTTTTTCAAACATGAATACGAAAGACAAAAATACATAAAAGCCAAAGGCTTAAGTACAAGGATAAAAGGCACATGATAACCATTAACGTGGAATAAAAACAAATATCTGTACAACAACATGTTTTGGGTAATGTTCTAACCAGTTCTATAGTAGGGGGTAAGGTCACACAAGTGTCTTCCCGAAAGGGTCTTTCAGGCCTGTCCACGACAGTTACGTCCTGGGTGACGGGTTCTTCTGGCACCGTCACTAACACGGGTTGAAAAGTAACTTTTTTCCTTGAACAACTCTCGTGCATACTGGGCCACTTCTTGGGTCCAAGCCTCAAAACCCCATTCTTTCCAGGCACGGACATCTGTCCAATGGGGATGTAAGTCACAAGCTACACACACATCGTCATACACGTCTTGGGTAGCTAAAAGTTGACGAATCTTTTTTTCCTGTTGAGGTCGAGAAGTATCCAGATGAAAACGCAAGGCTTTGAGCAAAATGAGTTTTTCGTGACCATTTAAGGCCATTGAGGTGGTAAGTACTGATCGTAAAGAGTCCACAAAGAATCGGCTGGTAAACGAAATCCCAGAAAACAAGTCACTAAGACACACACCACTTGTCGTCCCAAATTGTATGGATACAGTTCTTGTAATAATCGATGGTAATGATCCACGGTTTGAATATGGTCATTGAGTTCCTTCCATCTGTTCAATAATATGTGACATAATCCGTGGCATGGCAACTTGATTTTATAGTGTCTTTGTTTAAAGATCTTTGTTAAAGATCTGGTGACGTAACGGATGCAATTGTTCTTTACGTTTCACTTGTATTTTGACCAGTTCTCGGTAAATCCTTTCTCTCAACTCCTCATGCAAGCCCAAAATGTTCTCTTGTAAAGTATCCATAAGTATATACACTGTTTTTGGAATCCTTGGGTGGTGGCCAATAGCCTCGTTTAACTTTGTGCCTGATATAATATCCACTCATAATCAGTCTTCTTGTACTTTGGAACAGAGCATAATTTAAAAACGGTTGAATAACTTTGAGTTTGCGTTTCACTTGTATTTTGATCAGTTCTCGGTAAATGCGTTCTCTCAACTCCACAGGCAAAGCACGAATGTTCTCTAGCAAAGTATCCATGAATAGGTCATACTAAATCCTCTTTGGTCTGACACAAGAAATGTACTCTTTGCACAAACATGGTTTTACTTCAGTGTCGAATTTAAATCGTTTAGTCACTAATCTACACATTACAATTCGTTCAGAAGTTTCCTCTTTCACTAAGCTGACATTGTGTTCAAGATGTTGGTAATTCGTTAACTCTTCCTCTGGAATTCGATGCAGTAAGTTTACAATGATGCAGTAGTAGATAGAATCGTCCATAACAAACCAATCCTTTTTAAAACCAGGGGATCGTTGATCAATGTCTGTCCAATGGAACACTTTCAATTGAATCAGTCCTTGTATAGCCTTCAGGTACCAGTGGTTCAAACACCGGTGACGTAACGGATGCAATTGTTCTTTACGTTTCACTTGTATTTTGACCAGGTCTCGGTAAATGCGTTCTCTCAACTCCACAGGCAAAGCACGAATGTTCTCTTGTAAAGTATCCATGAACAGATTATGGTAAGTTACTTCAATGTCTCGGTCCCACTAAGGGTAAGTAATGACAATTCGGTGACCATCGAGCATGTTCTACGTAGGCCGAATCTTGCGGTTCCCAGTGGTGAAGTGACACACCGCAACTGAAGCACTTGACTTTATCTCCTTCGCCCAAGTAGAAAAATCCGGCTCTGGCTAATTCTTCGGGGGTCGGTCCTCCCAGATACTTAGGCCATTTTCCTTTGAACGATTGAAGACGATTTTCAAAGTCGCAGTATTCCGACAAACGCACAGGAAACGAATATTCGTCTTTCACAGGTTCGTTTCGATGAGGGTTGAGTGACATGAACAGGAGTTTGCTCAGGGCTGGATGACATCCGTAAGGGGGTAGACGTGAAGGTGAACATTCCCCTTTAAAACGAAACCCAGTGAAATGTCCAAGAGGACGAGCGGCATCACTTTCGCATCCCTCAGGTTTGACACGCACAGCATCACTTTCCATGATAGGGGTAGTGAGAACAAAGTTCCCATGATGCTTTACGACATCGCTAAGGTCACAACGTACAGCATCGTACCCATCGCAAGGCTCACAATCGCATTCCACTTCCGAAGCCTCACACTTGAATTGTGCCTTTCTAAACAACTTGTTCTGTGTTTCTCTGAAAGTATTCATCTTGTTCGCTCGGTCTTGGTAGTCACAATGAACTATCGATCTTGACCATAACCCCCTTTTTATACTAGTCGCAATGCAGTCTCCAGCTTGTACATCTTTCCTTTTTTATGTTTTTTAGGTCTTGTTCTGGAAGGTACCGTCTCTAAGGTACCGTCAACATTGTACCGTAGTGTGATGGGCGGAAAGGCCATAGAAAGGTAAGGGCAGTGCGGAGACCATCGAGTATGTTCCAGAATAGCTGAATCTTTATAGATACATAGATCCATTCGTAACTTCAGTCCGCAAGCGAAACACTGTACCTCGTATCCCAATCCTGACTCAGGTCCCAAGTAGACATATCCTGTTCTAGCTAAAACATGCGAAGAAGGTAATCCTTCCCTATCCGTAGGCCATTTCTGAAACGTGTCCAATCGACGGGCACAATCACAATAGTCAGGTAAGAAGACTGGAAAATGGTAGGGTTTGAACTTGGAGTTCTCATCGGGTTTCTCACTCGATTCTTGCTGTGGCGAAGTCATCCTTCTAGCGTGTGACTATCCTCTTACAACCAATGTTTTATACCAATGTGTCCATACGGTAAGGTGAAATGATTGGGAAGTCGCACTCGCTTCTGGTACACGATTTGACAGACTTTTTCCAAGGGCCGACTAACGATGTGGTGAGTGGGTAAACGTACAATCTTGTTCGGTTGATAGGTGGTCACTTTAAAGTTTCCATCCTCTCCGGATTGCAAGGCTTCTTTCAATACCCCAAAGTTGACCACACGACTGGTACGATAATTCGGAGTCAGTCCTTTCACTTTGCACGTCGTGTGCATTTCTCCTTGTTTGTCCCGGTTTTCGTAGCCGTAATTTTTGGGACCGCCACTGACGAAACTTAGAATCTTGTCGTCGGGCTGCTCGTCTGTCCAGGCTCCTAAACGGTTTCCTTCGATGTCAGGGTGCTGTTGACTCGGGTGATGGATGTAAATGCAACTGTCCGTGTCAAAGTACAGGACGCGTTCCCCTAACAGTTCTAAAGCTTCGTACAATTTTAAGCGAGCATGAGCTGTCACGTAAGCCGCAGTGATGATATTTCCAAAAGGGTCGTCTTGTACAAAGTCCAGATCTTCTTCGTAATTGACCAAGATCAAATCCTCGCGAACGACGTCCACGTGTTTCATGTATTTGGTTTTGTCGTGAATCATCTGGAAGTAGCGGGAAGGTTCTGTCAAATATTCCGTCTTGGGTAAACACGGTCGTTGTGCCATTTTACCCCACAAGCAATTTAACATCACTTTGGCAAATGATCGCCTGCCTTCGTTTTTCTCGATGTGGTCTAAAGTGATGCCTTCTTGTTCATAGTATTTCTCTTTGAATTGTATTTGGTCTTCGGGAGTGTGACACCAGGACGGATAGCCGCTGGCTTCTTGCTTCAGTTTCAAAAAGGCATCCACGTAGTCGGCGAAAATGCCTTTCTGACTGGGATCACCCTTGTGGTATTGTTGTGTCTTGGGAAAGTGGCAAATTTCGTACACTTCTAACAGTTGGTATCCCATGTCCAGAGCTTTGAACAATTCTACGCTGACCCAGGTTCCCGTCAAGGCACGTTCTTCCTGGGTGTGATGGCAAGGTTGGTCTTGGTTGCACGTTTCGGCACAAGTACGGCACAATGGAAACATCAGTTTGCCTTGACAATGGTGAGGTAAGACGGGATGGTACAAGTCCGTGGGAGGCAAAACTTTACACTTGATCAAGCCTTCGTATTGTCGAATGTTTTTCAGGTCGATGTGTTCCGTCAGCAATTGTGGGTGCCCTACAGGAAAGCGACAATATTTGCACACGTAGGGATACAGTGAACACACGTCCAAGTATTTGATTTCTTCTCCTTTCTCTTCGTCGGCTTGGTACAGCAAACAGGTGGCATTGGTCCTTCCTCCGTACAAACTATCGCTCGGGTTCAGCGGGTCCATGAACTGGTAACTTTCCACGAGACGTTTAAACTCGGGATCGGTTTTCAGACGGTGATCGTACTCGTGTTCCCACATTTCCACCACTTGGTATCCTTGCTGTTCCAACTTTAAGCGCCGCTGACATGTGTCCTGGTACAAGTCTTCCATGGTTCGTTGCAAAAACTGATTTTTAGTGCTACGGTCAGGGTAACAGACGGGACATCCGTGAAATAAGCAACCGTTAAACTCGTACACGATCTTGGGGTTTTCTAAGTCCCAGCCATCGACCGAATACGTTCCGATGGTCTTTTCACCCCCTCCGTTGCGGGCATGCTGAATCCACTTGTCTTCCTTGTCACACAAGTAATGTAACCAGCGTAGGGCTTTGACCGAGTATTGACGTTTGACATAGTGGGTCGTTTGCGGACTGATGACAGCCACGGTGTTTTCAGGCATGAATCGTTGTCGATACACTAAGGAACACGCTTTGGCAATGGTGCAAGCTTCTTTCAAAGGATCGACCCCTCCGTGTTCCATGAACAGTTCTCGAAATTTTCCACAGCAACGCCGTAAAATGTCCACGTCGGAACGACAATACTTTAGCATTTCTTCCTGAAAGTCGAAAGGGTCCGAGGCGTGAGCCTGGTACCAAGCGTAGAAAGCTTCTCGTTGTTCGGTACGCATGTTGTCGGGGTCGTAATAGTGAGCCTCAGGTAAATGGGGTAGAACAGCGTGTTGATTGGCTTCCGTATTGAAAAAGTGTGGAAAGTACCCTTTAGCCATTTCTGTCATTCCAAACGTTTTAGGCATTCGACTCAAAGGCATGGCCAAATAGCTCATCGAATCTTTAAACTGTACTTGTCCCACTTGCATGAAAATGATTTTGGCTCCGTTCAAAGTCACTTTAGGACGCTCGGTGCCTTGTTCCGTATAGTACCTCAAAAGAAACTGTCCATCGTATCCGGAGAAATTGTGAGCCATCACCGTGGCATGACGATGACAATCTCCGTAACGTTCGATGTCCTCTTGGCTCCACGTCTTGTCGATGGGGTCTAAGACCCATTGGGCAAAATCGGCTAACGTGTTCGGTCCCCGAAAGATTTTTTCACGCCCTCCAGGAATCTTGCTGCAGTGAGGGCAATGACTGAAGATAGGTTCTTGAATGCACTTCTCGCACGCTCGATGAGCCACGCAGAAATTAGGAATGTGAATGGCGGTCTCTTGCATGCATTCGAAATCGAAAAAGATGAAAATGCCTTTCTTCTTGTGACCGTCCTCTTTCTCTGGTGGGGGTTGGTATTTTTGCACGTAGCATTCGTGTTCCAAGTCCACGATGTGGTGACAAATGTGACATTTTTTCTTTCCTGAACATACGTGTGCCTTTGCATTATTGGTACGTAGGCCTTGTCCACAGGTAGGGCACAATCTCAGGAGTTGACAAGCACATTTCTTCTGTGAACCTTGCGTCTTCAAATGTTGTTGGTAACAGGTAGGGCTGACAAACGTACGCAGACAAGTTGAACAAGGCACTGGTTCTTCGCTTAGACAGGGTGAAGAGGCCAAACATCCTGGGCATTTCATTCCACAATGCTTGTGTTGCTCTCGATTGTTATAACCATAATCACATTTCTCACAGTAATATCTGTATACCAGGAATCCGGTGATGGTGGTAATGGTATCGAAATGGTCATCGTGATAATAAACATTAATGTATTTTCCGTCCTTAAAATCTTGGCCTCGAAACAACAGAGGTCCGCGCATTTCTTGAGGGTGCACTTTCAAGGTGTATCGTGGAGCTAGGACATCTTGCAATTTTTGCATCTCAGGAATGCCACAGGGTGTGTCTTTGGACAGGCCAGCTTGTTGCAACAGGAGTTCTGCTTCGTTTCGTTGTTTGGCTCGATCGGAACGTTGAATAGTGTTCCAGGTTCTTTTCCATTCTACCGTGTCGTTCTTGTTGGTATAGGTTCGTCCCACCACGATGGCATAGGCTAAACACATCTGGTCATGAGGGTTGTTAATTCGGACGAGACTCTTTTTGGTGTTGCGAAGGTCGTCCACCAATAACATCTTTTTGCGTCCAGTCCCTTGAGGAGGAGAGACGTGGGTCATGTCCAGTGTGGCTTTACCATCGGTGATGTCAAACTGATCATTAGATTGTTGTACGTGTTGAATCTTGTCCATGACTTTGGAAGCAGTCAATTCTGCAGGGGTGCTAAACTCGATCCAAACAGGGGATTTCAAACCGTCGTGTTGTATGGAAAGTCTCAAGCGATCGTCTTCTTTGGGTTGACATTGTCGCTTGAGTGCAGTGAGCAAAGAATCCCACACCCCAGTGATAAACACTTCTGCTTTCTCTAACGGCACTTCAGCCTTGAAATCTTTAAACTTCACCGTGTATTTGTAAGCCGTGGTTCTAAATTTTCTAGAGGAGCGCTTTTCCGTCTCTCGAATGGAATAGTACTTTTCAGGGTTGACTAAGGGTGGTGAACTTGGTTTAGAGGTTTCAGATTCTGGTTCACTCATGTCCTCTTCAAAATCACTGGCATGAACTTGTGCCAAGATTTCAGCTCTGGTACGAGGCGATAGATCACGTTTCTGCCTCTTACTTTCTTCTTCTTCTTTCTTCTCAAATGAATAGGATCGTTTCATCTTGAGTGAAAAACGTCAAATGACTCAAGTTTAAACACCATAAACTAATTTATAGTCATAGCAGACCAGCGTATATAAAAGGGTGTGTGTCTTGTCCTTTCACTATTCATTTCACTCTCAAGCCGAGCACAACGATGGAAGGGACTAACCAAATCGAACGTTTCGTCAGAGCTTTGCGAGGGGTCATTAGAAAATTCTCTTCAGACCAGCCCACGGACTACTCTCCTTCCTTTCGAGATAAAAGTCAAGATACTTGCTATATCTGTAAGAAGAAAGGGCATTAGTCTTCAGAGTGTCCAGACCGTCAAAAAAGAAAAAATAACAGGGGCTAAAAAAGACAAAAGTAAAGATACCTGTTATTATTGTAAAGAAAAAGGACATTGGTCTCCAGATTGCCCAAAAAAGAAACAAGAGGAATCAGAAGAAAAGAGGAATTCTTCAGAAGAAGAGAGGGATTCTTCAGAGGAAGAGAGGGATTCTTCAGAGGAAGAGAGGAATTCTTCTGAGGAAGAAAGAAGACAGGTGAAGAAAAAGAAACAGGAGAAGAAAAGAAGAAGGGAAGAAAGCGAGGAGGAAGAAGAAGAGGAAAAGAGTGTGACGGTGAAGAAATTCAAAAAACAGAGAGACTAAACAAGGAGAAAGAAGAAGTCAATGAACTTTTAATTTAAGTGTTCTGTTGTGAATTGTGAATTGGATTGTAAAAATGGAGAAAAGAATAAATTAATGATACAAGGTAAGTGTCTTTGAGTTTTGATTTTAAAATAAGAAGCTACACTCACGCACTCATACAAAGACACGTACTATAAGGGTAAAATGGGTGGGGTTTTTTTGAGTTATTGGCAAATTGAAATTGTATTTCTTTTCGAGAAATGTGGGTGGCCCTGAAAAGGGCCTTTTTATTTTGGTGTAGGGGGTAAGTTTAACTAATCAACTTTAACTGCCTTAAGCCTTTGCCACGGCCAAGGCCTACTTCTGGACTGCGTAATGTTGATGATGATGATTGGGTTGAAATCACTAAGGGTGGTACGGTAGGCTTAGTCACAGGGTTGACGTGTTTAGCTCGGGAAGGTCGTATTCTCTTCGGTCGTAATAAAGAAGTCTGATACATTTGTTTCAGACTTCTTAACTCCGCTAAAATGTCCAACAGTACCGTGACCGTTTGATTTTCACCTTCTTGTTTCTTTGCTGCTACTTCTTCTTGCTGTTGTTGCTGTTGTTTTTTTCTTACCTCTTCTTCTTGCTGCTGTTGCTGTAGGAGAAAAGCTTGTTCCGCTTCCTTTTGTCGTTGTATAAATTTCTCCAATTCTTCTTTCTGTCTCTGTCTAAAATTCTCCACTTGCGGTAATGAAGAAGGTAACGAAGGTTCCGGAACAAATTCACCTCTTCTGAAAGTAAGTCCGGGTTCCCTTGGGCAGTCTCCCCTGTTGGTGCACCCCAATGGATCGTTTTCTGAGTTTCCGTCATGTTGAATCACTGTCATATAGATTGACTGCACACAAGCGCTAGCGAATCTATATAGACCAACTGACGTCACAGACTGCTCTCTTCGGATTGGATGCGGGCTGACTGAATTTTGTAACGCGTGTTTGGATTGGTGAATGAACTCAATCCGTTTCAATCCTACCTCTACCTATAAATAAGCGCAGTTCACTGCATTGATTCACCTGTTCTCGTCGCTTCAAGATGTGGACCACAGTCGAATCATCCACCCTTGTGTCTTCCATGATGTTTAGAACGGACATGCTCATGTATGTCCGATCCAAGTGGACCGTTGTCTACAGGACGAACACCAGTCTGTGGATACGTAGGATCTACGTAGAAAGACAAGGATGTCTCAAAAGAGTGCTGATTTACGGGCCAACAGTGAGACTCAGCCTAAGGACAAGAAGAAGACCAATGCGGTGCCCTTTATGTTAATGGATACATTAACATAAACCCAAAGGCTCTTTTCAGGGCCAGCCATATTTCTCGAAAAGAGAATGACTTTTCAATTGCCTACCCCTTTTTTTTTAAAAAAAAAAATTTTTTAAAAATATAAAAAAAATCCCATGTTCAATTCCCCTTGTCCCTAGACAAGCCCAAACTCTATTCCCCCATGTTAAATTCCCCTTGTCGGTAAAAGTGACCCACGATTTATTCCCATGTTAATTCCCCTTGTAGGTAAAGTGGCACACGATTTTTCGCCATGTTAAATTTCCATTGTACATAAAGTGGCCCGGGGGGGGGGGTCTGTAATGCTAATTCCCATTGTACGTAAAGTGGCCCCTATTACTACTACTGTATTCGTTGTGCTCGGGAAGTTAGGCCACGACAGCATGCAATTGCTTGTGACGTGTGTGGATTTTGGCAACATCGCACGTGCAGCACTGGTAAGTACACTTTTAAATATATTCCTAAAGTTGTGAAAATCTTCATATTCACTTCTATTCAATTGGAAATAGGGGAGCACAAGCAAAAACATTTATTATTCTTACGTACTCTACCTTTTCTTGAAGTCACAAGAACTACAATGAAACATATAAAGATGACGGTGCAGGTCATTGATAATAAAATTATCAATGAGAGTTTTGCCTATTGTGGACTTTTGCAACACAGGGCACAAAAAATAAGAAAATTCTTTAGTTAAGAAAATTTTCTTTATTTACGACAATTAAGACACTACTATGCAAATGATGGCGATATTTAACTTCATGTATTCAATTAAATCACGTATGAATTTTTTATCCTTTGCATGTTTTAATTGTACACCTACAGAGTATGAATCGAAAATATTTATCTGAGAAGATTATATAATAAATTATTTATTCTAGGAATATCCTTGCTGGCGTACAGGGATGCTGTAAATAGCAGAGGGGAAATCAGTTTTACATGCAGGCCATGCAGAGAATTTAATCAGGTATGATATAAAGCAACTAAATATTAAGAAATTATTTCTACCACGTATGACCATGGCGGTGGAAGGTGAAGACAAAGACGAGCCGATGAACCCAACTTTGTTGTATATATAAACAATTAAAATATAGTTGATTAATTTCTCATAAAATTAACGGCGTTTATCCAGAAATGCTGCTGACAAGTCGTGACACTATTTTGCATTTATTAAATACACCTGATTCGTTCACAACGTTTCCAGTGACCATAGGTGTATCCGATCAAGACCAAGATGAGCCAGTAGATCCGCCATTTTTGGAGTTAAGTGTAAGTGTTTAAAATTCATGAAGCGACACGAGGAATTTTAAGAACACTTGTAATAAGGTAAATAACAGTACAATCATGTTCATGTCGTATTTATGTTGTATATATAAACAAGTAAAAATATAGTAGATTAATTTCTCATACAATTCAAGGCGGTTATTCCAGAAATGCTGCTGACAATTCGTAACACTATTTTGTTCATGATGAGCGTTTATCGAGGAAAATTTTGTATTAATTAAATAAATCCTTAATCGTTTACAACAGGTTCCAGTGACCATAGGTGTATCCGATCAAGACCAAGATGAGCCAGAAGACCCGCCATTTTTGGAGTTAAGTGTAAGTGTTTAAAATTCATAAGACGACACGAGGAATTTTGTTTGTAAGGCGATGAATTAAACCACTCGGTTTTCGACTGCCTTAATATTTATACTTCCATACGTCACAATTTGCCGTTATACATATGATGAAACTAAATTAAAAATCATTATCTGGTGCGAAGAAAAATAGAAAATGTAATGTCTTTTATTGTTTCATTTATTTCATAGACCCCTAGTATTGGCGATTTGTCGACTGATATTCTGGTGGCCGAGTCAACGGAAATTGAAGTGGATCCACGTGGGGCGATTACGATTCCCGACATCCCCGACGCAGACACTTCATTCGATATAAGTGACAGAAACATTGATCCAGTGAATATTATTGACGAAGAGTACGTATACGCAAGTAATACTAGTAATATTTGCGAAGTTGAGACACGTTATTATAAACATGATTTTGAATTCCTTGGTAATCATATACAAACATGAAACATGTGCAACCACAATACTTCCTTTCAACATAAATGCTTAAATTTTGTATGATTGCTTGCATAACATTGTTTATTTCAGGTCAGTGCACGATGTTTTGACTGAGACGATGGTCGAATACCGTGGTATAACGTATTCAATCCTAGAGGGATCTTCACAGAAATATACCAGACTATTGGTGTCCAGTCTTGGATATTCATATGGGGTAAAGGTGTGTGAAAATGTGTCGATCTTAATAGTATTTACATCAGTTATTGTAAACGTAGACAAATACATATGATTTATTTTCAATTTCTTCAAAATCCTGGACAAACCTTTTTACTTATATCGACAAACAAATTCCACATGATAATTTCAATACATACTTATTGAATGTCCCCTAATTGATTGTATAATTGATAATACTGAATACTGTTGTTTCTAGGAAATTAATCACATATCAATTACAAATGACATGTATATATCAAATGCGTAGTAAAATACATCTTTCTCGACCTTACTTTGTTACAATAAAATTGGTGTGTGTGTGTGTTTGATATCAAATCTTTAATTATATTACATTTCCTCATTGGACAAGACTGCTCAAGGACATACATAATGCATTTCTGTCCTTGCAGCGAGATAACGTAAATTCTACTTTGTGGCGCTGCACTTCTAGAAGTCTCAACGTGAAGTGCAAAGTGACAATACGCCAGCAAGGGAACTTGTTTGTTCAAAGCTATGCTCAGCCCCCCCCCCCCCCCCGCGCTGTATCTGATCGTCAGCTAAAGGCACAGGTGTACGCCAAGGTAAATTTTTGTCAGCATAGCATGTTACATTGTCAGCTAATTGTACCTTTGGTACATAAACAACGCAAAATTAGAATTATAACAACAAAAATTACATGTAACTATAATTATTTAAATATTCAATCCTAACACAGTGGTGATACTAAAGGCAATAATCGTGAAATGCATTTTTAATATGCTTTTCGTAATTTTAGTGGATTTCGTGGTAAAGGCAAGAAATTTTCATACATGTTTAGTGTTTTATTATACGCTTGTGATTACCTCCTTTGACATAACAAGATTTCCTCCTTATCAAAGGTGAGACGTGCTGCTAGAGAGCAACTATTCACACCAGCCTTGAAAATTGCAGAAGACGCTATTCTGGAGAGTTCTGGACCAGATACAGTCTCTCTCCAAAAAAAAGGCGCTTTTGAAAAGAGTTGCCAATAGAACAAGAGCGAAACTACGTCCAGAAGAGCCAAGAACGTTGGACTTTGAAGTTTGTGGTTTATATAGAAATCAGACAAATCTACAGTTCGATATTAATTGACTATAAAATTTAAACTAATTGATTTTTACTTTTTTATAATGTTTGCTCATTATTTTTAATATCTGCTGTCAATTATATTTTGAAGATAAAATGTATTATATATAGTTTGTAATTAAATTTTGATAGTTTAAAGTGTGAATATTTTATGACATGAATGATATTGACAACAATTATCTATTTGTTCGTTATCTGTTTTACATTTTCAGGCTGGCACCATCGTATAAATTCAAGGGCAGTACACATGGGGCTAGGCTTATACCAGTTAGTGCCACTGCTTCGGAGGGAGGCCGATCTCGTGCGCTTAGCCGTCCAGTGTAACGACCTAGGACGTGAGAGACGAACCTACAGATTTGAAAAATCATTAAATACACTTTGGGACCAGTACATGCAGCATGTGATCAAAGCCTGTCAGTTTTTGAGCTCCGTCGGCGAACTGTATGGTCTCAGAGTGTAAGTATAAATAATCACGTAATTGAGTCGTAATTAGACTGATCTTGAGTTAAATTTATCGAGTTCTGAGTAGTAAAATCGTTATGTCTTTATTTTGCTGAAAGACATGATTAAACTACGTCGTTGATGAAATGTGACCTGTTAATTGCGATCTGCAATGCTGGTCGCATCAGTACAAAAATCTAACAACCCACACTTTCAAATGTTATTGAGAACAAATTAAAAATAATATTAAATGCAAATGTCGTCATTTGAGATTTGTGAAGTCATGTGACTATTAATACAAATGGCGAGTACTGGGTCATGTTTCATCTACGCCGTAGTTTCGTCTTGTCTGTCACCGGATTAACGACATAATGATTATAATACTTGCCATTTCTGAGGAAATAAATAATTTTCCTATCGATTTCATGCCGATATGAGTCAATATAACAAAGTTTAAATTTCTAGGCCCGCTGGTAAGCGACTACCATACCATGGTTAAACTCTTTTTGTTACAAGACAATATTCATATTATTTGCGTTTATTTCTTTAATACTGTAATAGGAAATTAGAATTTTTATTTTGTACATTGAAATAACTTTATATGCCAATTAGGAATACAATCAAACTTGTTTCGTGTGATACATTTTGTGGTTTTGTGCATGATCATCGTTTCTGACTTTTATGTTTTTGGAGAGACTAGCAAGAGAACATTGTTAGATTTAGAAAATGCATGTTTTATAATCTAAAATGTTTTTTTAATTCTATTCAGTAATGGTCATATGTGAACGTTGAAAAAGTACTTTCATCCTGGAAAACCCCGGGAAATGACATGGAAATTTATCTTTAGAAAAGCTGAATAACCGTGAACGACATTACTATATCCCTCTGATATTCTAGGATTGAATCCGATATCGTCATATTAACGTCGGCAGCCACTGTAGTGCAAATTGGTTAAGTTTTTAAGTGATTATCTACGTATGCATGTTTTTATAGTTCGATGATTATTTGTTGCTGTTATTGTAGAATTAGTTAATATATGTTGCTGTTAAATTTATTTGACAGCCATTATGAGCAATATTGTTGTAGTATTTGATATTAGATATTAATATTCATGTATTATCGATAATGATTGATATTATTGACATATTAATGAATCTGTAATGGCATTAGCGTTTGTCTTTTTTGTGCTTATACTAGTTAGACATGATATCTTTTCTTCTTTTTCTCTTTCTAACCTATCATGCAAATTTATGTTGTTCATTTTTTATATATAAATAACCTCTTAAATCTTTTCCAATTGTGACTTGACTTTCATTGCAACCACAAGGCAATAACGGTGCTTACTAAGCACAGAATATAACAAATGTCTATTGAAAGCATAAATTATAATCAACGCAGATAAAATACGCATACACGTATTAACAATATTGAATGTATATGAAACAGGAAGAGTCAATAGTCTTCGCGAATTAAAATATTCATCCATCCATCATCAATGAAATTGCCATTACTTATTTAAGGCATTACCATGACAAAGTTGGCATACACAAACCACACGTGGGTGACACTAAATCGTATTCATTCTTGATATGTTATAACAAAGATATTACTGATTCGCTTTACATACAATGTTTTCTTACACAATTATTATTTGCCTTCCTTGTTCATCTTACATAGAACATGTATTAGCGTCTCGCAATTATTCTCATGATAACTTGACGTACGATTGTGACATACGGCACAGTGATTCTCTACTGCACATTTTTTATAGACATTTACCAGTAAAACAAGAATTTGATATTACATATTAGTTACTTTTATTAGACATGATACTAGTAATTGGTAATCAATACATAAATGGGCCTTTTCGGACCGGGCCTTTTAAGCACTGGTCCGTTTTGGTCGTGGGCCTTTTTGGTACCGGTCCGTTTTGACCCGTAACCGTTTGATCAAGGGGGCAAAATTGTACGTCCCTGTAATTCACATGAAGGTTTTCGGGTGGGCTATGATACCACCCGAAGATTAGAGAGAAGGAGAAGAGAGCAAGTGGAATTAGGCAGTTGTGCGAAGCGCTGGGCCGGGAGACGGAACAAGGGTACCGGAGGTACCGACAAAGAGAACTAGGAGAACGAAAACAAGAGTACCGGAAGTTCCGACAAGGAATACAAGGTGGAAGTTGCAGATGAGTAACATAGAAGGGACATGGGAATGAAACACTATCACCTTTAATTTCGCGTGATGAAATATTTGGCAATTTGGATAGGTCTTGTATTGATTGGAAGCAATCGCATTGAAAAATTGTCCTGTAAATGTTGAATACCGAGATATAGTTTAATAAATTGTTATACCTTTCACCTTATTATTTTAATTTATTTTATACACCTAGACCGTCGGCTTTGCTGACTGGGGGTTCGGAGCTATTTAACCATTTAATTGTCCGTCATTTTGCGGGGGTAAGTAATAATTCCGTGGGGGGGGGGGGAGAGGCCTGACAAATGCTGTCCATCATGTAACTGTAGATGTTTTCAGTTCAACACATGAAACTTTGCAAATCTGTATCAGTCAGCAGCTTCACTCAATTTGTTGTAGGAATTAAGTCATTTTTGCGTAAACCAGTTCGATAGCTCTAATTCAGTGACCACCGTAAATTTGTTTGTCTATTTTTCCCTTTTTTTAATAAAAAAAATACTTCGGCCATTTTCAGAATTTGTTTTCCTTAAGACATATTTTTTAAGTTGCTCTTTAACTCATATTTTCGGTTTGTTTGACCTTGTTTAAACAGCTCATTGTTGCCTTTTTTTCTTGAAGTGGTATTCAGTTCAGTGTATGGTTTTAATTACACGTGCCAGTTTATATCTATGTAGTGGGTAACAAATTTATCTTTATTTGTTATATTTGGGGACAGTTGATTATGTCCCGTTTCTAATTGAAATTAATTGCTTCTTAAGTGATGACCATTAGCTGTAAGGTGTTGCCATCTTATGGGTATTAGAGGATTGGTCTTAATGTAGTCGTCTAAATTAGTTTATGCTTCCAGATCAATCTCAGAAATATATCCGGTTTCGACGTTGACATGTATTTCAAAACGATTATATTTAATTCATTTCATTTGTTCATTCCATTTATTATGGACTCATCACACTTAAAAACACAAAGGGATATTTAGACATAAAATACATTGAAAGTACCAAGCAGGTATTTTGGTATTTAACATGAGAACGTATTTATTTTATTTTATTTTATTTTGTATTTTGTATTTTAGATCCCATGAGAGTAACACTAGCAAATGTCCGGTGTTATGTTATATGCTCCTCTCTTGATTCTATTATTATGTCTCTAAAACGTGAAACCAGTCTGCCAACCGGATCGACGTGTATTTCCTGTTACGGTTTTATGCAGACCGAAAGATGGCAAGCAAGAAGAATGGAAGTTTGTCGCTTAAGGTTAATTATTAGTCACGCATTGAAAAATGACAGAAATATGGTTATTCCTTAAAATTATTTGTGTATATATGCGTCCACATTTTGACTGATTTCAGTCACTTGTCCTGTAAACGTTGCGCAGTGTTCACCCATATGGGCACAGTTAAATTTCCAATGACCGTAATGGGATGTGTCGCCAATTTACTAAGACCGACAGAACATGCAGCATCCTACAAAAAGTATAAAACGATAAAAAGATATTTTGCTCGATTTAAAAAGAACAAAACAATTTCCTTGTGTAGTAGGGCCCACCTGGTGACAATCGGTTCACGGTTATAAATTAATGCAATAAATGATTATGTTTTGTGCATTTTTTATGTCCTTAATGCATTTTGTTATTAGAATTGGTAGGGATATAAACAAGCGGGAGGGTACATTAATACTATAGATATCCACAGTAAAAATCTTTTCTCATTTCCCAGTTTTCATTAGACTTACAAGGTAAGACATCGACTCAGATATTTATGTATTGCAGGTTGAGGTCTTACTGCCTAAATAACGGTGCTTTGTAGGATGTTCTAAGTCGACTAACATTGAAATGAGAAGTCACATTTTGAGGAATATCTTACACGCTTGGCAACCCTTATCGGTGCTTTTCTGCGAGTTATAGTCGTGATGTTTTACTCAGACTTTACTTACTCTGATATCCTTTTTCTAATAAATTCAAATTCTCACACAAACAAATGGACATGGTTTCAAGATCTGTTTCCCTACGTTTCTATTTGCTGGAATGTAAAATCGGTTAAAAGGATACGTATCTTGAACAAAACAAAGCTTTCTAATAGGTATTCCAAGCACTTTTAGGATATCAGCAGATACAGTTTAAAGCACTAAGCTGTTATTACCATTCTTAAGACCTTAGTATGAAAATAAAATGTAGATAAAATCATGTAAATCGGTCAAATACTTTTCAAGATATAACCTTTCAAAGTTTTTGAGGGACTTGGGAAATTTGCAATCCCCACAGAAAATGCATTTAACCATCAACTTCAGAGGAGTAAAAAAAATAATTTGAAACTATACAACTGTGGCATTTACTTCAAAGCTAGACAAGTTCCTTCTTATTCAAGAAATGCAAGCACTACAATCGTACACAAAAAATCATTCTTTTAGGTTCACTTTGAAACAGTAAAACTGCAGAGGGTGGCCTTACTGGAAAATATAGAAATTGATTTTTCCGTGACTTTGCAACCCTGCTATAATAAGACTATGACATTTAAATGCAAAAGAGAGTATGTTCCTGTGAGAAAACCTTCTGAAAACAAAGCCCAATTTTTGTCTGGACCAACAGGTATGAAACTTTTGCCTTACCAGATCATAGAAATCGGGGGAAAAGAGCAAAAGTTTGAATGTCCCCAAAAAATGCAAAAACGACAATTTTCAAAAGGTCACAACTTTTTTTTATTTATTAACAGATTTTAATACTTGTACCAAAATGCAGGGTATTATATAAAGAATGCATGCAATATACAAAGAGTGTCAAAATGGAGTGTATTACAGTCTTAATGCATGCATGCTAATAAAGTAAATGTAATTATGATAAAGCAAAGATAGGTTACAAGGCAAAAACCATTGATAGAGTATCAAAATCTTTCGCTACGACTAATGTTTTGAAGATAATTTACGCTTCAGACAGTAGATACATTTGTAAATATCATAAAGGACTGCTTTTTTAAAAAATAATCAGAAAAGTAACAGCTTTAACAAAGTTTTAGCGTGAGAATTTTATTCTGCTGTATTTTGCTGGTCAATGTGTCCAATATTTTCAACTTTCCAAGTTTGGCCATCACTTGAAACTAGTTGTACATTGAAGTTCCAAAACATGACTTGACCTTGGCAATGTCGTGACTGGCTGGTCATTCAAAAGGATCGGTTTTGGTTTTCATCTGGCATAAAAGCTGTACGAGTGCCAGATCAGGTTGGTGTACTTTCAACACTTGTCCAATGTAATATTGGTCATCGTAATACAGAAGCAGTATGAGGATAGGCTGTCTCAGGATAGAGTTTCTTAATCCACTCATAATAATAAACCTGAAATGTGTAAGGTTAGAAAAAGTTAAGTCAGATGCACTTGAACTGATGAATATAACAAAGCAAAAGAAAAATATTAAGAAGTGAAAGAATTTAAATAAATTTCTGTTGATTATTTGTTCATCCCAAAAGAGTTTTTTGTTTTTAAAAATGGTCCTGTTTTGTGGTTGAGCATTGACTTCCTACAGGGTTCCCATGCTACCGGGAAGTCAGGGGAAAAGTCGGGAGAAATGGTAATATTTTTTCCTGACCATGAAAAGTCCTTGAATTGTGCAAATATTGATGAAAGTCGGGAAAGAAATGGGAATTTTCCTCCACAACTTGATGCCTGAAACAAATATGTAATTGAATCGTAACTGAACTAATCGTGAGTTAAATTTATCGACTTCTAACCAGAATATTAGAAGGTTGCATTTGGATGCTTGCCATAAATATATATATGTTGAGACAATCCAAATGATCAGTGGATTAGATTCGTCTAGTAGACTTTTTGTTTCAGAGACAGGTCGATATCCATATTTTTTTATATATGGAAGGTATAAAAACCAGTCTAGCATCACCAGAGGCCAACATGGTGGCGTTAAATCATAACCGCTTAGCGGATGGGCTAGCAAACAAACATTAAATCAAGTTATACCTGCATGACATTGATATTAAAATGATTTATTTTCTCACAAATTGCGAGTATTAAAATTGTTATGTCTTTAATCTGCTGAAAGACGATAAAACTAATGCGTTGATGAAATTTGAGCTGGTACTTCTGTCAAAACTTAAATCAACCCTTTTGTAAATGTCTTTAAATGATGGAATTTTTAACCAATCATCTTAAGGAGTTTAGGTTGGTTGAAAAATCTTGTTTGAGATTTTATTGACACATAAATTCAGGGTTAAACTTTTTTCGTTACAAGATAAGATTCTAATACTTTGCACTTATTGTTTGTTTTTTTTTCTTCATACTGTGATAGGAAATGTTTAATTTGTATAACATGCACATATATATCTCTAGAATTGTTTTGAGTTAAATGTTTGAAAGGAACCAAAATAATTTATGCTCAGTATGTTGTTTCCACGTAGTAACATAATGCAGGTCAGCAGAGAAAATTTAGAATTTGTATTCTGTACATTGAAATGACTTTAAATGCAAATTTATAGGAATATAGTCAGATTTGTTTCATGTGACTCATTTTGTGGTTTTGTACATGATCATCTTTTCTGACATATATGTTTTGGAGAATCTTGAAAGAGAAACATCTTCAGATTTGGAAAATGCATGTTCATGATCCAAAATTTTCTTTAATTCCATTTAGTAATGGTCATATGTTAACCTTGAAAAAATTGATTTCATCCTGGAAAAGACCTGGAAATTTAAATTTAGAAAAGCGTGAGAACCATGTTCCTACATGAAGCCAAATTAATTCATTTCACACAAAGTATTTAAAACAAATTAGGTACTTTTAGCTACATTTAATGATGCTGACCTGAAAATTTACTGAGTTGTTATGAACTGGAAACAAGGGGCCCCGAGTGGCCGAGTGGTCTAAAGCGCTGTCCGTTACGGATCACTGCCATCTCACCTCTGTCTGCGTAGGTTCGAGTCTCGGATTCGGCCAATGTGGGTATGTGAGAAAGCTTGCCAGTAGCTTCTCGAGGGTCGGTGGTTCTTTCCATGGTTTTCCCGGGTTCTTCCTCCACCATTAATACTGGCCGCCATGTATAGCCTATCGTGTGCTGAAAAATGGCTTTAAACCCTACAAAAGTGCTAGAGTTGGCTATGAAACACGGATGGTCAGCCAACCAGAAACACTTTTTATTGCATTTACATAGCCACTTTTTTGCTGAGGTAAAACACATATGAACATCTATCCACACACACACATACATACATACATACATACATATGTACATACATACATATAAATCTGTCTTATTAAAATCAGTTTTCCAAAGACACCAATAAAAGTTCACGTTTTGGTGACCCATTGAATTCCCAGTCCACTTATTTCTAGTAGCCTTTTCAGATAATGTGGTGCAAATTTGCATTAGGAAGAGTTATCGTTAATAATTCTTTTGTTCTAAATAACATGTGTCACATTAAAAAATATGAAAGTTGTGATTTGACTGGTGAACCACAAGACCAACAGAACATGACCTCTTATTGGTGCCCATCAGATCAACATGTAGGACTGTGGAGATCTGATCATAATTAGACTGAAAATCTGATCTTATTTAGACTGTGGAGATCTGATCTTAATTAGACTGTGGAGATCTGATCTTAATTAGACTGTGGAGATCTGATCTTAATTAGACTGTGAAAATCTGATCTTATTTAGACTGTGGAGATCTGATCATAATTAGACTGTGAAAATCTGATCTTATTTAGACTGAAAATCTGATCTTATTTAGACTGTGGAGATCTGATCTTAATTAGACTGTGAAAATCTGATCTTATTTAGACTGTGAAAATCTGATCTTATTTAGACTGTGGAGATCTGATCTTAATTAGACTGTGAAAATCTGATCTTATTTAGACTGTGGAGATCTGATCATAATTAGACTGTGAAAATCTGATCTTATTTAGACTGTGGAGATCTGATCTTAATTAGACTGTGGAGATCTGATCTTAATTAGACTGTGAAAATCTGATCTTATTTAGACTGTGGAGATCTGATCTTAATTAGACTGTGGAGATCTGATCTTAATTAGACTGTGGAGATCTGATCTTAATTAGACTGTGGAGATCTGATCATAATTAGACTGTGGAGATCTGATCTTAATTAGAATGTGTAGATATGATCTTATTTAGACTGTGGAGATCTGATCTTAATTAGATTGGAGATATGATCATAATTAGACTGTGAAGATCTGATCTTATTTAGACTGTGGAGATCTGAGCTTAATTAGACCGTGGAGATCTGATCTTAATTAGAATGTGGAGATATGATCTTATTTAGACTGTGGAGATCTGATCTTAATTAGACTGTGGATATCTCATCTTAACTAGACTGACATAGAAATTTTACTACAGTTGTACAAATGATGTGTTCAGGTTGGTCAGAATATTTTGAGTAAGATTTTGGGATAAGTAAAGTTTTTCAATGGACCCAATCTGGCAGAAGTTAGTGTGACCTCAATGCACCAGACTGACAGTATTACTAAACACTTTGATTATCCCTATATTTCCATAAACCTTTTTTTTAAAATGATGAAAATTACGGTGAATAATTCTTAACGATGGATGAATTTAATGGTGAAAAGAAGTAACAGTAATGGATTATATGTTTAAATTATTTTAACGCATTGTTATTATTTATTGGCCATTTATGTGTTCATGTACATATAATGTGTTGTAATATCGGGATATTTTATCTCGATATATTTTATAATTTTCCTATAAAATTAATATACTGAAATATTCCTAATAATTTTTAGACAAAATCCCTATAAAATCCCTTTAATGTTGAAACCATTAGGATGAATTCTAGACAGATACATGTATGTGACAAAACCTGTCGGTATGATAAGTCAGCAGTTACTGTAGTTTATTTCAAAGTGACTCATTGATTTGTATTTATCTATGAAACTTATACTTTCAACTTAATTCCAGGAATCCACTGATGGTACCAATGCCAAGGTTGGTACCTCAATTTATGACTATGCATGCTGGGGAATCACTATCATTTATGTTCTTTGTTATATCTATGTGTCTGAAGTTTTCCCAATATTTCATATAATGTTGTAGGGATACATTAATCTTGGCAATTTGGTCATATAATTTTCATAAGATACATTGAACTAGGCACACCAAGTTCATATAATTTTCTAAAGATACATTTAGCTTGGTATGCTTGGCACATTAGCTAAGGTCATATAATGTTCTAAAGATACATTAAGCTTGGCATATTTGGCACATTAACTAAGGTCATATAATGTTCTAAAGATACATTATGCTTGGCATATTTGGCACATTAACTAAGGTCAAATAATGTTCTAAAGATACATTATGCTTGGCATATTCTTCACTGTCGCAAAGGCCATATAATGTTCTAAAGAAACATTAAGCTTGGCACATTTGCTAAGGTCATATAATTTTCTAAAGATACATTAAGCTTGGCACATTGGGTACTGTAGCTAATGTCATATAAATTCTAAAGATACAGTAAGCTTGGTGTATGGGCACTGTAGTTAAGGCCATATAATGTTCTAAAGGTACATTAAGCTTGGTGTATTGGGCACATTAGCTAAAGCCGTATAATGTTCTATAGATACATTAAGCTTGGCATATTGGGCACATTAGCTAAGGTCATGTAATGTTCTAAAGGTACATTAAGCTTGGTGTATTAGGCACATTAGCTAAGGTTATATAATGTTCTAAAGATACATTAAGCTTGGCATATTGGGCACATTAGCTAAGGTTATATATTGTTCTATCAATGCATTAAGCATGACATATTGGGCACATTAGCTAAGGTTATATAATGTTCTAAAGATATATTAAGCTTGGTGTATTGCACACATTAGCTAAGGCCAAATAAAGTTCTAAAGATACATTCCGCTTGGCATAATGGGGACTAAGGGTAAGTTAATGTTTAGAGATGCGGTAAATTTGACCTATTGGGCACATTATCTAGGATCATGTAATTTTCTAAAGATGCATTAAGCTTCGAATATTGGACACAATAGCTACAATCATATAATGTTCAAAAGGTACATTAAGCTAGGCATATTGGGACTCTAGTTAAGGTCATATAGTATTCTAAATATGCATATTGGGCATTATTACTATGGTAAAGTATTATGTATTGTCAAGAAGGTGAATGTATTTTTGGTATAAAATAAAAGGATGCATAATAAAAAGGTTTTTAATTTATTCCTATAACTTCATTAGAGAGGGAAAAAAATCTAGGCCATAAAATATGACTGAAAACTGTTTCAGAATCCTTTTAAAGGCATACTTTTTTAAAACCCATTTTATTCCTTAATTAAAAAATTGCAAATGATCATGAACTGCAGAAGCATTTTCAAATTATTTAGTAAAATGGAATTAAAGTCATTTCACTTTTCTTTCTTCACCTTGGTGAAGGATCAAAATGCAATGTTAAAAAAACATTTGTGGTTTTTCAAATTTTGGTAAATATTGTGCAATATCACAATAACTAAATACATGGTAATGCTTTGCAAGAGTATATGTTATTCAGTTTGGCCATATCAATGCTGATAACTTTATCCTTGCAAGAATAAATCTTCATTTTGGCCATATCAATGCTGATAACTTTATCCTTGCAGTAATAATCTTCATTTTGGCCATATCTATGCTGATAACTTTATCCTTGCAGTAATAATCTTCATTTTGGCCATATCAATGCTGATAACTTTATCCTTGCAGTAATAATCTTCATTTTGGCTATATCTATGCTGATAACTTTATCCTTGCAAGAATAAATCTTCATTTTGGCCATATCAATGCTGATAACTTTATCCTTGCAGTAATAATCTTCATTTTGGCCATATCTATGCTGATAACTTTATCCTTGCAGTAATAATCTTCATTTTGGCCATATCAATGCTGATAACTTTATCCTTGCAGTAATAATCTTCATTTTGGCCATATCTATGCTGATAACTTTATCTTTACAAGAATAAATCTTCATTTTGGCCATATCAATGGTGATAACTTTATCCTTGCAGTAATAATCTTCATTTTGGCTATATCTATGCTGATAACTTTATCCTTGCAGTAATAATCTTCATTTTGGCCATATCAGTGCTGATAACTTTATCCTTGCAGTAATAATCTTCATTTTGGCAATATCAATGCTGATAACTTTATCCTTACAAGAATAAATCTTCATTTTGGCCATATCAGTGCTGATAACTTTATCCTTACAAAAATAAATCTTCATTTTGGCCATATCTATGCTGATAACTTTATCCTTACAAGAATAAATCTTCATTTTGGCCATATCAATGCTGATAACTTCATCCTTACAAAAATAAATCTTCATTTTGGCCATATCTATGCTGATAACTTTATCCTTACAAGAATAAATCTTCATTTTGGCCATATCTATGCTGATAACGTTATCCTTGCAGTAATAATCTTCATTTTGGCCATATCAATGCTGATAACTTTATCCTTGCAAGAATAAATCTTCATTTTGGCCATATCTATGTTGATAACTTTATCCTTGCAAGAATAAATCTTCATTTTGGATATATCAATGCTGATAACTTTATCCTTACAAGAATAAATCTTCATTTTGGCCATGTCAGTGCTGATAACTTTATCCTTGCAGTAATAATCTTCATTTTGGCCATATCAGTGCTGATAACTTATCCTTACAAGAATAAATCTACATTTTGGCCATATCAATGCTGATAACTTTATCATTGCAAGAATAAATCTTCATTTTGGCTATATCTATGCTGATAACTTTATCCTTGCAGTAATAATCTTCATTTTGTCCATATCAGTGCTGATAACTTTATCCTTGCAGTAATAATCTTCATTTTGGCCATATCTATGCTGATAACTTGATCCTTGCAAGACTAAGTCTTCTGTTTGGCCATGTTTATGTTTATTCATCATATTTGTTGCCATGTACGGATGTTGTCAAAAGCAGTGGTTACATTTCATCCATTAAGGCCTGCATGTCAAGGTTTCTTGAAATATGCATAAGCCATACCATGTAAGCTAAGTCTTTTCCTTGAAATAAGCATTCGCCATACCATGTAACCTAAGTCTATTCTTGAAATAAGCATCAGCCATACCATGTAAGCTAAGTCTGTTCCTTGAAATAAGCATCAGCCATACCATGTAAGCTAAGTCTGTTCCTTGAAATAAGCATCAGCCATACCATGTAACCTAAGTCTATTCTTGAAATAAGCATCAGCCATACCATGTAAGCTAAGTCTGTTCCTTGAAATAAGCATCAGCCATACCATGTAAGCTAAGTCTATTCCTTGAAATAAGCATCAGCCATACCATGTAAGGTAAGTCTATTCTTGAAATAAGCATCAGCCATACCATGTAAGGTAAGTCTATTCTTGAAATAAGCATCAGCCATACCATGTAAGGTAAGTCTATTCTTGAAATAAGCATCAGCCATACCATGTAAGGTAAGTCTATTCTTGAAATAAGCATCAGCCATACAATGTAAGCTAAGTCTGTTCCTTGAAATATGCATCTGCCATATCATGTAAGCTAAGTCTATTCCTTGGAACATACTTCATGTACCTCCAAAATGTAGTGTACTACATTGAATGGGCTTAATGTTATATTCGGTTATTGATCTTCGCATAGTTTTCTCTTAAATCCTTGGAGATTTGTACATGACTGGATGAAAATGATTTACAGCTTTTAACAATTTTAGATCTTCAAACCAACTTGTATTTCATTGTACACACTGTTGTGTCTGTTTCCATTCAAAGTGATAGGCTTTCCTAATGTGAGCTGTTTCAAACAGCTCAACTAACCCAAACCCTTGTTCCAATTAAAGTTATAGGCTTTCCTATAATTTGAGCTCTTTCAGACATAATTCACCTAACCCTAACCCTGATCATCTTTCAGACATAATTTAACTAGCCCTAACCCTAAACCTTTTTCATACATATTTAACTATCCCAAACCCTCTTTCAGAGATAATTCAGCTAACCCAAACCCTAACTCTCTTTCAGAGATAATTCAACTAAACCTAACCCTCTTTCAGACAGAATTTAACTAGCCCTAACCCTCTTTCAGACAGAATTCAACTAGCCCTAACCCTCTTTCAGACAGAATTAAATTAACCCTAACTCTGTTTCCATTCAGAGTGATAGGCTTTCCTAATTTGAGCTGTTTTTAGCAGATCTGCTAATTTTAGGTAAGCCTCTAAGCAGCAGTATTCCAAAAATTGTCTTTCACATACTGTTTAAAAAACCCACCTCACAGTACTATTCATAACTATCTTGTTATTAATGTTTTCACACAAGTTCTTTGAAATGTAATATCTCAGGTGATTGAATAAATAAAAGTTGTACATTAAGTTGTTCTTGAGGCTATATTATATGCTTGAAAAATCGGGATAGTTGTTCTTTTTGGTTTCAGTGGTCTATTGAAGAGAAGCCTGTGAAGATAGACAAGTGGGACACAGCAGCCCTTAAAAATGCCTTGGATGATGGAGCCAAAAAGGTACACAACTTAGATGCTTTTATTGCTTATATAAAATACAACCCACTGTCAACAAAATATACTCATATGTCCTTATGTCATGATGCTGACACATGAAGGTATATGCTGTTGGTGCTAGTCAGTAGTGCTCCCTTATTATTTTATAACACTGTTCAGGGGAGTCTTACAAGTGTAATGTGATATGGACAAGACTGCTTTGTACTTGGCTATGTTATAATGGAGAACTATTATTGAACCAGCATAATGTATTCTATGGTCATACCTGTGTTATAATGGAGAATTATTATTGAACCAGCATAATGTATTCTATGGTCATACCTGTGTTATAATGGAGAATTATTATTGAACCAGCATAATGTATTCTATGGTCATACCTGTGTTATAATGGAGAATTATTATTGAACCAGCATAATGCATTCTATGGTCATACCTGTGTTATAATGGAGAATTATTATTGAACCAGCATAATGCATTCTATGGTCATACCTGTGTTATAATGGAGAGTTATTATTGAACCAGCCTAATGCATTCTATGGTCATACCTGTGTTATAATGGAGAATTATTATTGAACCAGCGTAATGCATACTATGGTCATACCTGTGTTATAATGGAGGAATATAATTGAACCAGCATAATTTGTTCCATGGCCATTCCTGTGTTATTTCATGAACCAATTTATGCAGGGATGTTCCTGATTATCCTAAAGATAGAGCATACATTTGATTGTACATAATTCTGCTCATCATACTGGCATTTTTTGCTGGACTTGGATTTTGTTGAAAAAATGTAGATAAATCACAACATTTAAATACAAAAGTATATATTTGGTACCAAATCCATTCCTATACCAGACCTGACAACCAATGCGATTTTTACCATAAAACTTACTGAAATAAACCTTAAGTTAGGGACTTACGGAACAGTAGCAAAAAATACAAAAATACAGTTATGGTCATAAACAGATTTTGGCTTGTCCATAAAGATGCCAATGGGTATTCAGATACCTGCCCGTTAATAATAACCTGGGTAAGAAAAATGGGCATCCAGGTACCCGTTAAAAAAAAACTATTCCAAGTTTCAAATGCAGATACAGAATAATGATTACAGTTCGAGGCTCGTGTCGTGTGCGCATTTATTCATCATCACAGGAGCTTGTTTGGTTGCTTGCAGTTTACTGATCATACAGGTACTATATAATAACACAAGGGAGTACACTAATTTCCTTTCTCGCGTGACCTATTTAAAAATCAATGCTGATATTTAAAGCTAGACCGTCCTAACTTTGTGTCTGTCCATGGTTCATGAGCCGTTCTTCTTGCAATTTAAACACACTTGTTTTGAGATCCTGATGACAGTATCTAGTTCAATACCTTTCATTGACAGCAACAGCAAGTACTGATTAAGACATATAAGATGAAATAAAATTTAAGTACAGTAGTCCCCTCTTGAATGCCCCCCCCCCGGACCAGTGGCCACCCGCTCCTTACGGCCAGAATCTGTCGTCACCAACGAGTTTGTGTTCAAAAGTACCCCTCACGAAAGGCCACCTGGCTAACGCGACCAGTGGCCAGCATATTAGTTAAATAATATAAAATTTACCCCTCACAAGCGGCCGCATTTTATTTGAATATGTATCCAGAACCAGTATTTTATTCATAACGTGTGTTAAGTAATCGATTTCTGTTTCCCAACGTCAGGTTTTCGTTACTGAAAGAAGTGTTGAGTAAAGTATGTGTACCACTAAGGTTCATATTATATCATTTACGCCTCACGAGAAGCCAAATTTATTCCATAAAAACCGAGAAAGACTCAAATATTAATCCATACAAAAGGGTAAGTACATGTAATCCAATTAGCCTTACTGCTGTGTTATCATAAGATGTCCAGTTTAGTCACTCTGATAATTGTTAAGATTACAATTATTGAACAGTAGTAACAGCTGAGAAGTGGCAGTATCGATGTACAATACCCAAGTCAGCAGGAAAATGGTTTGATAGCCTTTATGGCTTCCCTTAGTAAGATGTTGAGCTTGTTCACTTTGATAATTAGTGGCTATTACTACTGACAGTAATTGTCAAAATTACGAATTCTAACGGCCGCGAGGTAAAATCTGCATGATATTAATGGTACATATCAAAGCCGTTTTGGCTTCTCTCACTTAGTGTAAAGAAATGTATAAAAACAATAGGGTACCAGACTGCGACTAACGAATCATGTGACAAGATCACTTCCTTTAAGAACACACTGCAATTTGTTTAGATGCATACAAAATTGTTTTATCAGTATTGTAGTTGGCAACATGAATAACTTACTGCAAAAAGATCAACATGTCATCGAGGAAAAGAAAAATTCTCAGTTTAGAAGAGAAAGTGAAAGTAATTCAACTGACCGGGGGTGGGGGTTGAGGAACCTTGCAGAAAACTATAATGTTGGGAAGACTCAGATAAACAATATCGTGAAAGATAATGAAACAATTCTGCAGAAGTGGGAAGGTGAAATGGATGGAGAAAGAAAGATTGTTTGAGCCAGGAGACGTTTATATCCTGTTTTGAATGACAAGAAAAAGCAACAATTTTGTCAAATGAATTGGGATATGACGACTTTACTGCAGGTAACAGATGGTTGCACAGATTTCAAGTGCGAAACAATATTAAGTGTTCTGTCCTTAGTGGAGAATCAGCTGATGTTAATAATGAAGTTGTCGAAGATTGGAACAAAGGACTAAACGATATATGCAGGGGATATGACAACAAGAATATTTTTAATTGTGACTGTTACCAACAAAGTGACAGATGATGTGATCTGTAATATAATTATAAAGACAGTTTTAAAACTATATCAATGGTTATTCAAGCATTCTTTTGAAAGATGACACAGTTTGTTTTACATTTATTTCACAACATGCATGTGATTTTTTAATGAAAATATTAAATGTTTTAGAATTAGATGTACATGTGACTTTTTCATATGTATTTACTATTCGCATTTGTCATCCTCTCTTGAAAGGCCACCCTCATTATAAGGCCACTACCCTGCTGCATTAGGGGTGGCCTTATAAGAGGGGGACTACTGTATGTACTACAATTCAAATAAAAGAAAGCACAATATAGATATCCGGTTTAACTAATGCCATTTTTGCCTCATGTTTGTGTCCCTGGAGCTAGTATTAGCTGTTAAAGTCAGGGCCGAAGTTCACATCACAGGCACTTGATTCCGGGGGAAACTAATGTGTACACTCACCAGTTACGTGTACACATTAGTTTTTCCCCAAATCAGGTGCCTGCGGTTCACATGTTTGTTTACTGGACTCTTTTTTTTTTTTTTATTAGCAGGAATCCCAAGACATTTTATTCACAGCAAAGACAACACAAAAACTTTGTTACCGTAACATACATTTCTTATACCATGTTAGAAGAAAAAAAATGAGGGAAATGGACAATTATACAGAATGAAATTTTTCACTGAAATATATAAATAGAAGGGAAATCTTTGTTATTTAATAACACTGAAAAAAATCTAATAAATATTGACCACATCTGTAGTTATGGTAATTTTTGCATTAATTTTACATGATACAGTTCCAAGAGATGGGATTCTTGAATGTGATACCACTTGTCATAGATTCATTCTATGTTGATACTATATACATAGCAGACCAGTCTAATTTGAAATTAAATGGCACCAGATGTCATGAAACAAAACAACAAACAAAAAGATGGGCTGTAATGATGGGACTGTTGGATGTTATATAACTGAAAAATGTTAGAGGAGAAGGATTTTGTTAAAGTTAAAAACATGTTGCACCAGACTGTCATTAAAGGACAAACCATGGTAGGGTGAGGATACTACAATAGTCATGATTTGTGGACTTTATGACTGTCTGCAAAAGTTACTGTAGACATGTAGACTAGTTAAAGTGAGTTATGCATAAACAATTTATCAATTTCTTCTGTATCTATACTCTTGTATTAACTACTCATCCACTTGGATTTAGCCAATTTGTAACAGAAAATTTAACTGCAGATCCAGGTAAGTAGCAAAACTAAATGTATGTTAAAAATCAAATAAATATATACGTTTTCCATTGTTTTCTGTAATTATGGCATGTAATATATAGATGGCTCTTTTTATGCTGACATTGCACTTTTTCCACTTAATGATAAATTAGGCTTGTGCCTCTTTTGGGGAATGGTATGTGTGAACCTACAACAAAGCAGTTTGGGTTCACATTTAATACAATTTACTTTTGATCAGTTACCTGGGTAACTGATCGTTAGGATTGACGGATACCCAGTAGAAATTTCCCAAAATTTTGACATGTCTGCTTGTCCAGGGTCAGTCCAGAGCCATGTATCATATTAGAACCAGATTAACGTTAAAGGGGATACCTCAGAAACTTGAATCTACTGATGCTGTTTACGTAAATTGCCAGCATTTTTGTTTTTAAGTTATGGCATCATCTGGAAATGCTGTCCTGCATAATAAAAGGATTGAAACAATTAGGATGGTAGCATATAAGAGAATCATCAGATACTTGGCCAGGCTTGAAAAGAAACAGTTATATTCTATTGGTGATCATGTTTAGGTGAACTGAGTTTTGACCATAGTGGAAAATATGATTGAGGCCACTGTTTTGAAATGAGCATTGACCACAGTGGAAAAGATGATTGCCGCCAACAGTTGAACTGAGTATTAACCACAGTGGGAAAGATGATTGATACCACTATTTAAATTGGGCATTGACCACATTGTAAAATATGATTGATGCCACCAGTTGAATTGAGTATTGACCACAGTGGAAAAGATGATTGATGCTACCAGTTGAATTGAGTATGAACCACAGTGGAAAAGGTGATTAATACCACCAGTTAAATTGAGCATTGCATTGACAACAGTGTAAAATATGGTTGATGCCACCAGTTGAATGGAGTATTGATAACAGTGGAAAAGATCATTGCAGTTTACAGTTGAATTGAGTTTTAGTAACAGTATAAAATATGATTGATGACACTAGTTGAATTGAATATTGACCATAGAGGTAAATATGATTGCTGCCAACAGTTGAACTGAGTATTAACCATAGTGGAAAAGATGATTGATACCACCATTTAAATTGAGCATTGACCACAGTGTAAAATATGATTCATGGCACTAGTTGAATTGAGTATAGACCATAGAGGAAAGATGATTGCTGCCAACAGTTGAATTGATTATGGACCACAGTGGAAAAGAACATTGCTTCTTACAGTTCAATCGAGTGTTGGCCACAGATGAAAAGATGATTGCTTTCCACAGTTGAATGAAAATGATAAAGATTACATATAGTTGAAATCTAGCATGTTGTCATTGGCCACAATGAGGTTTGCAACTGTTGTTTCTCAGACCTTTCTAAACTTTTAAAACGCACTGACTATTGCAGTAAATGATCTTTCGTTACTGAAAATTGATCTCATGTAGGGATAATTGTAGACTCCCTGAATGAGGAAGTCTTTTCAGGATTGGCAAGTCTACTTTACATAAAAACACTAAACAAAATTTTAACCTTGGTATACAAATTCCCAACAATGATGACATCATTAGCCTGCGTTCAGACATTTTCAGATGTTGGGTCTCTTGGGCCATCAGAATATTGATATGTGCACAAGAACAAAATATGTACAAGAATACTCATTTCATATAAGAAAAGGAGAATTATTCACCACTGTATAAACCTGTGATGTAGCATTTTAACAAGAAAATGTTTGAAATATTCTCAGTCTAATTTATTTCCTACTTATACCCTACTTTATTCTCATCCTCCCTATTTTTTCTCTTTTTTCCAAAATGGCCTTCCATCCATTCTGTTTTTTGAATTTTAAGTTAACAAATCGGTTACTCATCATGTATGAATATAAAAATGGCAATGTGACCACAACAATGGTGATTTCTTTTGTTTGTTACATGTCTCTACAAGGAAAATGACACAGCTTGTAAGGGGTGAAACATTTAAGCCTAGATTTTCTTCAGATGGGCTTTTAACTGTGAAAATCTAGTAACATAATGAAAATAACAGGTTTTCAGATCAATATACATCATATACTTGCATTTCCTCCTGTTTCCATTTATCCTTCCTTATTTCTGCCTTCTGTATTTTGCATTGAAGTTTCGGTTTTCTTCAGACAGCATTCTTTATTTTGTCTGCATGTCATTTCATTTGCATCAGTTCTTCATTTCATTTGTATTCATTCTAAACTTCATTCAACATTTTGTTTGCAAACAGTTTGCATTCATTCTGCAGTCAGTTTGCATTCATTTTAAATTTCATTTGCAGTCATTCTGCACTTCATTCTCCATTTTGTTTGCATTCATTCTGCAATCAGTTTGCATTCATTCTGCATGTCATTTTGTTTGCAATCAGCTTGCATTCCATTTTCATGTGAATGATAAAGTGACCCACTTTAGAGTCGATACTATACATAACCATTTCACATGGAAAAACTTGCAAACAAATCACTTGCATGTTTAACAATGGGCGCTGTAAGGAAAGATGGATGTGGCATCACAGATTTACATCTGGCTCTCTGCCAGGGGTACAATATGGTCAGTCTCGCTAGAGAAGATACACTTAGCCATTACAATATACACAATGGTATATCAGTCTCATGCAATAGGAGTATGTCCATAATAAAAGTACAGACAATTCGAAGGTTTCAGTTTTTAATATTAAGTATATCTCTGATGAAGGTTCAGAAATGTGTGGAAAAGGAAAATCTTATCTGTGCATGCATATGTCAGTGGATTATTTGCATGAAAATGGTGTATAAATAAATTTGCCAATGATTATTCTGAAATTCGCAAAGAAATTGTTTGCTCACATGCCAATTCAACTCTGAGATTTATTGTCTGATGACAGCTTTGTTTTAGGAATGAAAATGAATCTTTTTGAGCTCCTGTCTCAACCCTTAACCTATGAAACCTGCAACAAATTTCCCAAGTGGCTGAGTGGTCTAAAGCTCTCTCCGTTACGGATCACTGCCATCTCACCTCTGTCTGCGTGGGTTCGAGTCTATTATTCAGCCAATGTGGGTATATGAGAAAGCTTGCCAGTAGTTTCTCTTGGGTTTGTTGTTCTTCCTGGAGGTTTTCCCGGGTTCCTCCTCCACCATTAATACTGGCCGCCATGCAATGCCTATCATGTGCTGAAAAATGGCATTAAACCCCACAACAACAACAACAAATTTCAAATTGCCTGATAGCTTACAAATGAAACTGATAAATCTTATTACAAGCCTTTCTAAATCACCAGCCAAACTGATAAGTTGACAAGAATGACATGATATTCTTTTGAATTTGCATATATTATTTATCTCCATACAGGAATACATGTACATCAATTTTGACTAAGTACAGAAAGTTGTTGACCAACTATTTAATGATCAGACAAAAATATTGTGTGCTTTCCTTTATCTCGAGATCAAAAAATTCCAGCATAATATGACAGATTTAGATATTTCATAGATCAAAAAATTCCAGCATAATATGACAGATTTCGATATTTCATAGATCAGAAGATTCCAGCATAGTATGACAGATTTAGATTTTTCACAGATCAAAAATTCCAGCATAATATGACAGATTTAGATTTTTCACAGATCAGAGCAAGAGTCATTTTTCTCAATTGATTTGAGGGTCAAATGTTTCCCAGAAAACATGAAGCCCTGAGAAAAAAATGCTTGGTCACTGATATTACTGATATCTTGCTTCAGCAACATTGTTATATGGTCATGACAATGATGACAGTGATAGCTGTGTAGTGCTCATTACTCTCTCGACTTTCCCGTCGATAGTTAGGAACATCATGGCCATGTTTGCTATCTGCTTTATTGATTATTGACTTGTACCTCTGGGGGATACCCAGATGTAATGTGATAACATCACATCTTTTCCTATGGGGGGCCCCGAGTGGCCGAGTGGTCTAAAGCGCTCTGCGTTATGGATCACTGCCATCTCACCTCTGTCAGCATGGGTTCGAGTCTAGGTTTTGGCCAGTGTGGGTATGTGAGAAAGCTTGCCAGTAGCTTCTCGTGGGTCGGTGGTTCTTCCCGGGGTTTTCCCCCACCATTAATACTGGCCGCCATGCATAGCCTATCTTGTGCTGAAAAATGGCATTAAAGCCCACAACAACAACTTTTCCTATGGCACCAGTTCCCTCCTTTAAGTTTGTATTTGAAAACTGTACATTTATGAAATACATTTGTCCAATAGAATGTAGAGCCTTAATACATACTTGTTATTGCTTGTTGTAAAGTCAATGTAAATGTCATCTGACAAAGTTTAAAGGCTGTAAAATATGTCAATTGAATGACTTGGGGCTGTACGACATGTTAATTAAATGACTTGTGTCTGTACAACATGCTAATTAAATGACTTGGGGCTGTACAACATGTTAATTAAATGACTTGGTGCTGTACATCATGTTAATTAAATGACTTGGGGCTGTACAACATGTTCATTTAATGACTTGGGCTGTAAAACATTTTGATGAAATGACATGGGGCTGTACAACATGTTAATTAAATGACTTGGGGCTGTACAACATGTTAATTAAATGACTTGGTGCTGTACAACATGTTAATTAAATGACTTGGGGCTGTACAACATGTTCATTTAATGACTTGGGCTGTAAAACATTTTAATGAAATGACATGGGGCTGTACAACATGTTAATTAAATGACTTGGGGCTGTACAACATGTTCATTGAATGACTTGGGCTGTAAAACATTTTAATGAAATGACATGGGGCTGTACAACATGTTAATTGAATGACTTGGGCTGTAAAACATGTTAATTGAATGACTTATGGCTGTAAAACATTTTAATTAAATAACTTGGAGCTGTGAAACATTTTCATTAAATGACTTGAGGATGTACAACATGTTAATTAAATGACTTGGGGACTGTATAACATGTTAATTCAATGACTTGGGGCTGTACAACATGTTAATTAAATGACTTGGGGCTGTAAAACATTTTAATTAAATGACTCAGGGCTGTAAAACTTGTTCATTGAATGACTTGGGCTGTAAAACATTTTAATGAAATGACATGGGGCTGTACAATTTGTTAATTAAATGACTTGGAGCTGTAAAACATTTTCATTAAATGACTTGAAGATGTACAACATGTTAATTAAATGACTTGGGACTGTATAACATGTTAATTCAATGACTTGGGGCTGTATAACATGTTAATTAAATGACTTGGGGCTGTATAACATGTTAATTAAATAACTTGGGGCTTTATAATATGTTAATTTAATGACTTAAGGCTGTACATGTTAATTAAATGACTTGGGCTGTGAAACTCTTTAATTAAAAGACTTGGGACTGTTTGTTCGGACTAATCGGTCAGACAAAATAAATCCAGATCTGCTGTCACATAATGTTGTTTGCAGTTGGAGTCGACATAAAAAGTACAGTAAGTGTACTTTGATATCAACTCTTTCAAAAAATGTTTTATTTGCGTTTGAATTTTCATAGTTTGTACATAGGTTATATACTCATCTATATTGCTTAGATGTTTGCATATATATCTGTCAACCTCTTGGTAAATGGTCATAACTGCTGTTTGTTGTTCATGCCAGATGTTTGCATATATATCTGCCAACCTCTTGGTAAATGGTCATAACTGCTGTTTGTTGTTCATGCCAGATGTTTGCATATATATCTGCCAACCCCTTGGTAAATGGTCATAACTGCTGCTTGTTGTTCATGCCAGATGTTTGCATATATATCTGCCAACCCCTTGGTAAATGGTCATAACTGCTAACAAGTTCATACTAGTTGTTTAGTTAAAAAAAACATTTATATTAATAATTTTGGGCAATCAAATTTCTTCATCATATTAGACAAAGGGACATTTTCTTGTTTGTCAATAACTATATATAATTTTACTATATAAATACAGTAGCTCTCTATTGGTTTTAAAACTAAAACACTACAAGATCTTGAAATAAATTTTTATTGATGAAAAAGGTTTACAGAATAATCTGAAGGGAATTGAACAATATTTTTTAATAGCAGTAATATAAAACCTGCTTCCATTACAGTGCTTTCCTTTACTGGGAGTCCTAGTCCCCAGTCCAAGCTAATTATTATATTTATTATTGTGAAAATCTTGTTATAATTAGTTCTCATGATTGAATGGTTGTATTAACATGGTTTTTCTCTAAAAGATGTCTTATTGGTCCAAAACAATGGCATTGATCTGACCTCCCATACGGCCACTACATTGTTCATCTTGAAAATTTTGTTACTACTTCTCTGAGCTGACTGGTCAACATTGTGCTTTCATCAGAAGACTTCAGAATCTTATGTATAGTTGGTCCAAAATGGAGAAAGTGCCAGTCTGTTATCCAATATGGCCACCATGTCAGCCATCTTAAAATTTTTGTATCATTATTCCTTCAAAATGGAAACTCATATCAACAGGATATTTTCACCACTAGGCTTCATACAGTGTCTTGTTGATCCTAGATTAAAATTGTGCCAATCTAACATCCAGTGTACCCACAAAGGAGGTCATCTATATGATCTAACATCCAGTATACCCACAGAGGAGGTCATCTTACATCCAGTATGTCCACAAAGAAGGTCATCTATATGAACTAACATCCAGTATGCCCACAGAGGAGGTCATCTTAATCCAGTATGCTCACAAGGAGGTCATCTATATGATCTAACATCCAGTATGCCCACAGAGGAGGTCATCTATATGATCTAACATCCAGTATGCCCACAAAGGAGGTCACCTAACATCCAGTATGCTCACAAAGGAGGTCATCTATATGATCTAACATCCAGTATGCCCACAGAGGAGGTCATCTAACATCCAGTATGCCCACAAAGGAGGTCATCTATATGATCTAACATCCAGTATGCCCACAAAGGAGGTCATCTAACATCCAGTATGCTCACAAAGGAGGTCATCTGTATGATCTAACATCCAGTATGCCCACAAAGGAGGTCATCTAACATCCAGTATGCCCACAGAGGAGGTCATCTAACATCCAGTATGCCCACAGAGGAGGTCATCTTACATCCAGTATGTCCACAAAGGAGGTCATCTATATGATCTAACATCCAGTATGCCCACAAAGGAGGTCATCTAACATCCAGTATGCCCACAGAGGATGTCATCTAACATCCAGTATGTCCACAAAGGAGGTGATCTAACATCCAGTATACCCACAAAGGAGGTCATCTATATGATCTAACATCCAGTATGCCCACAAAGGAGGTCATCTAATATCCAGTATGCCCACAGAGGAGGTCATCTAACATCCAGTATGCCCACAAAGGAGGTCATCTAACATCCAGTATGCTCACAAAGGAGGTCATCTATATGATCTAACATCCAGTATGCCCACAGAGGAGGTCATCTAACATCCAGTATACCCACAAAGGAGGTCATCTATATGATCTAACATCCAGTATGCCCACAAAGGAGGTCATCTAACATCCAGTATGCCCACAGAGGAGGTCATCTAACATCCAGTATGCCCACAAAGGAGGTCATCTAACATCCAGTATGCCCACAAAGGAGGTCATCTTACATCCAGTATGTCCACAGAGGAGGTCATCTATATGATCTAATATCCAGTATGCCCACAAAGGAGGTCATCTAACATCCAGTATGCCCACAAAGGAGGTCATCTTACATCCAGTATGTCCACAAAGGAGGTCATCTACATGATCTAACATCCAGTATGCCCACAAAGGAGGTCATCTAACATCCAGTATGCCCACAGAGGAGGTCATCTAACATCCAGTATGCCCACAAAGGAGGTCATCTAACATCCAGTATGCCCACAAAGGAGGTCATCTAACATCCAGTATGCCCACAAAGGCGGTCATCTAACATCCAGTATGCCCACAAAGGAGTCATTTTATATTCAGTATGCCCACAAAGAAGGTCATCTAACATCCAGTATACCCACAAAGGAGTCATTTTATATTCAGTATGCCCACAAAGGAGGTCATCTATATGATCTTACATCCAGTATGCCCACAAAGACGGTCATCTTTAAAATCTTGCTATTGCTGCTTCTCTTAAATAGAAAGTCATTTTGACGTGAGGTTTTCATCAGAAGACTTCTTATGGTATCTGGTTGTGTCAAAATGAAATGATCATAAGTGTTCCTCATTATGGCCAGTATGGTGGCCAGCATGAAAATATTGTTAACTCTGCTCCTTTCAAATGGATGATCATAATCATCATGGGGTTTTCACGAAAGACCTCTTTTGATACCCTGTTGGTCTTAAATGAAACTGGTGTCAGTTGTACATCCCATGAGGTATTGATGTCAGTCATTTTGAAAATCTTGTCACTACTCCCTCTGAATGGATATTAACATTGACATGGGTTTTCATCAAAAGACTTCTAATGATGTTTGCTTGTTCCAGTATGAATTGGTGCCAGTCTGACATCTATTATGTCCACATTAGCAGCTAATTGTAAAATCTTGTCACCAAAGAATGTGACAGTTTGTTTTAACACTCAGCATTTAAAAGGGAGAAACAGTCATATTTTGATTCATGCAAAAACATTTGGGACATTCAGTCCTTTTAAGGGACTCTTGTTTGGGTGGTAATTCTTGTTTAATTATGTAATACTTACCTGCTACTGTTGTAAGGATTCCCAGTTTCAATCTTACCTCTGATGTCATGCACTCCTGGACCAAGTGAAATGAGGAAGACATTCTGTGTGTTGATTATGACTGTAGAGTCCGACTGGGTTTGTGTTCTTGTTAATCATGGAATTCCATTACAATCAGAGGAGTGAATAATTACCTTGTACTGGCAACTAGTAATCCCAGAAAAGGAAAGCAGGTAAGTATTACATAATTAAATTAGTTAATCCCCCACCCCAGTCTGTCCATCCACCTTGCATCAACATGGAAGTTTCCTTTTTTTATATTGAAGTCATCCTTTAAAAAGACAAAAACGTTTACAATCCATGTTAAGTTTTTAAAAGGTCATATAACATATTCTGCATCATTGGTAGCATTCTGCTGAAAGTCGGGTACAATTTTATTGTTTGCTTAAAATTTGTACATGTAAATGCATGATTTTCTATCTGGACTGTCTGAACAAAAAGTGGCAGCATCAGATAACATAGAGTCCTGTGATTCATTGTATTGTTATCATAAAGTCTTATTTCATTGTAGATAGGAACTTTCAAAGATCTTTATATTTGCAGGTGATGTTGGACAAGTTTGGCTTTGTTGAGAACCACACACTGATGGATGTTCGCCTTCTCATCTGTACAATTGCAGTGGCCTTTGCAATGTTTGCATTAATATGGGACTACCTGCATCCATTTCCTGCATCTCGACCAGTTCTAATCACCTGTGTCTTATCGTATCCTTTCATGGATTGCGCTTTTGTACACCTGATTATATTACAGAAAATCGATTAGGTGGATTTACAATTAGTCATTAGGATATGCTTTGAAACAATGTAACTAAAGTTGTAAGGAGGACAAAAAATCATATTATCAAAATATTATTGAAGAACATGAAATATCCATAGGCCATCTGGAAAATATTTAATAATTTTGGGGTTGGCTAACATAAACATAGGGTGTCAAAACCTCATTAAAAATATAGATCTGCTGATATTCCTGATGAAACTACTAATGTGTCTAATAAAATCTTTTCCAAAATATTGCATCCAAAATGACAGGTTGTAACGTTGATTCAGATATTGAGGATCAAAAGTAGTTAATGTGCAAAGAAATTTCCTATCACTAATCAGTATGCGATGACAGTAAAAGTACTCAAATTTCTGCTGAATTTGGATGTTAAAATGTCAGCAGTATTAGGTCTCACTGGGTCAAGATTTCATAAAGTATGAATAGATCTAAATGGGTCAGAATTTAAAAGCTGGATAAAATCTAATTGGGTCAGGATTACTAAAAGCTGGATTAGATCTAATTGGGTCAAAATTTCTAAAAGCTGCATAAAATCTAATTGGGTCAGGATTACTGAAAGCTGCATTAGATTTAATTGGGTTAAAATTTCTAAAAACTGGATAAAATTTAATTGGGTCAGGATTACTAAAAGCTGGATTAGATCTAATTTGGTCAACATTTCTAAAAGCTGGATATGGTCTCATTGAGTCCAGATTTCTAAAAGATGGATTAGATGTAACTGTATCAGGATTTCTAAAAGCTGGATTAGATCTAATTGGGTCAAGATTATCGAAAAGCTGGATTATATCTAATTGGGTCAAGATTTCTCAATGCAGGATTAGATCTAATTGTGTCAAGATTTTTAAAGAGTTGCTGCACTATCAATAGCTGAAAGTGTAACTTAAGAAACCAAATTGAAGAAAAGTACTCAGGATGTGGGGAATGTGCCAAGATTACACCCGTTTTCAAAACCAGTGCAAAAGATGATGTGAGCAATTATTGGTATCCATTCTTATCCATATGAAAACTGCTTGCAGGACAGGTTTACAGTATTCATGTAATATACACTTCAATCATAAAGTTCTACTGGAAAATCAGTTAAGTTTTAGACGGTGTCATTCATGTGATAGAGAACTTGTGTCTTGTTGATACATGGTTGGCTTTTTTTAAACGGTTTTGTGGAGTTTAACGCCATATTTTAGTACTTAGGTGATACAGTATCATAACAGACATGTACATGCTGGTAATACTGAATTTGTTAGGTACACAAAATTCAAAGCATGCCCTTGAATCAAAACTTCAGACAGCTCTCAGTAAGCTTGTTATTTAGTATAAGGAAATGGGATGGTATTAAGTACTAATAAAACTAAAAGTACTTCTTATAGGTTTGTCAGTACTAATCAGACTTAGGTGCTTCTGTAACTGTATAAATATAAATAAAACTAATGTACTTCTTTTAGCTAGTTAATACATGAAGTGTCATTATCACTAATAATTATGCCATTTTACAGACGGCCCATGGTGGGCACTGGTGGCTGAGTGGTCTAAAGCACTTGCACTTACAAATAACTGCTATCTCATCTCTGTCCTCATCGTTCTTTGGTTCAGTCTATGTGGGTGTGTGGGAAAGCTTGCCAGTAACTACCCATAGGTCGTTGACTTTTACAGGAGATTTCCCAGGTTCTTCCTCTTCAGTTATAATGGCCACCATATATGGCCTATAGTGCTGGAAAATGTCATTAAACTCACAATAGCAACAACAACAGATGGTCACACATGACAATATACTTAGGAGTTTATTTTACAAGAAGCTAAAATTGTCTTAACACATTTTGCTTAACAAAGAAAATAAATTCATAGTCTGTGGCTCATAAGAAAACAAAGACATCCTGAAACAGCCAGCATGGTCTGGCTTGGGCAGGTATTGAACCTGCTACCTTTTGGATTATAAGTCTGATTCTCTACCAACTGAGCTGCTATAGCTCTCCTATAACATGCAGAATTGATACAACTCATACTTCTTCATTCAGACATCCATTTGTTTTTTTTAGCTCGTTGATTAAAGATCATGTTAATAAGGTGGTCTTTCATCTGATTGGCTATACTTTTGAACACGTTTTATTAAATCAGTTGTGCAAGCATGTATTATCTGTTGTTGTTGTGGGGTTTAATGCCATTTTTCAGCACACGATAGGCTATACATGGCGGCCAGTATTAATGGTGGAGGAAGAACCTGGGAAAACACCGGAAAGAACCACCGACCCACGAGAAGCTACTGGCAAGCTTTCTCACATACCCATATTGGCTGAATCCTAGACTCGAACCGCCGCAGACAGAGGTGAGATGGCAGTGATCGGTAACGAAGAGCGCTTTAGACCACTCGGCCACTCGGGGGCCCCCTGTATTATCTGTTGTGTATGAATGCATTTTGGCACAGACATGGCTATATGATACCAAATAAAAGTAAAGTTCTACAAATGTAAAAGTTAAGAATTGTACAAAACTTTTGGAAGATAAACGCTTAAAATATATGTAACTATGATATACAAGACCTCAGGCGATCATGATTATAAGCAACATTCATGCATAGGAATCAGATAAGCTTGGGGACATAATTCTGATAAGATTTGATATGTAAGCTTGTTTCATCAAGATCCCAGATGAGTTCAGCTATGACCAAGATCACTGTGTATTAGGAGGACCAGAGCTGATCGGATGGTGGGAATTGAACCTGCACACTTTTAGTCACAAGTCCAACACCTCAACCACTGAGTCACCACAGCTTCCTTGGCTGTGGATCTTAATGTGTGTGAATTTGCATTCACGAGCAGAAATGTTAGCTGTCAGGGTGAAGGACGTCAGGGCCACTTTTGTCTCTTATTGTCCAAATAATTTTGGGTCCCTTAAGGAATTCAGATAAATGAGATTTGATGGTTCCAACTAATAGCATCTTCCTTGGTAAATCTAACAACGAATCTGACTGGATCAGTTTTTTTTCCAGCTACATCCAGTCAGATAGCAAAGAGCACCTCTCCGGTGGGCTAGTGGTTAGAGCATCTGCTTCAGATGTGGGAGGTCATGGGTTCGATCCCCAGCCGAGTCATTCCAAAAACTTTTTAAAAAAATGGTATTTACAGCTGCCTCGCTTGGCGCTCGACATTAAGAGGTTAGTGTTTGGACTGGTCGGCCTGTTGTCAGGATAATGTGACTGGGTGGGACATCGTGCTACATGTCTGTGGCATGATGCCCAGTGCTAGACATCACTATAAACTGTCATACTGCAGACATCGTAGCAATATGACTGAAAAATTGTTAAAGCTGCATTAAAAATCCAAATCACACACACTGAGATAGCAAATTGGTATATATTGTGCAAGCTACAAATGTCAAGGATCCATGTGGAATGAAGGGGATGGACAAATTTTGCCTAGCAAAGATAAAGGTGCCCTAACTTGTGATGTGGGTCACTTTTGTGAACAGCATTGTAAAGATGGAGCAATGAACATTGAACAGTTTTTCTTGATGAAAAGGTGAAGTAGTTAGAATGCATCTGGTATATTTATCTTCTCAGTGGTCAACACTCATTAGTGCTGGGTTGGTATATTGACAAACCAGTATAAATTAATATTACACTATGATATGATGACTAGTAATCATCCTTAACTGTGTCTATTCAATAATATATTTTAAAATATCTCCACTAAAAAATTACCTGATCAAAGTATAAGGATAATTTTCTTTGCTACCTCCAAATCCAGCCAAATCAGAACAATGGAAAATGTCTCTCTGTCTATAGATAGGATTTGAACAAAGGGAAGCAACTCTTGCAGGTTAATTCCCCTTCTATCTGCTAGGTGGCTGTTATATATGTGTTAAGATATCCTCCTTACAAAAATCTAGTTAAATTTGCATGTCAGACTTAAATTGAATTGCCACATTTCTTTTTCAGTGGTACATTAATTACAGATTTTTATTTTGTAGTTCAATCAACATTTATGTAAACTCCGGTGAATTTATCGATATTTTAAAAATTATCTTGCCATTGTTTTTGTCACATTTGACTTTGAATCTCAACATGCATTTTTACTGGTGAAATTTTCCATGTTCATTCCTTAGGTAGTTGATCTAGTTGTAACTTGTTTTTAAAATATGGTTGGCATTTATTTAAATTTCAATTATATATATATATAATTGATTGCACGAGTGATGTTTTCATTGTTTTTGGGAGCAAAGCATACAAGATTTTGGGGTGTGAAAAAACTCAATGTAGAGAGGGAACAGGGCCCGACTTCTCACATTTTATTGTTATCAACCGTGGGCTGCTCTTGAAGGTAAGAAGGTTCTTGACATATTGGACCAAAACCAGACTTGCTCACTTTCTTTGAAGGATGTTCCATCTAAATAGATTACACAGTCTAGTGTTTTTGTAAAGGCCCAGGGGCTGACGTTGTCAAGGCCAATGGGCTTATATTGAGAAGGTACAAGGGCTTACATTGTGAAGGCCCAAGGGCATACATGTGAAGGCCAAGGGCATACATGTGAAGGCCAAGGGCTTGTGTTGAGGCTGAAAGAAAGAACATGGAATTGATATACTGATGTAGTGGCAACTCATATGCATTCTGTTTTCTGTCCTTTCAATTCAACCCTCCCTCAAATAGAAGGGGAGAGCCGAAAATATGGCTGTAGAATGCTGCCACATGGTGTTACTTTAGACAGAAGTCCATCTTACAAGAGGCCATCAGGGCATTAGCCATGATGTGGTGAGAAGCCCTATTCATGACCTTGATGATATGGCTTACTGAATCCCAGGCATGATTGCTTCCAAGCCTTCTTAACACCAAAACAAAAATTAACCAAGGACACAAAGTCAGGTAGTGAGGAAGTTGATATAATATTCTTCACTAGAGTATTGCAAATAAAACGTTTATGTTAGCAAGGGAGTTTTTTCAATTCTATGGCCTGTTCAGTGCATCAGCAGATTATTTACACCTTGGTTCCCTGTAGATATACATTACAAATAGCCCTTCTGTCCCAATGGTGACCTTTCACAGGCCATCTGTATCAGAATATTGTGATGTCAACCCACATCAAGAACTTAAATTCTCCAGTGGCAAGACAGGAAGTGACTAACAGTTGGAATACCCCTCGAAAACCCACAGCCAATAATGATTTGTACAGATGCTAGTCTGTTGGGTTGGGGAGCACACTCGTCTGATTTTACGATGGTCATTGGCAAGTCATCATGTCAAGAGATGGCTCTTCATACCAGTCTTCTGGAAAGTCATCCTTAGTGCATACAACAATTTGGTACAACACTTGAATGGATATACAGGCCTAATATTGTCAGACAATCAGTAGCAGTCATTTACCACCTGAAACAGGGAGCGATGAAATCACCTGACATTTGTGTCATGGTGTGGGATTACCTTTGCTGGGGTGCCCAATACCAGATACATATTTAGGTCTGCCAGATTCCAGGACAGCTGAATGTTTAAGCCAACTCATTGTCAAGGAGAGGGCAACTGCTTCACACAGAGTGGTCTCTCCCTCCTTTCACTTTCCGTCTAGTTTGTGCCCTTTGATAGATATTTTTGCAGCGAAGTGGGACAGAAAGGACCTTTCCGACTTAATGTCCAATTTTGATCTATCCAGACCATGCTCACTCACATTATTCCAAAAATTTAATCTCCACTGTTTGTTCACATAAACTGTCTCATCCAAGTCCAAGTACCTGTCATCCACATCCATCAGTCAGCTTTCAAACAAGACTTGATTTCTGAAAGCACTTACCTCAACCTGCCGAGTCACTGAGCTACATGCCCTTTCCCTTGGTTTGCCTTGAAAAGACCTTAAACTTCATATGATCAGGACTTCCTTCCACAAAAAGAAATCAGTGAGTTTTTGGTCGGAAATAATAAATAACATGCACCAATTTTTTTGAAATGCGCCAAGTGCTAGCATCGCATGGTTACTACTGTATCCAAACTTTTAATTGTAGCTCACATTATACATATCCAGTTGCTGTTGCCATTACTTTTTCAAAGTGGCAGATTGATGTTCCATTTAGTTGTGAAAAAAATTCCCACATGAGGGAAAAGAACAAGCAATTTTTCAGTTTGCAATACAAATGTTCCAATTGGTCAAGGAAAAAAAATAATCTGAAAAGATGAAGCAATTGTCCAGTTAATAATATTAGATGGCCAACATAAATCAGTTAGATTTATTCTGTTTCCTCATGCATGGAAAGTATGTTCATTGAGAAGTGGTTGTCTGACTACAGTTGGTTCAGAGAAGTACAGGATGATTAGTACAAGTTGTACTCTGTGTTTTAAGAATGTAGATCTTGTGAAAAATGGGTGAAAGTGCAGAAATGAGTGAGAAGCACAAAACACTTGCAACATTTTTGGAATCACAAACCTTTGGAAATTTCTTCATAATGAAAATAGAATCCTATTCAGTACCAACAGAAACTAAGCTCAAATTTGGCTAAGTGTAAATTGGAAACAAATAATACAATGGCAAGATTAAGTAACTGAAAAAAAAATTGTGTTCATTTAACCCCACCACTTCGACCTGCGCTAGCTTGGACATGATGCCTCTTCCAGTGGCATGCAAGGTATTGCTGGCTTTGTTTTAAAAAACCCATACACTGAAACCTGAAATTTTGTGGACAGTACAAATAATTGTGACCCTTTACTCTAATGAATCAAATGAAAACAACACAAAGCTTTATTGTTTCCTGAATACAACATTGCTGACCAGTTTTCATGTTGTAAGAGAAAGATTTCTTAGTTATATATTGTGCAGTATTGAAAGCATTGGAAAGAGGTAACATTAATTGGTTTAATGGGACCTTAAAAATGAGTGATAAAGCCTTGGCATGAGTGATAAGGCCTTAAAAGTTAGTGATATGGCCTTAAAAATGAGTGATATGGCCTTAAAATGAGTGATAAGGCCTTAGCATGAGTGATATGGCCTTGAAAAGTAGTGATATGGCCTTAAAATGAGTGATAAAGCCTTAGCATGAATGATACAGCCTTTTGATAACGCCTTAACCCGAGTGAAATGGCCTTAAAAATAAGTGAGAAAGCCATACAAGTCCTTAAATAAAGTCCTTGAAATCTCTGTGTAAACCATGCTCTCTGTAGCCCCGAACTGTATGCAGCTTTGACAAGGTAGATCAGTTGGCCTAATGGCACACCCTGGTTTCAAAAACGGGTTGCTGTCACTGGGAAATCAACAAATACTATTCACCCTCACTCCTTGATTGACACATTGAGAGAAAAATCTCCAAGACCACATCTGTATTCTAAAATATTGTCTTAGGGAAAATATCTGCAATGGTCATGCCAGGGTTTTTCTACTTCTCAAGTCAGTAAAGCAAGACATGACACTGCAAGTGCTAGTCACTTGGTTAAAGGGAGTTGTAGTGTACAGTGACCCCTCTCAGGAACATGTATACTGCATATAAAATATGTGCAATTTCCAAGATCCTGGCAATCAAATGTAACTTCTCCATTCAAGAGATAGTGGTGTCAGTTGGATCTCATGCTTTCTTCAATTTCTATCTCAGGGATAATGCCTTGCAGATGAAAGCACTGAACCTCATCGAGCCAGATAGTAACCACACCCCTGTTTATGACGGCACAATCTTGTAACCAGGCAGTATTGGCCGCTTTAAGGTGAAACCATAATTAAGTGCAGAATCCCATATGGATCTCGTCACGTGTAGAACTGCCTCCCAGCATGCTAAACTAATATTAGAATAAATTCATCCATTAGTAGAGCAACCTTAGTCCTTCTGGGGGACACATGTATAGGTAGAATGTTCAGCATTTCCTCCTTTTAGTTTTTCTCATAATGTTACATGATCAGATAATGTATCTTCCAGGAAATCAAATCTTTTTTAATAAATTATGTTTGTTCTGTAATACTTACCTGATAAAATTATTAATAACCCCTCCCACCCTTCCCCACAATGTGAGCATTCCCCTTGGTGACACTCAAAAAAATAAACAAACACTGGTTTAAACTAGGTAAAACAGTAGTCACCCAGTGGGTAGATAAGGAAGTTAACCTGTAAGAGTTGCTTCTCATTTCATATATATATGTATGTGTCCTCAAAAGATCATTTGCCATTATAGAAATTGTTTTATCAATTCAGGATCAGTTTTATGGTAAAATGGTAGAAAAGATAAAAAAAATTACCTATATCTTGAGATAAGAAATGCTTTGGTTTTATAAAATATATTCTTAAACATATGTCTGGATGGAATGTATTTTTGAAACTAAATCCTCAGTCTTTTTACTTTGCAAATACATGTATAGTACTATTACAGTAATTGAATTTTTCACGGACATTTTCATCCTTAATCTATACCAGCTATTTTGTGCTGATGGGGGTTCTGACCATTTACACTACATACAAGGAGAAGGGAATTTTCTTGGTCTGTCTTCAGAAGGACAAGGCTGGTATTGACCCACCCAATGTATGGAGCTTGTCATCTACACTGAAGAAGTAAGTTGAAACTGATGACAAAAATCTTTATCCTTTTCATTTCTTTTTCGTTTCCTTTCTTCCTGTCATTTTCCTGGTGCTGATGGAATCATTGTTGTCAAAATAATTGTCAAAGGTTTGCTTGAAGTTTTAAATTAGCTTATATTGCCTAAACATTTTGATGAATTATCATCATTTCTGTCATGAACCATTATGAAGATAAATCAGTTCATTCTGTGACACGCTTATGACCTTTAGAGTCAAGGTTACAAGGCTAGAAACTTTGCATTCAGATTTTGGTTCTGTTTTTTCATTTGCTGCTATTTCCTTTTTCTAGGCCTCTGGTTTGCTGAGTAGTCTAATATGCTCACCATTGCCAATCACTGCCATCTAACCTCTCTCTGCATGGGTTCAAGTCTCTGGCTAAGCCAACATGAGTATGTGAGAAAGCTTGTCAGTAGCTTCCCATGGGGTGGTGGTTCTTGCTGGAATTTCTTTTGGGTTCTTCCTCCACCAGTTGAACTGGCTGCCATGAATAGCTTATCATGTGCTAATAAATAGTGTTAAACAACATCAACAACATTTCCTAACCCCTTGCTGGATACTTTGTTCATACTTTGAATGAATCATTATGAAGCTGGGCAGTACATTCTGCAACATGTTTATTCACACTTTTGACCTTGGTGTCAAGGTCATAGAGAACATTTGTATTAATTTTGGGGGATTAAAGTTTTTCATTTGTATATATTTTACTAAATCTCTTAATAGCCTCTATTCGTGACAGAAATGAATCATTATAAGTCTGATTGATTCATACCAGTGATGAATCATTATAAGTCTAATTTATTCATGCTTGGGATGAATCGTTATAAGTCTTAATTTATTTGTGATTGGGATGAATCATTATTTTTAAGTCATAGCTGTTCATGCCAGAGTCATTGTGAGCCTGCACTGTTCATGCCAGGGATGAATCGTTTTAAGTCTAAGTTATTCATGCCAGGGATGAATCATTGTAAGACTAACTATTCATTCTGCAGCACACTTGTTTATCCTTTCAACATTTGGTTCAGGGTCACTTATTTTGAAGTTTTCATTGATGAAGGCCTCAGCATTGATAGCCTTGCTTTCTCGTTATAAAAATAGTAAAGAAAGTGTGTGTGTTTTTATTGCTTTGTTTTTTATGTGCAGTTCATATAGATTCTTTTGTAGTAATGGAAAATCTTGTCACATTCATAGGATTGAAAGACAGCTGCACCTTAAAGAGTTCATAATATTCCAGGCACATATATAAGTAAATTTTATGTCATTTCCTGCATCAATGCTGTATCTTTAATGTACATAAACGCTCTAGTGCTTAAGCATTATCCTTGTGTTCCAGCAAACATTTATAGAGACAGGGCTTCCGATAATGCACAAATGTGCATCCCTGATGCAATAAAATTAAAAATGACACATTAAAAGTCACGTAAGACACAATAAAAATTTCTGACCAAGTCAATTTACAGCTTGCAGAAAAGGTCAAGGCTTCACAAAACAGAGGTCTCAAGAATTTTCTATACTGTCTGTTGTCATGCCCATTAATCGTGCATTGTGTTCATTTCCGAGTGTAGACAAATAAGTTTAGTACATGTGATCTCGAAAAGACGATGTGCTAAGGATTCAAATTAAATTATAAGATGAACTCTATGACAATAAATATTACTGCCATTTGTAGCTTTCACATGGAGACTTGGACAAAATGACGTTTGTAAATTTGGATACGTAAAAATGTCATTTGCATATTTAAATAACTTAATAAGTATTTTGGGGGTTAAATGCATACATGCCAGCCATTATGCTTTTGGGGTAATCATTGCACCATTTTTTTCAACAAATTACATTTTATGTTCTCCAGTATATGGATTAAGTAAAACTCACAAGGATTTGTGTCACTTTATTTCTGGCATTATAATGGATATTTATCCAAGGACCCTATAAAATTCAGATATGGGGGGTCTTGGGGCTCCATAAAATGTCAATTTAAGGGAAGTCCTGAGAGAGCAAACTAAGTATTACTCTTTTACACTATTAGACACTAGGTACTTGTATTACATACCAAATACCCCAAAAAATGAAGTTTTTAAAGACATGAAAAAGTCATGTACTCATGGACCACCTGAATTTCTTATGGATGAATACAGCTGACATAACAAAAGCTGACTGTGTCACAGTAGTCAGAACCAGTCCAGTCATGTAAGAATCATTTATAACTACATTATGGTGCAAGCACAACCGAAACCAGTCCATTCATGTAAGAATCATTTATAACTGCAATATGGTACATGTATAGCCAGAACCAGTCCAGTCATGTAAGAATAATTTATAACTACATTATGGTTTGTGTACAGCTGGATCCAGTCCAATCATGTAAAAATAATGTATAACTACATTGTAGTACATGTATAGGCAAAACCAGTCCAATCATGTAAGAATCATTAATAATTGCATTATGGTACATGTATAGCTGGAACCAGTCCAGTGATGTAAGAATCATTTATAACTGCATTATACTACATGGATATCATTTATTATCTGAATTCATTGGGTGACAGGAAATTTTAATTAATAAATGTTTGGATGTTTAGATGGAATAGTTGCATTTCAGCTAGTTTGAAAAAAGTCACGCATTCATACACTTGTACACCAGTTCCTTTTTAACTTGTCCCTGGATAACTCATGAACCTGCTTGTAACATGGGTTCATTTATGGATCTCATGGGTATTTTTAGTATAAAATATTCCAAAATGTGGCACCTATTTGTTAAACATGAAGAAAATTATGATTGAAGTTGGTAAATGAAACATTGATATTTCACTTGTATCTTCAAAAGGGTGGTTTTGTACCTGGAATTTTTGAATCAACATCATGAAATTCTCCCTCTGTCTGCTTGGGTTCAAGTCCAAGGCTCGGCTAGCGTGGGTACGTGGGAAAGCCTGCCAGTAGCTTCTACTGGGTCGGTGGTTCTTCCCTGGGTTTTCCAGGGTTCTTCCTCCACCAGTTATACTGGCCACCATGTATAGCATATCTTGTGTTGAAAATGGCGTTAAACCCTAGAACAACAACGACGACAACATGAAATTCTCAACTTTTAACTAAAAGTCTTACATTTTTGGAAACAGTTCCTAACAATATTCTTAGTATACTGTAAATAGCAGTATTTGACCAAATTTGGATCATTGAAAACCACTCTGTGAAATAAATGCCAATTAATAATAAGTTTTTCAAGAGAAATTCATATTTTAGTTCTATCATTCAGCTTGGTTTTATCATCATCATCGTAAATCCAATATGCCTCTTGTGAAAAATGGAAATCTACAATCACATCTATGTCTGTGATTTGATCTCCGACTTGCAAAAGTATTTGTTATATTCTTGCACTCATTTAAAAGCAGACCTCATGTTAATTAATCTTTTGTATGAAATCAACTAAAGCAGTTGGAATAAAAGAGAAGTCAAAAGGCATGCAAACCATATCTTCATAAGAGCTAGCGGTCACTGTCATGTGTCAGGTCAACTCATTTCAGTTGATTAATCGAACAGTTATAAATATCATTATGTAATATAATTTAACTGCCTAAAATTAGCCTACTCATTCACAAATGTGATAGAATATATCAAGGCAACTAAAGGAAAATGAGCGGTGAATAAAAAGCTTTGTTTCACAGATACACTTCATTGTGGAGAAGCGATTTCCAGATTTTGTAGTGAACTTAAAATTTCTGAATTGACGCTCAGATTTCCTCAGTTATGAGAAGTTTTACTATTAATTTCAGCAAAATTATAAAACAAGATTTTACTAATACAACAATTACAAAAAAGTTGAGTTTCGGAGTTGAAGGTTGTTTCACAAAATAAATTTCCTTAGTTTTTGAATCAACAAGAATGTTTTTGTGTGATGGGTTTTGCTGAAACCTCCTGGAGTAATGTTATTACATGATGGGTTTTGCTGAAACCTCCTGGAGTAATGTTATTACATGATGGGTTTTGCTGAAACCTCCTGAAGTAATGTTATTACATGATGGGTTTTGCTGAAACCTCCTGGAGTAATGTTATTACATGATGAGTTTTGCTGAAACCTCCTGGAGTAATGTTATTACATGATGGGTTTTGCTGAAACCTCCTGGAGTAATGTTATTACATGATGGGTTTTGCTGAAACCTCTTGGAGTAATGTTATTGATCTTTCAGTGGTTGGGCATCTTGAATATTAAGGTAATTAATGTTGCCCCTCCATTTTTTCTTCACCATGTCAAGGATGGCATTCCCTTTATAATTTGTTAGGGCCCTCACTGACACACACCCTTGCTTATAGTGTGGTCTGTTTTCTGGAACCTATTATGCATGAATTATCATATGAGACTTGTATATGTTATATAAAATTCAAATGCATTAAAACTTTATATTAATACTCACCTTATTCAGAATTCATATGCATTAAAACTTTATATTAATACTCACCTTATTCAGAATTCAAATGCATTAAAACTTTATATTAATACTCACCTTATTCAGAATTCATATGCATTAAAACTTTATATTAATGCTCTCTTTATTCAGAATTCATATGCATTAAAACTTTATATTAATGCTCACCTTATTCAGAATTCATATGCATTAAAACTTTATATTAATGCTCACCTTATTCAGAATTCATATGCATTAAAACTTTATATTAATGCTCACTTTATTCAGAATTCATATGCATTAAAACTTTATATTAATGCTCTCTTTATTCAGAATTCATATGCATTAAAACTTTATATTAATGCTCACCTTATTCAGAATTCATATGCATTAAAACTTTATATTAATGCTCACTTTATTCAGAATTCATATGCATTAAAACTTTATATTAATGCTCTCTTTATTCAGAATTCAAATGCATTAAAACTTTATATCAATGCTCTCTTTATTTAGAATTCAAATGCATTAAAACTTTATATTAATACTTACCTTATTCAGAATTCAGATGCATTAAAACTTTATATTAATGCTTTCTTTATTCAGAATTCAAATCCATTAACACTTTATATTAATGCTCACTTTATTCAGAATTCAAGTGCATTAAAATTTTATATTAATACTTACCTTATTCAGAATTCAGATACATTAAAACTTTATATCAATGCTCACTTTATTCAGAATTCAAATGCATTAAAACTTATATTAATGCTCACTTGATGCTTTCAGATATGATGACACATATACGCTGCACATGACCTTGCAAGATGGCACAAAACACAAAACAAGATCTGAAGAAATAACAAAATCTGTTGCCAGCTTTTTCGATGAAAATGGTACACTTTGCTTTGACCTATATGAGCCTGAAGTCAGAATGCTACAGGGTAGAATAGCAGTGGACAAGAAGGAATAACAGCTTACATCAAACTGATACTTTTCTCTGTGTGTGTATGTGTAAGTGAGAGAGAGGGGAGGGGTGTTTATGATCAAGAATAATATTTTCATTAGGTAAGATGAAATTGTGGTATGAAATAAACATTTATGCCATCTCTTCCGACATTTAAAGTAAGAAATAAATTATTATATTTATTCTGGTAAGACCAGGAGACACCGTTTAAAGCCTTATATTAGAGGTTTTATTTATTCTTCATTTGAATTTAAAAGCATGATTACAATACATCCTAGTTGGTACCAAATGGCAGTTGACTGCAGTAAGTGGTAATTGTTTTGATTGTAAAAAGCCTTCTTGTTTTAGTAACTGGAAAAGATTGTAGTATATTTTTTCATGAACAAAGTAAGGTTTTGATATGGTCCTGCACCAGTCTTGTGTCATTCTTCATCCATCAGCATTTGCTATTTTCAGCTTTTCACAACTGACTGGGCTAGTTTCCACAAAATTTGGCAGACAGCTTCCTAGAATGAAGGCTGTCAAGTTTATGTAAATGATGCCAAATATCATAATTTAATATGGCCACATAAATGTTGCCAAATATCATAATTCAGTATGGCCACATATCCAAAAAAAACAAGATTTTACAACTAACCAGATATTGACCAAATCTATTGAGCAGAAAGCAGCCTGGTTTAAATGTCAATCCACCTACCATCAAATATGGCTGCTGTTACTAAAATAATAGGGACCCCGAATGGTCGAGAGGTCTAAAGGACTCACTGTTCCGGATCACTGGCATCTCACCTGTCTGCCTGGGTTCGAGTCTCAGGCTTGGCTAACGTGGGTACGTGAGAAAGCTTGCCAGTAGCTTCTTGTGGGTTGGTGCTTCTTCCTGGGGTTTTCCAGGTTTCTTCCTCCAAAATTTATACTGGCCACCTTGTATAGCCTATAATGTGCTGAAAAAGGGCGTTAAACCCTACAACAACAACAACAACAACAACTAAAATATTAAAACACATGTAAACTTCTTTAAAAAACAGTCAGCAGAAACCAAACAAATTTGACAGAAAGCACCTTGGCATGAAGGCATATTAAGTCTGTAAATATGATGTCTATCCACCATTACTAAAAGTGAAAAACCTTTAAAGGATTTCTTCTGAAAAAGCACAAGACAGAATTTTTAATCATGTGTGATTGAAAGTGTTCTTGTATAAAGCCTTTTAATATCTATCATATGATGTTGATCAGTCCAGTATATTTGTTTAAGAAACAGACAAGCCTTCTTAAATTACTTTATAAAAATCACAGAACAGAATTGAACCAGATTTGACAGAAATCATAATATTTGGTCAAAGAGTGTAAAAACTGAGCAAAATTCAATATTTTGGGGGAAACCATTCAACCAACATTTCGGCCAAAGAGTGTAAAAGCAAACAAAAATTCACTATTTTTGGGGAATCATTCAACCAACATTTGGGCCAAAGAATGTAAAAGCAGAGAAAAGTTCAATATTTTGGTGGAACCATTCAACCAACATTTAAGAAATTTGTAAGGAAAGCACCCTCCTAACCCAGATTATCCATCTGCTGAAATTCAGTTTTTTGGTACTTGTAGCTGTTAGGTGAGTGAAGTGAGGCCAGTTGCTTTGTGTTTCTCGAAGAATGAGTTGGTATCGAGGATTGTCCAGCCCTAATAATAGTAACTATAGTGATACTTTCAGTGAATCTCTCTCATTGTAGAGGATTGTGGATTGTTTGTTTTCCTTCACTAACCTCTGTCAGATGTAATGTTTTGGACTCATTTTTCAGCCTCTTCCATGAGTTACTCATCATTGCTACAACACAGTTTCATAGTCATGAAATAAAATGCTTTATAATCAAAACATGCTATATGTTGAAAAAGAATGGCATCTGTATGATTGGTTTTTGATAAGCCCAAGACATCTAAGAGAAAGTTGTCCAAAGAATAGCATTTGAAAGTATTTTTGTCCTGTTTACAGTAAAATTAGTTTGTAAACAGTTAACACGGGTGAATAAAGGCATGAATAAGGAGAGTGTACTACAGTCGTATGCATGTCATGATAGGTGAGAGTCAGTCATACACCTTCTTTCCATGTAAAGTTCCATTATTGAGTAACGGCTTGTCATTCCCTCAGAGTGCTAGTCTGTGAGCTATTGAATGGGGAAAAAAAAATCAACAATGCTTTAAAAGATTCCTCATATATTACACTGGGATATTTGCAAGAATACTTAAAACTGAGTTAATGCATAACTGTGCGAGTATTAAAAATTTGAAGAAAAGTGAAATCTGTGCTAATGAAGGGACAGTCGACAGACTATGATAAAATTTTTTCATTTGTATATGTGGTTTATAATTGTTTGATGTGAGCAAAATCAAGTAAGTAAATTTGTTTGTAAGTGGCCCTGTGGAATATCATATGAAAACCAGTATCTTGTTAATTACTCATTTCATGGCAGTCTTGCACATAGTCCCAACTAGCTGAGTACATTATACACTCACATATAAGTTGCACCAGCTGCAAACAACACAGACCCAGATCTGCCTCTGGATAATGTGCCAGTAGATCTGTGTCTCTGCATATTTTTAAGAGTAATCAGTAGAACAAACAACATAGACCCTGAACTGCTATTGCATGATACAACAGCAGATCAGGAACTGTGGTGTTTGGGCCCATCTTGTATGTCAAGAAAATTCTGTAAAATCTATACATTATATTTTACAAAATATACCCATATATCAGCTTGTTAAAACTTCATCATTTTTCTGACACACTGTATTAATCATGTTTCACTGATCAATTTATCATGACATATAACTTTCCTTAATCAGTTATTTATCAAATATTGTTTGCAACTGATGTTTATGTTGACAGTTTGAAAACTTGCTTCTAATCAGGGTCTATTCTTGGAAGTGAGATTGTAGTATTGATGGTAATTTTTTTTAAAATTAATTGCACAAAAACTCCACTATTATTTCTTTCTTAAATCCTTCCAGTGTTTAATAAAGTTCCTCCCTTTCTTCAAATGGAAAGGTTTGTTCTCTCCCCCTCCCCACAAAATTTCCGTTCTGAGATAGACCCAGTTGATCTTTTTCTTATTATTCTTGAAAATCATAAATTACTCATGTCAGGTACATCAAAAAAAAGTTTATGTTGATGAGTGACTCTTTTTTCAGTATGACAAATTAATGAATTGATATCTGTATTAACAGAAAGCCTGCAAGGCTAGTAATCATTGCAACAACTTAATTTTGCATCCAATTTCTCTCTAATTTGTACTACAATAAACTGAGGTAAAAAGTGACCTTATTTAAAATGATGTTGTAATGATCACATTATTTTGAACAGTTCAGTAGACATTGACTTTTTAAAGTCCGTATATTATATATAAAAAATAACCCAGGTCAAATTCAATTTTCATCTTTCTCTAACAGTATTCAACAGAGTTATTGCCCCTGCTTGACTTGGCATGTTTCCCTTGAATGTCTTGAGCATCTATGTCACATTGACACATACATAATTGGGGTTTGTGGCTTTGTAATGGAGAAAGAGGTTAAATTATTAAAAGATTTAAGTTTTGTTTTTCTAATTTTAGTTGCAGATATTATTTAGAAGAATATAAGTCCTCATTAAAATATAAATAAGTCAGAAAGATCTTATTACAGTTCAAAAGCTAGTTGTATGGAAGGATTGTAATTTTAGCCAGTTTAACTTTCACTGCTCATCCAGAGAATCAGATTGAACGTCTAGTCATAGATGAGATGTGACAGTGATCACCTGACTTATTGTTGCATGGTCCATTTGTCTTTTCACACACTGTCAGAGATGTATGTCTGATTTGTAAAATAAAAATAGGTTACGAAAAGGAATTTTTGTTTGTTTTCATTAATGCAGAGAATACTTTTTGTTTATTGTCTATGCTGAGACTCTGTATTGATTACTCCAAGATCTTTTGAGTTACTATTTTTTAATTCATCTGGAAAGCTCAGTAGAAATATTATGCCTTTATTTATGTGGTTGATGTAATGTATCACTAATTGGACCAGTCAGCTGTAATGTATCACCAATTGGACCAGTCAGCTGTAATGTATCACTATTTGGACCAGTCAGCTGTAATGTATCACTGATTGGACCAGTCAGCTGTAATGTATCACTGATTGGACCAGTCAGCTGTAATGTATCGCTAATTGGACCAGTCAGCTGTAATGTATCACTATTTGGACCAGTTAGCTGTAATGTCTCACTGATTGGACCAGTCAGCTGTAATGTATCACTGATTGGACCAGTCAGCTGTAATGTATCACTAATTGGACCAGTCAGCTGCATCCTGTTTTATTCTCTGAGAAAATCATTAATATTTTATTCTCATATTTTTCCTTGAGATTTGCTGACCAATGAGGAATGTTATGTGGAGTAAATATTCCAGCAACATTAAAGAATAGATTTAAAAAATAAAATTATATATTTTAGTCTCTTGAGTTTTGCATAAGATGACAAAGTAAACAGGTGTGATTTTATGTTCTGCAAAGGGCACTTGCATTAAAGTTTCCAGTAATTTAATTCAGATGCCACTATGTTCAGTGCAATCCATACAGAATTTTTATATATTTCTTATTCAGGATAGTATGTAATAGAAATAATGTAGTCTTGGTGCATCTGAACTGCTATTCATTAGAAATGTAGAAAAATGAAATAAATTTGTAAGGAACTTAATTAGTCTAGTAAGATCTGTAATGCAAACTTCTGGTCATTTAAGACAGACAAAAAGGTTGATTTAAAGAATCAAGAGGTGAGTAATCAAGGTCACTGTGAACTTCATAATTAACTTAAATTATGTTGAACATACCTTCACCAAATCTTTTGAATGTTTTCCTGATGTTACAAAGAAACTTATTGATTTGACATTCAGAGATCAACTGTGTCAAGTTCACTGCAGTTTGACAAAGGGAGTTGGTATTTGCATTTTAATTAGAATCCTATGGAACAAACCTGATGATTACAGGATTAGAGGTTTTGTGTCATAGTCACTGAAACCCACAACATGAATGCAGTAGGTGTGTTGTTGAGACCCACAAGAAGGCAGTAGGTATGTTATGGGCTTTTTGAAGTACCTTTATTCATGCCCGTGTGAAGTTTCACAAACTTGATGTAAAAATTTTTCACTTCATGAACCATGACAGTGCACATGCCTAATTTTTAGACTTGAAAGCTCTGAGTCGAGAGTCCACATATAGAAAGCTGGTATGGACCCAGCAGAAAGGCCCTTGGATAGTTGGCAGATAAATGGATTTAAGCCTAACACCATTTTGTGTAGTTATTCTTGTTTCAATTGAACAATATAGCTTTCTTATCTATAAAATAATTTATAATTTAAAGTGTTCATCTTAAATTAAAATATATTTTACAGTGACTATATGCATCAAGTTTATAAAGCTGTTAAAGCAAACTGATAATTGCTTTTTGCAGAGCAATACATGCCTTACTAAAAGGCCAAATATTTTACATCTGTCTTTGCATATGTTGCAGCGGGGGTGGGAGTTATTGTGAAAAATTACCATTATGCAGTTGGTTTATTGCAGGTTTGGTTATTACATATATTATTTTGGGGTTATTTTTTAAAGTAATCTTATTTTTTATTTAATATTATTATTGTTATTGTTCATATTGGGGGAATATAATACATTATACTGATTTCAGGTTAAAATATAACAGTTTATAATTCATTCAATGACAAGTGTAATAGAGTAATTCTTGTGCCAAAGTTTGTGAATGAAAAGGAAATACTAAACTAATCCTTCAGTTATATGACGGTTGTTATCATGTCTACATCGATTTACAAACAAATCTTGTTGACAAAAGCTTTTTAAAATATTATGAAATGTTGGAATCGATAAATTTACATAGTGTTCCAAGCAATCCGAAATTGCTTACAAATTTATAGATTGGCGTGTAATTTCCTTTGGTCGTCTTTCTTGAATATTTATCTCTAGATAATAGTCATTACATTAAAGAATATGAGGAAAATTACCCAATCCATAATTTTCCATAAAATAATAAATGAATGAATATTTAAGAATCATCAAATTTTAAATAGGTTGGAGCCCAAAGAATTCTATTTTCAAATTCACTCTGGAAATTTATGTTGGTGATGAGATCTTTTCATTATGCAGGTTATAGAGTTCACCAATTTACCACTACAGAAAACAAGTGCAGCCTATTTTGTTTATAGCAGGTCGTACGTCACTCAAGAGTTCTCAATGTCTCGTATACCTTTTGTTTACTTTATTGCATGCTTTCACAGAATCGTTAATCACTTATTACAATTTATAAGTATTATTCTGTCTGATTATTTAAGTACAGAGACACAAGTTGAAACCATGTGGTTTGTTGAGCACACTTTGGTGGGAAGCGATTTATAATGGGTTTAAGTTATGCTTTTTCATTCATATTATATTTATCGCTCCGGTGGCCTAGTCGTTCAAGCGTCCGCCTTGGATGCGGGAGGTCGCGTGTTTGAAGCCCGGCCGAGTCATACCAGAGACTTGTAAAAATGGTACTAGCAGCTGCTTCGCTTGGCGCCCAGTAATAAGAGGTTAGTGTTTTGACTGGTCGGCTTGGTGTCAGGATAATGTGACTGGATTATGCTACATGTCTGCGGCATAATGCCCCAGTGCTAGTTAGCGATATTACTGAAAAATTGATAAAGCCACGTTAAAAAATCCAAAACACATACACACACCATATTTACTTAATCCCATAATAGATTCCCATCATAATTGATATGAACCAATGTGAAACTAAGACAACACAGTTCTAGAATATTCTTCATCCAGAGTTGTTTAATAAAATTTGGCCATAATGTTTAATAAATGTATGCAACATTTCAAAGTGTCAGCTTGAGGGGCAGATTCTTTCTCAAAAAATATGTTGCATGTTAGAGTTCTATACATTTATTAGACCCGTCAGCTGTAACAATAAAGTGCTTAAGTATGCTTTGTCGTACTCAGCTAGACGCCCTCTGCGCCCTAACCGCTAAATAAGCGACTCCTTCTGGCGATTTACTAGCCAGTTTTGGATATTATCCCTACGCCGACCAACTCTGAGGTCACGTATGTCTAAAGAGCATCAAATTAGTTCCAGACAGGTGGCCTCATTACACTTTGTTAATTTTTATTACTTACTGAGGTCAATCGAACACATGAAAGTAATTTGAAACTAAGCACAATTCTTTTTTTTTTTTTTTAAGTATATTCATATCTGTTGGGATTTTTTTTGAAAAGCGTAAAATTACCGATGCTTATTGGAACACTTCCTTTGTCAAATCTTTATTTTTGGAAGTGCGTAGTTTTGCGCGTTGTAAAGGTCTTCATTTTCGTAGGTAAGTAAATCTTGCTTGTTGTGCGTAATCCCTAAATGCATGCATAGAAACGATCGTATAAAAAAAGGAACTTGTGAAGTTTGCAACCAGAAGCTAACCTTACTCCAAGAGATCTATGCACTCTGCACCATGTCCACCAAGTAAGCGCCATTTCTGTCTGGCGATATACTATCATATTGTAGTTACTTGTACAACCAAAACCTTCCTTGATCCAATCTTTGTAAGTAGTGGTACAAATATTATTCACACAGACATCTTAAAAATTGACAGAATTTAGCGATCATGATGCTCCTAATATATCAACCAGCGTTAACGTGCACCTCCAAGCGGCCTACATCCGTCGTGTTTGGATTTACAACCAAGCTGGTTTTAACAAATTGAACGCTCTGATAACAGGAACTAACTGGACAGATATGTTGCTAACACCAAGCGATATTGATGTGGTAACTGATATAGTCACAACCAAACTATTAGAATTCTCAACTTTGTGTATTTCTTGTAAAACTAACAATTCGCCCAACCAATACATGGTTTGACTGCCAATTAAGAAAAGTGATAAGGAAAAGGGATAGAACACGCAAATCTGCTTTCAATCGTGATAGGACAATCCACTGGACAAATTCAAATAAATCTGGAATAAAGTAAACAAACATGAAATGGTATGCTAAAAAGCAATATATGGATAATATTGAGACGTTTCTTTCTTACTTTGAAAGAAATTCTCCTAAAACATTTTGGAAGATTACAAAATCCTTTCCTAATGAGATCTATCCTTCATATTCTATTCCCCCACTTATTGATACAAGAAATAATGACTCGGTTTGCGTCTATGATAAAAAAGAAAAGGCTTACTTATTAAATGATTATTTTACCTCAGTATCAACTATAGACGATGGTACTGTTCCTCTCCGTACTTTTCAGAAAAGATGCTCCGATACTCTACACGAAATCGCTATTACTGAAAAAAAATTAAAGATACTATTAATTCCATTTCTGTTAATAAAGCCACTGGGCCTGATGGTGTTAAGTCGTAGAATGCTTAAACGCTTTAGTGAAACAATAGCGGAACAACTAGCAATGCATTTTAATAGATCAATGAAAAAAAAAATTAAGATAAATGGAAACTTGCGCACATTCTTCCTATTCCTAAAAAGGTGATCCACACAAGGCTGCCAATTATAAACCAACCTATCTACTTAGCTGTAGATGCATTTTTAAACATGTATATACTTACTTTCATACAAACCGTCTTTTTTATAAGTATCAATCAGGATTCCTTCCTGGTCACTCCACTGTTTTTCAAGTTATTAAAATATGCCATAGTATTTGCAGTTCATTAGAACAGTCATAACTTTCTTGTATTTTTGTGATCTATCAAAAGCTTTCGATACGGTCTGGCACGGGGGGTTATTATTTAAATTGAAGGAATACAGAATTTCAAGTAATCTGATAAAATGGTTTGAAAGTTATTTAAGTAATAATAAAATAAGCGGTGGTTTAGCATGATACATATTTACGGGAAATGATTATAAATGATTTTGTGTCGCAAGGATCCGTGCTTGGGCCACGCCTATTTTTAATCTATGTAAACGATGGTGCAATCTCTCTCACTCGTCCTTTTGCAGATCACTCATCTCTGCATTATTCATCCCGTTATTGTGCTGAGATAGAGCTTGTCATGAATAATGACTAACAAAACTGCATAACTGGTCTAAGAAATGACTCTTAAAGTTTAATCCTGAAAAAAAAAACACAAAAATAAAGAAAACAAGTGGCTATGTTTTTCACAAACAGAAACATTACAATTTTATAATATCGAACTTTAGTATGTGGATTCTCATCGTCATCTAGGATTAATATCTTTATCAAATACCAAATGAACTTGACACATTGATAGTATTTTAAAAACTGCATCATGTCAAATTTTATCAAAACTGTATGTATCTTATATCAGGCCTGTTTTGGAATATGCCAGTATAGTCTGGGACTAATTGATCGATTCAGAAAAATTGGAAAAACTACAGGTCATGAAAGTGGCCTAGAAGTATTCCAAAATTTTCTCCACTGTACATGTAGCCATTGCCAACTTCTCATTATACCAGTCTCTTTCTTAAAAGTACATAATAGCGAAAGCGGAACCTAAATGGCAGTCATCAGTTTTGAAAAACAGCGGAACTTGTGACGTCTGGACATTTATAAGGATCTATCAGTCACACGAGAGGTCTGATTGAATGAGACAAGAGAATGCTGTCTTTCGTTTCAGAACTGGTTTGATTATGAGGCCAGTATATAATACATGTGAAAATCAAGAGTTTGATGTTGTCAAATAGGGCATTGAGATTTACTATCGCGCTGAATAACAGACAAGATGTTCATAAAAGAGACCAAGGTCTGCACAAGGGATTATATTCGTGTGTCAGCTGTGTGTGTGTGTGTGTGTGTGTGTGTGATTTGGATATTTAACGTAGCTTTAACAATTTTTCAGTCATATCGCGATGATGTCTGCAATGTGGCAGTTTATATAGTTTATGCTAGGTTTACACTCAGTTATTTCGTCACAGTACATATATCAGCTTATTTAGTTCGCGTTTACCGCTTGGGTGGCCTAGCGGTTAGAGCGTTCGAACCCTGGCCGAGCCATACCAAATTCTTTAAAAAAATGGTACTAACAGCTGCCTAGCTAGGCGCTCAGCATTAAGAAGTTAGTGTTAGGACTGGTCGGCTTGGTGTCAGGATAATGTGACTGGGTGGGACATGATGCTACTTGTCTGCGGCATGATACCCCAGTGCTAGACATCTATAAATTGCCACAGTGCTGACATCGTAGCGATATGACTGATTTTTTTTAAAGCTACGTTAAAAATCCAAATCACACACACACACACACACACACAGAGTTCGCGTTTATATGAACCGCATTCTTCGAATACTTACCTGTCGGCTATTTCTTTCATCTATCGATCCTTCATTTCACTCATTTCAAATTCTGTTTCACCTTACAGTCACTGTAAAGATGGTCTCGGCTTATCTCACGCAGACATAATAATGCAAATATACTTTATCGAAAGCAAGTTTTGACAAATAGGAAATATATGTTAATATTTTAACTTGTCAGTTTGAATTGAATTAAAATAGTTGTATGTAATTAGCTAAGTCAGTTACTTGATTATTACATGAGACAGATACATACATGACTGTTCGGCAAATAATGAAATGATTGAAAATAAGTTCTCCAATAATTATCAGAAGATTCCTTTGATGCGTTTTGCCAATTTTAACGTGGAAAATGTTTACGTTGAGGCAGAAGCAGCCATGAGAGTGAACACAATACTCGGGGTGAGGTGGGATGGAACAAAACTAAAGTCAAATCATTGATATTGAAATATTTCAGTGAAGTACTCATCTTTACCTGGACTGGATGTACTACTTAATTTACTTATGTGTATTTAAACAAATTCTTTGTCTGTTAGTTTTAAAATAATTTATTCCATTACATGTTAATGTACATGTAATGTAATAGTGTTTACTGGACTTAATTTTTTTTTATATAGAATTAAGTTCATTTGTCTTTGACCTGGTTGATATTTTTTTAAATTTATTTTATTGATGTAAATACCTAATAGAAACATTGTATCTAGTTGCTGACCTTAAAATCATTGACAGTTTTGGTAAACAACTTTTTTAAAAATTCTTTCTCAGAGTAGGAATCATGAAGTTGTATCAAGGTCATACATAGACTACGTGATGTGAGGCACGTGTTAATTCGTAAGCATACTTTTTCTTCCAGAAGGACGAACTCTTGACCCTTATCCGGGAATCTGTTTTGCGTTTTAGTTAGTCTCATAATTGATGTTATGATAAGAATTCTATCAGTCGTACCTTAACACTTGAGACATCAAGTTGTTTTATGTTATGTCCCGTTTGGGGCTGAATTTTTATTTTCTTCAAATTGTTGAATTCAAGTGATTATCGTCCCTGGAAATACAAAAGTGATCTAAATTAATTCTTGGACAAAGACATTTACCGGAATTTATAAGGAATTCAAAATCTGGAATAATATCTTTTGTGATTTAACAAGAAACTGTTGACAAATCAGTACAACGCTGACTGTTGCATACGTCATATCCTTCCTTCTTGGATTTTCATCGGGGTTTTAACTATCTGTGATTCACTTAGAACTTTTCAATGATAGGACTTGTGTTTTAATTCTTGGATTACAATTTGGATTTAATTCGCAATACTGTAAGTTCTTTTTTCTTATTCTTTCTACATTGTAGTCTAGGAAAATAAATTATTTGTTAAATTTTACTTTACGCGGGGAAAAAATGCTGTATTACAACATGATTACGGTGGTCGAATTAGTGGCTGACCGGTCGACCCTTGTCCTATGTGCTTTGAGAAGAGCCGGTTACTCCTTACTACACAAAGTCCATGGGGTCAGTTAAATTTTAGAAATCATTAGTCCTTTTTAATTAGGAGGGCCAGTTTATTTTCTGTACGGCCAGTTGATTTCCACGTGAGCTGACTCAACTCGCCAATGGAAAAAGATCCGGATTAAATAAAGATAAGACGGTTCTGTTCTTGGCTGCGTATTTTCTTTCAGTTGAAAGTATCTCTGTCTCTCTCTCTCTCTCAAATATAACCCTTATCTACCTATCCATTTATCTCTCGGCTTTTATGTACTGATATGTCCCTTTGGTCTATATTTGCATCCAAATCCCTCCTTTCCTTGTTTACATATGTGTAGCTTTTTATGAACGGCATATTGCTGTGAGGATCAAGCAAATACGAACATCGAAAACTAAACTTCTGTATTTGTAAAATAGATATAACATAATTTCCTTGAGCCATCCTATATTTGTGTACCGTATTATTGTATACTTTAGTTGTGATATTTTGTCACATTTTCGGGCAAGCTCAATTACCCCTCCCCCCCCCCCCCACCCCGCGGGGCAAATTCAAATTCCCAGGTAGTTTGCACTAGGAAAGGTGGTTTTCATTATTAAAAAAATTGTAAAGCCCTGATAAAACTAATTCAGTTTCATTTATTGATATTTCCTAGAACACATGACCGCTTTTCTTTATACTTGGAATGTTTCATTATAAGGGTACGACAATTTATTCCGCAGAATGCCCTCGTTCTTTTTTTATCTTGAGGTCCAATTCATGGTCGTATAAATTTGTTATAAAGTTTTAGGTAAAACATTTTCATGTGCTTCTAATTCCTTTACCCATTGGTAGATTTTCTTCATGCTTGTAACGTATGCTTATGAAGCTAGTGCTAATCAATCTGCAGCATGCTTACTAAAGATGTTGACCGAAAATGGCGTTAGGTTAATAAATCGCTGAAGTGATCATAGAACATTCTTCCTCGCTGATACGAGTTTTGCCGTTTTTTACTTTGAAGGTGTGAATTGGCGTGCTTTCTTTTTATTATCAAACTGAATTAGCATTAGAAACGCGTGCGTGCCGTGTAGTCTCATTTTCTTTCATTTCGTTTTGTAATATCCACTTGTTCGTATGCTACCTCTTTCATTTTCTGCAAAGAAAACTCGTGTTCTTTGCCATTTACATCTGCCATGTATTCTAAGTAGCAATTGGGTCAAATAAGTAGGCCTAACCTATTGATTTCGACACAAAAGGTCAAAGGTCAAGATATCCGTGACTGAAAGAAGCAAAACTGTCTCCACATTATAACTTGACACACATACATGTTACCTTGACGAGCCGTCATAAGTGACCAAGACAGGGTCTGAATAAATGGACGGACATAATCATGAAATGATAACGCTCCGCCTTAAGGAGAGAGTGAATAAAAGAACAAAAATTGTAATTGACGCACGTGGAGAATATTTGTTTTGTTTCCAGCAAGTTTGCAGATATAAAAAAGTACAGTCGATTTATTGTGGGATGAAAGGCTTCTATTTCCAGCGCCATGTCATTTTAATGGAAATATGTTCTTCGTAAATCGAACCTGATATTTGTCCGCCAGAAACTTAACAGTTTGGGAAATATCGACAAGTACTTCTGAATCTCATTTAGAAAACGGACTCGCTTCGGTAAGAGATGAGGATGTTCAGATCGAGTAACGAGAGACAATACAGCTCATTTAAGTAAACATTGCATGCACAAACCGTAGGACAGTTGTTGTTGTTGTAGGGTTTAACGCCATTTTTCAGCACAAGATAGGCTATACATGGCGGCCAGTATAAGTGGTGGAAGATGAACCTAGGAAAACCCCGGAAAGAACCACCGACCCACGAGAAGCTACCGGCAAGCTTTCTTACATACCCACATTGGCCGAACCCGAGACTCGAACCCACGCAGACAGAGGTGAGATGGCAATGATCGGTGACAGTGAGCGCTTTAGTCCAGTCGGCCACTCGGGGCCCCAAACCATAGGACAGACAACGAGAACAGTCTCGTTTTGAGTTATCTCAGACATTTCTCCATTTTAATTTTGGCTAAGAGAAAGACGATAATTTCATAACTTGGTTGAGTTGCCGGCTCAAGGCTATTTTTGTTATTTGTTGCGAATCTATTGAGAAACGAGTAAAAACAATAGCATGTGTTTTTGCAAGAAAATGGCAGAAATCAAAATTGTGCGTTTCGACAGAAGTGAAAGTGACCCCATCCCCATGTCTGGGGAGCAATTTGAATACGTGGTGTCGTATTGATCGCGTTATCACGTAATAGTCACGTTTTTCGAGTTGCATAGTGAAGCTTTGATTCTACAAAAGTCGAACATCCCCAGTGCGACAGTTTCTCATAAATTTCACCATTTTCCTAGTCTAATTCAAGTTTGGAAGGAATGAAATGATTTTGTAATTAAAAAAATCGGACATTACCCGTTTTTTGACATAATCAAGATGTAAGGTTTAAACGACGTTCAAATATTCAGTTTAAACCGAAGTCGATAGTAATTCCTTTCTCTTTCGGGAATCCCCCAAACATAGTGATGTCATGCATTCAAGAAATTCCGCTAGTGACTAATCTAATAACAACAACATTGGCACATGGCGGACAAATTCATTGGAGAAGGAAGAAAGAGAGGTAGGGACGTTTTTAAAAGCGGTTCTGAGAAGTTTGAAAATAAATAATAGTGTAGACATGTCGTAAACAATATGCTCCACTTTTTTCCCTTCATTTCATATACAATTTCAGACATGTCTACTGTACCTCATTTTGCGCATAAATTCTGCAAAATGCTCAAATTTGCCTTAGCGTCCCGCAAATAAACTTTTAGCATTGAAAATCCGCAAAAGTGGAGATAAAAAATGCGCATGTCATAAATTATGCTATCATCAACAGGAAAGTATCAACCCTGCGAATGCGCGATGGTTTAAAAAGCCGCTGCAAACACGTCTCTGTTCCGAGGTGGTTCCACTCTATATGACTAGATTCACTGATTCTTCTTTTAAATTCTATTTTTCAATGTATTGTTTTCATTCTGGACCCAAAAAATCATGGCTTCTAAAAAACTGGATATCGATGAAAGTGATTCAAACCCTATATAAAAAGGTCACGATGTTTTTGTAAAGAATACACTTATGAGATGAATTCATAAAGCCATGAAAAAACTGCAAACGCTTTCTGCAACATCTGTGATTGTGAATTTTCCATAAAGTCTGGAGCAATGTATGATATACGCAGACACGTTTCAGGAAAGGCATTCCGACCTTGATAAAGGAGCTAAACGCTCTAAGAAGATTGTTGGATTTTTTCCCCTCATATGCTGGATTTAGCGCAACTGCCTAAATCATATGTAATTAGTGCCGAAGTCATGTTAGTAGATATTATTACTGAACTTAGTCTGCCTATGACGCACTTGATTCATTTTCAAAGGCTTTTAAATTTATTTTGGAGTGACTCTATCATTGCTAAACATTTTCAGTGTGGTAGATTAAGAGGAACTGCTATCGTTAACAAAATAGCGGCCAATACTGCATTAAAATTAGCTGAAAGAATGGGGAATTGCACATTCACTGTTTCTACAGATGGAAGCAATGATCAAGGAAACGTAAAGATCTTTCCTCTTGTTATCAGAACTGTTGATCCAGTATCATCATCAATAACATAAGACATTTTCTCAATTCATGGTTGTGAAGCCTCTGCAACAGGTGAAGAAATATTCTGTCTGATACAAAAAGATAGTTACTGAGCAACAGGACCTGAACAGTAATTACTACAGGTCCCTTAGAACGAATTGATTAGTCATGGACTTGATTTTTGTATATTTTTATATATTGTAAATAAGTGTATACTGGGTTTTATATCTAAATATCTATTGTAAGCATGTATTACCTGTATTTATTGACGTTTTTAAAGAATTTGTTTTGTTTATTCGCGTTAATGCACTTGTGTTCCTGATTTTCATGTTCTGTCCCGTATGTTTGGTGGTGGCGTCCCTCAAAAATATTTCTGGGGTAGGCATGTCTGCACTTTATTTATATTTGAAACAAAGTAATCTAAAATAATATCACATAAGGATCACCTACCGTATCCGACATAGTGTGGTGTTGACTTCTTTCGTTTACAACGGTGACGCAATAAAAAATCTTGTGTTCCAGCTTTCGATGGAAACAGTTTTCTCAGGAATGTCGCCGATGAACATCGGATTAATTCGTATGTGAAAAATGACTGCGTATTTCATTTTGAGGGAGAACTTGCATGGCCCCTAATATAATGAATCGCCGATATTATTTAGTTTTAAAGTCACTCAGTGATGTTTAGGGCCAAAAATATTATTTAGTTTTAAAGTCACTCAGTGATGTTTAGGGCCAAAATTATTATTTAGTTTTAAAGTCACTCAGTGATGTTTAGGGCCAAACATGTTATTTAGTTTTACAGTCACTCAGTGATGTTTAGGGCCAAACATGTTATTTAGTTTTACAGTCACTCAGTGATGTTTAGGGCCAAAAATATTATTTAAAGTCACTCAGTGATGTTTAGGGCCAAAAATATTATTTAGTTTTAAATCACTCAGTGATGTTTAGGGCCAAACATGTTATTTAGTTTTACAGTCACTCAGTGATGTTTAGGGCCAAAATTATTATTTAGTTTTAAAGTCACTCAGTGATGTTTAGGGCCAAACATGTTATTTAGTTTTACAGTCACTCAGTGATGTTTAGGGCCAAAAATATTATTTAGATTTAAAGTCACTCAGTGATGTTTAGGGCCAAAAATATTATTTAGATTTAAAATCACTCAGTGATGTTTAGGGCCAAAAATATTATTTAGTTTTAAAGTCACTCAGTGATGTTTAGGGACAAAAATGTTACTTAGTTTTAAAGTTACTCAGTGATGTTTAGGGACAAAAATATTATTTAGTTTTAAAGTCACTCAGTGATGTTTAGGGACAAAAAATGTTATTTAGTTTTAAAGTCACCCAGTGATCTTTATGGTCAAAAATATTATTTAGTTTTAAAGTCACTCAGTGATGTTTAGGGCCAAAAATATTATTTAGTTTTAAAGCAACTCAGCGATCTTTGGGGCCAAAATTATTAGTTTGTTTTAAAGTCACTCAGTGATGTTTAAGGCCAAAATTATTATTTAGTTTTAAAGTCACTCAGTGATGTTTAGGGCCAAAAATGTTATTTAGTTTTAAAGTCACCCAGTGATGTTTAGGGCCAAAAATGTTATTTAGTTTTAAAGTCACTCAGTGATCTTTAGGGCCAAAAATATTATTTAGTTTTAAAGTCACTCAGTGATGTTTAGGGCCAAAAATATTATTTAGTTTTAAAGCAACTCAGCAATCTTTACGGCCAATATTATTATTTAGTTTTAAAGTCACTCAGTGATGTTTAGGGCCAAAAATATTATTTAGCTGTAAAGCAACTCAGCGATCTTTAGGGCCAAAAATATTATTTAGTTTTAAAGTCACTCAGTGATCTTTAGGGCCAAAAATATTATTTAGGGCCAAAAATATTATTTAGTTTTAAAGTCACTCATTGATAATTAGGGCCAAAAATATTGTTTAGTTTTAAAGTCACTCAGTGATGTTTAGGGCCAAAAATATTATTTAGTTTGAAAGTCACCCAACGATGTTTAGGGCCAAAAATATTATTTAGTTTTAAAGTCACCCAACGATCTTTAGGGCCAAAATATTATTTAGTTTTAAAGTCACCCAACGATGTTTTAGGGCCAAAAATATTATCTAGTTTTTAAGTCACCGAATGATGTTAGTGCAAAAAATATTTGTTAGTTGTAAAAGTCACCCAACGATGTTTAGGGCCAATAACATTATTTAGTTCTAATATCAAGAGTTATAGTGAAAACGGCCGTAGATCTTATGGCAACAAGTCACTAAAATTGTCGCCCATTATGAAACACCAATTGGCTAGTTAACCTTATGCAAAAGAGCTCACAGTAAGTATGATACTGTGTGGAAAACATCAGGTTGACAGACGGACAGACATATAAAGAAAGACAAACTGCCAAGAGAAATGTCGCTGACATGTTTTGTACCTTGGCCTTGAAAACTATATTTTGAAACATATCACTCTTTATTTGGTTCTGTCAGTGTTGCATCTGTTAGGTTTCCAGTTGCATCTGTTAGGTTTCCAATTATTTGAAACATATCACTCTTTATTTGGTTCCGTCAGCGTTGCAGCTGTTATGTTTCCAGTTGCATCTATTTTGTTTCCAGTTGCATCTGTTAGGTTCCCAGTTGACATTTTATAGTTTGGTTTCATTAAATATCTTCAATTTTCTTCCTCAGATTAATATTTACACATATTTGTTTCTTGGTATGAATTTATGTTTTTTCTGAACATTAAGCACGGGTTGAGTATTGAAATACAGTCATAGTATCATACGTTTTCGTGAAATTATTTGTGTCCTATCTCTGAAGCAAAAGTGGAAATTCATGAATTTGAGAATTCCTCAACTCATTTGTACTTAAATAATAAAAGGTCTCCCATATGAACGGCTAAATAAGACAAAACATTGCTCTATTTCAAATAAGGTTTTAATACTGTTACAAGAGAAAACATTAGTTAATTGGTGAATTTGACAAGTAAATATGATCTAGCATATGAAATATCTCAATCCCTCGATCAGTAGCTCAAGTACTGCGAAAATATGAAATCTATATATGTACTTTCATTCTACACATGCATGTCAATGTCAATATAGCTTAATAATTATAACATTTTTATTATATATACACGAAGACACCAATTGGTCTCACCTGTAGATTATTTTACCACGAAGTCTTCAATTATTATTACCTATAAATTTTGTTACCATGAAGCCTTCGGTAGTTCTTACCTGTAAATTTTGTTACCAATCAGCATTCGAATCTGTTCTTCTTTGGATAGCATCTTCAGCATTTTTGTTTCAATGTGGATGGCAGAGCATGGTGTAAACCTGTCTTTATGCAAAGAGATATAAGTTTGGCTGATTTTAGCTCAGGTATATCATAAATGCATCGATGATTTGCTTAAACTTATTATGGGATGTAAACTCAGATCGCTCTTACATTTATTAATTTCCTTCACCATCGTATGGGATGTAAGCGTCTTTGATTCGAGCTGAGAATGATCTCATTTGCATCAGTTTGTGTTGTGTGAATTTGAATCGAACTCAGACCAGACTTAAATGCATCAATATGCTTCACCATCTTACGCTTAAGCATCATCCTACATATCTAAGGGGTTCAACAATGGTAGGCTTACTTGCGAATAGGTGAGCACAACCTTAGTCATACAGTTACGCTCTTGCATATGAAAACTGTGTCCTCATACACAATAGCCGGGTTACAAGTTTTCTAAATGCGTTTAGTACTTTGTATGTGCTCGTCAACTTAGGAGCGATGCTGAACTAAAGAACTGAAAGGGTACAAGGGTAGTTTCGCGCATCCGGGAATTTTAAGATTTGGTTAGTCCATTTGAATTTTGGGGCAAGCGGTCAACTAACAAAAAAAAAATGTGTAATAAACACGTTAACTCTGTGTGTGTTATTGTAGGTAAAGTGTTGAGGGGAAATACTACTTAATTCCAGTGTTTCTCATTAGACCGAATGCTAAATTATTACTTGACCAACTAGATAGTCATGTTAACTAACCTGGACTCCCTACCCTTGTTGACATGAATTACTGTACTTTTTAACGTCGGTCATAATACCGCCGTGAACTTGTACGATAGAAAATGGCCAAGCTAATTCACAAGCGTATCGATAGTGACAACATGTGTCAGCCAGTCACAGCTGAGGTGTTTGAAGCAATCATAGTCACATAAGACATAAAAACACAGCTGAAATAGATAGGTGCAAATTTTGCGTGTCTTTGGTGCGCGCCATCATTTTCACCAAGCATAAAGGCATGAGCAAAATCCTGCTTCTAATCGGACGTCGCCGCCATGAAAAAGATATTCATTCGAGGTAAAACGTTTGCCTTTAATACTGCTATGTGCGAAAACGATGTAGCGCACCATAAAGTACCAGCTGTTAATCGCAACTGGGTTTCTTATCTAACCAGCTCTGATTGTTTTCAAAGACATCTCTTGTGTTTTAAACAGCTGAGATTTAGATATAATGCAGAAAATAACGAGTGGCCTAAATTCCATGTGATGTAGGATTGTGCGATTGGACAATAATAATGCTGGGTATCATTTGATTATTTTGTATCACAAATAACCGTATTTACTCGCATTATAAGTCGATTCAAACTGCAAGCAAGAAAGATTTTGATCTGCCGTAAAATAATGCGCCTGCAAATCAGGGTCTATATTATTGGTTCTCCTGATTACTCCAAACAAACTGTACTGACTTCTCAGTTTGCAGTTGGATTTGTCTTATAATCGTGTACATATGGTGAAAATCATTCTTGAACACGTATTTTGAATCACGAATAAATTGACTTATTTTAGAAAACTGAAGTCGAAAACTGCGCAAAAGGAATTTGTATTTCTGTATATATAAATAGTTTATGTGCATTATATACATGGTCCGACATATCTCAAGGCATATCATCTATAATGCCTTCATGTACAAAAAAAATATAACGGGTCCGTTTTATAAGTTGAGAGGCAATTTCCATTCTACATTTTTAATATATCGGCTTTCAAATGTCAATGGAAAGGATTATAAAATGATTATATTAAATTATCTTAATCCTCTTAATTTATAGTTGCATATTTAATAATTTATTAACACGTTTACAGAGATTCTGCTAAGTATTCATATTAGATGAAAGGGTTCTTTTTTGTGATAGTTTTGACAAATAAAACATCATAATGCAATGAGATTAATCAGTTTAAAATGAAAATGATACACTGGATATAAGAATATTGTCTCAAAAAATAAAATATGCTCGTTTTGTTACATAAGCTGCTGGTTAAGAAAAGAGCCCTAAGGAATTTAAGGTTTTTGAGAATCATTTGGATTCCACAATTGTTACGCATTTACTATTGGTTCACCTAACAGTAAAAAGCGTGATTTGATACGGATTGATAAAAAGTCATCGTTGACCTAAAGTTACAATTTTTCACATGTAGTAGTGGAAACAAAAGTAAGTGTGGCTCGGGCCGGCCCAAGAGTTTTTGGAGCCCCAAGCGAACTTTGAATTTTCCCCCTCCCCCTTCCAGGAAAAAAGTCACTTCCGTCTAATTAAAGCCTGGTTCCCCAGACGACCATTTAGTTTGTCCATATGGTCGGGTCGACCCTGAGTACAGCGACCTTTTTAAGAAAAATATTCAGTTGCGTTTAAGCAACAAATTACAGTTTTAAGAACAATTTTATATATTATCCATACACGAAACTTTATAGGCTGTTTAGTTGTGAAGAGATTTACTATTCAAAGGCAATATACAATTGATTTTTATAATGGTCGTTTTGTAGCTTGGCTCCCCTACACCATCAGTAGCCAAAACGCAGCCAAAGAAATGTCGAAGGTCCCCTTCCAACGTCGGCGGCAAGATGCACTTACAGTTGACTAATTGCCAAACAGAGTTCGAAAGAACCTTGTGGCTTCCTTTCAAGCTCTCTTCTCCATATGTATGTAATTTTACCTCATTAAGTCTATTAACCAGCAAAACTGTATATTTGCAGCATTAATTGCTAGATTTGTATAGGTCAACTGACTTCTGCTGATAACACATGCTAAATGTTGTGTTTTCTGAATGTCAATAAGTCTTGCTTTTTTAGCCATTAGCGATCCTTCTTATTCTCTCTTTTATTGCTGTAGCTTTCTGAATTTTCTTGAAATATTTCTGAAGTTCTTTCTGTACATATGCTATCCTATCTTCCAGACTGTAGGCCGTGGTGAACTGCATGTTGGAATCAAGCTTGTGCCAGCGCCCTCTCCGCGCGTGCAACATCGTGGCGTAGTGCTTGATGTCCTTGAGATGACGAATCACTTCGTTGCAATTCACAGTCCGGTTTTCCACATTCGTTACCCTGCACTGAAATAAAAGTATACACGTATATATATATATATATATATATATATATATATATATATATATATATATATATATATATATATATATATATATATATATATATATATTTAATGATACTTTTTCAAAGGCAAATACAAAACGTAGACAAGACAAACAAATACAACAGAAAAACGGTTATGTTTGCGAAACTTTACATAGCTGTTTCTACAGGAATTCAACCTTATCACTTTATTATGTTTCAACTAGTTTATTTCAGCTTGCTGCTGATACTGGAAATTATATTTGTGTTGACCTAGAAATTGATGAACCATAACGACATCTGTTATTTTATGTAAATTTATGTAAGCGCAAATTATATCCCGGATATTTCATTGTTATAGTAGTGTGTGTGTGTGTGTGTGTGTGTGTGTGTGTGTGTGTGTGTGTGTGTGTGTGATTAGATGTTTTAACGTAGCTTTAACAATTTTTCAGTCATATCGCTACGATGTCTGCAGTGTGGCAGTTTATAGTGATGTCTAGCACTGGGGCATCATGCCGCAGACAATCCTAACACTAACCTCTTAGTGCTGAGCGCCAAGCGAGGCAGCTGTTAGTACCATTTTTTGTAAGTCTTTGGTATGACTCGGCCGGGGATCGAACCCACAACCTCCCGCTTCCGAGGCGGACGCTCTAACCACTAGGCCAGCGGAACGGTTTGTTATAATAGTTATATAGGCTATTAATCAAATTTAGAGAATTCTTTTAAAAAAATGTGTCGGCTGCAAAAGATAATTTTTTGTGTGCATGGTTGTCTTTTTCTAGTCTTTTTGGTTTAAACCGCTTGGTTGCAATGTTCTAAGGCGGCGTATCCTGGTTTGCGGACTCCAGTCGGGGTTGTGAGCAATTGCAATAAGTGTTATATCCCTGAAAGTGTGGCCAGGGAAGGAGAAGTGTTCTGCGACCGGGCTTCTGTACAGCTTCTTTGTCATCCAATCAGATCTATGACGGTTGATCCTTTTGTGTCGCTGTTCAGTTTCTCCGACATACTGAAGGCTACATATCTTACATGTGATGAGATAAATGACAGGCTCTGTTTTGCACGTTTTGTTTGGATCATGTATGTTTAATTTTTCTCTAGTCACTGTGTTAGAAAATGTCCTGGTCTCATTCATATGCTGACAGGTTTTGCACCTTTTATCGCTACAGGGGTCAGATTGACTAAGGTGGTCTTGATTAGTGATTGGCGCTAGCTTCGTCCTCACTAGGATGTCCTTGAGGTTTTTTGGTCTACAGGTTTGTTAGGGAGGATTAACTTTAGTGCGTCCAACGATTCCACGATGGCCCAGTGTTTTCCGATGATTTTATCTACTTTGGGGTTGTCTGGATGGTAGGTCAGGATAAATGGTATCCTTTCAGCCTTTTCCCTCTTTCCATATTTAAGTAGGTCGTCGCGGTTTGTTTGTTTAGCCCTTTGGGTTGCCTCCTCAACCTTCATAGAACTGATTGGATGTCAAAGAAGCTATACAGAAGCCCGGTCGCAGAACACTTCTCCTCCCCTGGCCAAACTTTCAGTGATATAACACTTATTGCAATTGCTTACAAACCCAACTTGCGTCCCTAAACCAGGAACGAAAAGGAATCTTACTGGATAGTTAAAAAGTTAAAAGGTTGAATTCCTGTAGAAATAACCATGCAAAGTTTCGCAAACATAACCGGTTTTTTTTTTTGTTTTATTTGTTTGTCCTGTCTATGTTTTGTATTTGCCGTTGAAAAAGACTCATTAAGGAGTCTAAAGGGCTCAGGCTAGCTAGATACTAATTTCGCACTGTTCGTTGTCAGTTTATTTTATTTATCTTAATCAATCCCTGACACACGTGATCCCTTGCTGGATCCAATGCACTTGAAATGATTGTTATTCGCCATACGATTTTTATTCTTTATATATATATATATATATATATATATATATATATATATATATATATATATATATATATATAACCATTTTTAGAACTCGTCTTATTGAAGACACTCATTCACGCGCTACGTAACATATTCACTTGACTTATCATTTAATCTGACCCAGGATGGCATAGTGTCATAGACTCATTGTGTACAATATACATTATTGCTTAAACGAATCAAATACAACGGACGTTTACAGTTTTCTTTTCGACTGAAATAATGCTTACATTTTTTATTTGACAACATGACAGCTAAAATATATTCTGGGTTTAGTTATTGGGCTTAAATGATCAATGTTCTTTACATTTCCCATGCTGTATAGTTAAAGCTACGATTACGAGATTTCGGGATTATTTTCATGAGTTATGACAGGACAATACACGTTGCATTCTCATATATTAGAACCAAACAGGCAATGTGATTACAGCACTAGACACGTTGGGACCAATTAGCCTATAACTATAGGACTAAATACATTAATTCTTAGACGCTAGGACCAAACAAACTACTGTATTGTAGAAATGCACAAACTGCATTCTCAGACACTAGGACAAAACAGACTATCGTATTATAGGACTAAACACATTACATTCACAGATACTAGGACCAAACATACTATGGTATTATAGGACTACACACAATGGGATTAAATAGCCAATAGTATTGTACAATATTGGGACCAAACAACCAGTAGAATTATATGACTTTACAAAATTAATATTCAGAAACTAAGACCAAACAGTCAATATTATGACAGGACAAGACACCTTAGGACCAAGTAGCCTATAGTACAATAGGACAACACACATTACGTTCTCCAACACTAGGACCAAACAGTCTCTTTACTAGCTGAATTCTTTCAATAAATTTGTTCAGGTAACAAATGTCGATATACAAGTGCTCGATGCTTCTGAGTCACTATATATGCACTCTATCTAAGTCAATGTACATGTGAACAATTTCGTATTCGAAAGGTTTAACCAAATTTTAGTTTGATTAGTAAGTACCTTTAAGTTATAGAGCACAGCTTAGTAGCTCTCAACTTTATTTTAAGAATGAAAGTGTTTATTATAAGATTATTCGGAGCATAACTTACGGTGGTATTCCCATGTGCAATGTAGTCGAAACAGTTTTAAAGCTGAAAAATTCTCCGAAATCAATAAAAAAAGAAAAGGGATAAAAACATCTTAACGTTAAGTTTAGATCATGCCCGCAATCACATATCTTTTAACTTTACTTCAGCATTCGGAAATAATTTTTACAAAATATCAAAAATATTTTTATTGTGTTGAAATGAAATATTTGGGATTCACATGTGGCATCTTTTTTGACAGATTTTCACTGAAATGTGCTTTTGTCTACAAAGCTACAATAATTGATGTTTGAACAAGAAACTCATTCAGCGGGTATTGAGAAGTAATTTTATGTTCTTGGCGTTGTTATTGTTTTATACATTGCTTTTTGTGTTTGTTTTTTTTTAATTAAGAGGAAATGAAGCCGTATTCACAAGTAGATTAGCTTATCCGCACAGGCTTGAAAGCCCGAAGTTCCAAAATGAAAGATTTTTTAAAAAAATTACAAACTGAAAGAAATCAATGCCTGAATGTTGTCTTTAGATGGTGTTTGCCCTTTTGTTTTTAAGGTATAGTCATTCATGTATGAAAGCAAAACGGCTTATATTGGATAAATTATAAACATAAATCATTTATTTAAAAACTGATCAAGCAGCTTTTGACAAGTTAAAAGAAACTACTTGAAAAGTAACAGTGACCAAACATGTTGCCTGACTGGCATAATTTGGACAATATTAGGGTCGGGGTATCAAATGTTGTATGTACTTATGATATTAGTTTATAACTTTCACTAATTAAGTTATCTTATAAATTAGAATAATAATTTGACTAATATCACAAAAATAAGTTTACTAATTAATTTAAAAAGAACAGGCATTAAGAAATTTTTTTCAATACATTATGATTTCTTATTTATAGAATATTTATTTATATTATTGTAACTATTGTGCAGATCATAATTTATATTATATAATTTGAGTCCTGATGGAATATTGAACAATCCTTAATAGTATATCAAGGTATAATGTATTAAAAATAATACATTATACATCATAAAACAAATAATACAACTTTTTTATTCATAAAGTTCTGATATAATAATCAGTAGAGATATATGCATATTTAAGATCCAGTTTTATGTATTCTTATGTATTAAAATGTCATTTAGCCATACTATATAAGCATTTTTCCATGTCAATTATTTGTTAAAGATAAAAACAAATACGTATGGTAACAATTTAAGCCTTGATGTCAACTTGTTTATGTCATGATGTTTTTACCATTTATTACTTAGAAACTGAATGTATTTAATGACGTAAACAATGATATTGAGTTCAGTTTAAATTCAGTTTGATAAAGCAAAAAGGTGAAACCGGTCACACATTCTACGCGTTGGTGTTGTTTATTTTTGTTTATATATATATATATATATATATATATATATATATATATATATATATATATATATATATATATATCGAATGTAGGGTTACAAACCCAGGGTCATTATTTTTGTTTTATGCAAACTGCACCGCCAGTATCAGACGTGTATGAGAATAAAAGGGGGTAAATACACTTTAATGGCATGTATGAAAATACTTGGCGTATAACTTAAACAGCTATTCGACCGCTCCAAGGAAGCGGTTTACATATTCTGTGTCTGAAATGCACAATGTAATTGGTTGTTCAACACGTTCAGAATCTGTATTACTGAACAACCAAATTTATTTACATGCAACTGTGTATGTATTTATCTATAAAAACCAACATTTCAGCATCAAAATTAAACTGCTGACGGCGCTAAAGATGTACAGTTATTTGATTATGAGATAGTGCGTATCTCAGTTGTATGCCGGTCTTGTTAAAACACATTTACTAGGCTAGAAACTTCAAAGATGAGTGTAAGATATGATTTTCGACGAAAATAATTCACAATTTCAGCAGGTTACATAGACATTAATGTTCAGCCTTAACAGAGAGCCTTTTTCTGCTTGTTTGTCCCTTTACAGTAAAGCCCTACGTGTTCCAAGTGAGTTAATTTGGAGACCATGTACTCCATATGGAGGTTTCGGGGCATCGTTATGGATCTTATTTCGTAAACACTCACTTGACATCTGCCCCATTTTGAAAAATGATACAGTTGTGGAAGTAAAGGCTGTCTTGAGATAGTCATGTTTATTCAAAAGTGCCTCTTAATGAACCATTCGCAGTGACATACAATACATCTTATTTGCTGGCATACGTTCTAACACTAGGCAGGTGCGTGATCTTTATCAACATATAACGTAATTCGACATGGGATCTGTTCAGTCTGATTTCTTAATTTGAATCTTGTGCTTTTTAGTAAATAATGACATTTCTTAGTTAAAACTATGTAAATAATACCTCCCAGTGCTACTGAAATATCTTCAAGCAATGGTAGAGAAGATAAAGTCATTATATATTTAGAATCACGATGAAACATTCCATACGCGTGAAATATTCAGGATAAGTCGTGTTAGTGAAAACAAGGTAATATGAAATGGGATGGTTTCCTTTGGATTAGACAGATAGGTCTTTCTTTCTGGCTTGAAATTTATAGGACATGTAAACATTCATCCTTGTTATAAAATATTTCTTTCTTCTTAAAATTCGATAACAGTTTAACCTTGCAAAAATATGCCCCAAACATACATACCTAAGGTAAACATAAGATGTATTTTAGGAATTCCGCAAAAACAAAAACGTGTAGAAATATTATATTTAAGAAAATCTCCACCAGGTCTTTGATTTTCCAGATTTCTTTGCAGGAACAGAAACCATGGTAATCCTTTACATGTACAAGCCTATAGTATGTACCGTGTATCTGGATTACTATGCTACGACTGAAGCTGTTCTCTGATGACGAATTTACTGACGGCGAATGAACACACACACACACACACACACACACACACATAAGTAAGACATCAGGGCCTAATATTTCGCGCTAATCAAACTATTCATCTAGAAAATGAACAACCTACGTCCACTAAACAACAACACTGCCGAATTATTTTCTTATGTGAATGGCATGGGGATATGCAAACAACAGTTAAAATTATGGGAAAAGGAAAGAAGAGAATGAAAAAGTTCTTAACTCATGTAAACTACCTGTCGAGATTTTGTTGTTGTCAGGCTTGCAAAGTACTGTTTATATATATATATATATATATATATATATATATATATATATATATATATATATATATATATATATATATATATATATATAAGAATCAGAAAAGGGGCGATCTTTGTAATTACATGTTGTTCGCACAGAGAAGCGAATCGTTTTGGCCTGGCTACATCATATATGTAAGTGGTGCATGAAATTGTACTGCACTCTATCGTATCGTTTTTTAAAACACTTCCTGTTTTTGAGTGTGTGAGAATGTATTTCAACGTGTATTCTAGTACAGTGCATGTTATTGGTTTTTCATGCATAGTTATATAAGCTCTGTGAAAGCTAGTTTATTTTTGTTTTTGTTTTTTAATAATACATCGTAAAATAAACTCTGTGAAAGATTTTATAATACAAAGTTATATAAGATCTGTGAAAGTTTTAGTCCAAATTGAATTTGACATTAGATACCCAGATTAAAATTATGTCAGTGAAGGTTAGAGGTATACACATGTCAAATTTCAAAATATATTTTTCATTGGGTCAAACAAAATAATACTTCAATAATATATTTAAAAGATACACATTGCAGAGTTGAGGTTGCATGGTATTGTGAGGATGAAGATCAGATAATGAATGCGTTTAGCAATAAATCTAACAATATTGTCGGTGCTGTTATCCTGTTTAAAACAATGTTTACATCTTTAGTCATAGATACCGAAATAACTGCCAGGGCAGTTGCATTCTCTTGGAGGTATCAGTTAATGGAGAGAGACTTACGTTTGTGAATTTTTACGGTCATAATGATGTTGACATTTTGTTTAGACATTTGAAAGATAATAGAATAAAATTGATTAATGCCTCTGTTATCAGTTGTTATGTCCGTAATGTTGTTCAGGACACAGAACTTGACTCATGTGATATTGTACAGGATGAACACTCCATGGCTCTAACATGCGTCCTGGACATAACAAATTAGCTTGATTTACTAGGTCCGTGGAGAACAGTCAATCCTGTCAGTAGTTTATTTAGCTAAGGACGCGTTTTTAAATTCAATAGACTCATTATATGTAACACGTGTCATTCAGGTATAGACTCATTGACTATAACATGTGCCATTCAGTAATGGACTCACTGGGCTATAATACATGCCATTCAGGTATGGACTCATTGGGCTATAACACGTGCCATTCGTAATGGATTCATTGGGCACGTGGTATTTAGTAATAAGATTCAAATGGTCGATATATGCATGATTTAGGTTTTGGTAACGGAAGTTCAATTCCAGATTATTAAAAATAAAACGAATATATTCATTTCGTAAAGGAAAATGGATGACCAACACTGTTGAAGAATACTCTTATAAAGGTGATAAAAGCAACCCACTTCCGTTGAAGCCAACTCAGTTAATTATTGATTATTTGTTTGAAATTCTTAAAATAGTTATAAGATCAGGACCAGTAGGTATTCGCAAACTAATACAAAACAGGAGAAACAAAAGTTCAGGACACTTCAAGGAAAAATACAAAACTTACCAAACAACAGTGAATCAAAGAATGACTCTACTATTATGGGAGTACTGAACAAAACTCGACCAGATTTAGAAGAATTGTGGTAGCCACGGCATGGAAGTTGTGTTGTTCAAATCATAGGCAAGGTAGTATCAATTTGGAGAAATATTCAAAATAAGTTCTTAATCTTTAAAAGAGAAATTACATTAAACAATAATATATTTTATTTGTTGAAGACGGAACAAGAGTAAGAAACCAAAAACTGTATTGGATCATAAGAAATATTTTCACGAAAATTATACAAAAGCATAAACAAAATTAATTTGCAAAGTCATAATCGTTTTTTTAACTATGATCAAAAACTTAGAGATTGAAAGGAACTCGCATGAGCGTAAGTTAACACAGGAGGAATGCATTTCAGCGCTGAAAAACACGAAATGATGAAACTAGTCCCGGACGTTTTGAATTTACAACTGAATTTTACAAAGTCACCCGGAACGATGTAGGGATTTTTGCCTCTGTGTCTTTAGACTCTGGATACAATATGAAGTATCTGTGAGAATGTCACTCCCATGGAATCATAACTTGAATTCCAGAAGAAAAGAAAAACACAAAATTTGAAATACATTTTTGAAAATGTAGATCCTATCTCAGTCGTAATGTAGATTACAAGACTGCTGACGCATCTAGTGTTAATAATTATCAGCTGCAGTCAAAGTGGTTTCATGAATTGGAGATGTGTTTGGTCAAAATACAAGAATTTTGTATGACCTGATATACTATTTTGTCCCATATTGAGAGAGTTTGAAAATGCATGGGACTCTATTGAACTGGACTTTGCGAGAATGTTCTGATATCTTGTAACTATTGAAAATCCATTTGTCGGTGATTCAGGGTATTTTGAAATAAATAAAGTAGTTATATTAATAATAATAGACATTTATATCCACCTTTTTAATTTAGAGAGAGGCTGTCGTCATGGAGATTCTTTTGTACTCAACTTATTAATAATAACAATTGAATTTCTTGCAATGGGTCTTAAAAAGTATGTAAATATTCATGCACATTCTATGATGAAAAGGAGTTCAAATTAGAGCGGTTTTGTGATGATACCTTTATACTTTTAGATGGTTCTTCGTTGCCCTTTCAGACAACCGTGCAGATTTTTAATGACTCTATATTGGCGTCAGGTCTGCGGTGTCATATTTTTAAAACAAAAAGCTATCTGAATAGAAGATAATTGAATTGAAAACAAAGCATGTATAGAAATTGATAATATCTTGTTATTGTGCGTTGTAAGATTACTAGGAGTGGAGTTTTCTTTAAACTTGGATGATACAGCAAAAATTAATAATTCAAAGAGTCGAAGGAAGAACAGGATTTGCTTGCCTGAGCTGGAGGATCAGAAGAAATTGGAAAACTTATTTTGATAAAATTATTGATTTTGTATAAATCCGTTAATCGTTTTTTCATTTTAACAAAATTTTCCACCCTTTATAGAAAACGAACCGAATAAATCACAGTTTCAGTTTATTTTTGGTAGTAAAATTGAGATGGTTAAAAAGGATACCTTTATAACTTCTTTAAGGAAGAGAGATTAAATATGATTCACTTACCCCCATTTACTTGTTATACAAACACTTCGTGGATCAGGCGTGTTTTGGTAAACGAATATGGTGACACAAATTGGTCTCTGAACAGTATTTGAAACATTTGGATGTACATAGTTATTTAAACTAGGAAAAGGAATTTGAAAAAGATTTTTAAATCCATTAAAATACGTTTACATTGTACGATATTGTTTATGTTTTAACACTGTGGAAAGATGAACCATCTACTTTTCATGAATACGTGTTTGTGTTTTAACACTGTGGAAAGATGAACCATCCACTTTTCATGTTATACTTGTTTGAGTTTGTGTTCATGAATACTAATTTTTGTTTTAACCCTGTGGAAAGATGAACCATCTACTTTTAATGAATACTTGTTTGTGTTTTAACACTGTGAAAAGATGAACCATCTACTTTTCATGTTATACTTGTTTGTGTTTGTATTCATGAATACTTGTTTATGTTTCAACACTGTGGAAAGATGAACCATCTACTTTTGATGAATACTGGTTTGTGTTTTAACACTGTAGAAAGATGAACCATATACTTTTGATGAATACTTGTTTGTGTTTTAACACTGTGAATATATGAATCATTTACTTCTCATGTTATACGTGTTTGTGTTTGTGTTCATGAATACTTGTTTATGTTTTAACACTGTGGAAAGATGAACCATCTACTTTTGATGAATACTTGTCTGTGTTTTAACACTGTGGAAAGATGAACCATCTACTTTTGATGAATACTTGTTTGTGTTTTAACACTGTGGAAAGATGAACCATCTACTTTTGATGAAATACTTGTTTATGTTTTAACACGGTGAAAATATGAACCATTTACTTTTGATGAAATACTTGTTTGTGTTTGTGTTCATGAATACTTGTTTATGTTTTAATACTGCGGAAAGATGAACCATCTCCTTTTGATGAAATAGTTGTTTGTGTTTGTGTTCATGAATACTTGTTTATGTTTTAACACTGGAAAGATGAACTATCTACTTTTGATGAATACTTGTTTGTGTTTTAACACTGTGAAAATATGAACCATCTACTTTTCATGTCATACTTGTTTGTGTTTGTGTTCATGAATACTTGTTTATGTTTTATCACTGTGGAAAGATGAATCATCTACTTTTGATGAATATTTGTTTATGTTTTAACACTGAAAAGATGAACCATCTAGTTTTGGTGAATATGTGTTTGTGTTTTAACACTGGAAAGATGAACCATCTACTTTTGGTGAATACTTGTTTGTATTTTAACACTGTGGAAAGATGAACTATCTACTTTTGGTGAATACTTGTTTGTTTTTTAACACTGTGAAAAGATGAACCATCTACTTTTGGTGAATACTTGTTTGTGTTTTAACACTGTGGAAAGATGAACCATCTACTTTTGATGAATACTTGTTTGTGTTTTCACACTGTGGAAAGATGAACTATCTACTTTTGGTGAATACTTGTTTGTGTTTTAACACTGTGAAAAGATGAACCGTCTACTTTTGATGAATACTTGTTTGTGTTTTAACACTGTGGAAAGATGAACCATCCACTTTTGATGAATACTTGTTTGTGTTTTCACACTGTGGAAAGATGAACTATCTACTTTTGGTGAATACTTGTTTGTGTTTTAACACTGTGGAAAGATGAACCATCTACTTTTGATGAATACTTGTTTCAAGGTATTTTAAACTTAGATAATAGTTTATTTCAAATCATACTCAAGATGGAGAACAACGTGTTTTGTGCTTATTCAAAATCTTTATGGAACGCAATGATTTTTATTTAACTTTAATGACGGGCATCCACGCTCCCCCCCCCCCCCCCGAAAAAAAGAAACTTTCCTCAAATCAATAATTTTGTACATTAATTTGCTCTTCTCCCAAAGATATCAGCAAAGTTGGAAAGAAAATTAGACATGTTTTTGAAAGTCGAAATATTTTTCAGGCAGATGTCGACAAAACTTCACTCATTAGTGTTAGAGAAGAGTATATTTATTTATTCATTCCCGTTGATTGGACCAGAGACATAAAAAGCATTTTGAGTATTATCCCATGTTGATATGACATTCCATTCAGGACGAGTAGCGATAAGATGACTGCCGTGTCGGCCATATTGGACCATTTTCACATAGGACATAGTACACATCATGAGAAGTCTTTTAGTAAAATGTTGATATGACCATCCGTTTAGAAGGCGTAGCGATAACAATAAACTTAAGATGACCCTCTTGTTGGCCGTATTGGACATTAGATCGACACCATGTTCATTTAGGACCAGTTATGCGTCATAACAAGTCTTTTAATCAATGTCCCATGTTGATATAAACATTGATGTCACCAATAGGCTGTGGACGGAAACCATGTTTGGCGATATCAGCGCCACCTTTGACCGGATATTACAATATGTACTAGATGTAATATCTCCCTGGAAACTTATTCGTGGAGGAGATTTTAAAGGAAATACGTCATGAGAATGTTCTATCGGGATAATGAAGAGAAATAATAATGACAGTAATAATAATTCATATAAAGAGTATTTTAATATTTACTTCGGATACATATTGTCGGTACAATTGCGAACGGGCAGTAGATGCAAAAGGCATTTGCACCATGTGACTTAGCGGGTTAGTCCCAGGCACCACCCCCACCCCAGGGTTGAGGCCATCTGTAACATTTAAAGTACTGTCTTGCTCCAGCCAGCCTACCATATTAAGCCACTCGCTTTTATCATACAGGTGTATAATGCACTAGCCTTATACTGATAGTATTAACGTAAATCCATTTAACTTTACAAGCAGAACTGCCGGTTTGTAATGATATAGGTTATCTAAATGCAAGTCTTCTGTACATGCTGTGAGTTTCATCCGGTAATTGCTGCTTTCTCTGTCTGTCAGAAGTTTAACCGCAACTCCATTTTATTAGTGCTTGTTGATAGATCGCTTACCGAACTAAGTTTGTGGCGTTGTAACAATTTTAACAGTTTTTGGCCTGCTAACTTTGGAGTGAAATTGTGTTTTTAAAGAAGAATGGGATAAAGGTAAAATACTTCAAGTAGACATGGCGATGCAAGACAAACAGAGGTGGGCTTGACCGAAACTAGGTAGTAAAGCACTCTGTGGGAAAAGCTGTTGGTGAGTATTGTGGCATGCATAAGACAGAGTTTACCAGATGAATTAGAATATACTCATGTTTAAAATGTGTCACTGGAACATGGACCAATTATAGGATATGTGTGAGTTGCGTTGGTAATCATGAGACAGGAAGAGAGCAGAATGCAGAGCAAGGAAACAGTTTGCTAATGCTATCCGTGAGCTACAGTCAACGTTAAAAAAAAGCAACCCTGTCTCCCAAATTAGAAAATCAGGATTCTAGGTGTACAGCTTAAAGTAAGCACCACCAAAAACGCCTTTTAGTTAATAGGGTTACACTTTGGAGCTAACTGAGAGGAGAGAAAACATAAGATACATAAGACGAATTGTTTGCGATATCTGCAAGCGGTACTCTATAACCAGTTCCGACCCCCAGACGGCGAGCGCGACAAGCGCTTGATACGTGTTTCACACCATCGAATGGGCAATGGGTGCCTCAACCTGAACCACCGATTGACTCGAGACCAGAACAACAGCAGATCGAGCTTCGCGATGACGTTCTAAGAATAATTCTCGAAACGTATTCATTTTCCCAGCTGTCGACACTCATTCCAGCACCCCGCGTAAGTTGCAAGCGACGTGTGCAAGCTAGGCAACGGAAACTGCCATACTGTGTAGAGCGACAGGGTAGAGTCAACGCGTTTGTAAAAGACTATCGCGCCACTGTGCCTGAAAAATACGAGCTAGAAGACACCTTGACATTATTTAATATTATATTGCTTTGGGTACACATTATCTTCTCGAGCGGCTCAGGAACCTTGATGACCATACGTTTAGCTCCATTCTAATTGCACAGCCAAAGAAAGCCATGCCTTGCGTAGCAAACGTTTACGATAGAGAAACTAAGATGACAACCACAAAGGTGATGACTTGGTTTAGTAGCGACGCTGTAATCGTACTTGGTAGCGATGAGATCGAACAGATGGTTGCCCACATTAATTACCTCACACTTAGAAACATCAAAAGTACATGTCTGAGGGGTCTGCATGGGTATTTGCCTGTTGCAAAGTGCTTGACCTTAGAGTGTTAAGGCATCGTCCGTTTTGTGGTTGAAGCTACATTCCAACGACAAACTATATACCGTGACGGTCACTTTGTAATGTAAAAACAATACAATAAGTTTTTGGTGTGGGCTATTCTGTCGGCTCTATACCCAGAAAACGATAGACATGTTGGCCAACCAGGTAAGTACCGACATCAACTGCATGACTTGATAGGCATTTACGTTCCTGTCTAGGTTATGATATTACAAAGTTTGAGACCTGCGACGAAACTAACGCGGTTAATGTATTTGGTTGGGAAAATGGGCTCTACCACTCTCTGTGGTCCGGCTGCTGTTTGCCAAAACGGCAGGCACCGAAGGAGAATCCGCAGTGGAAAGCTATTCTCTCATGATGAAAAACCTAAGCCGTATTGTACGCAACCACAGCCAAACGGAGTACAGAATGCACGTTTGCCGCTTGTACCGACACATTTTCAGCCTGTTTGACTTACGGGAAACCTACACTAAAGATTGGGGCAGTATATGTGAAAAACCATATAGCGTGACTTTACCAGAGCTAGTGAGAAACATTTGAGTCTCTCAGAAAAACCAGCGAAAGTTGCGTGTCCCATACACCGTCTATGGGGATTTTGAGGCAATGAACGTGTCAAAAAAAGGCCCTACCGGCAATCGACACAAAAACGACACGCACAAAATCGCTGACCAGGTTCAATATAGCTTCTGTAAAGCGATTGTCCGCTGCAACGAAATATGTAAAGACCCATTATTATACCTGGGTGAAGTCGGTGTGGCGAATTGTATTAGGTACCTGGAGGCGGAATTTGAAGCGAAAAGAGAGGCTGTTTGAAATTGGGCTGGGATGATGCATAACGAAGACGACTGGAAGAATTGTCAGGAAGCCGAAGACTGTCATACATGTGACGGATAGCTGTGGGTGCACAGGTTGAAAGGCCACTGCCAGATTACCGGAAAATATCGCGGATCTGCAAATTATGCATGTATTCTCAAGCTGCTCACCTGCCCAGAAACAAATTGCCTATTGTGATCCATAGTCAGCTCGGCTACGATGGACATCTGACCTCGGAGGTCATATAATAGCATTGACGGAAAGATTAGCGCAAATACGTTATTTGAATGGGCCTCAACCCTTACGAATAAATCGGCAGCTGGTAGAGGCTTGATGAAACACAGCGTCCACCGATGGAGGTCTTTTAAATCCAGCACCCTCAAGATTGGCTCCAAGCGGAAGAATGCGAGCACACGCAAAGCGCGTGGAAGGTATTCAGCTGCCAAAACACTTGATATTAGAACGATCTATACCGAAGACCGATTTGCTTGTTTGAGGCATTTCGGAACACTTCATTGAAAATTACGGTTTCGACCCAGTCCATTACTACATATTTCCGTTCATGGCCGAGGTTACTCTAATGAAAAGACTGGTGCCAAGCTCGAACAGTTTACAGACTTCGACATTCACCTGTTTATTGAGAATGGCACCCGTAATGTCAATTTTAATGGTGAGCAGAAGCACAGCGGAAGCGAATAACCCGATATATAGCGACAACGATAGTGAAAATTACCCAACAAACTATGGCTGGGCCATGATGAAGAGTCTGCCAACTGGTGTTTTAAATTCGTCGACTCATCAGGCGTTAGCGAGAGCATGGATGATTCAATAAAGGGTTACATTCGTCTGGTTGAGCTCGAATACCCAAAGGAGTTTCTTGCCGCGCATTACTACCCGACTCACTGCGCGTTCAAGAAAGCTGGCACAGTAACTAGTGGAGTGGCTCGATGAATAAACTTGGGAAGGGGTGGTAAGTTTAGTGAGTGTATGAAACTATTCCTTAGTCTGCAAAACCAAAGATGAGTTATGTATTCCATTAATTGTACCAAAGCTTGTGCAGGGCGCCTTGCATCCATCTCAACACTGATATCAGGACCAAAGCAAAGACTGAATTAAAAAAGTACTTTTCATACTCATAAACAATCCGCGAAAGTAGATCCGGTGGACCTCCACATACGCAAGTCATGTTAGGCTAGGAATTTAAGCACGTATTCCACAACCTCCTTGGCAGGACCAACCGGTAGCAGTTTGGGTCAGGTGAGGTGTCCGGTTATGGATACGTTGGCGTCGTTGGCAAAGGGTTCTGTCTTCTTGAAACGACTGGTTGATATACAACCGAGGCTGGCGCATACTTGTGCGTGTTCGCCTAACCTTCTCACGCAAACAAGTCGGCCTGGTACACCTAGTTAGTGTCTGCAACATCAAACCTCAGCTGTGAAAAGTTGCGCGCTACGGGTAGATAAATCTACCGCATGGCCTGTTTTTGGAGCCATTCCTCATTAACATCTTTTGAGACTTTGGCGGTTTCTTCCGTCTGTTTGGTAGGTGCTACACCATTCCAGTAACATAGTGGGCTGCAATATATTGTAATAAACTAAGGTATGAGTTATTTGAATTCATGTCTGTTTATAGTTTTGTTATATGTTAACAATTATTTGTTGATTACAGGGAGTCGCTGCTACAAAGATATTTCTCAACCCGAGTAGTTAGCCAATTTCTAGAGCAGGCGTCATGATGTATAACATTCACGAGACTTTATGACAGCGTGGATTATTTTCATAAGATGGACCATCCCTACTTTCTTAACATAAGGAATAGTCTAGATAGATCTAGGTGTACGTGTTTGGTATTTTGAGATGTGAATAACTGCTTGCGTTTGGTGTTTGAGTCGTGTTTTGTATTGCTTAACGTGAAGTACTAATATTCAGCTTAGAAAGTCTTACTGGTGAATCATACAAACGTGACGCAAGACAAAACAAGGCAAGTGAGAAACTATTAGAAAACCATGCAAGTGGCAACTATTAGAAAACCATGCAAGTGAGAAACTATTAGAAAACCATGCAAGTGAGAAATTATTAGAAAACCATGCAAGTGAGAAACTATTAGAGTTTCATGATGAATGGTCATTTGGTTATGTGAGGAAAACTAGTAGTAGTAGTTGCGCTTTTAAGAACCTTTCAGTTCACTAGGAGGCTTGAGATCCTTGGAAGCAGGGGAAACAATCGGACTCAAGTCAGACTCATGCAGGTGCTGATTCGCTTGGTAGGGAGACAGATGTGTGACACAACTTTAGCGTGCTCAAGCGTTAGGTAAAGACTACGTTTCTTACGAAACCGGTCGTCTGAAAATGGTCTGTTTGCCTTAGTAATATAGTCACGAGTATTCACGATAACAACACAGGACTCATTGTCTAATGGCTATATGGTAATTTCCTCCCTTCTCGCAGTTTATTTCAGTGACTGTCTTTCCTTTCAGGCAAACTATCCTTTATGCTTAGGTACTGTTTCGATTTTAAATGCAATTTTCCTCTGAGGACAGAAATGCCTCTGGAATTGGAACTCTATTGGAGGCTAAAACTTATACGCTTTTTGGATAAAATCTAAGGGACTGATCGTTAATGGAATTGTATATATGTTTATGGTGTGCATCAGGGTAGGTTATCGTTTGACCCTTTCGTGACGTAAAAAAGGAAAACCTAAAAGAAACAAACTCGCGAGAAAATTTAATAATTCGCTATAGTCAAATGAAACCAGCTTTCAATCCTGCTTAGAAATTTTTCTGCACTTACTATGAGTAATGATTTTATCAAAAATGTTGTGATGCTAAGGTTTCTTCGTGTAGGCTCTGGAATGGCCTATTTATTTTGCAACCCTTTAGTAATCGGGTTGGCCAACGTAAATAGAAGCACATAAGTTAATTTACTGTAATAACGATTCCACTACTTTAATCATGTTTATTTTGGTTATTCGGGAAACTTGAATTATATGGTTTACGCTAGACAAAAGATAAATTAAAAATATAGCAAGAAAAAAATGCGGGAAAAAGTTAATAAATCAGACCGACATAGAGACAAATCAGAAAGAAAGTAAAAAAAAGATAGACAAATAAACAATGAAAATAAACATGGTTTCTAGTCATTACTTACATATGACAGAAGTCTGCGGTGTTTCATATATATTCGTGTAGAATCAATTTCCAGAAGGGCTGATTTTTCCCAGTTGCTCATAACATCTGATGCTTCATCTATCTGACGTCCTTTTAATTCGGCTGAAAGTTATGAGAAATTATACGGGATGAGGAAGAGGAGGGTGGCAACAATGACGATGATGATGTTAGTGGTGGGTGTCATCATGATGATGAATGCGCTACTGATAATAAGGATGATTATGAGGGCGGTTTTGATGACGACAATAATGATGGAAATGATAACGATTAAGATATCAATAGCGGTGGTGATAACAATAATATAATTAGAATGAGGAGGGGAAGAATAATAAAGACAATGTGATGATAATGATAATGTGAATAAAAAGTATCATTTGCCAATATTTTCTCTTTCTTATGAGAAAATATAAAAAATTTTATATTTTTTTATAATCGATATGGATATCAAATAGAAAATAATTTGAATCCATTTCTTGTTTCTAAACATTTTTTGCTCTAAATCATACTTCATGCTGGTAAATATTATATGAATACTTTCAGGCTCAACATTGCAACGTTCAAAATTATTTATTTATTTATTTATCTATTTATTTACTTATTTATTTATTTTTTTATCATTATTTATATTATTATTATTATTATTATTATTATTATTATTATTATTATTGATAGTAGTAGTAATAGATTTACTTATTTTTATTTATTGATTAATTTTTTTATACATAGACAGGGTATCTACTTAAGCAACCTAGTAACAAAGTGATTAGAGTGAAGTAATCCTTGGTATCCAACCCAGAGAAAACCACAACCATCGGGTGTGCTGGGGCAGAGGATTGGGGTCCAGAACGTCAGAGGCGCAAAGCAAATATATCCTATTTTGCTATGATAACCAATAAATGTAAATAATTCAAGAATGAGCTGTTTTTCTGCAACCAGAGAAACGTGCCAAACACAGACAATGTTTCAATGGCGCCAAATATAGTCTAGTCATCTTGCCTATGCCCGTAAACATGTTTATCAAATTTCGCATGGAAAAAAGATATGTCCTAATATAGATGGATAAGGGGCAGAAATTACCAAATCAATAACATACCACCTGGGTTCACAGCATGGGCATTGCAGTGAACAATTGCTAGAACACGGAGAATTGTACATGAAAAAAGTGGCGATTGTACCTGCAGATGGTGCGTTTAAGAACGGTACTAGTCCATAATAGAGATGTGGTTTGGTAATCCCTTTAGAAATATGCTGTACCAGTCTGTCAGTCTCTCCTTCGTAAACCTGCACTAACTTCACCGCGTCCTTGAGACCGCTGCTGCCTTTAAACATCCTCATGAAGAAAACCTTGTTTGCCGTGGATAAACGAATTACCTGCAAATTAGACAGTAGTTTTACAACGGAAATGTCTTAGATCTTCTGCAAACACACGCAGGTGAATGTATCTGATTACAAAACAATGCCTTAACTCTGTTTCGGACTTGCATGCTGCGATCCATTAATGTAAACGTAGCTGCAAAGCACAAGATCTCTATCTAATGGAAAGAAATTACATACGTGTTGTTTTGTTGTTTCCATCCGCCATCCGTATCATGTTTTAGTTTTGATCGCCATTGTGACGACAGAGAAAATCTCTTGTTCAAAATCTCCATTCACGGGTTGTTTCTTTTGGAAAATGCATTAAATTGAAAAGCATCAATTAAATAAAACCAACATTTTTTTCTTCAAATCAACTATTTATGCACATATGCATCACTGTGTCAGTCATTGTGATTGCATATTTATGTGAGAGATTTATTATTTTTATGCATTTTTATGCTTCTAAGGTTTTTCGTATAAAATAATGTCTCCAATCTTTCCAAGTACACAGTTTGAAAATATGTTCTATATTGCTAATGGAAACGAATTTAAACTGATAAAACAAAAGTATGTGAATTGTTGGCCAGTTTATGGTCGTTGATTCTCCTTGAATTTTATTAATGTACGACATATCGACAAATTTTAAATTTCGTGTTATACTGAATTATCAATTTTCAATCGAGTAATATTTCTATTTAGTAGTATATTGAATTATCAATTTTCTTTCGTACGTACATCTTCATAAGGAGTTTTAATGTTTCCTGGAACGCATTTTGTTGACTACAACAATTCATCAAAAACAAACTATGTTGAATAGATAAACACTTGCTCAATCTAGATAAATGAAATTTGACGGGAAAATACACTCAACCCTCCAACCCACCACCTTAAAATGAATATTATTTGGCTCGGTCGCCAATATCTTTATGAACGAATTTGGTCGTTTTTTTTAATCGCAGTCCACAAAAATGTCTCGAAATAGATGTTTCAATTAAAATAGTTTCTTGTCACCTTAATTTTCTTAGGAACAGCAACATTGTCTGCAATGTCGTCTGCTATTTGTGAGATGAGGCTGCGCGTGATAGGACACTTTCGTGCTTTTTCCGCCACGGATCGACTCGAGAACTGCATTTCCAAAACAATGACATCCTGAGTACCATAAGACAAATCCTTGAGATAATATGAGCCTCGGAAGTATTCGCTGAAGTGCTGGGGAATACCCTCTGCGTCTTCTACCAGTCTAGTTATTTCCGGTCGGAACAGCTTGATGAAAACTAATGTCACATGCTTTCTCGTGAACAAAATTCTTCTCGCGATTTCTGCCTGTAATACAATATATGCCATGTATAGTGTTAGTTTGTATGAAGTAAAAAATAAAATTAAAAAAATAAATTGTCCTTAAAAACTGGGGCGATTGTTGCTGTAAAGATAACAGAAGAACATAGAGTAAAAAAAATCAACAATCATTTGATCTGTCAAATATGTTTCATAACAAATGCAGGGGATAAACACAGACATAAACGAATAGCTCTGACAATAACTGGGACACAAAAGGAATTTGTGTGAAAAGGTATAATCTTTTTCGTCGTTCAATGCCTGATGCTAAAGTGTGGGCATATTCTGTTACGTATAACTGACGCTTAACTTGTTCAAAGTTACCCCGCATTCCTTCTTTTACAAGATCGTTGACAAGATCGTTTACAAGATCGTCTACATGATCGTTTACAAGATCGTTTACAGAGAGCATATTTGCTTTCATTTTAATCGCTTCAATATTAACTGATAAGGCTATAGAAATAAATATTATGCATCATGACTCTATGATCTTAAACTAAGTAACAGAAAAGAACAAAAAACTTGCAAGTTTTGTAAAATTCAACAAATACCTTTTCCTTAGAATACCAACTGAAAATTTAAAAAGAACTTGCAGTATTGTGAATTAAATCACAAATAGGCTTAAACGTTTTATCACAAGTCCAAATGTATAATGTTCCAGCTGAATTCCACTAGTATCCCACATATATTCCAATACTGAATGTGTTGATGTGCCAGTAGTATCGAACGTGGTAATTTGCCAATGGCCTGAAGTGTCATGATGTACTAGCAGTCTTTGATATATCACAATAATATAGCCCAAAAATGTCCTTGTCTGAATTTACCAAATTAATGTTTGTGTTCAAGAATATTCTTGATCAGCATTTTGTAATTCCAGTGAATAGTAATTTGAATAAATAATTCCACCCAAGTGAAAATCTGAACACAACACTCAGACTGATTGTGCATAGAGATGTTAAGGCAAGAATGAGCATCTCCTCAAATACACAACATCATATAAACAGCTAAGACACAAATAAAGAAGCAGAATGAGTCAGAAGTTCACTTCTAGAACATTCTAAGTTGTCAACAAGATAAGGTCTGTTACCAAAATTATAATAAAGAAAATGGCAAACATCAAGTACATCGGGTTTTCCATCGAGTAATACCAATATCCTAGACTCAGATTAAGATAAACATGTTTACTTCCTTCATTTTTAATTTATACTCAGAGAAAAATATTAGCTATTTAATATGTTGCTTACAAAATAAATGTCACTGGTCAGGTACACTGTGCACTTGATTTTGGGTCATGGCTAAATACAAAATTCAATTATACATAACGTATAATCACGGAGGAAAAGCCAAAAGATAGTACAAATTAAATACACCTAACGTAAGAAAATTTCATATAGTAGGCCGACCAGAAGGACGTTTGAAAAAGGCTAAGAAGGCATACCGAAATACAGTCCTGTTGGTTATTGAGAAGTCCCAAATAAGACGCTGCCCTTCCATCACATAGCCCTATTACATTCATAAGCTGTGTGGCATTCTGGATAAACTCTAAGCGGGTGTCATTCAAAAATTTTCTGGATGCTGACTCATTCCCTTTTCTCCTCAGCGTGCTGAAAATTAAGAAAAATATAACTTACGTAATGGTACGGAATGTGTTACTCGTTCGTATTAATATGGTGGTACTTAAGTAAATTCTAAATAATGCAATTTTTTTAAACCATCAGACCTTTAATTTAATGTAATCTGTTGCTTACAATTTTGTTTCATTTAAGAAGTAGTGAAAGACAAATTTGCACAAGTTTAGCATAGCGTTTGCATAGTGATTAGCATAGCGTTTGCATAGTGATTAGCATAGCGTTTGCATAGTGATAAGGAGTGGTTTTTTTCTCCTCCAATACAATTAACGATGGTGCAATACATATCTAAGAAATAAAAATTTATAAAACCCGCTTGGTCAAGTAACCATGTTAGCATTGTCGAAAGAAATGACCACTTATAAAACCCGCTTGGTCAAGTAACCATGTTAGCATTGTCGAAAGAAATGACCACTTATAAAACCCGCTTGGTCAAGTAACCATGTTAGCATTGTCGAAAGAAATGACCACTTATAAAACCCGCACGGATAAGTAACTATTTTGGTATTATCGAAAGCAATAACCACTTATAAAACCCATACGGCCAGGTAACTATTCTGGCAATATCAAAAGAAATGACAACATATAAAACCCGCATGGTCTAGTAACTATTCTGTCGAAATACGAATATTAAAATTATAACAAATAAATACCGATATCTATTGTTGATCAGCAGTTTAAAAGATAGCTATACATTGCCAAAATTTTCAGACTGTCCTTAAAAGTGATGATCAAACTTATGTATTTCTTTATTACATGGGCTAAAGATTTTGTTTATAAATTAAAACAATCCAATATAACCATCGTCGAGTGGTTTACAAATTAAAACAAACCATTACAGTCATCGTTCTGTGGTTTATAAATTGAACAATCCACTATTTTCATCGTCGTGTGGTTTACAAATTAAAACAATCCACTATAGTCATCGTTGGGTGTTTTATAAATTAAAACGCAACAATATAGTCATTGTTGTGTGGTTGATAAATCAAAACAATTCACTATTACCATATTTGTCATGTTTATAAATTAAAACAATTCACTATAACCATCGTTGTGTGGTTTAAAAATTAAAACAATTCACTACAACTATCGTTGTGCGTTTTATAAATTTAAAAAATTCACTATAACCATTGTTGTATGGTTTATAAATTAAAACCATTCACTATAACCGTCCTTGTCTGGTTTATAAATTAAAGCCATTCACTATAACCGTCTTTGTCTGGTTTATAAATTAGAACAATTCACCATAACCATCGTTTTGTAGATAATAAATTAAAACAAACCACTGTAACCGTCGTTGTTTGAACAAAAGCAAACCACCATCACCATCGTTGTGTGGTATAATAGATGTGTACCAGATACAGTTACGGAATCTATTACCAGACCATTTGTATTGCTTCAAACCTTGAAGAACAGATTACGTAAAATACTAGTAATGCCCTTAGTTCCTTTCTCCGGTCTCCATATGAGTAGTAGTCAAATAGACAAAAGAAGAAATGTTGATCTAAATCATCCAAATTACAAATTATTGAATATGGGGCTTTGCCACGGAGCCAGCTGCATGAAGGATAAATCCGGGGCTTTACCACCAAGCTATCTGCATGGGGAATACATATGTTCCTTTACCACCAAGCTATCTGCATGGAGCACAGATCTGTGTCTTTACCAAGTAGCTATCTGCAAGGGGAACATATATGTGGTTTTACTACAGAACTATCTGCATTGTGAATAAAACCGGGGCTTTACCACGGAGCCGTCTGTTAGGGTAATAAATCTGGGGTTTTCTCGGGCAGCTATCTGCATAGAGAATAAATATGTGGCTTTACCACGGAGCTATCTGCGTGGCGAATAACCGGGGGCATTTACCACGGAGCTAAATGCATGAGGGATAAATCTGGGGCTTTATCACGAAGCTATCTGCATGGGGAATAAATATGTTTATTTACCACGAAGCTATCTGCATGATAGATAAATCGGGGGTGGGTGGGGTGGATTTACCACGGAACTATCTGCATGGGGAATAAGTCTGGGTCTTTACCACGGAGCTATAGCACGGCCAATAAATCGGGCTGTACTACGGAGCTATATACATGGAAAATAAATATGGGGCTTTACCAAGGAGACATCTGCATACTAATAAATCTAGGGCGTGCTTAATAAATCTGGGGTTTTTACCACGAAACAATCTGTGGATTTGCTATGAAGCTATCAGCATGGTAAATTAACGTGGGGCTTTACAACCGAGCTGTCTGCATGGTAAATTAATCTGGGGCTTCATCATGGAGCTATCGGCATCGGGAATAAATCTGCAGCTTTACCACGGAAAGATCTGCATGGAAGATAAATCTTTAGCTTTATTACGCAGCTATCTGCATGAGAGATAAATTTGGGGCTTTAAGAGCTCTTTGCAAGGGGAATATATTTAGGGGCTTTAATTAGGAACTATCTGCATGGTGACGAGTCCAACGGTTTTAACGAAGAACTATCTGCATGGGGAATAAATCTGGCTGGGAATGGCATAATCCAGGCTGTGTAGTGTTGCGAAGTCAATAGGCTCCAATACGATTTTTGTATATTCGCGATATTGGTTCGGGTGCGGGAAGCATTTCAAGAAACTGTCAATCCAGGGAAGTTATGCCTCTGTAAACAAATATGCTTCAAGACGTGACATTTATACAAATTTAAAATGCCCCAACTTGAAAGTTTAGTAATTTGATAATTTTGGACTTGCATTATTGACCGACAAGCATTAGGGGATTTACTCGAGCGAATCTGATGAACTGATCGAGAAGCTTTAACGGATCTATATGAGCGAATCTGATTAAACATATGATATAATTTGGACTGGTTATGTTAACAGCTGAAAATAAACAGCGTGTATTTGTGTGCTACACATCTGCACCCATTTCTTTTGGCAGTAAAGTGGGGGAGAAACGGATTTGCTATTGAGCATAACAGGCATGCAAAATTTACTTATTGCAAAATTTTAATCACTTAAATTAAAATGTAGAAATGATAATCATGGTATATTCATATAAAATGCAGTGGACACGTAACAGCTTAACAGTCATGTTCATGTAAACGTTAATAAAATTGCAAAAACATTTCGTTTTGGAATATGTCTGTGCGTATGTATGGAAATGATTTCAGACAATAAGATAAAGTTCGTTTCAGATTTAATTTAAGTCAAACAAATCCGGTCTTGCTATTAGAAAACAGAAAGTATGACTTGGGATCGCAGATTATCTGATATTGATGATATCTGAATTTAGACATGCACAGACAAAAAGAATCCCCCATGATGCAAAGTGACATGATTTCTCTTTGTTTTCGTATTTATTAATTTTATAGGAGGAGACAGATTTTTAGAAGATGCCTGCAAAAGAAGAGAGATTGGTATTTGCTAATGTCTTTTGTTGGAAACAATTGATTATAAGGTGATTTAAACAACTGATTATAAAGTGATTAAAAAAATTGATGACAAAGTGATTTATGAAACTCTTATAAGGTTATTTAATCAATTGATTATAAAGTGATTTAAACAACTGATTATAAAGTGATTTAAAAAATTGATGATAAAGTGATTTATGCAACTGATTATAAGGTTATTTAAACAATTGATTATAAAGTGAATTAAACAATTGATTATAATGTGATTTAATAAGGTGATTTAAACTATTGATTATAAAGTGATTGAATCAATTGATTTTAAAGCGATTTAACCAAATGAGTATAAGTTGATTTAAACAATGGTTTATAGGGTGATTTAACAATTGATTATAAGGTAATTAAAACAACTGATTATAATGTGATTTAAACAATTGATTATAAGGTGATTTAATAAGGTGATTTAAAGATTCGATTATAATGTGATTTAATAAGGTGATTTAAACAATCGATTATAAAGTGATTTAAGCAATTGATTAATAACGTGATTTAAAGATTTGATTATTATGTGATTTAAACAATTGATTATAAGGTGATTTAAACAACTGATTATAAGGTGATTTAACAATTGATTATAAAGTGATTTCAAACAAATGATTATAAAGTGATTTAAAGATTTGATTGTAATGTGATTAATTCAATTGATTCTAAGGTGATTTAATTAACTGATTATAAGGTGATTTAACAACTGATTATAAAGTGATTTAACAATTGATTATAAAATGATTTATACAACTGATTATAAGGTTATTTAACAATTATTACAAAGTGATTTAACAATTGATTATAAAGTGATTTATACAAATGATTTTAACGTGATTTAACAATTGATTATAAAATGATTTATACAAATGATTATTAGGTAATTGAAAATGTTATAGTATATTGAATTCTAACACCATGCTTCTTTGTTAATGTAAAAATGTGCAAACATGTCATCTGATCAGCAATGTGATTTTGATAAAGACTTGGCTGTATTCATCATGAGCAAACTCTGACACTGGCATTTGTCTATCAGATTACAAATTAAATAATATATGCTAAATACATATGCTTATATGTATTAAGATTCAACATAATTACGTACCACATTTCCGTAATAATACTCCCATCAGGATAATGCACAGACCTTCTAGGGCACTCTCCCAGCTGTAGGCTGGAGTGGAATCTACGAATATACTCAAAGGCAGAGAGATCCAATCTGTCATCGCAGGACCTGTCATTTAGAAAAATCAAAAGAGAATTAGATCGTACCTGCAATAATAATTGCAAATAATCTAAGAGAACTATTTTTGGTAACTTATCTTAATCACATATCTAATCTCATATTATAGTGCGCAATAGATATATAAAATAATTACACATTTTGTTTAGCGTTCTACCAGCACATTTTTAGACATATTTCTACGAACACATTTTTGGACGTAATTCTATCAACACATTTTGGACATATTTCTACCAAGACATTTTTTGACGTGTTTGTTGTCTGTAATATTTTATATGCACTCTTAAATAAAAAGGTGTTCATAATTAATGGTCTTTAATGCTCAGTAAAAGAGCGATACGTCATTGGGATAAAATAACTAAGTGCCACAAAACTGATTAAATTCCTTTGAAGGAGTCGTCTCCTTAAACGTCTTGCAAACGATATACTTTACCTATAGAAAAGGGCCGCTCCAGTGGCCTAGTGATCTGAGTGTCCGCCTCGGATGTGGGAGATCGCAGGTTCGAACCCCAGCCACCAAAGACTAATAAAAATGGTACTAAAAGCTGCCTCGCTTGGCGCTCAGCATTAAGATGTTAGTGTTAGGACTGGTCAGGCTGGTGTCAGGATAATGTGACTGGGTGGGACAACATGTTACATGTTTGCGGCGTGATGCCCCAGTGCAAAACATCACTATAAACTACCGCACTGCAGACATAGTAGCGATATGACTGAAAATTGTTAAAGGCTACGTTAAAAATACACACACACACACACACACACACACACACACACACCTATAGAAAGCAGTGATCTCTCCAGAAGATGGCAACTTAAATTCTTAAAAGGCATTGCAATATGATAAAAAATTAATCTTTTAAAAAATCGTTTTACAGATAGAGAAGATCGATGGGATTTAACAAGAAATTTGACCTTGTTCAACTTCAATAATTTGCATGATTCTGAAAAGAATGCGAATCCATTTTATTTAGAAGGGGTGCAAGTAACTGTTTTAAGCAAACATGAGGTTCATGACAGGGAACTATATTCGGAGGTTGAGAATTTCTCCTCTTTGAAGACATTACACACTGTATGCACATAATTAATAAAAAACCATTCCACAATCTTCGCTTCTAAAATTCTTTCTAGGTTTGTATTCATTCTACATCATGTCCAGGTAAACAGGCTATCTAAAAAGAGGAGGACCCCCCCCCCCCCCAGAATAAACATTGTCTTATTTCTTGAAATTATGACAATAACATTAAAAAATGTCAAGAATGATACAACGAGATCGTCAGGACCGGCATACCAAGAACGATAGAACGAGATTATTTTGCCAGCATGTCATGAATGATAGAACGAGAGGACCAGGGCTGGTATGTCCAGTACACGCTATAAGCATTGCTGAAAAACTTTAACCGAAACTTTAACAAAGTGTTCACGACAAAAACGAGGACAAAAGATGACCAGAGCCGGCATGTCCAGATCGATATAACAAAATAGCCAGGACTGGCATGTCAAGTCCACATAAACGTTGCTGAAAAACGTAAACAGAAACGTTTTGTTTTAGCAAAGTATTTACGACAAATACGACTGCACGAGAGCAGCGACTGCTATGTATCGCTTGTCACTAATTTGGGGTCGACAAAAATGTACGCTTATAAGTTTGTTGCTACTCAGGTTTGAAGGACATTGTCTAACCGTTTTCAAAAGAAAAGAATTGTAAATTTATTATTTTGAAGTTTGATATCGATAACTGAACATTAACATTAAAATATTGTTATTCCGTTTTATTTAAAAAGTATGTTAATACGATAGCAAACTGTTTTTTTCTTGGGAAGCAAGCAAAGTCTTTCGATAGTTTGTTTTGTTATGGAATTGTTAAAAAACGTACAAACATCATACAACATACTAGGTTTATTTTTCAATTAGTTCTGATGACACAGCAAAATATCGAGACCTTGAATCTCATTTTGCTATGAAGATCTCTGATATTATTTCTTGCATATGCATTTCCTCCAGATCAACCAACAGAGTAAACGATGTTAAAAAAGCAGACTAATTTCAAGTAAGATTTTTGCCAGACTGTTATACACCATTAAAACTCGGTTCTCAACAAAATCAACGTTTTACTGGTTTAATTTGATTCTTATTCGCTCCGTTCTGCTCCTTCCAGGAAAACCCATTGACGTACGTTTAGGTAAGATTGCAACTGTCATTCAAAATATGACCTTTTTATTCGTTTTTCTACAGTGACTGTTTGTTGTTTCATTGCTCTGCCAACCTAACTTACACACCACGTTGCTCCCAAAAACTGTAAAACACGAGCTGGGAAGAATCAAAGTAAGTTGTTGCAACTCAATGGGGTCCACATGGAGATTTGAACGATACTATAAAAATAAATGCATTATTTTATTATTAGAATTATTTGTCTGTTTGTCTCCTACACTGTCTTTGTATATCTATTGCTCTTTCTGTCTTTTTCACTCTCAAAATTAGCTGTAATGTAGCAATATTGTCAAATTTACGGGCTTCAAGAACACCTGGGATAACGCTTCGAGTGAGAATACAATGACTATGCACGGAATATGCTCGAGTTACGGGTTAAATGAGAGAGAGAGAGAGAGAGAGAGAGAGAGAGAGAGAGAGAGAGAGAGAGAATAATAAATATACACCAGACAGAACGGAAAGTGCTATCCCTGGATTATATAAGAGAATACTTGATAATAGAAGGCAGAATTAATATTTAATATTTGAATTCGTACTCTACGGAGTAACTGTGTAGATAGATGAGAATTAATTACTAGGTCGTCATGCGAGTGTGTCTGCTACACACGAGTGCATATAACATCGACTCGGTAGCATCATTTTTTGGTAATGTGTGCTTAGTCGTGATGGCAGACCTGCCAACCCCAACAAGAGTTCTCGAGGGAGATTTTGAAAAAGATTCAGGGAGATTTCAATTATTTCAGGGGGGATTTCATCAAGGGAGAAACATGTTGAACACGTTTACAAAAAGTGAATGATTTCGAAATAAACATATACTAATTCAGTTCTAAAATGGTCTATTTTTAGGTAATAAACAACAATATATAAATAACAGACTGAACAAAACTTAACAGTGAAACCCAGTAAAAAGTGCTTCAGCTTTGGTCACAGCTTCTTCAAGGGATGAATCCACAAGTTTGAAAAAATGTGACACATCATAGGTGTTTCTCTTTGTCTGTGCAGATGTTAAGTGCTTGTGAAATAAAGTACATGAAATTTAAAATACTGACTCAGGAACAAAAGACAACACAATATAAATTGCATTCATTCGCAAAAATGAATTGCATTTAATGTTTCTTACTTTTTATTTAAACTTCAGGCACAATTAAGTATTTGTTTCTCTTCCCAATCTTACTATATATCTTAGGCAAGTAGATGTTCTCAGGAAAGAGCTGATAAATCTAAATTGTAAAAGTAAATTTTCTGGGCCATCCATTTAGTATGTACTCAAAAATCTGGCGAATCTTGGCCCCTCCCCCCCCCCCCCCGTACACATGCATACTTTTTTATCCACCCACCCTGCGTACGTACGCTTGACACCCCAACCCCGAGTTCTATAGAACGGCCTATATTTAATTATTTAATCCACACAGAAACGATCAAGGATTAATAATATTAACGTGTTTAATAAAGCATATAGTCCACCTACGATGAATGTACGGCTGCATCAAAGAAATAAGCTGCGTAACTTTAAAAAGTTTGTCTAGTGTCCGCTAAATTTCAAACGTCGACTAACCCAGTCGAACAGGTTACGTATTATACAAATTATTATCGAGGTTCCCCCCTCCGGTCCCCCGTTTATGCGTACGTACATTACCAGTAGACACACACCATACGTAAGCGTATGCATTTGGGTTACCCCCTCCATGCGTACGTACTAAATGGACGGCCCCTTACGGCTAAATAATAATAATAATAATAATAATAATAATAATAATAATAATAATAATAATAACAATAATAATAATAATAATAATAATAATGAAGTCTTAGTATTTGTATTATCTGCAGATGTATCGATTCAGTTGCAGCATGCAATTAAGGTCATAAAAATAAACAGAAAAATTAAAAACTTACTTTTGTGACTGGAGATGTCGACGACAATCAACACTGAAACATGAATTGCACGTCTTGCAAAACGCTGTATGTTTATCACTACCACGAATCAGGCATGGAAATTACAGGCTATAAGAAGCTTGGAAAGAAGTTTTGTATTTGTTTGACTTTCCAACTTCATCCTAATCTCCCTTTCTTTTAGACATTGTAGAAGAGATCACCAAACATATGGATATACGTTTGCGCGCTTTTCAAAGAACTTCTGCACACTTCCGGTCTTACAAACTGGGGAATTTCCAAAACATTTTTCGTTAAACAAAACGATTTTTCCCCGATTTTCTTTGACGAAAAGAACTTTTTCCAGGGAAAAAAATAATAATGCGGGAGTGCTGGAGGTGCGGTTGAATTCATGGAGTCTCCCGCATAAAAACGGGAGGGTTGGCATGTCTGGTGATGGAATATGGACCGGTGTGTGCAGGCAAGGCGATGGGTGTCGTTTACCCGCGGACCTGGCTTCGAATAACCGTAGAGTACGAATTAAAACTTTTCTAACTTGTATAATAGTATTAATTGTATTATATATTAATTCTGCCTGGTGTATATTTATAATTCTTTATAATTAATCCTATATACCTTGATTTCTTTCATTGGAATCCGGAATGACTGTGTAGATAGATGAGAATTAATCACTAGGTCATCAGGCGATATATATATATATATATATATATATATATATATATATATATATATATATATATATATATATATATATATATATATATATATATATATATATATATATATATATATATATATATATGTAATGCGTGTTTGTGGGCAAAGTTTTCCACTACTCTAGACATATTTTATCGCAAACAATGCTCAGATCATTTCTCCCAAAAAATCAAAGATGAGGCAGGCATGTGGCACGTGGATTGGTTTCCATGTCCTTTGTTGTTGTTGTTGTTGTAGGGTTTAACGCCATTAACATAGGCTATACATGGCGGCCATTATAAATGGTGGAGGAAGAACCCGGGGAAACCCCGGTAAGAACCACCGACCCAGCAGAAGCTACTGGCAAGCTTTCTCACGTACCCACATTGGCGAGCCCGAGGCTCGAACCCACGCAGACAGAGATGAAACGGCAGTGATTCGTAACGGTGAGCGCTTTAGACCACTCGGTCACTCGGGGCCATATGACCTTTGTAGTTTTCGTTCTCCGAACCTACATAGTCACCACTAGTTCTTTTACGTGCTTTATCTTATCATAAATGGGTACAGTATGGTACTTATGTGCCTTATTACAACTGTATAAGTGGCTGAGTGGTCTAAAGTGCTCTCCGTTACGGATCACTGCCATCTCACCTCTGTCTGCGTGGGTTAGAATCTCGGATTCAGCCAATGTGGATATGTGAGAAAGCTTGCCAGTAGCTTCTCGTGGGTCGGTGGTTCTTTCCGGGGTTTTTCCGGGTTCTTCCTCCACCATTAATACTGGCGGCCATGAATAGCCTATCGTGTACTGAAAAATGGCGTAAAAGCCTACAACAACAACAACAATGACTGTATAACGTTGTCGACACATTATTTACCATGGAGTTTGTTTTCGACTAGAAAACCTCGTTTTATATTTTACGGTGATTCCAATGTCCTCATTATCGGAAAATTCACGGTTTTGTTCTGCTCGACAATACTAAGTTTTCTAATGCAGATAGTGTGGAAGATGTGAGGAAATAATGGAAGCATTCGTATGATGATTAGAAGCGAGTTTTGTAACCTGGCATAACCATTACAACTGAGTTCGGCGTGAAGTTCCGCCTTTAAATATTTTCCATTCATACACCTTCCCTGTTTAGTTCTCTTTGTCTTTTGGTGAGTTTTATTCGCATAAAATTGTGAGACAGGGCGATCATGATGTAAAGAATATTCAGTTAACGGGTTCTTCTTTTATTTTTGTACTCAATGAAATAAGCAGCTATAGGAACTGGAGAAACAGAAGATAGCGTAGATACTGATTTTGGCATAGCAAACTCATTTGGAGCACCTTTTAGTTATTTTATTTCACTTCATATTTCACTTCATGTCTTTACTTATTTTTTTATTATGCACAAGTAATTATTTGTGCATGCGTAAAGTTTATTCGATAGAAGTCGAAATGATGACCAAATTAATCTCGATATAGCGGGGTTTCAATTACGTCAATGCGACCCCTCCACACGCCAGGATCAAAACCAACAATTTACGAGAAATTATTTTTTATAATAAACTAAATCTCATTAATTCTAAAATAAATACCACGAATAATCTATCTTATTGCAAAATCATTTTGACCCTCTCATAATCCTATCAGCTGAAGTATGTGTTATTAATTTCTTGAAATACGATCTAAATGAAATTCAAATATCTGGCACTGAACAGATGGACGTACAGTTGTGGTGTTACTGCAGGTTTTAAGTCTACAAGCACATTTCATGCAATATGTGTTTCCAATAATAGTAGGAAATCAATCACACTTAATCTTCAGTACTGAAGCAGCTTTTGGTTAAAATTAAATATTAAAAAATCCTTGAATGTATAATCTGAAGCGAAGCCGCATGTTTCTAAGCTTCCCTAAGTTATTAAGTTATTAATACACCTCTCTCTCTCTCTCTCTCTCTCAGAGGCCTATCATTGTACCTCAATGACCGACCATTTAATAATCTTTTTTCCTCCAGTTTTTGCGGAGAGGCGGCTGTAGTGCTAGGATGTTTCTGAGAAAATATGGACACCAAGATGTTTGAGAAAAAAACTATTCTGCTGGTTTGTATAAAAGAATAATTCTATCCATGGCATGTGTTGCAAGAAAATGATTTTCAAATAAGTGAAAACAATATCAAAATATTTAGCACATTTGTAAATAGCAACAAAAATATTCCAAAGTTTGAAATCTTTTTCTTAAACATTGTAGAGGTAGTTGCTTGACATTAAGCAGGCACTCACATACACTGACAGGCAGGCACCGACAGACGCAAACAGGTAGGCACTCACAGACACTGACAGGCAGGCATTCACAGACGCGAACAGGTAGGCACTCACACTCGGAGGCAGGCACACACAGACGCTAACAGGCAGGCACTCACATACACTGACAGGCGGGCATTCACAGATGCTAACAGGAAGGGACCCACATGGGCTAACAGGTAGGCACTCACATACACTGACAGACAGGCACTCACAGACGCTAACAGGTAGGCACTCACAGACACTGACAGGCAGGCACTCATACTGACAGGCAGGCACCCATAGACGCTAACAGGCAGACACCTCAAAACGCTGACATGTAGGCACTCATATACACTGACCGGCCGGCACCTACAGAAGCTGACAGGTAGGCACTCACATGCACTGACAGGCAGGCACTCACAGACACTGAGAGTCAGACATTCACACTGACAGGCAGGCACTCACAGACACTTGTAGGCAACCGGTCACATACACTGGCAGGCATGCACTCAAAGACACTGACAGTCAGACATGCACATACACTGATAGGCAGGCACTCAGATAGTGAGAGGAACTCACATACACTAATAGGCAGACACACACACTGATAGGCAGGCACTAACATACACTAACAGGCAGGCACTCACATACACTGACAGGTAGGAACTCACATACACTAACAGGCACTAACATACACTGATAGGCAAGCACTCACATAACCTGACAGGCAGGTACTCACATGCACTGATAGGCAGGTACTCACATACACTAACAAACAGGCACTCACACAGACTGACAGGCAGGCACACACATACACTAACAGGCAGGCACTCACATACACTGACAGACTGGTACTCATATGCACTGACAGGCAGGCACTCACATGCACTGATAGACAGGCATTAACAGACGCTGACAGGTAGGCAGTGACATACTCTGATATGGAATATTTAATACGGTCTCCATGTTAAAAGAACAAAGCTATAAACGTCAAATTTTTTCATGTTTCATGGAGAGGTTACAAAGGATTACATTCTAGTGACAAAACATACGCATGCAACATAGTTTTGTTCAATGTAGATAGTGTCCTTTAGAAGGGATCGATACTCAACGCAAAACCTGAAGGTATTTTTTATCAAACGGCCGGAAATGTGGTCCGTCACCAGAAGTCTTTGTACAAGAAAGCCGTTACATATGGTCTACAGCATTGAAGATAAACGAGATTGCCTAATTTAATCTGTGTGTCAGCAGTTGTGCAGAACAGAACAATACATTATTGGAACAAAATCATACTTAGGCAACACATATATGGCATATGCGTCGCATACAGTCAAACGTCTGTTATACAAGAAGTTATCATTGTGTAATATGGCATATGTGTCGAGTTCAATCAAAATTGTATTATACGAGAAGTCATCAAGGTGTAATATGGCATGTGTGTCAAGTACAAAGTTCTATTATAGAAGAAGTCATCATGGTGTAATATAAGTACGAATAATGGTATGTGTATTTAACTTTTGACTGTTTGTTCGTTATGTTCTTTAAAAAAAAATTACTTCGTTATATGCTGTGAATAAACAACATTGTATCTAGTTACTCACCTTGTCCAAAACCAGTGACACATTTGTAAACAACTTTCTTTTTCTTTGAGTGAGGATGATTATCTTACGCTGAGTCAATGACATTGTACTTTGTATATAGTTATACTTGGACTACGTGATTTCGGTTACGTACTTTATGGTAACAAACTTTCTAATCCTTCTTGAAAAAATGAACTTTTGATCCTCATCCAGGGTTTTGTTTTGCATCTTAGTATGTCATATAACTGATGCTTTTTCTGAAAATCTGTTATTCGTGCTTTAAGAGCATGGCAGAATCCATTCTTGTTGTTGTGTCCTTAAATTTATTTGGGCTGGAATTTATTTATTCAAACTATTTAATTTCAATGATTCTTTGAAAATACAAAGTGCTTTTCAAAAATAACTTTTTTTTTGTAAATAAGGACTTGAATTTATAGTGAAATTTCAAATAAGAATATATTCTTGGATTGTTTTATTGTGATTCAGCAAAATACTGTTGGCACATCAGTATTATAAAGGGCCAACACAGATAGATCAACACTTTCAGCCTTGGATTTAATTTGGATTTCCACTAAAGTTTATTCAGACCTTTAATTATCAGGACTTGTGTATTTAATTCTAAATTATATGGAATTTAATTCGCAATACCGTAAGTTCTTTGTTTAATATACATTTTCACGTTGTATTTAAGGAAAATAAATTATTTGTTGAATTTTTCAAAGCTTGTTGCTTTTCACTCTTTTCTGTTACGTATTTTAAGAGCATAGACTCGCAACAGTAAAAGGAGAGATAATATCAAGAGACGGAAACTAAGAGGGGGAGGGACAAGGGTTACATGAACATTACAAGTCAAATGCGGGATGTAAAGAAAAGTAAACTGTCAGTTATTTAAATGAAAACGTTTTTGATAATTTCACATAATATATAAAAGTCTCAATAGGCTCACATGAGAAACAGCATATGTAGCTATCGAGATATCTATTCAGTTTCTAATTCGTCCGTAATTTTCCTAACAGACCTGTTTTATTATTATTATTATTATTATTATTATTATTATTATTATTATTATTATTTATTATTATTATTATTATTGCAATTATTATTATTATTATTATTATTATTATTATTATTATTATTATTATTATTATTATTATTGATGTTGTTGCTGTTTATGTTTTTGTCATTAAATATAAAAATTTCAAAGTATTTGGTCGTATTTAATATTTCTTAATAAAAATCAGTCTAGCCTCCCTGAAGAATTTACATTCGAAGAGGTGATAATATTCGTCACCCAAAACATTATTCTGACATTTAGTATATTTTCTTTCTTCATATGCAATTATTCCAGTAATCAATTACTGAATTCCGAGACAGTTAAGTACACTTTATTTAGGACATCGTTGCTTTCCTATAAGGTCATGCATGTTCTTTTCTCCGGTTACTAAAGAACCTCTTGCTAGGAATATCTTATCTTTTCGAGACGTAGATCAATGCTTATTATTAGGCGTTGTACGCACTGCAATAAACGTTAATTTTTGTCGTAATTTCTCCTTTGTTTTTGTTTTTTTTTATATATATATTTCAACTGAAATCGCAAAGAATCAGCTGAAAGAGCTGAAAGTCCATTACTTGCACATCCTGTCCTTCGGTGATGGAAGCTAGGCTGACACGACACAATAAAAATTCCGTTTAATATTGTATCAGGAAACTACGATGGCTGATAGCATATCACCTACACAACAATTATGAATAGACACAAGTTTAAAAAAAAAATTACGATTCTAATGCTTCAAAGCCTAGTCTTTGAAACTATCTTAATTTTTAAAATTTAACAGAAACAAAAAATGTTAAGACTTTTGTTTAAAGAATTAGTCTGATTCTGTGAGGAGTACCTTACTATTTGAAGATTTAGTAGGGTGTGCCTTAAGATTAAGTGAGGAGTGCCTTATTATTTGAAGATTTAGTAGGGTGTGCCTTAAGATTAAGTGAGGAGTGCCTTATTATTTGACGATTTAGTAGGGTGTGCCTTAAGATTACGTGAGGAGTGCCTTATTATTTGACGATTAAGTGAGGTGTGCCTTACTATTTGACGAGTAAGTGAGAAGTGCCTTACTATTTGACGAATAGGTGAAGAGTGCCTTACTATTTGACGATTAAGTGGTGAGTACCTTGCTGTTTGACAGTTAAGTGGTGAGTGTCTTACTATTTGACGATTTAGTAGGGAAACAATTCTATGTCATTAAACCAACACGATTTTGACCAATCAGCTGCTGCCTCTAGATCCTCTGCTTTATAAATAGATTACAATCTCATGCATTTTCTGAACGTCGGAGAGAATCGTCTGAGACACTTAAAATACTCATTTCGAGTGTAATTTGAGAAGATGTTTCTTGTGCAAAGTAATTTCATGCTTATAAAAATTATTTGCTGTCACCTTAGCATTACAATCTAAAAGAAATAACATTCTTGAAAAGACCGGTGACTTGCGGCAACTCTAACATTGCCCAACCATATTAAAATCCACACAAATTTGGACATTCTTTGTCTCTTAACTTCGCAAAGGTCTAACTCATTCATTTTAAGACATCTCTTTGAAAGAAAATATTTCTCCAGATCAAAATGATGCCTACATTATCGATAAGTGTCAGTAAATGCAAAACACCGTTAAATGCAAAACACAGTGAAATGCAAAATACCGTTAAAAAAATCGAGGCTACAATAAACCCTCACCCAAAACAACAACAAAGCAAAAGAAGAAAAAAAAAAAAAAAACCACCCCAAAACCCAAACACTCAACCACAAAAACGAACCAACAATATGGAAACTAGAATGCGTGAACCAACAGATCTCGCACAGTTATTATTACTAATCATTGTTTGTTTTCTTCGAAAATCAAATCAATTAGGGCAACAAGTGGCCGAGTGGTCTAAAGCGTTCACCATTACCGATCACTACGTCTAACATATGTCCGCGTGGGTTTGCGTCTCAGGTTTGGTCAGTATGTGTGCGTGAGAAAGCTCGCCAGTTGCTTGCCAGGGCTGGAACAGGCGCTTCAAACATGTAGTGGTCAGCTAAAAATTTTTTTTTACGGATGTAGTCAAAAACGTGTTAAACTTTGAAGGCGGGGGGCCCAGTGCCACCACCACTGTCCCTATGTGCGGGCGCCCATGCGATCAGGGGTATCTGGGGCTTCCGGACCCCCTCAGGCTAAAAAATAAAATGTACACTCACAAACGTACAACCAACTGTCACATGAAATTTGATCATCATTTTGTCTTGCGTACGTATATTGGGTATTATGCACACTTTGAGTAACTAGATACATATACGTTTGCGTAGGTAAATTTTGGAAACTTACCCCACTCCCAACCCTACAAACAGAACTTGATCTTATCCGGCCTTGCTTCCCGTAGTTCTGAAGATCTTACCTGGTTTTTACCGGGTTCAATCTCGACCAGCTAATACCGGTCACTCTGTATAGTCTATTATGCGCTGAGAAATGGCGTGACATCCAAAACAACTACAACAATAGCAACATCAAGAACAAAATCTATGTATAAATGGACCGTCCAGTCGGCTAAGTGGTTACAGCGTCTGCCTCGGATGCTGGAGGTTGCGGATTTGAACCCAGGCCGGGTCATACCAAAGACTTATAAAAATGGTACTAGCAGATGCCTCGCTTGGCGCACATCATTAAGAGGTTAGTGTTTTATATATATATATATATATATATATATATATATATATATATATATATATATATATATATATATATATATATATATATATATATATATATATATATATGTGTGTGTGTGTGTGTGTGTGTGTGTATTGACCGACACTATTCAAAATGAGGCTGACTGTGTGGCTAATTGATCTGTGCAGAGAGTGGCATAGTTTGCAGGTTGGACAACCATCACCTGTCATATTTGTTCATGCAGTCAGACCAATTCACTGCGCTACCCTTCTCTTTTGCGTTTAGATGCACCATCATCACGTGTCCCTCTCATTGTATCTTATGCATGTCTTGTTCTCGTATTGTCTGCCCCAATCAGTAGCGTCACTAAGGGGTGCGGTGGGTGCGAACCGCATCGGGTGACACCATCAGAGGGGGTGACACCAAAATGACATTACTAAGGATTCTGTATGGTCTATTACGGAAGGAGGTCCATGGGGGGTGACACCATGAGTTACCGCACTGGGTGTAACCAACTCTAGAGACTCCACTGGCCCCATTTTCCTGCGTATCGACCATTATCGTCAGTTAAGATCTCTCTGACGTCATTCTTTACATATCAAATTCATACGGAGCTGTCATATATGTATGGACCAAATATTCTTACTGCTCTTTCACAAAATATAGTTAATCAAAATGTTGCTTAAAACGACTTCACAATATTGCACTTGTGCTCTTTTAACGTCATGAGTTTTCCTACCATGAACAGGAAACGTCTTAGACAAATCAACGTTTGATTCAGTACGAAGGAGGAAACTACTGTAGGTTTATGAAAGTGTCGATACCAACATGCCAACTATCAAAAGTATGAAAAGAAAAGAAAAACAAAACTGCAAAGAGCGAAAAATGATGACTGGTGTCGTACAAAGATTCGCATAGTCGTTTTTAAAATAACACTTCGATAGTTTCTCTCCCACTGATGTAACTACCATTTCTGCTATGAAGAAAAAAGTATATAGGTAAATGATATTACAGACTGATAGGCAATCCTAGCGTTTGCCTGGATCATGACCACTTGCTCGTGCTTAGCACGCGCTGACCCATAACAGATGTTGTATCTTCTCCCCAGTTGGTCTTACCTATAGATCCGAGTTTGATAGGACGAATGCCAAATCCAAGGGCAGCATCTCTATCTCCGACAGTAGCAGTGAAATCATTAGTGTGGAATGATTTACGATTAATATACTTAGAGTTAGGTCACCGAATAAGGTGTACGAAACCCAGACTGAAGCAATCTAGACTGCTTGGAGAGCATAACTTACCATTAGGATGCAAGGAAATACTTTATGGACCGGTCTGAAGTTAATTATTTTCGAATTACCGTCAACAACTTTTAAGTTTGTTGCTAAAAGGAAATTCATATGATCTAAATTAAATGAACGTCTGATACAGAAATAACGCAACATAATTTTGAACATTTCTGTCTAATCATTAATCTGTCATTAGTTTGCGTAATATAGGTAAGAAATTAGGACAAGGGAAACCTTGCTTTTTCATTATTGTAGAAATTTAAGCAGGTTAGATTATTTACTGGTAGTTAGATTTCAGTTCTTTTCCGTCTTTTGACATATTATTATATTACTTAAACTCGTCTACGTATATATGCAAGTGCGTGCGTGTGTATGTATGTGTGTGTTTGAGAGCGCGACCAACTTTTAGATATCTTTACTCCACATACAGCTAAAGCTTACTTTGAAGGGCAAACTGTTGGAGACTAATGACTGAAATACGTTGAGCATATTCATCAGCATATTGTAAGAATGTAATAACATTGATTGAACCAAGTGTTGAACGTATCCATCGGCAAGCTGTAATAATGTAAAACAAAAATTAATGGAACTGCGTATTGCTCGTATTCAGCGGCAAGTTGTAAAGAATGTATTAAAAATTAAGTGGAACTAAGTCTGCGCGTATGCATCGGCTTGCTTTAAAAATGTAATACAATTCAATGGAACTGCGCGCTGAGCGTATTCATCTGCAAGCTGTGAGAATGTAGTAAAATTCAATGGAACTACATGTTGCGCGTATTCATCGGCTTACTTTCAGAATGCAATAAAATTCACTCGAACGATATGTTGGGGGTACTCATAAAGAAACTGTAAGAATGTAATAAAACGGAACTACGTGCTGCCCGTATTCATCTGCAAGCTGTGAAAATGTAAAAACATTCAGTAGAACTGCATGTTGTGCAAATTCATCAGGAAGCTTTAATGAAGGTATCAGATTTAGTATCGTATGGGGGATCCGAATGGCCGAGTGGTCCAAACCGCTCACCATTATAGATCACTGCCATCTCACCTCTGTCTGCGTGGGTTCGAGTCTGGGGCTCTGCCAATGTGGGTACGTGAGAAAGCTTGTCAGTAGCTTCTCGTGGGTCGGTGGTGCTTTCCGGAGTTTTCCCTGGTTCTTCCTTCACCATATATACTGGCCGCCATGTATAGCCTATCTCGTGCTGAAAAATGGCGTTAAACCCTACAACAACAACAGCAAGACTAAGGATTGTGCACGTGTCGGTAAGTGAACAATTACCCCGGATTTTATACGGATTTGTATATAATCAGACCAAGGATTGTGCACGTATCGATATGTATACAAAGACTAAGGATTCTGCACGTATCGGTACGTACACACAAACCAAGGATTGTGTATGTATTGGTAAGTGCACACATACAAAGGATTGTGCACATATCGGGAAGTACACACAAAGGACTGTACATACATCAGTAAGTACATAAACCAAAGTTTGTACACTATCGGTAAGTACACAGGCCAAAGACTGTGCACGTATCGGTAAGTATACATTTGCCACGGATTGTGCACGTATTAGCAAGTACACACAGACCAAGAGTTATTCACGTATCAGTAAGCACACACATACCAAGAGTTATTCACGTATCGGTAAGTTCACACAGGCCAAGAGTTATTCACGTATCAGTAAGTATACACAGACTAAGAGCTATTCACGTGTCGGTAAGTACACACGTGTAAAAAGCTCTATATAAGTCGATCAAGCTGCTTGTTTTATAATTCTACTACAGTGACATTGTTGGCTTTAGAGATATTATGTATCCAATACATCATGTACATATGTGTTGCTGTGATTTGTATATCAATTTTACGACAAATCTTTTATGAAGGCAATATATCATTTTAAGGTGAAAAGAATGACAGAACTTGAGTAAAACGGAAACATGAGGCAATTATGGAGTTTTTGAGTCCCTCGATCGATTGAAGTAAAACTCAGTTTTGATAGTTATTGTAGTTTATGATATTAATAAAGCAACAGAGAAAACACATATAACTACGTCCCGATAATTAGGACATAACACCGATAACCACGTACTGATCACTAGCACATAATAACGATAACCATGTGATACTAAGTAACAGAACATCGATAACCACCTCCTGATCATTGGCACAGAACAATGATAATCACGCCCTGATCATTTCCACAGAACAACGATAGCCAAGTCCTGATCACTAGCACATAATAAACGACAAATATGTCATTTGCACAGAACAACAATAACCTCGTTCTAATCATTAGAAACAGAATAGTTATAACCAAGTCCTGATTATTAGCACAGAACAACGATAAATCACGTCCTGATCACTAGCATAGAAAAACGGTAATCACGTCCAGCTCTTTTTCACAGAACAACGATAACCATGTCCTGACCATTGGCACAAAACAACGACAACCCAGTTCTGATCACTGGCACAGTACAACGAGAATCACGTCCTGATCACTAACACAATACAACGACAACCAAGCCCTGATCATTAGCACATAACAACGATAACTACGTTCTGATCATTAGAGACAGAACAACGATAGCCAAGCCCTGATCGTTAGCACAGAACAACGACAATCACGTCCTGATCACCAGCACAGAACAACGATAACCAATCCCTGATCATTAGCGCAGAACAAAGATGATCACGTCCTGATCACTTGCACAGAACAACGATAACCAAGTCCTGATAATTAGCACAAAACAATGATAACCACGTTCGGATCATTAGAGACAGAACAACGATAACCAGGTCCTGATAATTAGCACAAAACAACGATAACCACATTCTAATCTAACATTAGAGACAGAACAACGTTAACCAAGTCATGATCACTAACACAGAAGAACGATAACCACGTCTGTTTATTAACACATAACATTTTATAAAATTACAACATGTTAACATATAACCTAAGAGAAATAATGTTGATTAAAAGTAAATGAATAAACGTTACAAATGGTTCTAGTTATGAAGATTGGGATTTGTATATGATGTATAATGGCAGTCAAATATATGACGGATATATGTTCCCAGTCAGCCTGTAAATCTCGCCATGCTGACACCGTTGCCCGCAACAGTACTGATCTGCAGTCCATAAGAAGTGACATTTGTTAGTGTCTGAGTGACGTACGGCGATACGTTCATTCGCGATAATGATCGTATACACCGCTAACATAATAACTATGTAAGTAATATAAACCACATTTTAACAAATGCATCGTGCCGATGACCAGTTGGTTAAAGTTTATATAATTTACTAGCTAAGTTCAAAAGATTGCTTCTTTACATTAAAATCGCAGTAAGGACAACATAAATAACTGAATCTTTTTACATCGTTGAATGTCGCAGACCTTAGTAAGTATAAAGCAAAAAGTGGTCATGGGTTGTGGGCACCGAACTACAGTTTCGTTTGATTGTATAGATCATGCCTCGAATGTTGGCTGATAGTTGCCTTTAGATGCCGTTCAGATCACCTCGGTTATTTACGAAACAAGGATTGATCAAGAAGTTGCGGATGCATGGAACTAAGATTTCTTTCGCAACTTTTCGGTAAATTCAACGGTCAATTCAACCGTAGAAATGCACGAGGTGGTCCAGATATATTGCGGTTTCTTTTCTACGAAGAACTTTGAGGCGAATGTTTGAATTTTCTGTAAATTACTGCGCCTGCATAGATCTAATGCATATTCTGTCTCGCAGTTAACAGCCGAGGTGGTCCGAATCACCAAGGCCCTTTCTTAAAACTAAGTTACCTCTCATACCCGCTACTGGCGCAGTGAGTGGTCATTATTACCGGAAAGTGTGATAAGGAATCAGTATACAATTCTTTCCTTATCTAGTCTCCACGTGTTCCCAGTACATAACTATCCAGTGTGTCCTAATCAAAATAAATCATATTAAAAGTACTCTAAAAATAGATATGATCTACATTCGTGACAACTGAGAGTTGAGTCCTATCAGGGAAGAACTTTTAATCGGAATAGAAAAGGTTTTTTATCTGTGATGAAACGCATGTGCCTAAAGTAGTTTTGCTTAAAACATGTTTCAACGAATTTAATAGATAAAGGCTTTATTTCAGACACCGTTGTTTTCAAACAGCAACGAAGTTCAAATTAGCCGTCCATCTAAAATTCAAGAAAATTTAAAGTTTATTATGAATTTGATATTTAAAATAAACACTTAAAAACAGTCAATAGTTTTTATTAGCAAGCAAATCAAAATACTATAAATCAGACAATCGGAGGTACAGAACAACTAAGGCCTCATTCTAAATTTAAATATTGGTAGAGATCTCGGACCGAACAATTATGTTCTTCCAATTTTAAAGCAAATACTCCAGCGTGGAAACACACACACACACACACACACACACACACACACACACACACACATATATATACATGTGTGGAGAGATTAAAATTAAGGAGTTGCTATTGCGACCTATTTAGCTGTAGTTGTATTCTAAAAGACCGTTTCTATAGTTAACACACAGACAATTATATATGTTTTACTGAGATGATGCTTGCTTTATTCATTCCTAAACAGCTACATACCGATATATAGCAAAATGGATAAAATTCTTGTTTAGATACAACCTTGTTTGGAAGTATCATTACATATGTTTATTACAGAAATTCATCAATATGCACGAGATAACATCTATACGGCGTTAAACTTTGTGCCCGATCCTTGTAGTTCAGACATTTGCCAATCTGTTAGCTGAATTTTGATTTAAATTCTTCTTCTTCTTCTTCTTCTTCTTCTTCTTCTTATTATTATTATTATTATTATTAAAACTGACGGAATAGAGTATAACAGTGTTGTCCTTTAGCGATTTTCCCCGCTTATGTGCCATAGCGAGGACACTTCCAGGAAGTAGATGATCATGCACGCCAACGCGCAATTTGCTAGTTAGGGATCGCTGAATAAGGGAAGGCAACTGATGTTGTGGGGAAGACCTATAGCATCCCACTCCCACCCTGCCTTATTACACAGATTTAGAGGGTTTTCATACATGTACTGTCATAACACGTTTTGCAACCAAAAAAGTAAAGTGGTAAGGTCTGTAAAAAATAGGATTGGTGAGACATATATATATATATATATATATATATATATATATATATATATATATATATATATATATATATATATATATCCAATACAAGCATGACAATTCTACAATACAAGGCTTTTGTTCCAACCAATTAAAAATAAACGGCTTTACAAATGAAATTGAAATCAGACAAATTTTGGAAATATACTATTTTGTTCAGTTTATCACCTCGTAGATTCTAATTTAATAGTCAATGTCTTTTTCATTCAGACATTTGAAAAGACTGATCTTAAATTTAGCGGAAACCATAGTATGGAATATTATCAATCCTGCATGAAATATTCAGTGCTGGTTACTTTTCTCCAATATAGTCCCTGCCATAAATCAGCCACCCACATCCCCAGCTAAACCGCTACTTAAGCGACACTAATATTCTAACTGTTAATTTTATATTCAGGTCAGATTTCGTTTTCAACTAATTTGTTTTTAAAGAATTCGAGGTCATGGTCAAACTGTTGCTGCCAACAAATGGTCCGGCGATAAATTTTCAGGAGAATTATTAAGTGTCAGCTTAAACACGCAGGGTGGTTCTTATCGTTAGTGGACACAGGTGTGTTATACCTTCACAAGGACTATTCGATCCACAGGTGTGTCCACTTATAACCTCCTGGCGTATAATGCTATGAATGAATTCCTCTCACGAATCTACTCTTCAGGCGTGGGTAAATACCATCCCTTCCACCATAGTAGAATGAACATTTTAGGAAGGAAAACTCGTAACGTACCATTGTTTATTTCGCACAGAGGCTAATTTCGTCCTGATCCATGGTTTATCCACATGTCACAGTAAAATATACTTGACTGCGTTTTTGTTTAATTTCAACACAAAGTTAAGAATGTATGAGACACAACAAATCACCTACTGAGTGCAGATAACAGATCGTATTCTTGGCACGATCTGATATCATACAATAACGCGACTTAGGATACAGTGTGGGGGGATTACTGAATCTACCTCATTAAATGGGGATCAGTTGAATTGGCTTGCACTGTTCTAGCATATTTCGTTTTTGTCTTGGTTTTTGACGTAAACGAATGAAAATAAGAATTACATATTTTGCATTTCGTACACGTGCAAAATACACAACAACAACAACTGAGTTCTGCACGATTCAGGATTTTGTTTACGTATATATGTTTGCTCTGAAAGAAGTCTGCTGCTTCATCTTTTCTGTGTAAACCTATAATGCTACATGCTATATTGCACATTTTAATTTGCAGGTTTATGTCTGTACATGTCTGTCAAGGTCATAGACCTAGATATGACAATTTAATTTTCATCTTTGATAATCGAATTGCTGGTTATGTGGAAAAAAAGTCATCGAACACAAATTATAATCTGTCTGTATTTATTCGCACTCACATTGCTCTACCTGAGGGACAACTGAATTCATCGCGCATACCCTTGACCCTCAACGTAATCTTTGGATATGTCCTCTTAGTCGTTGGATATAAGTTTTCGACACGCTGGCTCTGTTTGATTAAAATAGAGATCTACGTACACGTAAACCGGACAGGTACAGATGACGGCTCATGTTCTCATAACCTTTGGAACTATCGCTCCACTTATTTTTCGTAAAATGTCAATTAAGGCCTTGCATTTTGTGTTAGGGAAAGTTATTGTTAGAGATGATATGTTTTGAATTAAGTTTTCCATTTCATATGAACGTTATAATTTTATTGATTAATCAAAAGGTCAACATAACATGACCTGGTATAGGTGTCAGTCAGATCTCCATTATGTCAGAGATCTCAGTTTAATCCGAATAGACTATGCAATGTATAAAACATTGTCTCAAAAATTGGATGATATACGTCTATTCCGAAACAGCCAACATATGTAGCAAGTTTTACTGGTTTACACCCTAAATATTCCATGTAGTCATCGTCAACTGAAACATGACCTCTTGTCCTTAAAATCTATGTATCGTAGATAAGCGTATTACTACAAGGTTTTAATCTTGTGACAATAGTTCTAGGCTTCATAATGTAAGAGGTCATAATTTCAAAGCAGCCCCTGTAATTGTACACACGCAGAGAAAGAAACCATTCATGCAAATGTTGGTAAACGACATTGGGATCAATAAAAAGAAAAGAAAGAAAAGAAAAGCACACACCGAGCTTCAAAGCAGTGGAAAGATTGCGTGCCTTGGCGTATCGATTGTGGCAAGATAAGCTGAATACTATAGGGGTCAACCACTTTCAAAAGTGGCGTTAAGTATGCCAGATTGTTATTGGTTTGGCTAGTTAGGCTAATTAGGCAATTCGAGGGGGTATCCTCCGTCAAAAAGATCAGATTTACACTTAAGAGAGAGCGTGTATTACAGTCACATTACGCTATACCTCACCCAAGTAAATGTCTTTGAAAGTAAACATATATTTTAATAATTAGTGTAATCGTCAGGTTCAAGTGGGTACGTAATTGCGGTACGGAAGCGGTGGGATGGTAATAAATGGGCATTGGTTGGTCCATTACTCATTTGTATATTTTTATTTTTATTTATTTTGCTCTGCTTTTAATTAACTTAATTTTAATACTAGCCTAACAGGCCCATACTCACACTATCCCATCAGGCCATACTCCTACTAAACCAACAGGCCATACTCATAGTATCCCATCAGGCCATACTCCTACTATCCCATCAGGCCATACTCTTACTAACCCGACAAGCCATACTCCTACTATCCCATCAGGCCATACTCCTACTATCCCAACAGGCCATACTCCTACTATCCCATCAGACCATACTTTTATTATCCCATCAGGCCATACTTCTATTATCCCAACAGGCCATACTCATACTATCCCATCAGGCCATACTCTTATTATCCCATCAGGCCATACTCCTATTATCCCGTCAGACCATACTCCTATTATACCATCCGGCCATACTCCTATTATACCATCAGACCATACTCATATTATTCCATCAAGCCATACTCCAACCAACCCATCAGGCCATACTTCTACTATCCCAAAATGCTATACTCCTATTATCCCATCAGGCCATACTCCTATTATCCCAATAGACCATACTCCTATTATACCATCAGGCCATACTCCCCATCAGACCACACTCCTACTAACCGAACAGGCGATGCTCCTATTATTCCATCAGGCCACACTCCTACTAGACCATTAGACCACACTCCTACTAGCCCATTAGACCACACTCCTACTTGCACTTCAGACCACGCTCTTACTAGCACATCAGACTACACTCCTACTGGCCCATCAGGCCACACTCCTACTAGACCATAAGACCACGCTCTTACTAGCACATCAGACCACAGTCCTACTAGCCCATCAGGCCACACTCCTACTAGATCATAAGACCACGCTCTTACTAGCACATCAGACCACACTCCTACTGGCCCATTAGACCACACTCCTACTAGCCCATCAGGCCACACTCCTACTAGCACATTAGATCACACTCCTACTGAGCCCATCAAATCATACTCCTACTAATCAATCAGGCCACACTCCTACTAGCCATCAAGACTACACTCCTATTAACCGAAGATGCCACCCTCCTAATAGTCCATCAGACTATCATTAAACTAGTACAAGAGGCCACCCCTCTACTAACCCATCAGGCTACATTTCTACTAAGCCCATCAGGCCATACTCCTACTAATCAATCAGGCCACACTGCTACTAGCCATTAAGGCTACGCTCCTACTCAGCCCATCAGACCAAACTCATTCTAAGACCATCAGGCTACACTCCTACAAGCCCATAAGGCTACATTCATAGAAGGCCATCAGGCCACACTAGTAATGAGCCCATCAGGCCAAGGTTTACTAGCCATTCAGGCTACACTCCTACGAGCCTGACTTCTATTAGCCAATCAGACCACACTCATACTAGACCAACTGTATCATAGTTTCATTTGACTGTTTGAAACTGGTAGTGTTCTTAGAGTTTGTATCATAGATTCTTTGCACTGTTGAAACTGGTAGCTATCTTCGAATTTGTATCATAGTTTCATTAGGCTGTTTGAAACTGGCAGTGCTCACATAGTATGTATCATAGATTCTTTAGACTGTTTGAAACTGGTAGCGACCTTCGAGTTGTATCATAGTTTCATTAGACAGTTTTACATTGTAATTTATTGTGTGATTTATTCATGATCAAACGCAAAAGGTGTACAGACATATAGATTCAGACATTGTTTTAATGGTAATGCGTACTAAAGAAGCAAGTGTTTGATATCCGACACTAGGTTGAAATAAAAATTGTCTGTTTCTGTAGTTTGTCATGCCATACGACTAGATTGGAATGCTAGAAATGCCATCGATTTAAATCAAGCGTAATAAAAAAAACTGACGTTAATATAACTTCAGATTATCGCAAGGGAGAAAATGGGAGAGAACGCTTGATTAAATGTCTACCATTTACATATAACTCTAACAGATGACCAATGGGCACATTATGCTATAGTGACAGAGAAAACAGGATGGCGAATATTCCCCCTTTATTTTTGGAAGTGCATAGCTAGACTGAGTTATTTTAGAGCTTCTCAGTCACGTCATCATTCTACGATGAATGCATGTAGCCTCTGTTAAAAATCTTACAATTTCCGCTTCCATCTATATTTGCTTTATATATCAGTGTAGCTTTTGTTTTCGTCTATTTATTGACTGGCCTTTTATGTTCATTTTTGGAACTTTTAAATGCTAATGATATGATTTTCGATATTTGGCCTTCATCAATAGGGATAATCATGTTGTAAACATTATGTTAAAATCTGCCAGCATCAAGCAATGCAATCATTAAAAATGTATTGGCAACTTCGAGGTTAGTCCTACGAATTGTGCCTCCAATGCATGCCGATAGTTGCCTTCAAGGTCAGTCCTACGAATCGTGCCTCCAATGCATGCCGATTGTTGCCTTCGAGGTCAGTCCTACGAATCGTGCCTCCAATGCATGCCGATAGTTGCCTTCAAGGTCAGTCCTACGAATCGTGCCTCCAATGCATGCCGATAGTTGCCTTCAAGGTCAGTCCTACGAATCGTGCCTCCAATGCATGCCGATAGTTGCCTTCAAGGTCAGTCCTACGAATCGTGCCTTCAATGCATGTCGATAGTTGTCTTTGAGACCATGATGGCTATTTACTAAATAAGAATTGACTGAGATACTGTGAATGCATCGAACTATTTTTTCGTTGACAAATTGTCAATCAGTTCAACAGTCAATACAATCGTAGAAACATACGACGTGGTTTTAACACAATGTATGACTTTACTAACACAGTCGAAATGTCCTCAGCCTTTTTCATCGCATTATATAACGAAATATCGCCGGTAAATGGTAACTATATTGAATTGCCCTCAAGCCGATGCCATTCGGACCAAAAAGCATTGATTGTATGGCAGCATCATAATTTGCAAAATGTTTGTATATTTTGTTCGCCGGAAATTTCTCTGCCATAAACGGAAACCTTGGTCTATTCGGACCAGCGCAGCTATTTACACGACTGGATTAACAGTATGACTGAGTGAGATGTTGCGAATGAAAAGATATATTGATGGTTAGTCCAAATGCTTCGGAGTGGCAGCTATCTGAATTCTGTTCATGAATGAAGTCCATGATTGCTATTACGTCATAGTATCTTCATTGACATCACAACAATTCGACGACGTGTCATCACTGACAGGAACATAAACAATAGTTTAGTGCTACTGGAGCAACATTTTCTTCAAGTTTTGTTATACATCAAAATGTTGCTGTAATAATATAACAAATTAAATATCCATATTTTGATGATGTTAGAAAGGTTGAAGAATGTCATTTGCAACACCTATCATTAAATAAGGATCTATTCTTCGCATATTCAACTCGATGTTTGTCCGCCAAACACTCGCCAGTAATATGTATCACTATGATTACCTCCTAATCTCTTACAGGGAGTCCAAGTTATCTGATTCGAATTAGACTGAGATGTTCCGAATGATATCACTGTGACATAAAACCTAGCAATAGCAAGAACACATAGCTGCGTTACCAAGCAACACAACGTTTTCACGGAATCTCAAAAACACGAGCATGCATTGTAATAAAACATTGTTCAAACCAGATTATGGTACTAGTAGCTGCCTCGCTTGGCGCTCAGCATTAAGAGGTTATTGGTAGGTCTGGTCGACCTGGTGTCAGGATAATGTGACTGGGTGGGACATGATGCTACACATCTGCGGCAGGATGACCCAGTGCTAGACGTTACTATAAACTGCCACACTGCAAATATTTTAGAGATATGACTGAAAAACTGTTAAAACAACGTTCAAAATCCAAATCGCGCGCACGCACACATACACCAGATTATAGATCAAATTGAACTTTTGCAAGAACCTCTGTTCACACTGTCATTACCAGATGTTACTCTAAACACGTGGAAAATTCCTTCCATTAGTGCAGTCTAGCTGGCAGATAACTCGACGCCAAGTTTTGAAACTCATTTAATTGCTACGAAATAGTCATAATCCAACAAAGAGTGGCATATTTTAACAGACGGCCACAAAACTAATTTGATCTACCAAACAACCCCCCCCCCCATATATATATATATATATATATATATATATATATATATATATATATATATATATATATATATATATATATATATATATATATATATATATATATATATATATATATATATTTGTGTTAAAATCCTAATTATGACCAGAGCTGTGTGTACTTTATTTTGGCCATTATTTCTTTGTCTGTCAGTCGGATTGCTGACTAGGCCCTAATTAAACGTGGAGTGTAACCTATGACCCATCACATATCTTAATGACTTTATTACATAGATAGACTACACTTTAGCTAATACTACACTCAATAAATGGAGGTCTTAGTTTTCTGCGTAAAACAGAAATAAACTACTTTTCTTAAAATTGCTAATTAACAAGAATTAGTAGTACTTATTAAAACCTGCCTCACTTAATCTTACTCTGTATTTATCTTAACTCGCCTCACTTAATCTTACTCTGTATTTATCTTAACTCGCCTCACTTAATCTTACTCTGTATTTATCTTAACTCGCCTCACTTAATCTTACTCTGTATTTATCTTAACTCGCCTCACTTAATCTTACTATGTATTTATCTTAACTCGCCTCACTTAATCTTACTCTGTATTTATCTTAACTCGCCTCACTTAATCTTACTCTGTATTTATCTCAACTCGCCTCACTTAATTTCAGTTTGAATTTATCCCACCCTGCCTCACTTCTGTATTTATCCCACCCTGCCTGACTTCTGTATTTATCCCAACCTGTTTCACTAAATTTTACTCTGTATTTATCCCAACCTGCCTGACTTCTGTATTTATCCCAACCTGTTTTACTAAATTTTACTCTGTATTTATCCCAACCAACCTCACTTCTGTATGCATCCCACCCTGCCTGCTTCACTTTTGTATTTATCCCAACCAGCTTCACTTTTGTATTTATCCCAACCTGCTTCACTAAAGCTTACTCTGTATTTATCCCAACCTGCCTCACTTCTGTATTTATCCCAACCTGCATCACTAAATCTTACTCTGTATTTATCCCATCCTGCTTCACTAAAGCTTACTCTGTATTTATCCCAACCTGCCTCACTTCTGTATTCGTCCCAACCTGCCTCACTTATATATTTATCCCAACCCGCTTCACTTTTGTATTTATCCCAGCCTGCTTCGCTACATCTTGCTCTGTATTTTCCCAACCGGCTTCATTTCTGTATTTATGCCAACCTGCCTCACTTTTGTATTTATCCCAACCTGCTTCACTAAATCTTACTCTATCATCATCTGAAGCTGTATTCCCTTCAATGAATAAGTAGTACTCTATCATCATCTGAAGTTGTATTCCCTTCAGTGAGTAAGTAGTACTCTATCATCATCTGAAGTTGTATTCCCTTCAATGAGTAAGTGGTACTCTATCATCATCTGAAGTTGTATTCCCTTCAATGAGTAAGTAGTACTCTATCATCATCTGAAGTTGTATTCCCTTCAATGAGTAAGTGGTACTCTATCATCATCTGAAGTTGTATTCCCTTCAATGAGTAAGTAGTACTCTATCATCATCTGAAGTTGTATTCCCTTCAATGAGTAAGTAGTACTCTATCATCATCTAACTTTGTATTCCCTTCAGTGAGCAATACTATATGATCATCTGACGTATTCCCTTCAATGAGTAGTACTCTATGATCATCTGGCATTGAATTCCCTTCTATGAGTAAGTATTACTCTATCATCATCTGAAATTGTATTCCCTCAAATGAGTAAATAGTACTCTATGATCGTTTGACGTTATATTCCCATCAATGAGTAAGTAGTACTCTATGAACATATGGCGTTGTATTCCCTTCAATGCGTAGTACTATGTGATCATCTAACGTTGTATTCACTTCAATGAGTAGTACTCTATGATCATCTGACGTTGTATTCCCTTCAATGAGTAAGTAGTACTCTATGATCATCTGGCGTTGTATTCCCTTCCATGAGTAGTACTCTATCATCATCTGGCGTTGTAATCTGTTGAATGAGTAGTACTCTATGCTCATCTGGCGTTGTATTCCCTTCAATGAGTAAGTAGTACTCTATGCTCATCTTGCGTTGTATTCCCTTCAATGAGTAAGTAGCACTCTATGATCATCTGGTTTTGTATTTCCTTCTATGAGAAACTAGTACTCTATGATCATCTTGCGTTGTAATCTTTTGAATGAGTAGTATTATTAGCATAATCTGATATTGTATTCCCTTCAAACATTGTTTTCGACCGCTCCGATGGCCTAAGTAGTGTCCGCCTCTGATTCTGGAGGTAGCGGGTTTGAATCTCGGCAGTGATTCCAAAGACTTATAAATATGGTACTAACAGCTGTCTCGCTTGGAGCTCAGCATTATGAGGTTATTGTAAGGACTGGTCGGTCTGGTGTCAGGATAATGTGACTCAGTGGGACATCATGCTACATGTCTGCGGCATGTCCACCCTGTGCTAGGCATCACTATAAGCTGCCACAGCAGCGATATGGCTAAAACTGTTGCTGTTAGAATTCAATCCGATGAGAGAGTTTAACTATTGCGCCTAATTCAATATATTTTATAACATTGCCTGTAATTTTCTCCACAATGTGTTTAAACGTAATGTCTTATAATTAGAAAAAAAACTTGCTTAATTTACTTGTATTTTTTAAAATTATCATCATTAAATATCTAATTCGACATATAACAACAACACTAATGATAATAATAATAATAATAATAATAATAACTTATTACCAAAAAATAAATAAATAAATAAATAAATAAATAAATAAAATGAAAGGTGCCAAAAGGAACGAAAAAGATCTGATCCAAGCAAAACATTTTTTCCCCAAGGTTACTTGTTAGCGGATACTATACATGCTAGGAAATTACTATTAGTAAATTAGCAAGTATAAGTATTTGGACATTACTAATAGTAATTTAGCAAGTGTAAGTAGTTGGAAATTACTAACAGTAAATTAGCAAGTGTAAGTATTTGGAAATTACTAATAGTAATTTAGCAAGTGTAAGTAGTTGGAAATCACCAACAGTAAATTAGCAAGTGTAAGTATTTGGAAATTACTAATAGTAATTTAGCAAGTGTAAGTAGTTGAAAATTACTAACAGTAAATTAGCAAGTGTAAGTATTTGGAAATTACTAATAGTAATTTAGCAAGTGTAATTAGTTGGATATTACTAATAGAAATTAGCAAGTGTAATTAGTTGGAAATTACTAAAAGTAAATTAGCAAGGGTAAGTAGTTGGACATTACTAATAGTAAATTAGCACGTGTAATTATTTGGAAATGACTAATAGTGAAATTAGAAAGTGTAAGTAGTTGGACATTATTAATAGTAAATTAGCAAGTGTAATTAGTTGGAAATTAATGCTATTAAATTAGCAAGTGTACTTAGTTGGTCATTACTATTAGTATGTTAGCAAGTGTAATTAGTTGGAAATTGCTAATAGTAAATTAGCAAGTGTAGTACTTGGACATTACTATTAGTAAATTAGCAAGTGTAATTAGTTGGACATTACTAATAGTAAATTAGCAAGTGTAAGTATTTGGACATTGCTAATAATAAATTTGCAAGTGTAAGTATTTGGACATTATTGGCAGCAAATTAGCAAGTATAAGTATTTCGACATTATTAGCAGTAAATTAGCAAGTGTAATTAGTTGGACATTACTGATAGTAAATTAGCAAGTGTAATTAGTTGGACATTACTAACAGTAAATTATCAAGTGTAAGTAGTTGGACATTACTAATAGTAAATTAGCAAGTGTAAGTATTTGGACATTACTAACAGTAAATTAACAATTGCAATTAGTTGGAAATTACTAATAGTAGATTAGCAAGTGTAAGTATTTAGAAATTACTAATAGTAAATTAGTAACTGTAAGTATGTGGACATTACTAACAGTAAATTATCAAGTGTAAGTAGTTGGAAATTACTAATAGTAAATTAGTAACTGTAAGTATTTGGACATTACTTACAGTAAATTAGCAAGTGTAATTAGTTGGACATTACTAATAGTAAGTGAGAAAGTATAATTAGTTTGACATTACTAACAGTAAATTAGCAAGTGTAATTAGTTGGACATTACTAATAGTAAATTAGCAAATATAATTAGTTGGCAATCAATGAGAGTAAATTAGCAAGTGTAAGTATTTGGACATTACTAATAGTAAATTAGCAAGTGTAAGTATTTGGAAATTACTAATAGAATATTAGCAAGTGTAATTAGTTGGAAATTACTAATAGTAGATTGGCAAGTGTAATTAGTTGGACATTACTGAGAGCAGATTAGAAAGTGTAATTAGTTGGAAATTAGTAATCGAAAATTAGCAAGTGTAATTAGTTGGAAATGACTAATAGTAAATGAGCAAGTGTAATTAGTTGGACATTACTAATAGTAAATTAGCAAGTGTAACTAAGGTGGAAATTACTAATAGTAAATGAGCAAGTGTGATTAGTTTGACATTACTAATAGTAAATTAGCAAGTGCAATTAGTTGGACATTACTGATAGTAAATTAGCAAGTGTAATTAGTTGGAAATTACTATTTGTAAATTATCAAGTGGAAGTAGTTGAAAATTAATAATAGTAAATTACCAAGTTTAATAAGTTGGACATTACTATGAGCAAATTATGAAGTGTAATTAGTTGGAAATTGGTATGATTAAATTATAATGTAATTTACGTATATGGAAATTACTAAGAGTAAATTATCAACTGTAATTTCAGTGAGTTAGAAGAAAGTATATTTTTAGATCATTATATAATTTTCTTCTTTATTTCTTTGCTTTAATTATATTTGGGATCATACAGCTGAAAACTGTGTTTAAGTAATTAAGCGATAAAGGTCTGCTTTGACGCGGTTGATCAACTGGTGATATACAACTATGATCGATCGATTTACTAGTATTACTGTCCTCCCTCGTCACGCCCTCTTGAAAACATACTACTGCACGAAATTCTTTTAATAGTGTGCTAAATCATCTCATACGTTCCTCAGTTTTGATATTTCACATCACCTCATAATAAAACTCATAATTGTTTCTACTAGGTTACACGTTAATTAGTAATAATAATTTGGGCATGTCCTTTTCATCTTATTTTAGGTCCTTTCGTTCATTTTCAGTTGCAATTCGTTCAACTCGGGCTCTTCCCAATTCCTATTTTTAGGCAATTTCATCCATTTACATTCATTTTCAATCCCGTTTGGTTGATTAGGCATGTCTTACCCCAGCCTTTGTTTACCGTTTAGTAACCCCGACCTCAGCCGCCAACGCTAAAGTCACTATCTTGACTACAAAATCGAGAGTACATTGTGGAAATATAATGCATGCGAGAGTCAAAAAATTTCTAAAATAGCTTTTCTTTTGTCTGCCTTGGTTTATTGTGTTTGAAAAATAATGCGTTGACACTGACTCCTTGTAAAACCCGTTTTAAAGTAACAACGGCACTACTGACTGAATATACACCCACGTTTATTTGTATTCCCCCAACCAAATTAAAAAAGAAAAGCATTAATGAGATAAAAGAAAAGCACAACATACAGTTCCTTCACTGATTTATAATTTCAAACCTGATTATGACCATGTGCGCCCTAACACCGTTATCGTCTGCGCGTTCGATGTCATGCGGAAGTTTTTAGTGTAAAAAGACGACCTTGCTTGCTTGTTATTTCCAGTTCCTGGACAAGTCCATTTTTAGCAAAAGGGTAGGTACACATCTACACATGTATGTACATAAAAGGTAAATACTATGTCGTCTGCTTCCGATATTTACAATGTGGAAACAAAGGAAAAGAATGACAACTACAAATTTGCCTTTCACTTGGATTTTACAAGCGGTGTAATTTCTATGTACATGTGTACAAAGGTTTATAACTCAGCTTTCAGCCTTATGGTAGGTTTAAAATTATATTCAGTGAATGAAATGGCTAAGTTCTGTGCATTCTCATCACGTTAAAGGATTTCGTTATTGAAAACGGTAGACTGGTGGTTTACAAACAAATGGGGATTTATGCAAAACCATACAATGTGTTGACACTGCCCATTGTAACCCCGTTTTAAAGTAACAACTGCACTACCAATAATGGCAGCAGGTATTCAGTAAATAATAGTTTGGTTTGGTTTGATGGGATTTAACGCCATTTTTCGGCGCATGATAGGCTATCCATGGCGGCCAGTGTATTTGGTAGTGGAAGAACTCGGAAAGAACCACTGACCGACTGGAAGCTACTAGCAAACTTTTTCACATACCCACATTCATTGAGCCGAGACTCGAACTCACGCAGAGTGATCTGCTAACGGCACGCACCTGAAACAACTAGGCCACCCGGGACAAACGGTAAATTACAGACGAGCAATAAAAAAAACCAAAACAAATAGTATAGCAAAAAGTGTTTTGGGTTTTAACTGGGTCGATTGGACAAGTTTTAAGTGGCATTGTTTCAGGTGTCACACGACTATTATGAATACATTCAACAGTGACATTAGACAACCATAATTCATGTACGCACTTTGCACGTCGCTATGCCAACCCTTTGAAACGATTTTTTTACAGAAGCATTTGCCACGCTTACCATATTTGCATCGTGGTACACATGCGTGAATAGCGATGTATTGGAATTCTTAGCTTATTTACATGATAAATCGTTTGCCCGACGAATAGGGGTCCTCTAATTTACACTGGTGTAAAATGTTCAGTTCTCTTTACCTCTGAGAGAAAATGTTCTTAAAGTTAACTTTTCAATTCACACCCGTAATTTATCCGACCGTCCAATGCTTTACGAAAAACTCGTGTTAAGCACACATTAAATAACAATCAATTCGCCTTAAATTATGTAATTTTCCAGACGAAGTTGTTCGCTATATTTTGTGCCACTGCTACCGATGATATTCGTATGAAACGTTCTGTCAAATCCTATACAGGTTACATTTTTTCTATATGTCTACATTCCCATACCATCTGGACTTTATATTCATGTTCCATTCGCTTAGCCGTCTTATACCTGAAACCGTCGTATACCTTTGGTAAAATAGTCTAAGAATTAGGATAGTATTCCATTTACCTGTACTGATCGTCCACGAGACCAGCGGATCGAGAAATAAACACCTGCAAAGCAATATCAAAGTGTACAATTGTTACCTGCCGATAAATCCAACAGGTGTGCAAATAGTCAAACAAACATAAGTCTGAAGTATTGGGAATGACAATTGTACGTGTTATTTATCACCCTCAATCAAAGACGAGTATAAATGCCGATATAAACGGTCGCTACTACTACTACTACTACTACCACACCAAAACTAGAGCTTGTGATGGCTTAAACAATATTACTTTTGTTGTTTTTTCTTCTCCATATTGGTAACATCCGAAACATCGATGTAAAATCTGATATTCCAGTAGTAATTCTTTATCGTAGATGTTAAATAATAAAATTTGTTTATTCTGTATTTTTCAGCTAGCCTTCCTTTTCAATTAGTACGTTTCTGCTAAAGAGAAAACTTCCATGCAAATGCATCAACACGTGGAAGACAAATCCGGAAATTGACCTTCGCACATTTAAAATAGAAGTAAGAACTGTGCGGTCGAAGGTACTTGTATTAGTATGCGCGGCATATGCCACAAAACTCAAATATCCTTGAAGAATGAGCGATTTTAAACCGTGGGATATCGTTTGCTGATAGAAGTGTTACAGATACCTGCCCTTCCCATGTTCCCCATGAGTGGACAGTCAGAATGGTTTGACTGTCGGCTAGATGAGAAGGACAGCCGTTAAGAAAGCTTACAGAATACTGTCTGTCACTGTCAAAATAGTTTTTGTTGTTAGCTGTAGCAGCAGTAGTAGTTGTGATGAAGACTGCAACAACTAAAAAAGTGGTGGCAGTAATATCGTTCGCAGCTAAAGCAAAGACAAATCTCCCACTAAAATCACGCAAACAAAAGAAGAAAAGAAAAACATTGGTTGTGGTGGTGGTTGCTGTACTTCTAGTAACAGTACTATTTGCTTTAGTAGTATACATAAAATAAGTCATATTGGCAGTAACAGTAAAAGTAGCAGAGTATTAGTAAACGCAGTAAGGAAAACTATCTGCTAAAGTAGTGTTGAGTACAATGTTACAAAAATAGCTTACCTTTCAGATACAAACAGCAGTATTAAGAAACACAGTGCCTTGAAATCGTTCCAAAGAAAACGCCCCATAATCCTTCTAGCGCACAGACTATCTAGAAATAATTTGCACAAAAATCTGCAGAAATAAGCGTGTGTAGTAAAGAAACTATATCAGTGGAAATAATGGTGTAATAAAGTTCTCTAGAAATGAAGATATCATCAGACTATAAACTTGTCTAATACTTGGCAGTAAAATGTCACATCCAATACTGCCAGGTTTTTGACAAACACCAGTGCTCCCTCTTTCTTGTTGACATGTCAACTTTAATTGGACCTTGCCAGGAAGTTCTTGATATGTCAAATCCGCGGGAATTACTCGCCTTCCATTCAGTAGTGCCTCCTGTATGTAGAAAGAGAACTACTAATAAACCTTATTTCCCATTCTACAACTCACGATAGAGGTAGTCTGTGACTAAGGAAGTGTTCACTTTGTATATAAATCCATATAAATTGGAAATACGTTTGAGGCAACCACTCGCAACTCTTTCGGTGTCTTTCAGTGGATCGAATAATTCAAAACAAAAGACGTCTACTTCACGATTAGCATTATTTATCAGTCATGGACGGCAAACAAGTCCTTAAACCGAAATGAAAGATGAATTCTTGCACGAGAATCGTTCAGGTCTCATTCATTACAAACAGTCTGTAAAATACAAATGCAATTAGGCATATTTCGTCCCCTCGTTACTTACGGAGTATTAGTTATATTGGGTCAATAGGTCAAACATATACATTACGTACACAATGATGCAATTTGAACTATCAAATCTCATCTCCGGTATCACAAGTGATAAGTATTCTCAGGGTTTTACAGTAAGAAGGTCCCCACAAGAAGGTGCGTTCCACTTATCTATTTGAGTCTCTGTGGTGTACACTCGCTCACCTGACATGAACATTGGTTCCTCCCACTAAGTGTACCAAGAAGCCTAAATCCTCCCGCAATGCCATTGAGAAAGATAATTCTGGTTCTGGGGAATTTCTATGTACGTGTTACTGTTAGTGTACGTCAGCTGCTGGCAGATTAAATTAAGACGAAGATGACTTTATCAGAGCATCAGCAGACACTCAGATGGTTAAGCTAATTCGCTTAAAGGTGCTAGCGCAAAGCAGTCTCTATAGACAGAGACCAACTAAAGGCAATAAAAAACTTGAAATGGTTTTGATTTTTTCTACGAGCTCAGTTGTAGTGTAACCTGAAACTGTACGAATCTCGCCTGTTCTCAAGCTAATAGAACTCGAAAGGTACCTTGTTGACACTGCGCGTGACAGCTCAACAGGTTCGATATGGAAACTTTGTCTTAAAGAGATATGGAATGTTGTTATTTTTTATTACAGTTACACTCAAAACCATGATGTAGTGAATGAATGCCACTTTAAGTAAATCATTACATTTCACCCTAAAAGCAAGTGGAATAACGATTATCTCCGTCTGTTCCAGATATTATGCACTTAGTTTGCACTATCATTAGACCGACTTTCTATCTAATGACAGAATGAAAAGAAATGGACATTATATAGGTTGATATGCTTGATTTAAACAGGAATCGTCTCCGGTTCGATACGTATCGTCTTTTTCAAAGATCAGGACCATCATTTTATAATCACAGTTTTGTTGAAGCATAATATTAGTAAATTCGTTGTTGAATTTTATTAGAGTGTGTGTGTGTGTGTGATTTGGATTTTTAACGTAGCTTTAACAAAATTTCAATCATATCTCTACGATGTCTGTAGTGTGGCAGTTTACAGTTATGTCTAGCACTGGGATATCATGCCGCAGACATGTAGCATGATGTCCCACCAAGTCACATTATCCAGACACCAGGCCGACCAGTCCTAACACTAACCTCTTAATGCTGAGCGCCAAGCGAGGCATCTGTTAGTACCATTTTTTGTAAGTCTTTTGGTATGACTCGGCCGATTAACAGCAACGCAGATGGTTTTGTTTAAGCATACAATTAGCAAATTCGTTGTTGAATTTTATTAGTCGATTAACAACAATGCAGATGGTTTTGTTAATTGCTTTAAAATGTGCCAGGGCTTAGTCAAATTGTACACTGGGTTGATGATAAACTGATGTGATCTCATGTTATCAAAAGTTGTAAGCCGTGACTACTAAATTCGCTCCTTTCCAAAGGATGGTGCTTTCCAAAAGAGACGTTGTAGATATTGCCACGTGATGGGCTATCGGGTCTGATCGGGAACGGTTTTGACTCTGGGAAAGATGGAATTTGATTAGGTTTCTTATAGGTGTATTCACGTTACGCAGATGGCAAGAATGCCACTGTGTAAGTCGCTACTCTCTCACCCCCTCCCACTCCCGTCAACACGGTTATACCGCTACTCATGTTATTTTGTTGGTAATAATAATAATACTACTAATAAGCTTCCACACTTAATAAATAAACAGTTATTATCTATTTGTGTGCGCGTGTCTGTTATGTACGTAGACATTTGAAACGGTATATTGTAAAGTTGCTGACATATTTGTAGAAATATACATTAAGCTAGCCAAAAGTGCATATGTGCATTTGCTTACATATTAAATGCTCGAATCAATGTAGAATATGCCGAAATAATAGGAATTTATGAACTGATATGTTCTTCCTAACTTGGGTTTCAGCAAAAGGGTATTGAAACTTGGTATCAGTGGATTAAATAGCAGATAAGGCAAGTGCGTTCTATATTAAATCACAGATTCCAGTTTTACCCTAGAATATCAGTGTATGAAAAGAGGATGTAAAGAATGCGATTTGAAGTTTATTTTGACATTTTCTTTAGTAGTTATTTATTTATTGGAAGGGGGTTTTAGGAGATGGGGCGGTTGTTTTTTGTTTTGTTTTGTGTTGATATTGTTTTTATTTTTGGAGGGTACATGGGGTATAAACTTCCTAGCGGTGTTAATATTTATTTTTATGTCGATACATGTTTACATACTTGCATACATGCTTAAAGCAGAGAAAGGTTTGATATTAGCCAATAAGAGAGAGAGAGAGAGAGAGAGAGAGAGAGAGAGAGAGAGAAATGGCCACGGTATACAGGATGTATAGACACATACTGATAATATTTTGCGGGTATATACGACATAACTGCCCCACCTGTCAGCAATCAAATACAGTGGGTGTTTCCACTTCATTGTTATGCACGCTATGTATTTTTTTGACTCGCTACTGCGACTCTAACAAAGTAAACGTTGTAATTGTACATCAAACAGTTCCCATACATAATACCGATTTACAGATTCAGCGACCCTAAATATGATAATTACAGAGAGCGCAAGATGTATGTATATTTCACTAACCTCCCCGAGTAGCGAGACACAATCAAATCAGGGCCTAACAGGTGCACACATTTATTATGTTTCTATGACTTGTTAGCTCCCGCTTAAAAATCCACCTCCCAACCTAACCCGTTCTACCCACCCACCAACCCCCGACATTGTAGCAACCGCGGTAGTTAAATCACTTCATTTGTATCTTGTCTTATACTCAGAAGATCGCGCTTGTTTGGCATGGTTAAATATCTATGGATGTATGTTGGTTTGTAGACAGCGATAAAGAATAAATATAAAGGAAGATAGGTTTAGTCCAAAGTATTCTTCTGTCGAGTGCTTCGCTCCTCTTTGCAGAGTTTTATTTTTAAACATCAACGACAACAACAACAAAAACTTTATAAAAATACTTATCCAATTGATAAGCACTCAAATGCTAGAATCTGAAGTAATCTGATCGATATATCATAAACCAGATGCTGTACATGCCATTTTTAGAGACCAATATAACACGTCTTGACCCGAGGAAATGATACCGAAGACAAGAAATGGAATTTAAAGGTTGAATGTAAACTAGAATACACGAACTTAGAAATCCCTCTGACATCATGGATAGAAGTTATCGCGTCATTTTCCCCCTAATAAACACTTTAGAGATCGAATTACATGAGCGGTCTTTGACGGAATCGACATTCCAAGAAGTTAAATTGCGTTGCATTTGAAAAGAAAGGGACACTGTGTTAAATAGACAATTTCATTGTTTTAAATGCGGTACACAAATAGCCTCTTTGGTTGTTTCAGATGAGGTACATTAATAGACTCTTTGGTTGTTTCAAATGAGGTACATTGACTCTGGTTGTTTCAGATGAGGTACACAAATAAACTCTTTGGTTGTTTCAAATGAGGTACATAAATATACTCTTTGGTTGTTTCAAATGAGGTACATAGACTCTGGTTGTTTCAGATGAGGTACACAAATAGACTCTTTGATTGTTTCAGATGAGGTACTCAAAATAGACTCTTTGATTGTTTCAGATGAAGTACACAAATAGACTCTTTGATTGTTTCAGATGAGGTACACAAATAGACTCTTTGGTTGTTTCAAATGAGGTACATAAATAGACTCTGTAGTTGTTTCAAATAAGGTACATAAATAGACTCTTTAGTTGTTTTAAATGAGGTACGCGCATAAACAGATTAGTTATTTTAAATGACGTAAAATGGACAATTGTATGACAACATTAACATCGCTCTAACAAATGAAATTGTATCGCATGGCCTTCCAACAAGTGCATCTGGCAAATTTGGCATATGCTAAAATCCTAAACGTGGAAAACTGAGCATTTGTAATGTTCCTAAACGTGGAAAATAATGTGCACAAACTTTAGCCAATATTTGCCTGTATAGATGAGTAAGTTCGATAGCTTTTCACCTCTAACAGCATTTGACACATCCTTCTTCACCTCTACCAGTTCTGACATTAGGCACATCGTTTTTCACCTCTACCAGTTCTGACATTAGGCACATCGTTTGTCACTTGCAACAGCTTTGACATTAGGCATATCGTTTTTCACTTACAAGAGCTCTTGCATTCGGCACAACGTTTTCACCCTCAATAATTCTAACATTAGGTACATCAATTTTCACCCTCAATAGTTCTAACATTAGGTACATCAATTTTCACCCTCAATAGTTCTAACATTAGGTACATCAATTTTCACCCTCAATAGTTCTAACATTAGGTACATCAATTTTCACCCTCAATAGTTCTAACATTAGGTACATCAATTTTCACCCTCAATAGTTCTAACATCAGGTACATAATTTTCACCCTCAATAGTTCTAACATTAGGTACATCAATTTTCACCCTCAATAGTTCTAACATTAGGTACATCAATTTTCACCCTCAATAGTTCTAACATCAGGTACATAATTTTCACCCTCAATAGTTCTAACATTAGGTACATCAATTTTCACCCTCAATAGTTCTAACATTAGGTACATCAATTTTCACCCTCAATAGTTCTAACATTAGGTACATCAATTTTCACCCTCAATAATTCTAACATTAGGTACATCAATTTTCACCCTCAATAGTTCTAACATTAGGTACATCAATTTTCACCCTCAATAGTTCTAACATTAGGTACATCAATTTTCACCCTCAATAGTTCTAACATTAGGTACATCAATTTTCACCCTCAATAATTCTAACATCAGGTACATAATTTTTCACCTCTAACAGCTCTGACACTCACCAGATCGTTTATCACATGTAACAGACCTGACATCGTGGTTCCCATCTAACAGCACTCACATTCGGCACATCGTTTTTCACCTATAACAGCTCTGATTTAAAACCCCGGAAGCGAAAATATGCATGGTTCTGTACTTAGGTCAAACTCATTTTGTTGCTAACAAACTATACCCAGTCAAGAACAATCTATACCTGGTATGGAACAAAATTAACCCCCAGTCTAGAACATCTTAGCTAGCCAAGGTTCCGACAACCCTATCTACATCTTGACATATCGAGCTGATATTTCTGAGCTTAGGGTCTGTGAATTTCATTGGATGCGACGGCAAGCCACCGCATCCAATCAAAATTAAGTTGCTCAAATTTGAACACTGTTCCTACGTATTGAGACAAGGGGGGGGGGGGGGGCACACAATTTACATGAAATGATAAACAAGCGAATTTCCAGTGTCCGTCCGTGTTTGCACACACACCTTTCACTCAAATAGACCTGTAATGGCTTCTTTCTGGTACATAGTCATACTTTCGATGTTAAACTTACAAAGTAACCTTTTTGGGTCGATTGCAATTAATTTCGGTGGATATACAATGCACCACGCTATTGGTTAGTTGACATTATATACTAAGGGAGGCAACACATGAAATCCAATAAAAGTCGCTAGGAAAATGCACCAATATAGCTGTTCGATCCGCCAAGGTGTAGATATGGTTATAGGAACCTTGACAAGCGAAGATGAGTCTAGAACAAACTAGACTTAGTCTTACGTAATGTGTGTGTGTGTGTGTGTGTGTGATTTATAATGTGTGCTTGACGTTTGTGCTTTATTGAAGGTTGTGGTTAGAATTTTTGTCTTTTGACTTTTGTCATGACTGTAAGTGGCAAAGATGTTTAGTAGATGTATTACTGTGCTCAAACCAGATATTACATCCCGTATATGTACTGACTATTGAAAAGTCAATAGTGTCAGCAAAACGGATTAATTTCCAAAGCCAAGAATACAAATCAGCATTGGAAACAAACGGAAATGCAAAATATGTCAACAAGTTATACCTCTGAAAAGGATTCTGGTAAATTCTGCTACAGAAAAGAGCAAAAGAAATTTCGGTATTTGGAACTCTAAATGGATCTTACAAAAAAATAAAAATAAAGATGCCGTTTGGTATGAAACATTCTCTCTCAACATTCCGGCATTTCAACAACACAATAACTTTTTATCTAGATAATTGTGACGCATACACCAACAACGTTGTGATCTACGATGATGCTAGGAAAGATCACTTGGAAACTTACGGAAATTCTTTTATCGACTCGGTGATGAAAATCTGCCAATTAATTTAGGTGAATGTGAGTTTTGTCGTGCGTGTGTTACAATTATGACATATTGTGGGACACGGTCAAGGTAAACCAGTAAAATATAAGGTCAAGGCTATCTTTTAATACCCGGTGGCTAGATATTATCGGAAATTTGTTCACAGTTCACACTGTTCCATCACTGACAGTTTGATAAGTGAGAAATGCAAGTTTCGTTAATCCGAAAAATACTTTTGATAAACTAAAGGCGATACTTAAGAGTGAACCAGTTCTTCCAGAATCAAATTCAGTTAATTATTTAAAATGCCTGTTGATGCAAGTGATGTGGGGTTTAGTGGATCATTGATTCAAGAAGATTAAAAGGGTGTGGATTATCCAGTGTGGTATTTTCTAAGAAACTAAACAAGCGACAGAGAAATTATCCCACAATCGAGAAGTGATGTTTGGCTTTAAAACTGGCTTTGCAACACATTGAAGTGTGTATTATTTCAGCGCCTTCTCCACTTATTATATCCAGTGATCACAGGACACTAATGTATACATTTTCGTGACTGCTATATTCAGTGATACTAGTCCATGAAACTCCTTTGGCTGGTCATTTAAGAGTTAAGAAGACTTATAACATGATCTTGCATCATTTGCATTGACCTAAACTTAATAGTGGTTACAGCTATTTTCATCGACAATTTTTTAACTTTGAAAACTTTTCTAGACTTTTCTCACCACATATTCAAACATTATCACTGTTACGTTAGTAAATTTCGACTTTTAATCCAATTCCTGAAACCCTAGATCAGGTAGCAGATAATAAGATCTCACATGAATATGGTTTTAGCGTACGGATAGCACAATATCAAGCGTGGTGAAATTCCATATGGCAACGGACAGACGAACGGACGGACAAGTTGAAGTTATTGTAATGTATCATCTGGCACCATTTAAAACAAGAGGATATTAAATATACACTCGTTCACATTTTGTCCGTATCATAGAGACGGATGTAATTAATTTAAATATGGTTTGATTTTTACCCCTATACGTGGTAGATACGATAGGATATGCAAACCTACACACACATACACACACACTCACACATGTCCACACATACAGACATGAATGCATACATACATACATACATACATACAGACAGACAGACATAGGTACATACATACATACATACATACATACATACATACAAGCATACATACATACATATATACATACATACAGACAGACAGACATATGTACATATACAAATAGATATAGACAGACAGACAGATACATACATGCATACATGAATACATACATACAGACAGTCACATACATACATACATACATACATACATACATACATACATACATACATACATACATACGTACGTACGTACGTACGTACGTACATACAGACAGACAGACAGACATGCCAAAATTAATAAGATGGAAATCAATATAATGAGGAAAATTTATACTAAAGATAAGGATTTGTCTCAAGTAGTGGCCGACTTAGTATATCTTTCCTTTATGAGAGCTTAAATCCGACATGGCGACCACACCCATCGTAAGTGCCCATCAACAGCAATTGGTCACATGACTTCCATGCTGTTCTGCTTTTTGATTAATTTGTCACCATGTAGGCAGAAAAGTAGAATATTTCATAATAATTTGCTAAATATCGTCATATTCCCATTGCAAAATACAAGAGGAAGGACAAAACGTTCTTTAACAGTATAACTATAATGGTATGCTTATATCTCATGTAAATTGAAAAGGATGATCAGAAAACTCAAGTGTCATAAAACCTTTGATCATTGCATGAATTATTCAAGCTGAGATATATGTGGACATTGAAATCACGCGATGTTATAACGACTAGAGATGATTTATCACTCTAAAACCATTTACTTTTACGGGATACTTTTGACTGAGTAACTCTGCATCAGTCAGACCATTACATGCGTTATTTTGCAAATAGAATTTAAAGATTTTACGAGTTACCTCAAGATTAAAATAAGAAAACAAATAACGTTAATTTTAATTAAATTATTCTTTCACTATATATATATATATATATATATATATATATATATATATATATATATATATATATATATATATATATATATATATATATATATATATATATATATATATATATATATAACAGGATCACAATAGCTGCCAGTCATGTGATTTTTTCCCTTTAATACTACGTGTCATCTTAGATATTAAGGGTTTGTGTGTATGCATTTGTATATATATAAATGGTGGTGAATTGTATAGACAACATACTCCATTCTGCATATATAAAAATGGTGGTGAATTGTATAGACAACTTACTCCATTCTGCATATATAAAAATGGTGGTGAATTGTATAGACAACATACCCAATTCCGCATATATAAAAATGGTGGTGAATTCTAAAATGTATTGTACATTTACTCTGTTTTATATATCTTAAAATGGTGTTGAATTGTTTAAATAATGTACTCTATCCCGGAAATTTGGATAGAGTCTGGAATACAAAAGTTAAACATATGCTTCTGGTAGAATTGTCGCATGAGTGAGCAAAAGCAATAGCCAGGATTAGATTGTGATAACAAATGCGATAAACAAAATTTCTGCTGACAGAATTGCGAACCATACAGGCAAGGATTAAAAGGGGAATAATCCAGTCATTCCTAAACGTCACGTACGTACACTTGCTAAAGTAGTATATCTTGAACAAGCCGATAATAATAATAATAATGAGGACTTTTTATTGCGCCTAATCTTTAGAAGCTCTAAGCGCCTTACAACATTAGATGTTATCTATAACACAAAAAACATATATAATGATATTATTACAAAAAAAAAAAACACCACGAAATTAGGAAACATAAAAAAATGCTGAAAATGTTTAAGGTAGGGAACATTATTAGGTCTTTAAGTTTGTTCTTGCAGTCGAAATAAGTGAGTTTTAAGAGCACTCTTGAATGGGATCACTGTGTCTTTGTGTCTAAGTTCAGTGGGCAATTCATTCTACGTTGCTGGGCCCTGGTATTCAAGCACAGTCATTACTGAGAAGCAAAGTAGTGAGATTTTTAAATACTTGCATTTACTCAAAATCTTGCCATGGCACGAACAAAACAGATGGCAAGGACAAAGCAAGGTTGAGTGAGAATTTTGGTGAGACGTTTATACATACTAACACCTTTTTGTATATTTCATATTGTATTTAACCATACATTTTACTTAGACTCTGTTTACTGCAAGTATTAATCTCGGCTGTGATTAGCATACAGTCGGCAGGATTGAGATATATACTTACCTCTTGGTTCAAACCTTTTGCTTTAAGCAACCAAAATAGAACCAAAGAAACAACAAATGTTGACTTTAATATATTCACAAAGACCTAATTTTGAGAGATATTGACCGCCTTAATTTTTCTTCAAAACAAGATATTTCTTAGCATAGGATATAATAGTAGTGTGCGACCTGTAAGCCTTGACTACAGCTCAATCGCATACCTGGAAAACATGGAAGGAGGTACGATGCCAGTTAGGTCAGATCCGCGGGGGTCTAGACTTAAACATTATTTCCAAACCATGATTGAGGACACGAGACTCATTGTTTGCCACCCCGAGGGAGTACAAACACTGGACTTTGGGAAAACACAAACCATGCCGAGGCAAAGTGAAGTACTAACAGCGCTAAACACCCTAGGAATCGACATAGGGAAAATAGATGAACTGCAAAATGGAGGGCTCAACAAACTAGTGCTATATCCAAAACAGAGAATCCCCCTAATAGAGAAGGATACCCTACAGATAAAAGGAATGCTGGTTACGGTCACCAAAACACCACCATTTATAAGAGAAATAGAGCCCAAAGCAACCGAAATACATATTATGAGCCTCCCACTCGAAGTTGATAACACAGAACTGGTGCAGAAAATTGAGAAAAAAATTCGGGACCAAAGTCACCACACACAAGATGGCTACTGTGTGGGGTTTTGCCCCCATCAAATCTGGGATACGATTTATCTACGTGAAAAGAGAAGAGGCAAAGAGGATCCCTATATATTTCTATGCATTAGGTTTCAGACTAAAGAGCTGGTATAAGGGCTGTGAAAAAGACAGAGCGTGCCCCTTATGCCATCAAACAGGGCATGGCCCCAGAGAATGCCCAGGAACAAAAGCAACAACAGAGACAAATGCAAATTGAACAACTTATGCAAGCAAAGTCATCGAAAACAAACAGAGTGATCAGCAACAACAACAACAACAAAAAGAACAGGGGGAACAAATACTCAATTTAATCCGACAGATAAGAGAAGAAAAGCAAGCAGAGAAGATACCATACGCTCACTACCGGAAATTGATATTACAAATATTGGAGATGGCCAAAAAAACCCAGAATGGGAAGAAATCTTGAGCCCGAACAGAACTGGAAAGAGCCACACACCCGCAAGGGAGAGAAATATACTCTCTAAAAATAGATTTGAAGGACTGGAAATAGAAACAACACAAGAAGAAGCAGAAAATGAAATGGTGGGGATTAAACCTTTGACGTCGACACCCTTACCCAGAAGAAACAGACAAAAAAGAAAAGCGGACTTCGTATCACCACAAGAGAAAAATACAACACCCTTGAAAGAACCAAACGAGATGAGAAAAAGCATACCCAAAAAGATAAAGTTAGATAAAGATACAGAGGAGGATGAAATGGGAACCAAAAGTGAGAGCGAAAAGGAAAAAGACATGACTAGCGAAGAAGAAGAATTAACAGAATTTGAAACAGAAACAGAAACCGAATAGGACAGCAAAGAAGAAACGAGAGAGACTGTAATAACAAGCGAACCAGATAGCACACTACAAGAAACTAATAATACAATGATAACAGAAAGTGAAACCTCGCCCAACTCTTTTGAAGGGGGTGGGGAAACCAGTGCCCCTATCTAAACCAAACCAAAAAAAAAAAAAAGAAAAAAAAAAGAAAAAAAAAATTTTAAGACGGTAAAACCATCAATGCGACTCCCTGGTAAGAGACAGGAATGGAAGGAACGAACTTACGGATCCTGTCTATAAATATTAATGAAATAAATAAAGATAAGTAACTTAAATTTCCAAAGGATATAAATTATGATATAATGTTTATCCAAGAAACTCATAATGGCTTTAATAATGAAAATAAAGCAATGTATGAAAGTGTTTTAGACGGTATACTTTTAAATAACGATTATGAAGGAAATGATGTAAAGGGGGGGGGGGTTAGCAACATTGATTAAAAATAAAAGAGGACTAATATGGGAAAGAATAGATGAAGGGAAATTTTTTAAAGGAAGGCTTCTACACATAACCATTGAAAAGACCCATCTAATTAATATATATATGCCAGCCAACAGAAACCCCAAAAAATTATTTTTAGAGAAACTTACGAAATACCTTGAAAAATATACCATGGAAAATGTCATTATAGGGGGAGATTTTTATTGGGTAGGTGAAAATATTGATAGGGAAGGGGATTTAACATCGAACGACGTAAGAATTAAACCGGAAATGGAATTGTTTTAAAAGAAACATGAATTTGTTGACATATATAGAAGGCTAAATATATTAAGGAAGGAATATACATACGAATACAAGGAAAATAAATGAAGTAGACTAGATAAATTTCTGTGTACAAATTACGATGAAAATATACATAAAGAAGCAGGGATATCAAACTTAAAAATATCAGATCATAAACTTATATACATGACTCTGGAAATTAAAACAAAAAAAAAAATGATGGGGTAAGGGGAGATGGATGTTTAATAATTCACTTTTAAAAGATATTAATTTTATAAATGAAATAAAAAAAGAAATAGAGGATTTTAAACAAAGAGGGAATTTAGATATCATTTTAGAATGGGAAACTTTAAAAAAGAAATTCAAAGAAATAACGATTACATTCTCCAATATAAAAAGCATGAAAAGGAAAATGGAAAAAGAAGCAATACAATTTCAACTTCAAGAAACAAATAATAATGACCTAGAAGCCAAATAAAAAAAGAGATTAGAGGCGATTATTGAGGAAGAAATGAGAAGGAGAGAAATTAGAGCTGGAAAATACACTCAAATTTATAAAACAGCAGAAGGATTGTACAAAGGAGAAGAGAGAAGGAAGGGGGGGGGGGGGAAATATTAGATAAATTAAAAATTGCCGACAATAAATTAGCAACAGAACAGGGGGAAATTATGAACTATATTGAAGAATTTTATTCCAATCTATTCAAAACGCAAAGCATTTCAGAGAAAACAATCGATGAATATTTGCAAGATATCCCTTGCGAGGTGATATCCTCAGAACATAAAGACTTATGTGAGGATTCATCTCGCAAGAAGAAATAAAGGAAAGTATCCAAACATCGAATAAAGGGAAAGCACCAGGAGGAGATGGACTCTGCGCAGATTTCTGTATGAAATTCTGTGGAGAGTTGTCGCCCATACTTGAATGGTTATGCAATAATATATTACTTAGTAACAATAAAATGCCTGAAAGTATGAGGGAGGGTATTATAATTTTAATATATAAAGAAAAAGTAGAAAGAGAAGACCTAAAAAATTGGAGGCCCATCTCCCTCTTAAATATGGACTACAAAATTATAAGCAAAATACACTGGTCAACAGTGAAATCATTACTGACTTGAAAAGGCCCTAATCTGTAGTATTTTGGTGTGCCGAACACGAATATAACCGTGAAAAATTTGTATTGGCTCTCGTTTTGAAGATATTCATATACCTCATTTTCTATGTTTCACTGTGTAAATTTCTCCAGTAGGACTGCAGCAACATCCGGAATAATGATGTAACATTGCATAATACCATCATGCTCACATCATCCACAGTTGATTGCATCATTTTCTGATGCAATGCAATACTAATGCCATGCGGCTGCTGAAGTAAGTTGACGTCAGCAGTGTACTATACATGTGTAGGCCTATTATACTAATGCCAGGCGGCTGCTGAAGCTGACGTAAGCAGTGTACTATATAAAGTCCAATCAGATAGGTTCAGCATTTAAAATATTTTAGACGTTGTGCGAGACAGTTCAAGCTACTGTTACATAAAACTTATTATTTTATCCATTTACGTACAATAAAGAACAGTAATGCCTCGAAAGTGTGTTAATACCGCGGACAATTTTTGCTATATTTGTGGGGAAGTGACATTTGCCAACCAGAAGAAAAGTATCAATTCTCAAGTGAAGAAGGCATATCATCTTTACTTCGGATGCAAGGTTGGTGACCAAGACAAGCCTTGGGCTCCGCATATATGCTGTGCTACATGTACAACACAGCTTTCACAGTGGTTGAATTGCAAAAGGTCATCAATGCCGTTTGCAGTCCCAATGGTGTGGAGAGAGCCAAGCAACCACCTAAATGACTGTTACTTCTGCTTGGTTCCTCCTCTTTCCGGCGGAATAACGAAGCGAAAGAAGTCGAGAATAGTCTACCCAAACATTCCGTCTGCATTGAGACCAGTTCCACATGGTGAGGGACTTCCTATTCCAGAACCTCCAGCAGAATATTCTCTTGATTCATCTGACGAAGACAAAGGTGAGTCGACCTGTTCTTCTCCTGGTCCATCAGCATGCAGTGATCCAGATTTTCACTGTGGTGCATCATCAACCCCACACAGAATAACACAGGAAGAACTAAATGACCTGATTCGTGATTTGGACTTATCAAAGAACAAGGCAGAATTGCTAGGATCAAGACTCCAACAATGGAATCTTCTAGAAGAAGATGTCACAATTACTGCATATCGAAAGCGCCACCAGCAATTGGAGCCTTTCTTCAGAAAGGAAAGTAATCTGATATTCTGTTCCGATATTGAGGGCCTCATGAATGCTTTAAAAATCACTCATGACCCACAAGAATGGAGACTATTTGTGGACTCTTCGAAACTGAGTCTCAAGGCTGTGCTTTTGCACAATGGAAACATTCTTCCATCTATTCCAGTAGCGTATGCTGTCCACATGAAAGAGACATACGATAACTTAAGGCAGCTACTGAATTCCATTGAGTATAACAAGTACAGCTGGCACCTCTGTGGTGATTTGAAGGTAGTTGCCCTTTTAATGGGACTGCAGCAAGGATATACAAAATACATGTGTTTCTTATGCGAGTGGGATAGCCGAGCAAGGGAAATGCACTACATGAGGAAGGAATGGACTCACAGGCAGAATGTAGCCATTGGAGAGAAGAATATCCAACACCCAGCTCTGGTTGAGGCTCAGAAAATCTTGCTACCACCCCTTCACATCAAACTAGGTTTGATGAAGAACTTCGTGAAAGCCATTGACCGGACTTTGCCAGCATTCCGATACCTGCATGAAAAATTCCCTCGACTCAGCAAAGCAAAGATTAAAGAGGGAGTTTTTGTGGGTCCTCAGATTCGAGAGCTTTTCAAAGATGACCGGTTCAACAACTTGCTGGAAGGTGACGCGAAACAAGCATGGAATGCTTTTCGCCTAGTTTCTACAAACTTCCTCGGAAATGTTAGGGCAGAAAACTATAAGGAACTAGTAGAAGACATGTTGATGAAGTATAAGAAACTTGGCTGCAATATGTCTCTAAAGATTCACTTCCTTCATTCCCATTTGGATTTCTTTCCTAGCAACTGTGGTATTGTTAGTGATGAACACGGCGAACGTTTTCATCAAGATATCGCAACAATGGAACAAAGATAGCAGGGAAAATGGTCCACTACAATGCTGGCTGACTACTGCTGGACACTCCTCAGAGATGCTCCCGAACAGCTGTACAAGAGACAGGCGAAGAAATCTAAGATGTAGTCAATGACTTGATTTTTTATAGGTAGGCTATTACAGTTGACCTTTTACTATTGGAATGCATTTCGTTATGTAAACATTAATTTCTTGCAGATTACAAAAAAACTAGAGCCAATTTTGCAATTTGACTGTCATATTCGTGTTCAGCACATAAAAATTGATAAGAATTGACTAATTTTATTTCAGTAACATGACTTTTGTAAAAATTTGTTGTCCAGTGATATTAGCAAACAGATTAAAAAAGGTATGGACCAAATGATCAGTGTATATCAGACATGTGGACCCAAAAGAACAGATATACAAAATAACATACTTAATATAAAAACAATTATAGACTACTTACATGAAAACAAAAAAAAAGCTGCTATGGTACTTTGTGACCTAGAAAAAGCCTTCGATAGATTAGAACTTAACTAAACACAAACAGTTCTAAAAAATTCGGTTTCCGAGATGATTTCCGAAAATGGACTGAAATACTGTACAACAATATAACCTCTAGAGTACAGGTCAATGGAGCCATGACAGAAAGATTTGAAATCCAAAGATCAGTGAGGCAAGGATGCCCACTATCTGTGCTATTATATATAAAAGCAATTGAAATGCTGAGTATTAGCATAAAACTCAACAAAGAAATAGTGGGTATAAAAGTTCCAAATATAAAAGATGATGTGAAAATGCTACAGCATGCTGATGATTGCACAAACTTTCTAGAAGATCCAAAATCCTTTAAACACTTAAAGGGCAAAAGAAAAAGGAGGAATAGGAATCCCTAGCCCTATACTTCTCAAAATAACAAATACACTAAATAGATTCAAAAGATTGAATTCAGCCCCTAAACTACCGTGGGAGGGAATATATATTTACTGGTTTGGTTTTACCCTTAGAAATAGAATTGACATATATAAAAAATAATAGTCTTACAAAATTACTTGTAATACCTAGGAAATTTAGAAGTACCAAAGAATTATTACTTAAATATAGAGATAAAAAGGAATTGTGGGAAATTGACGAAAAACTGACATATAACTGGATAAGGGAGGAAATCACAGGGAAAATAACATGTAAAGTAGAAAAAGAACATATGTATATAAACTGGAAAAAAGCATGGGGGCACTGGTCAAAACTAGGCTCCCTAAAAATCCAAAGCCTCTGCTTCAAATACATGCATGATGCATGGTTGACGGGAGAGGCTGCAGTGAGACGGCATATGGTCAACCAAAATGTCCACCGTGTAAGAAAGGCCCTTTTACTAAAACACACACAATACTACAATGCATACAAACCAAAAACAATAGGGAACATAATAGAAATACAAAAAAATGAGACATTCAAACCACAAAACCTATGTACCTTGATGGAAATTTTAACAAAAACACACTATACAAAATAACAAATTACATTGTAACAAGCATGAAAGCTTGTGGACAGGTGATAACAATAGATAAGAGATGATAATATCCCCGATGAGGAAAGTACAGACAAGGATGCCATGGGGCTATGTCACATGGCGCTACGCGAAGTGAACAGGCCCATGGAAGAGTCTGGAAAAGAAACCCTTATGGAAGGGATAATAAAAATATAGAAATGAGACATCCTTAACAATATAATTACATCACCCTATTTTTTTTCCTTAATCTTTAAATACTAACCATAGTACAGCTCCATACTGTACTAAAAAGACAAAATATGATAAAAAATATTTTTGAAACTTTGGCATAAACTTAAATAAAAGAGAACCTGTTCGAGATGGGAGACGTACAAATAATAAAGAAAGTACAGACCCCACCTCGAGCACAGTTCAATCTTTCTCAGTATACGAGAGCGACATATAGTGCACACATATAAACCAATAGGGCTTTAAAGTTATATACATAACGCTACTCGCAGAAAATTCCAAATTAAAAGAACACTCCCGGTATATTAGAAACACGGGAGAAAGTAAGACAACTGGGAATAGATTTGACACAATATGCTGTCCCCACAAGAAAACAAATAATAGCAATCACAACACATAGCACACTCATATAGCAAACATGGGACATAGGCGACCCTAGCAAGGTCGACAAATTTACTAGGGAAGGAATCCCGAGAGGATAATAGAAATCATTCTCGGATGAACAACCCTATAGACACACTAGGGAAACTTTGAAATACCCCATTCCAAATTGTTAAATCAAAAGTTTCGAAAATCTATTTAAAAACAACACAAACAACACACCTTCGGGGGTAACAAATACACATAAAACTATTTAAAAGCTTTGGCTAAGTTGGTGGTGGTGGTGGTGGGGCATCTGTCTGGTGCTCCCCACCCCCCAAAAAAATCAAAAGAACGTTGTCCATATGACTTCGTTTTCGTAGTGGGAATAATGAGTATACGATTGTCAGAAGAGGAGCGTAAGTATCTTGCTGGTGTGTACACATGAGTGAGGTCGGATAGGTATGTTATGTTGGACTGGAGTCCGTCAATGAAACGTAGTGCAGAGCACCAATTTTGTGTTTGATTCTGGATCGAATGGATAGCAAGTGTAGGGTACAGAGCAGCGGGAGGTGTGATCTGATCGTGGTACTCTAAGTATGATCCGAGCAGATGTGTTTTGAACTTTTTGAAGTTTCTGAAGTAGATATTGAGATGAACCAGACATAACTGAGTTACGAGAGTCCAGTCTTGAAAGTTACTAATGAACATACAAGTGTTCTAGTGGCATCAACTGAATGATATTTGCGAATGGAGCTGATGCGTCTCAGCTCAAGATATGCAGCCTTGCATATGTTCATGACATGTTGGTGCAACGTGAGAGTACTATCCAGAGTAACACCTAGATATCGTACTGACTGTGTGAATTTAATGTTGGTGTTACTGATATTTATTGTTTGAGGTAAAGGATGTGACTGAGAAATTCTTTGTGTTGTGATCATAGTGGCCTCAATTTTATCATCATCCATCTGCAGCTTGTTACATGTCATCCATGATTTCACATCAGAAATGCACCTCTCAACACCTTGGATGGTAGCATCAACTTCAGTTGGGTGGCTAGATTTGTATATTTGGGTGTAGTCAGCGTACAATTGATGAGACACTGGATGATGATATATGAGACTTGAGAGCGGCTGAGTGTATAGAATGAAGAGAACAGGTCCAAGAACATACCCATGTGGAACTCCACAACATAGATTAACTGGGCTGGAGTGTATTCCATTTGCAGACACAATTCGTGTCCTGTTGACCAAGCAGGACTTGAACCACAGTAAGGCTGTATCATGAATGCCAGATACATACTGGAGACGGTGAAGTAATATATCATGATCTATTGTGTCAAATGCTGCAGACAAATCAAGGAGTGTGAGGACTGTAATCATTCCGCTATCCAAAGCAGAGAGAATGTCATTAATTTTAGAAGAGTAGTTTCAGTACTGTGGCAAGGGCGATATGCAGATTGTACATGGCTAGAAAGACTGTTTGAATTTAGATGAGATACAAGCTGGGATAGAACAACCTTTTCTAAGATTTTTTATATGAATGGGAGATTAGAAACTGGGCGGTAGTTCTTTAAATCGTTATGGTCGAGTGTTGGTTTCTTCAGCAGAGGCTTTACAATGGCAGTTTTGAAAAATGATGAGAATTCCCCGGATGAGAGAGGTATTAATAACACCAGTTAGTGAAGGCAATACTGGATCTAAGCACTCAAGCAACAGTGATGATGGAACTGGATCAAGTTCACATGAATTTGGTGCACTCTTCATCACGATTGTAAATCCAGAGAGACAGGTTAAAATGCTGCTAATGGTTGCCGCTGAAATTCTGTATCCGAACTGTATGTGTTGTGTTGTCAAGCTTATCTCTAATGGTTTGTACTTTGTCACGTAAGAAATTTGCAAACAGGTCCGGAAGGCCGACTAGAGAGAAGGTAATTGGAAGTGGTGGACATTTGTTCCTTGACATTAGCTTGTTAGTAATCTCGAAGAGCTATTTGCAGCTGGAACTTTCCATGATGTTAGAACTGCAGTGGGCTGATTTTGCTGCATGGACTATGTTTGTTATGTTTTTCTTAACGGTTTCATAGATTTGCTTGTGAATGGTTAGTCTGGTGGAAAGCCAAACCCTCTCAGCTTTACGGCGGTCTCTTTTAGCAGTGCGAAGCTGGTCCCTAACACTGCTATACCATGGAGAACACTTTTGAATTGATACTCTGCACTTGGTGGCTGGGGCATGTTTGTCGAGCACTGAACTCAGGCAGTTATCGAGTTGTTCTGCTGTAGGAGGTAGGCAAGTTGTTAGGTTTGCTTGTATGTCATGCATTAGTTTGGTTCGATGAATGGGGAAGGAAGGCGGATCCGTGGACTTTGTGCTGTGGCAAGCAGCCCACTCACCCACCCAAGCATATAAGTGAAATTGAAATAGCCAGAATGTTTCATACGGTAAGTTTTCTTTTCAGGTAGATTATTACGACTCATAGGTCTTAAAATAAGTAATAAAAAAGACCGGACACCTAGACAGTTTTGAAGCATTGAACAAGTAATCTTTTTCCCTAAAATACAAAATGAAAAATGTATAAAAAAACATTACGGTATTGCAAATTAAATCCCAAATAATCATATAATTACTAACACAACTCCAAATGAATAAAGTTCTAAATAACTTGTATTCCAAACAATTTCCAACGCTTAAGCTATTGATTTGCCTGTAGTGGCATGTAATCTGTATTTTACAAATGCACCAATGTCCTGAATTGTTATGATGTGCCAATAATCTTTTGTCGAATCACAATAATGAAATCCAAAATTTCCTTGTTTGAATTTACTATCATTTCGAGTCAACGTCTCTTTCCAAGAATAATATAGACGAACATTTGTTTAATTTCAGCGAGGAATAATTTGAAATAAATAAGTTAGCCCATATAAAAACTGAACGTCGATTCTGCCTCAAGATCTTATAGCACGAATGACTAATTTTCCAGTAAACTAGACGTACATAGGACACAAACAAATAACCCGAATAAGGGTCAAAAGTTCTTTCCTAGAAAGATCTAACTTATAATTAGAAGATCTGTTACTAAAATTATAAGAAAGAACACGGTGAAGACAATATCCTTGACTCAGACCAAGTTAATATTTATCCTTGACTCAGGTAAAACTTAATGTTATTTACAAAACTGTTACTGATGTTAGAGATGGTCAGATACTAAATAGAGATGGTCAGATACTAAATAGAGATGGTCAGATACTAAATATAGCTTAAGATTACCCATATTAAAATAAAAAAATAAAAAAATAACAATGCAAATTGAATAAATATAACAGATTGTTAAAAATAGGATATTTTAAAAGTTGAAATGAGGGCCTCCATTGTAGATTCTAGTGCACATAATTATTGACTACTAGTTTCCGCCCTTGCACGCAGAAAGTACTTATTGTTTCATTACAAATCGAAGTTAGATTGATTATAACACTTTGTTTATTGATTGTGACCATGTAACTGCATGGGAGAGAGCAAGGTAGAAATTGTCCATTGCTCAATTTATTGTACCCATATAACTAACTTGGGAAGGGCACTGTATAAATTATTTATGACACCTTATCCTTTGGCCATATGACCTACTTCGGAAGTGCACAGTATATATTATTCATTTACACAATTTTGTTTTCACCCATGCAACTGACTTCGGAAGGGCACAGGACATTATTCATTACAACATTTACTGTGGCCATGTAGCTTACTCGGGAAGAGTAGAGTAGAAATTATTACACTATTTATTGCGATCATACGAACGACTTCAGAAGAACACACTATAAAGTATTAATTACACTATTTATTGTCATCATACGACTGACGTCGAAAGGGCACAATATAATATAATAATTACACTATTTATTGTGATCATACGACCGACTTCGGAAGAGCACACTATACATTATTAATTACAAGAATTACTGTGGTCAAACGACTAACTATGGAAGAGCCCAGTATAAATGTTTACTCCGTTTATTATGTAGCTGACTTGGGAAGAGACCAGTAGACACTATTCATTGTAACTGATCTTAACTAGTGGTACGGTCTTCATTGTAGACAAAGGTAACATGCCACCACAACATTTTTTGTTTTGTTAGTTTCTAAAACTGAATCAGATACTGAAAAAATCCAAAAAATATCTACATACACGTTGAATTGATAACATAAACATAACGTCAGTGACAGTTACTCAGTATCATCACTCAATCTGCACCATGGCATGTAACAAAGCGCATCTGCTGCTATCTGTCGATTTGCTATATTTGCATATTATCCCTACGTCAACCAGCTCCGTAGAGTATGTTATGAGAAGCAAAATCATTCCGAACACTAGACTGTTTTACTTGTTAATGTCAGTCTAATCTATGTATTAACTGAAAGTTTAAGTGAGTAAAAACTTCATAGAGACTGTGTTTTTGTACAATGTAAAATTGCCAATGCTTACTAGAGCTCTTCCGATGTCAGACCTTCAGTTACGGAAGTGTGTAGTTTTACACCTTTCTAGCCTGATAAACCAGCCTTCCATGACCACGCCACTCTGCGCCAAACTGATCATTTTTACAGCAGACAACAATTTCTCCTCTCGGTCTGTCAAATAACGAGTTTAATTTGTATGGCTTTAATTACTGGAATGATATCATATTGTTATATGTGCGCAATCTTTGTATCAGTTATATGAGTGCACGTAGTCTTTGCGCCATCAATACTTACTGGACTATACTCAGTCTTTGCACCGTCGATACTTTTAAGGCTGTACGTAGCCTTTGCACTATCGATACTAATAAGATTGTACGCAGTCTTGCACCATCAAAACTAAAAAGATGTACGCAGTCTTTGCACAGTCATTACTACTAAGACTGACGTAGTCTTTACGCCGTCAATAATAATAAGACTATACGTAGTCTTTACACCGTCAATATTAATAAGACTGTGCGCAGTCTTTGTGCCATCAATGCTAAAAGATGTATGCAGTCTTTGTGCCATCATTTACTAATAAGATTGGAAGCTGCGGTAGCTCAGTTGGCAGAGCGTCATATTCGTAATCCAAGAGTAATGAGTTCGATACCCGCCAATGCCAGCCCTTACTGTGTCCTTGGCAAAACTCAGCAGCCCAAAAAAGCCCAAAAGCAAAACTAAAAACAAAACAAAACAAAAAAGAAAAAAGAATACACCGCAATCGGAACGTCATATGCTATTTCTGCGGGACGATATTAGTAGTGAAAGGGGTCACCCTACGTACAATGGGAATTAGCATTACAGGGACCCCTGGGTCACTCTACGTACAATGGAAATTTAACATGGCGAAAAATCGTGGGTCACTCTACGTACAAGGGAATTTAACATGGCAATAAATCGTGGGTCACTCTACGTACAAGGGGAATTTAACATGGGATTTTTTTTTTTTAAATTTTAAAAATTTTTTTTTTAAAAAAAGGGGTAGGCAATGGAAAGGCTATCTCTTTTCGAGATATATGGGGGCCCTGAAAAGGGCCTTTGGGTTTTCTTCTGCTTCTAATTTCTTCTTTTCCTCCACCAACTTCTTATTTTATCTCCAACACTCTTTCTCTTCTTTTTATTCTCCTCCTCTTCTTTCTTCTCTTCCTCCTCTTCTTTCTTCCTCTTCTCATTTTCTTCTTCTTTTTCAATTTTTTCGTTCCATGTTCGTATTCTTATCTTTTCCTCTTAATCCTCCTTCTCCTCCTTTATTTCCTTCATCACACCACTAATCTTGTCCTTTGCTTTTCTTAAGTTGTTAATTTCCATCTTTACACGATGGGGACTATAGGAATAATGGTCTTCAACCAGTCTTATTAGCATCTGTTCCATTATTCCTAAGTTGTCTAAAACGTCTTGCAAGGTTTGTATTTTGTCCATTTGGTTTGACGCCATCTTCTTTTTATTCTTTGCAGAATGGTTTGAACGACGAACACTGTGGGTTCTTATACTTAAAGCGCGTACGTGAAGGAAAACATCCCCCTAAAAACATAAAATGGATCTTACCTAGATCATGACCAAACAACGCGCGGACGTGAAGGAAAACATCCCCTACTTTTTCATTTCATATAATATAACCCAAACTATACTCTCCACATTTGCTAAGAAACAATAAAGAAACCCATAATCTACTATTCGCACAAACATACCTTTACTCATACAAACACAAACACACAAACACATACCCTCACATTTTTTTAAAAAAGAGTTAGTGTTTATATACACACTACTCTACCTACACACATTGGCAAATTAATAGTTATTTCTTTTCTAGAGTATTGGGTAGCCCTGAAAAGGGCTGTTTTGTTTGGAACTTCATGGGCACCTGGTTAATGGTGGCACCTTCCAGGCCTGGCGCCACATACGCATCTTATCCCCCAGTTACTTTTTACCTTTTGGGGGGAGAGAGCAGAGGCAGGATATGTCGCTTCAGAATCCCAATTTTCGCTCTCTGGGATTTTGAAATTTTTTCTTCTCTCCTTTTCCTCCTCCTCTTCTTTGTTTCTTCTTTCCTCTTTATATCTTCTTTCTTCTTCTTCTTTATATCTTCTCTCCTCCTCTTCTTTGTTTCTTCTTTCCTCCTCTCTTATCCTTCCCTCCTCGACAATGGCTTCCGCGGCCAGTTCATTTAATATGCGCCTGGCATATTCCAGATGCACATGAAGCTCCAACAGTTTCTCAAGTCTCGTGTTCATTTTTTTTTGGTGTTGATCAATCAACAAGGGTAGCTGGACTGCCGAACGAGTTTCAATTTATACTGAAAGCGCGGACGTGATGGAAAACATCCCCCTAATAACATAAAATTGATCTTACCTAGATCATGACCAAAAAACAACAACGCGCGGACCTAAAAGAAACACTCGCTCACTTTTTTTATGCTACCCATCACTTCAATGGACTATCCACATACGCAAAGCAATCCAATCTAACCCCAAATCTACACCTCAAACAACCCAAAACAAAAAAAAAACAGACATCATTTTAATCCACTATCCACACCAACCTACTTTATCACTTACAAACACAAACACATACCCTCACATTTTTTAAAAAAGAGTTAGTGTTTATATTCACACTACTCTACCTTCACACATTGGCAAATTAATAGTTATTTCTTTTCTAGAGTATTGGGTAGCCCTGAAAAGGGCTGTTTTTTTTTGTTTTGCTATGGCATTCTTTTTTAGTTTCTAAGAATGCGATGTCCTCTGAGGATAGACTTTCTGGCGATAGGTCTGCTTCTTCGGAAAGAGAAGAAGAATTCTTTGGTGTCGATACGACAATCGACAAAGCCTCTGTCAGCTTCAGGTTGCTGCTGCTGCTGCTGTTGCTGTTGTTGTTGTTGCTGTTGCTGCTGTCCCTGAAGTCTGTACTTCTCTGTCCATTCTTCTTTCTCCCTGTTCATTTCTTCTCTGAAGAGCTCTTCTATCAGGTCTTCAGTGATTTTTAACATTCTCACATTCTCTATTTCTTCTGGCTTCGGTATCAGACTGTGTCTGACCCTATGCAAATTCACGTAGGCTTCGTTGAGCTTAGCTAGTTTGGAGCACATCTTCGTAGGAGGATGAGTCGACAATGGATGGTTAGACTTGAAACAACCCCCGGTTCTTAAAGTCAAAGCGCGGACGTGAAGGAAAACATCTCCACACGGTTTTCGAGCCGCAACGTTTAGTGAGTGTCATGAGAGGGATAGTAAGAAATGAAAGAGCATCAATCCAATATTCTTATAGCTAAACAAAAGACAAAGGCATTTTTTCCAAACACAACATTTTTTTATTCAAAAATCACTTAACACTAAACAACAACATTTCTAACATTTTTAACAATAATCCAACACTATAACATCAAACAATTTTTTTCAAATCACAAACATTTTTTCTCAATCTACAATTTACTTTGAACAGGGCTGACAACGTTGTGAATGAAATTGTGATTTCCATTGTTGGAAATCATTAGGCCATTGATGGACACTACGTTTCCTAGCTTGAGACAAAAGATAAGCATAATGGTCACAAAACCATCGATCTACTTTCACATCGTTTCTAGCAGAAGAACGAGGATCGAAATGAGTCACTAAATGTTCTAAGGAATAGCCCAGGCTGCGATGATGCAGAAAATACACACAGTACTGTCCACACACCAAGGAATCTGTGCCTTGTAATTTCACATTATTGAATCGGGTGGTTTGAGCATTTCTTCTCATAAAGTCGATGATATCGTCTTCCAAAGGGGGCAATCCGTACGAATCGAAATATTCCACACATCCTTCTTGAGGAAAGTAGACGGCTACCCAGTGGGTTCCTGGGAGATGACTGTCGTCCGTGTTGATCACGTAAGCTTGATGGTCTTTAGGTTTGCGATGAGGGAGTTCATCTTTAGCACAGACGACAGGATTCCAAGAAGCCGTATACGAACTGTGGTTCAAAAGGTAATAAAGTTCCCAGGTATCCATTTGTGTTTGTTTTCTTCTTCTTCTTCACAGGTAATAATACGTCGTCAATTCGATCCTGACTTTTTGCTTGAAAATGTCTGACGAATAAACGGTTATTCGTTCTGTTTCCTCACTCTGATTCAGGAGAGCTTCGATACGATGGATCTCTTGAGTGGTTAATGGTGGACAAGAATGTTCACGCAAGTCTTTATACCACTGGTGCAACACGTCTTTGTTCGAGATGAGACTCCAAGCTTCGTCCAGATACTCGTCCAATTTTTCTTCTTGACTTAACATCAGGCATTTATCGTGTTGAATTTGACTGGGATGATCGTTTTGACATCCATAGCAATTTTTCTTGATCAATTCCGTCATTTTGTCAACCAAGTGTTTGGCAAAACAGGAGACTAAATGGGCTTCTTGTTCTGGCCATCTCGACTTCATCATGATCACTTCTTCTTCCACAGTCTCCTCACATTTCATGTCCAAAGTTTCTCCACTAGGTAAAGAGGGATAACAGTCTTCCATGGCTTCTAATAATCTAGGATGACTTCTCTCAAACTGTTGATTTCTATGGTATTATCGAATTCTGCATACAGGATGACGTTCACTGTCTGTTTCAGTGCTTCTGCAAACTGAAGTTCCACACGAATCTGGCCGGATTTTATAGGGTGGAAATGTCCCTCGTCGCTGCCTTGGTCTGGAGTGAAATCGAAAGCCCACAAAGCATAGCCTCCTGCATAATCGTCGTACTCAATGCCGTGACTGGTGTTGGTTCCTAACTGGCCGGTGGCTTCGTACAGGGACAAGTATGATCTCAAGTAATTCATCTTCGTGGGACTAAAGTCAGGTTCGAAAGGTCGGGTACACAAGGTCTTGCCATCGCGACTGACTTCGACTTTCTTCACTAAAAAGTGTTGAAAGTTGAAAGGATTTTCTTTGAAGGCTCCGTTGAAGGCTGAATTCAGGACCATACCAAGGATTAAACGCTTGGGTAGCTGTCCTTGAAACAGATGATCTTCGATCATAGATTGCTGTCGAGCAGGAATGGTGAACGTTTTCACTTCCACACGTCGTATGGGATACTTGGCGGTCGTTCTGCTCAACGTTTGACTGATGTCGTTACCCACTTTGGGTAACACTTCCACGCGTCGTACGTAGAGTTTGGCCTCCTGGATTATGCTTTTAGGAGCCTTAGCAGGATCAGCAGCCTGCAAATGGAAAGCGGCACTGCTGAGATTCAGTCTCAAGCGGACATTCACCCCGTTCAGCAAATATTTCTCTTGCAACCACATGTCCAAATGCAAACGATCCATCAGTTCTAAACTTTTCTTGTTTAAGATTTTGTCTTCTCTTGCCTCAAAGCCGGAATTGCTTCCATCTATTGTGTCGAACTTGCCCGCTACGTCAGGTACCCACAGCACACAGGCATTGAGATGACTATCCTTGGCATCTGTTCCGTACGTCAAGAGATTTTCCAAGTAGGCACGGTAAGGGTATGTATCCATGCTGCTGCTGACTAGTTTGTTATTCAAGTACAAATCCACTGAGCTGAACAAGGAATGCATGAAATTGTTGACGGGAGCTATTTCGTCAGCGTCATCTACTCCACTATCATCTTTTTCTAGAACTTGGACTTTCAAGTACAAGTAACTGCTATTCAGATCGATGTAATCTTCGGGCTGTCCCTTGATTTCAAACTCGATGGGAGCGGAATCGGTCAGTGAGGAGACGGGATGAAATTCCACCCACTGAGATTCTTGCATGGTCATCATGGTGGGGGGCATGGCAAACAGATCCAGTTCCGTCTTGGAACAGGCGCAAGACTCTCGGTGCATCATTTTTTGTTGTTGCTGTGTCTCAATAATCGAAAACGTCTAAGTCTCGAACGGTTCTTCTTTTCTTGGCCTTTCTAGCTTGAAGTCTGGTGAAAGGGTGTTTTCTTCGTCGTCTCTTTCTGCCTTGTCCTTGCTGAATGCTTGACTCGGTAGCGTGCAGGGCATTTATAGGTGTCTCTCGTCGGCCCAAAATGTCTTTTCCCGTTTGCAGCAAGACATTTTTGCCTGCCCTCATGAAGGCTTCTTTAGGGTTTTGTTTGTCGATGATGACATTTTGGAGAAATTCTTTGCCTTGTGTCAGTGCCGCATCTTTCAAGGCGTGCAATCCTCGTGTCACCATCGGTTTCAACACTGGGGCCACCGAACGAAAGGCCGATTTTAACATGTCTCCTAAACCGTGTCCTCGTTGTCGAGCCACCCCTTGGTACACTGGATACATGACTTACTTACGAGTCGTGAGAGAACCGTTTTCGAAAATGGAGTTTCACCGTGACTTTTCCTTTGGTGAATGGAATATTTTGTCCCAAATCTCCTTTTATAGTAATGTTGACCGTGTCCAAATACGACTTGCTGACAGGTAAATAGTGAGGATGGACAAATTCGCGGTGGACGTGATAAGTGTTTCCACCTTCCTCGTCAGCGTTTGTGGCAGAATCCACTTTGAAAGGAATGACACGCAGTAACGGCACGGAGGTGTGTCCCACCACGTTGTATTCCACCACATCGGAGTACACGAAGATCAAATTCAGTCCTTGGTTCAGTTCTACCGGGAAACGAAAATACTTGGCAAAAGAGTCGTTGTCATAAATGACTGGTAATTCGGGGCTTTTTTTTTGTTCTCCTATCTTCCTCAGCTCCGTGTCACCGCCCAATATGTCAAACAATTCGGGACAAAATAAGAAAGACATGAATTTTTTGGACCCCTCAGAAAATTTCATCAGAAAGCGACGAGCTATTTTGTGGTATTCCAGGGTGACACTTTTTTGGACATTCCCCAAAGCTTTATGGAACACGCCATTAAACTTGGAGGCTATGGCGCTGACCAAATGATGACCACTGAAATAATAGCCTGGGGGAATCAACAAGTTGTAGGTCCACGTTTTAGTTTTCTCATCATAGGTTTTATTGCTATATGTGCCAATCTTATCCAACTCATCTTGCAATTGTTTGTCATGAACTTCTACCTTAAAATAATTTTGATTGGGAATGACATTGTGGACTTGGGTTGGGTGAATCATTTCCACTAAAGCCACTTCCCAATGGGCTTCGTGATCTAAGGGGATGGCTTGAGGTAATTTGGCCGTGTAACAGCACAACGTGTTGTTGGGAAACACCTCCATGGAACTGTCACTGGGTAAGGTTAAGTAAAATTGATTTTGGTGACTCATAATTCCAGAGTTCTGTGGCTGTCCGAGGGAATATTAGTGGATGTCAGAGGTGTGTCTCCGCCCAAAATGGGGTTCTGGTTGTGGTTGTTGTTGTTGTTGGAGTGGTGACTGGCACTGGCACTGGACACAACGTTCCCGTTCGAGGAGAATTTCAGGGAGGGATTGGGAAGCAGGTAACCGATGCAACTGTTCAATAAAATGGTCCACAATTGTTTGTCTCCTTGTTGCAAACTCAAATTGGCAATGGCTGCCCCGATGACACAATACACCACGAAGATTTGGCAGAAAAAGACGATTTGCGTTTTAGGCACACGTTCTCCGCACCACACCCACAAGGGTTGTTTTTGTAAATCTTGCACAGAAGAACTAGGGGAAGAAGGAGTGGTCGACGTAGCTGCGTCTGATGTGTGAAAGGGCATGATGGTCACTTCTTCTTTTTATAGTCGATGACTTGCGAAGCGTCGATCCAAGAATCGAAACTGGGTGGATATCCTTTCCAACGTACTTTGACTTCTTTGACACGTCGTTTGCCCACTTTACGGGTTCTGCGTTCGAGAATGCTTTCGATGTCGTACACGTCGTCTTCTTTTTTGGTGACACGTTGTAACTCGGGCAAATAAAACGTTCCTTTGAGCACTTCTCCGTTCATGTCTTCCAATTTATAGACGGCAGGATGACGGCCATGCACTCGTCCAGTGACGCGAAACAATTCGGTCGTCCAGTTAGGTAAGTAACCTTTGTCGAAAGTGCGTTTGGTTTTGCCAATGCGCACCCAATCTCCTACGGTCAACTCTCCACTTTTCTCGGGGACAGCCCTCGTCGGGGACGTACCGAACAGACGCTCAAACACCAGCACTTCGTTGTCGGGAGTCACGTCTTGCGGGGCACGTCCGATGCTTCGATGGTAAGATTGGTTGTACGCTTGCACCAGGTGCGGTAAGATGTCGATGTACTTCAGAGTGTGGTGATGCGTAAAATATTTCCACATGCGTTCTTTCAAAGTACGTTGAAAACGTTCCACGATGCTGGCTTTGGTTTCGGGATTCTCGGTGGTAAAAAAATGAATGTCACGTTTCTTTAATTCTTTTTGGAAAGCTTGGTTCAGAAATTCGGTGCCTTTGTCCGTTTGCCATCGAAGAGGGTGACGACCGCTTTGTTTCAACACCCGTTGTAGGGCTCGCACTAACTCGCTGCTCGATTTGGAAGTCAAGGGCACGACCCAGGCAAATTTGGAAAAGACGTCGATGACACAAAACAAATATTTGTAGCCACGATTGTAGCTGGCCAAATGAGAGACATCGGCTAAATCGGCTTGCCATTGATGATCGATGCCTTCCACTCGGGTGCGACTTCTGGCAAACTTGCGTCGAATGGGTTTGTGTAAAGTGTAGGTAGCTTGTTCTTGTAACCATCGTTGCACTTGAGGTAAACGGAGACTTTTCAGTCGAGTTTTGGCAGCACGATACAATTTTTGAACTCCTGCGTAACCTGCAGGATGCGAGGGATCGTAGTAAATGCTGGCTAAGACTTTTTCCATTTTTTTTGTGTGTTGGTTGGTGTGTTAATAAGGCACCCACTCTTGGAAGAGGCTACTCTTTTTCTCTTGGGGTATTTTCTTGGATTGCAATGCTTTGCGTGTGCGACCAGCAATAGGTGTCGAAGAGGAGGAGGATGTCTGAGCGGGGGATATCGGTTCTTGTTTCACTTCTGTCTTCACTTCTGTCTTCACTTTCTTTTTCTCTTGTGAGGAAGAAGGGGTGGCCATCATCTTTTTAATCCATCCAATTCTGGAGGTAGGTGGTGTTGTTAACTTGCGTACTTTTTCTGGTGGAGTTTGAAACCCTTCCTCTTCTTCTCCTTTTTCTGTCTTGACCACTGGTACTGGTACTGGTACTGGTGATGGTGCTGGACTTTTCATCAAGGTCTTAAAATCTTTCAGAGTGGGTAGAGCTGTTTCGTCTAAAGCTTTCTGGTGAAAGAGTTGCAGTCGTTGCAAGAGTTGACCGTACTTTTGCGATTTTTCTGTTTCGGACAAATCTTGGCGATTCATCAAGGACTGCAATTCGTGTTGTAACTGGGACATCTCGCTCAAATTGGGATTGGGAGGTAAATGCGGGGTGCGTTGTTCTTGCCACCGATGGTATTCCATCCATCGTTTGTAAGGCACTAAAGCTAGTTTTCGTCCTTCCATGGGGTTGTCAGGGGTCGATTCTGAGATCTTGGGACTTTCGAGGGCCTTTTTATCTTGCTCCTACCAGTCCTCCCAACATGGTTCCCAAGACTCCTTTCAGTATGGGACCTAACAAGAGAGGCAAAATGCCTCCACGTTGGACCAACATCTTCTTTTTTTGACGAATGGGAATTTTCTTTTGAACCATTTGGCGAAGAACGTGACGATGTTTGCCTAAGCATTGTTTCTGATGTTTGGACAAAGGGATCGTGCCTTTCAAAACGTTCAAACAACATTCGCACACGGTATCGATGACCTCTTTGGAGGCCGTTTGAATGAGTTTTTTTCGTAGGGGTGGAGAAGCTTTGGACAGGACAGATAACAGGTCCCCATGTTTGGCTAAACGTGGTGGCAGTCCTTTCCTTTTCTTTCCTTGGGGTTTTCTGGAGGGTGACATCTTTGAGTCTTTAGGAGCACCTAAAAACACTGATACCCTACTCGGTCACAGGCCTTTTTTATACTGGAACACGTCGCCACTGATTGTCTTTACGTCGTATCAGTTTGAGGACAGGCATGACACGTCGTGCAGGGGTACGTAACGGACTAAATCGAGCCAGTTCTTGCTTGGACAAATCCAGTAAACTTTGTAACATGCCCGATCTTTCATGGACTTTGATTTTGGGAGAAGGTACTTTGTGAGCAGCAGCCACTGCCGCTAAATTGGAGGGTCCTGCTACTGGGAAAGTTCTTTTGGGGGTCATCAACGGAGAAGTTCTTGGTGTGATCAACGTCTCCAAGTACTCTTCAGTTCTGGGTGTCATTAACGGAGAAGTGGACAAATGTGAGGCTGCCGGAGACGCAGTCACCGCTGTGGCAGGTCGTGGTTTGCGAGTGTAAGGTTGCGTCCTGGCCGAAGTGCCTCTCTTGCGACTAGTTTTCTTCTGTGGACTTTTCTTTTTCTGAGGACTTTTTCTCTGTTTCTTTTTCTGGGGGCTTCTTTTCTTTTTCCGGGGTGGTGGTGTCTGGTAAGAGGAGGGTCCTGCAACTGGAGAAGTTATTTTTCTTGGGGACCTGGTCTTTTTCTTTTTCTTCTTGGGGCTTCGTTGGACTTTTGTCTTGGGGATAACTTTGGGGGCATTAGGATCCCATCTTAAGAGTGAGCGAATGATGACCCCTCCTAGAGTACCGCTCCCTCCAGGTTTCAAAATGATTTGTTTTTTGGTTTGAGTGTCAATGCGGGGATCGGCCAGTTGGACCAAAGCGACTTTGTTTCGATCGAAAAAGCGTTTGGTTTGATGAGGAATCTAAATGATTCCTTGGAGTAATTGACGTGCCGTCACCGTGAACCATCGTAAGACTTCTTTGAGACTAGCTTCTAAGACACGGGCTCGTGTTTGTGGATTTTTTTCTCGACTGATGCCATACAAGGCACGAATCAATTTGACGGGAAGATGCGACTGAAGGGACGTCATGTTCACACTGTGTGAGACAGACGAAAAAGGGTCTGAGGTTTTTATAGATTTTTTTCATGGGGAGTGAAATGAAGTCGAGGACGGAGACGTGTACAGGACAGGCCCTCCGTCTTGGCACCAGTGGTGAAACAAGTGGGTACGAAATCGCAAATCCTCGGGAGTCGTAGGTTTCAAATCGACGAGTAAATAGGCGTGTGGCGTTTGAGTGGCATCGTCGTACGCCTGAGTCAGCCAAGGCGTTCCTAACTGTTTGGCTAAGACTTGCACTTGCGATTTATCTCGAGGGCTTTTAAACAAGACCACGTAATGCGCATTGAGACTGATGGTGCGATGGGCTTTACTTTGTTGAAACAAATTTTGGGTGATGTAAATGACACTGGCATTACGGTGATGCCCTTTGCGCGTGAACCACAATTTAATTTCTTCTTCGTCTTCTCCTAACATGTCGTCGAAAATGACCAAATGGGTTTGACGGGAGTCAGAGACGATGCCGTCGTCTTCTTTAGGAATGCCTTCCATAAACACGATGGAATCGCCTTGACTTTCTCGCAAGAGGCTGTACGCCGATTGCCACTCTTTGTAACACCACACGATCCGTTGAGGGGGCCGATCGATCAAATGATGTTTATGTTCGATCAAACGTTTGACGAATTCGGTTTTGCCTGAACCGCTAGGTCCAGCAATGAGCATGTTAAAGGGATGGCGAAGATACAAAGCCTCCCAACTGGCACGATCTAAGTGTTCGTCGATGACTTTGACAGTAGAGGAAGAGGGAGCAGAGACAGCAGAGGTAGCCATGGTATGAGAAATGTCATTTGTGACACGAAAAAACAAACAAGACAAGAGTTTATATACTTTTTCAGAACACGTTTATTGAATGTTTCAAATATGAACACGAAAGACAAAAATACATACAACCCAAATAGTGATGTACAGGAATATAAAACACAGCAAAGCGATCAAAGTGGAATATAAACAAGTGTCTGTACAACATGTTTTGGGTAACCAAGATGTCCTAGGGACGGTGTGTAATGTTCTTACAGTCTCTACATGAGGTATTGTCACACAAGTGTCCTCCCGGAATGACCTTTCAGGAATGTCCATGACAGTCCTGTCCTGAAGCGAGTGGTTGTTCTCGGTGACGGGTTCTTCTGGCACCGTCACTAACACAGGTTGAAAAGTAACTTTTTTCCTTGAACAACTCTTGTGCATACTGGGCCACTTCTTGGGTCCAAGCCTCAAAACCCCCCTTTTTCCAGTCACGAACATCTGTCCAATGAGGGTGTAAGTCACAAGCTACACACACATCGTCATACACGTCCTGGGTAGCTAAAAGTTGACGAATCTTTTTTTCCTGTTGAGGTCGAGAAGTATCCAGATGAAACCGCAAGGCTTTGAGCAAAAGGAGTTTTTCGTGACCATTTAAGGCCATGGAGGTGGTAAGTACTGATCGTAAAGAGTCCACAAAGAATCGGCTGGTAAACGAAATCCCAGAAAACAAGTCACTAAGACACACACCACTTGTCGTCCCAAATTGAATGGATAAAGTTCTTGTAATAATCGATGGTAATGATCCACGGTTTGAATATGGTCATTGAGTTCCTTCCACGGAATCTGTTGGATTACATACGACATAAGTCGTGGCATAGCTGCCTGTTTTTATAGTCTCTTTGTTTCGAAAAGAATACACGTACTTTCTAGCCAGTGATCTTCGTTCTCCAGTGGGGAATGTAAATCTTGCATACTGTAACCGAAACGTCAGAGTTCGATTAGAAGTTTCCTCTTCCGCTAAGTAGATTCCACGTAACAAATGTTGGTAATCCTTTACCTCGTCTTCCTCAATGGGTTGCTCTAGGTGAATCTCGAAGTAACCAAAATGATCAACACGTGAATCATCGGGGGCCTGGAAGTATTGAACAAGGTCTGACCACTGAAACAATTTCTGACGAATCAGTTCTCTTATACCCTTCAGGTACCAGTGGTTAAAGATCTGGTGACGTAACGGATGCAGTTGTTCTTTACGTTTCACTTGTATTTTCACCAGCTCTCGGTAAATGCGTTCTCTCAACTCCACAGGCAAAGCACGAATGTTCTCTAGCAAAGTATCCATGAATAGGTCATACTAAATCCTCTTTGGTCTGACACAAGAAATGTACTCTTTGCACAAACATGGTTTCACTTCAGTGTCGAATTTAAATCGTTGAGTCACTAATCTACACATTACAATTCGTTCAGAAGTTTCCTCTTTCACTAAGTTGACATTGTGTTCAAGATGTTGGTAATTCGTTAACTCTTCCTCTGGAATTCGATGCAGTACGTTTACAATGATGTAACTACAATCGTCCATACCAAACCAATCCTTTTTAAAACTAGAGGATCGTTGATCAATGTCTGTCCGATGGAACACTTTCAATTGAATCAATCCTTGTATAGCCTTCAGGTACCAGTGGTTCAAACACCGGTGACGTAACGGATGCAATTGTTCTTTACGTTTCACTTGTATTTTGACCAGTTCTCGATAAATGCGTTCTCTCAACTCCACAGGCAAAGCACAAATGTTCTCTTGTAAAGTATCCATGAACAGATTATTATGGTAAGAAGTTACTTCAATGTCTCGGTCCCACTAAGGGTAAGTAATGACAATTCGGTGACCATCGAGCATGTTCTACGTAGGCCGAATCTTGCGGTTCCCAGTGGTGAAGTGACACACCGCAACTGAAGCACTTGACTTTATCTCCTTCGCCCAAGTAGAAAAATCCGGCTCTGGCTAATTCTTCGGGGGTCGGTCCTCCCAGATACTTTGGCCATTTTCCTTTGAACGATTGAAGACGATTTTCAAAGTCGCAGTATTCCGACAAACGCACAGGAAACGAATATTCGTTTTTCACAGGTTCGTTTCGATGAGGGTTGGGTGACATGAACAGGAGTTTGCTCAGGGCTGGATGACATCCGTAGGGAGGTAAACGTGAAGGTCGACATTCCCCTTTAAACCCGGTAAAATGTCTAAGAGGACGAGCGGCATCGCTTTCGCATCCCTCAGGTTTGACACGCACAGCATCACTTTCCATGATAGGGGCAGTGAGAACAAAGTTCCCATGATGCTTTACGGCATCGCTCAGGTCACAAGGTACAGCATCGTATCCATCGCAAGGCTCACAATCGCACTCGTCTGCAAACTCCGTTACGCAATTACAATGGTAACCACATGGACAATCGCAGTTTCCTTCCGGACATTTTCCGTCGCAATGCCTGGGTCTTATCCATCCAATATTAGTCACACTAGAGGAAGATACAACTTTTTTACAATCCCCAAACTGGAACGATGCCTCTTTCAAAGTATTCATCTTGTTCGCTCGGTCTTGGTAGTCACAATGAACTATCGATCTTGCCTAGGGTTCCTTTTTTATATACAGACCAATACCGACGTGACCGTACGGTAAGGTGAAATGATTGGGAAGTCGAACTCGCTTCTGGTATACAATTTGATAGACTTTTTCCAAGGGTCGACTGACGATGTGGTGAGTGGGTAAACGTACAATCTTGTTCGGTTGATAGGTGGTCACTTTAAAGTTTCCATCCTGTCCCGATTGCAAGGCTTCTTTCAATACCCCAAAGTTGACCACTCGACTGGTACGATAATTCAGAGTCAGTCCTTTCACTTTGCACGTCGTGTGCACTTCTCCTTGTTTGTCCCGGTATTCGTAGCCGTAATTTTTGGGACCGCCACTGACGAAACTTAGAATCTTGTCGTCGGGATGCTCGTCTGTCCAGGCTCCTAAACGGTCTCCTTCGATGTTAGGGTGATGTTGAATCGGGTGATGGATGTAAATGCAGCTGTCCGTGTCAAAGTACAGGACGCGTTCCCCTAACAGTTCTAAAGCTTCGTACAATTTTAAGCGAGCATGGGCTGTCACGTAAGCCGCAATGATGACATTTCCAAAAGGGTCGTCTTGTACAAAGTCCAGATCTTCTTCGTAATTGACCAAGATCAAATTCTCTCGAACGACGTCCACGTGTTTCATGTATTTGGTTTTGTCGTGAATCATCTGGAAGTAGCGGGAAGGTTCAGTCAAATATTCCGTCTTGGGTAAACATGGTCGTTGTGCCATTTTACCCCACAAGCAATTTAACATCACTTTGGCAAACGATCGCCTGCCTTCGTTTTTCTCGATGTGGTCTAAAGTGATGCCTTCTTGTTCGTAGTATTTCTCTTTGAATTGTATTTGGTCTTCGGGAGTGTGACACCAGGAAGGATAGCCGCTGGCTTCTTGCTTCAGTTTCAAAAAGGCATCCACGTAGTCGGCGAAAATGCCTTTCTGACTGGGGTCACCCTTGCGGTATTGTTGTGTCTTGGGAAAGTGGCAAATTTCGTACACTTCTAACAGTTGATATCCCATGTCCAGAGCTTTGAACAATTCTACGCTGACCCAGGTTCCCGTCAAGGCCCGTTCTTCTTGGGTGTGCTGACAAGGCTGGTCTTGGTTGCACGTTTCGGCACAAGTACGGCACAAGGGAAACATTAGTTTGCCTTGACAATGGTGAGGTAAGACGGGATGGTATAGGTTCGTGGGAGGCAAAACTTTACACTTGATCAAGCCTTCGTATTGTCGAATGTTTTTCAGGTCGATGTGTTCAGTTAACAATTGTGGGTGCCCTACAGGAAAGCGACAATATTTGCACACGTAGGGATACAGCGAACACACGTCCAAGTATTTGATTTCTTCTCCTTTCTCTTCGTCGGCTTGGTACAGCAAACAGGTGGCATTGGTCCTTCCTCCGTACAAACTATCCCTCGGGTTCAGCGGGTCCATGAACTGGTAACTTTCCACGAGGCGTTTAAACTCGGGATCGGTTTTCATACGGTGATCGTACTCGTGTTCCCACATTTCCACCACTTGGTATCCTTGCTGTTCTAACTTTAGGCGTCGCTGACAAGTGTCCTGGTACAAGTCTTCCATGGTTCGTTGCAAAAACTGATTTTTAGTGCCACGGTCAGGGTAACAGACAGGACATCCGTGAAATAAGCAACCGTTAAACTCGTACACGATCTTGGGGTTTTCTAAGTCCCAGCCATCGACCGAATGCGTTCCGATGGTCTTTTCGCCCCCTCCGTTGCGGGCATGCTGAATCCACTTGTCTTCCTTGTCGCACAAGTAATGTAACCAGCGTAGGGCTTTGACCGAGTATTGACGCTTGACATAGTGGGTCGTTTGAGGGCTGATGACAGCCACGGTCTTTTCAGGCATGAATCGTTGTCGATACACTAAGGAACACGCTTTGGCAATGGTGCAAGCTTCTTTCAAAGGATCGACCCCTCCGTGTTCCATGAACAGTTCTCGAAATTTTCCACAGCAACGCCGTAAAATGTCCACGTCGGAACGACAATACTTTAGCATTTCTTCCTGAAAGTCGAAAGGGTCCGAGGCGTGAATCTGGTACCAAGTGTAGAAAGCTTCTCGTTGTTCGGTACGCATGTTGTCGGGTCGTAATAGTGAGCCTCGGGCAAATGGGGTAGAACGGCGTGTTGATTGGCTTCCGTATTGAAAAAGTGTGGAAAATACCCTTTAGCCATTTCTGTCATTCCAAACGTTTTAGGCATTCGACTCAAAGGCATGGCCAAATAGCTCATCGAATCTTTAAACTGCACTTGTCCCACTTGCATGAAAATGATTTTGGCTCCGTTCAAAGTCACTTTAGGACGTTCGGTGCCATGTTCCGTATAGTATCTGAGAAGAAACTGTCCATCGTATCCGGAGAAATTGTGAGCCATCACCGTGGCATGACGATGACAATCTCCGTAACGTTCGATGTCCTCTTGGCTCCACGTCTTGTCGACGGGGTCTAAGACCCATTGGGCAAAATCGGCTAACGTGTTTGGTCCCCGAAAGATTTTTTCACGCCCTCCGGGAATCTTGCTGCAGTGAGGGCAATGACTGAAGATAGGTTCTTGAATGCACTTTTCGCACGCTCGATGAGCCACGCAGAAATTAGGAATGTGAATGCCAGTCTCTTGCATGCATTCGAAATCGAAAAACATGAAATTGCCTTTCTTCTTGTGACCGTCTTCTTTCTCTGGTGGGGGTTGGTATTTTTGCACGTAACATTCGTGTTCCAAGTCCACGATGTGGTGACAAATGTGACATTTTTTCTTTCCTGAACATACGTGTGCCTTGGTATTATTGGTACGTATGACTTGTCCACACGCGGGGCACAATCTCAGCAGTTGACAAGCGCATTTCTTCTGTGAACCTTGCGTCTTCAAATGTTGTTGGTAACAGGTAGGGCTGACAAACGTGCGCAGACAAGTGGAACAAGGCACTGGTTCTTCGCTCAGACAGGGTGGAGAGGCCAAACATCCTGAGCATTTCCATCCACAATGTTTGTGTTGCTCTCGATTATTATAACCATAGTCACATTTCTCACAATAATAAACATATCCCAGGAATCCAGTGATACTGGTAATGGTATCGAAATGGTCATCGTGATGATAAAGGTGAATGTATTTTCCGTCCTTAAAATCTTGGCCTCGAAACAATAGAGGCCCGCGCATTTCTTGAGGGTGCACTTTCAAGGTGTATCGTGGAGCTAGGACATCTTGCAATTTTTGCATCTCGGGAATGCCACAGGGTGTGTCTTTGGGCAGTCCGGCTTGTTGTAACAGGAGTTCTGCTTCGTTTCGTTGTTTGGCTCGGTCGGAACGTTGAATAGTGTTCCAGGTTCTTTTCCATTCTACCGTGTCGTTCTTGTTGGCATAGGTTCGTCCCACCACGATGGCACGGGCTAAACACATCTGGTCATGAGGGTGGTTAATTCGGACGAGACTCGTTTTGGTGTTGCGAAGGTCGTCCACCAATAACATCTTTTTGCGTCCTGTCCCTTGAGGAGGAGAGACGTGGGTCATGTCCAGTGTGGCTTTACCATCGGTGATGTCAAACTGATCATTAGATTGTTGTACGTGTTGAATCTTGTCCATGACTTTGGAAGCAGTCAATTCTGCAGGGGTGCTAAACTCGATCCAAACAGGGGATTTCAAACCGTCGTGTTGTATGGAAAGTCTCAAGCGATCGTCTTCTTTGGGTTGACATTGTCGCTTGAGTGCAGTGAGCAAAGAATCCCACACCTCAGTGATGAACACTTCTGCTTTCTCTAACGGCACTTCAGCCTTGAAATCTTTAAACTTCACCGTGTATTTGTAAGCCGTGGTTCTAAATTTTCTAGAGGAGCGCTTTTCCGTCTCTCGAATGGAATAGTACTTTTCAGGGTTGACAAAGGGTGGTGAACTTGGTTTAGAGGGTTCGGATTCTGGTTCACTCATGTCCTCTTCAAAATCACTGGCATGAATTTGTGCCAAGATTTCAGCCCTGGTACGAGGCGATAGATCACGTTTCTGCCTCTTACTTTCTTCTTCTTTCTTCTCGAATGAATGGGATCGTTTCATCTTGAAAGCAAAAAGTCAAATGACTCAAGTTCAAACACCATAAACTACTTTATAGTCATAGCAGACCAGCGTATATAAAAGGGTGTGTGTCTTGTCCTTTCACTATTCATTTCACTCTCAAGCCGAGCACAACGATGGAAGAGACTAACCAGATGGAACGTTTCGTCAGAGCTTTGCGAGGGGTCATTAGAAAATTCTCTTCAGACCAGCCTACGGACTACTCTCCTTCCTTTAGAGATAAAAGTCAAGATACTTGCTATATCTGTCAGAAGAAAGGGCATTGGTCTTCAGAGTGTCCAGACCGTCAAAAAAGAACAAAAACAGGGGCTAAGAAAGACAAAAGTCAAGATACCTGTTATTATTGTAAAGAAAAAGGACATTGGTCTCCAGATTGCCCAAAAAAGAAACAAGAGGAATCAGAAGAAAAGAGGAATTCTTCAGAAGAAGAGAGGGATTCTTCAGAGGAAGAGAGGGATTCTTCTGAGGAAGAAAGAAGACAGGTGAAGAAAAAGAAACAGGAGAAAAAAAGAAAGAGGGAAGAAAGCGAGGAGGAAGAAGAAGAGGAAAAGAGTGTGACGGTGAAAAAATTCAAAAAACAGAGAGACTAAACAAGGAGACAGAAGAAGACAATGAACTTTTAAATTAAAGTGCTGTGTTGTGAATTGTGAATTGGATTGTAAAAAATGGAGAAAAGAATAAATGAATGATATAAGGTAAGAGTCATTGAGTTTTGATTTTAAAATAAGAAGCTACACTCACGCACTCATACACAGACACGTACTATAAGGGTAAAATGGGTGAGTTTTTTTTTTTGAGTTATTGGCAAATTGAAATTGTATTTCTTTTCGAGAAATGTGGGTGGCCCTGAAAAGGGCCTTTTTTCTTCATGGTGTAGGGGTGAGTTTAAGCAATCAATTTTAACTGCCTTAAGCCTTTGCCACGGCCAAGGCCTACTTCTGGACTGCGTAATGTTGATGATGATTGGGTTGAAATCACTAAGGGTGGTACGGTAGGCTTAGTCACAGGGTTGACATGTTTGGCTCGGGAAGGTCGTATTCTCTTCGGTCGTGATAAAGAAGTCTGATACATTTGTTTCAGACTTCTTAACTCCGCTAAAATGTCCAACAGTACCGTGACCGTTTGATTTTCACCCTCTTGTTTCTTTGCTGCTACTTCTTCTTGCTGTTGTCTTTTTCTTACCTCTTCTTCTTGTTGCTGTTGCTGTAGGAGAAAAGCCTGTTCCGCTTCCTTTTGTCGTTGTATAAATTTCTCCAATTCTTCTTTCTGTCTCTGTCTAAAATTTTCCACCTGCGGTAATGAAGAAGGTAACGAAGGTTCCGGAACAAATTCTTGCGAGGAGAGAAAATCCACAAAATCCCAATTCACCTCTTCTGAAAGTAAGTCCGGGTTCCCTTGGGCGGTCTCCCCTGTTTGTGCACCCCATTGGATCGTTTTCTGAGTTTCCGTCATGTTGAATCACTGTCGCATAGATTGACTGCACACAAGCGCTAGCGAATCTATATAGACTACGTGACGTCACAGACTGCTCTCTTCGGATTGGATGCGGGCTGACTGAATTCTGTAACGCGTGTTCGGATTGGTGAATGAACTCAATCCGTTTCAATCCTTTCTGTCCCTAAAAATAAGCGCCGTTCACTGCATTGATTCACCTATTCTCGGAGCCTCAACATGTGGACCGACGTTGAATCTTCAACCCTTGTGTCAACAATGATGTTCAGGACGGACATGCTCATGTATGTCCGATTCAAGTGGACCGTTGTCCACAGGACCAACAGCAGCCTGTGGATAAGAAGAGTCTATATAGAGAGACAAGGTTGCCTCAAGAGGACTCTGATGTATGGCCCTGCTGTAAGACGAAGTTTGAGGAAAAGAAGATGTCGCAAATGCCCTTTATGTTAAGGGCATATTAACATAAACCAAAGGCCCTTTTCAGGGCCAGCCATATATCTCGAAAAGAGATAGCCTTTCCATTGCCTACCCCTTTTTTTAAAAAAATTTTTTTTTAAATTAAAAAAAAAAAAATCCCATGTTAAATTCCCCTTGTACGTAGAGTGACCCACGATTTATTGCCATGTTAAATTCCCCTTGTACGTAGAGTGACCCACGATTTTTCGCCATGTTAAATTTCCATTGTACGTAGAGTGACCCAGGGGTCCCTGTAATGCTAATTCCCATTGTACGTAGGGTGACCCCTTTCACTACTGATATTATGCCGCAAATATAATCCGGCGCAGTAATCTACAGACAATTCATACATTTCATTTGCCATAAATTTCTTGCAGAAAAAGAATCCGCAATCTATTCAGGCTGCCTAGGATATTCCTACAGTTGGATTGACCAAGAAGATGCAATTGAAGGTACGATTCATTCGCAAGTTTTAGGTCAACATTGCTTCATAACAGGCGAGGTATTTCAAATGGCAGCAGTCGAAACACATTGGAAGTGTAATCGCTAGGACTGACCTTCATTTAGCGAATCGTAGACTGTTTATCTGTAATAAAATGCGAACCTTTAATTTGCCTCAAAGGCTTATTAGAAACTGAGAGCAAAAGTAAAACACTTTGCATCAACTCTTGTATTTTTTTATTGTTTGAAAACAACATGACGTTGTGCATGGTTTACCTGATGAAATAGGTAAAGAATATGTGCATATTTTGTCAAACGTTTTCAACAACAACAACAACAACAACAACAAAAGCAACAACGATCAAAAAAATATATTTTAAAGAAGATAATACATATTTTTTCACGTAGGATATAATGTATATACACATTCTTTGAAATCAAGAATAACTGCTACATTCAATGTGCACGTCTAGACTTATGACCTGAATATTAATCATGCATCAAATTCGTTCTGAATTGGGAAGATAGATTTTCTGTGTTTAAAACTCAATTTTTAATCGATTAAATTGAGGCGCAGCATGGGTGGAGTGCAACACCATTATAGACAGTCAATAAAATATTATTCATTATATAATATTTCTCCAAGTTTCAAGAATGCAAACATAACGCACAACTTCGAAGTACAGAAATAATTGAACAGTAATATGCTTTAAACATTGTTCTACAGTTTGGTGTTAAATATAAAATCATTCTTCTACAGTCTGGAGTTAAATATAAAACATTGCGGAACAGTTTAGTGTTCAATGTCCAACAGTTTGGAACACTTTAGTGTTACAAATCCAAACATTGCGGAAAAGTTTGGTGTCAAATATCCAAACACTGTGGAAAAGTTTGGTGTTAAATATAAAAACATCGTGGAACAGTTTAGTGTTCAATATTCAACAGTTTGGAACACTTTAGTTTTAAAAATCCAAACATTGCGGAACAGTTTGGTGTTAAATATCCAAACATTGTGGAAAAGTTTGGTGTTAAATATCCAAACATTCTGGAACAGCTTGATGTTAAATATTCAAACGTTGTGGAATAGTTTGGTGTTAAGTATCCAAACATTGTGGAAAAGTTTGCTGTTAAATACTCAAACATTGTGGAACAGTATGGTGTTAAATATCTAAACATTCTGGAGAAGCTTGGTGTTAAATATTCAAACATTGTGGAACAGTCTGGTGTTAAAAATCCAAACAGTCTGGAACAGTTTGGTGTTAAATATCCAAACATTATTACATGTTAATTTTTTCTCCGTTAACTTTTACATTGTGAGAATCGTCCAAAATTAAACGATACTGAACTCGCGTGCAAATACACATATTGCATTCACGTGCATAAAGGAACTACTTTCTATTGTAAACAAACAATGGACGCAGGCGCCAGCACTTTTGATTTGTAAACAAATCATGTACACTCGCGTAGTAGGCGCTTTACGTTGTGGTTGTTTAAATTTGTTTCTGAATGAAGTAAAGCAGATGTTTCGTGGACTGCCACATATCAGCTCCGTTGGCACATTCCGCGTTCACTTTTTTGATACAATGTTTCGGATTTAGGCTAGCTATACAACAGCCACAAGAAAGGGTCCTTACAAATAAGACAGAAGTGACAAGGCATATACTGTCTTCTTTAGCTTGTGATACGAATGGCAAAAATATATTTACAGTTTTACATCCTGAATTTCCCCAAAATGTACTTTCTTAGTTCTGAAAATCCGAATTACAAGAGCCGTGTCATAATCTTTCTCAATTTTGATTACACATTTCGAAATTGTACTGTAATTTCGAATATAAGCGCAACTGCATCCTCCTTACTGCACTCAGAATGAAATAAGCATTAAATTCCATAGCGTATTTTTTGTAATTGAAAGACTTCATATTTTTCCCACATTATGATTTCAAACATTCAACGGCAGAAACAGAAACACATTTGTAGATGTCAGAATGCTTCTACATTGCTTCTTCAATCGGGATGTATTTCATGTGGAATTGTCACTTATAAATCCACTCCATAATCACGCAATTTCGTAGAATCGAAGAAAAAAATCAAAATCTGTTCATTCCAGATCAAATGGAAAAGTTGTTGCAGTGCGCATTCATTCACAATATAACTCCAAATTTCAATTTTAACTAGACACGCCATTTTCTTTCGAAAGTTAATCAAGCGCGCGACTAAGTTCAAATTTATCTGGGCGGAGTTATGTGCGCAGTAATAATGTTGTTGTTGTGTAATGCTGAATCTGCGCTTGTGTATTTAGTTTGGAATACGGCATACATTCAGTTACTTTGTTTCTTGTAATGTACCTTGTTAATATAATTAAGCATTAGGTAGAATTTAAAAAAGAGCATATAGTAAAAAGGTTACTGCATTTGTATGGGAAAATATGAACTCGTTTTGTCAGATGGATATACTTCACTCCCAAGGTCGTACAGTAATTCCATTCGAGAAACTCTTTCATATTTTCCCATACAAATGCAGTAACCTATAATTATTATATGTTAATTTTTTCTCCATTAACTTTACATTGTCAGAATGAACTAAAGCAGATATTTGTGGATTGCCACATAGCAGCTGATTTGCCAAATTCCGCATTAACTTTTTTGATACAATATTTCTGATTTAGGCAGGCGATAGATGCCAGATCTCATAAAGTTGCTGGGTCCCTACAAATAACGTGCAAGTGACAAGGTATAAACTGTCTTCTTTAGCTGGTAATAAGGATAGCAAAAATATACTTACAGTTTTACATCCTGAATTTCCTCAAAATGTACTTTCTTAGTTCTGCAAATCTGAATTACATGAACCATGTCATGGGTTTTCAAGCTTAATTACACATTTCGAAATTGTTCTATAATTTCGACTGTACTTCAAATGCAAACACATCATCCTTACTGCACTCAAAATGAAATAAACATTATATCCCATAGCGTCCTTTTGATAATTGCAATTGAAAGACTTCATATTTTCCCGACATTATGATTTCAAACATTCAATGACAGAACAGAAACACACTTTCAGATGTCAACAGACTGCTCCGTCGCCACTGAAATCCGATGTACTTCATGTTGAATTGGCACAGATAAATCCAATCCATAATCACGAAATTTCGTAGAAACGACAAAAATACCAAAATCTATTAATTTCAGTTTCGAAAGTTATGTCTTACGCGAAACTAAATTTAAAATTTTTCTGGGCGGAGTTATGTGGGCATTGGTAATAGTGTCATTAAGTAATGATGACTCTGCGCTCGTATATTTAGTTTGGAATACGGCATACATTCATTTACTTTGTTTCTTGTAGTGTATTTTTGTTTATAAAATTAGGCCTTAGGTAGAGTAAAAAATGAGCATATAAAAAAGGTTACTGCATTTGTATGGGAAAACACGAACTCATTTTGTCGGATGGATATTCTGCACACCCAAGTTCGTGCAGTATTTCCATTCGAAAAACTCGTTCAAATTTTCCTATACAAATGAAGTTACCTATAATTATGGAACAGTTTGGTGTTAAATATCCAAACACTGGGGAGCAGTTTGGTGTTAAATATCCAACAGTTTGGAACACTTTGGTTTCCAAAATTGTACAGTCTGAAACAGTTTGGTTTTAAATATCCAAACATTGTAGAACAATTCGATGTTAATTATCCAACAGTTTTGAATACTTAGGTGTTAAAAATCCAGCTGGAACAGTTTGGTGTTAAATATCCAAACCCTGTGGAACAGTTTGGTGTTAAATATCCAACAGTTTGGGACATTTTGGTGTTAAAACTCCAAGCAATACTGAACAGTTTGTTGTTAAATATCCAAACATTTTGGAACAGTTTGGTGTTAAATATATAGTTTGGAAAATTAATCAGGGAACATATCTTGCGTGTGTACACGCAGCATAATGACCACATGCAATTCATTCCAAATGACTGAGGTCACCGCACTCTGCACATTGCCCAATGACCACATGCAAGTCATTTCAAATAACCGCGGTCACCACAGTCTGTATACAAACAGACCGGACATCCTTTATGTACCTGAGTAACCGTTGCTCTGACTGAATGCATGACAAACTTGTTCATTTATGATGTTATAGTCTACCCACGCGCCAGACACATAGCTTTCAATAATTTGAGAAAGCTTTGAAACATACAAGAACAGAGCAGCAGTTGTCGATGTTTAAATATGTTAAGGAAAAAATTAAATCAATATATTCAAAGTTCAATATATCGGAACAAGAATTCACTTAAGGGCTGTTGGTAATACGAAACTGGCTAACAAGTGAGTGGGTGGGTCCGGTATAGTCAAATAGCATGTAATCATGTACGTAATGAGTTTAACTAATATTTCATTAACTTAAAATTGTTATTTATATATTCAGGACAAATCTGCTTTACGGAAAAAGTATTTATATGAGCTAAAACGAATGTGTGTGTGTGTGTGTGTGATTTCAAATTTTAACGTGGCTTTAACAATTTTTCAGTCATATAACTAAGATGCCTGCAGTGTGGCAGCTTATAGTGACGCCTAGCAATGGGGCATCATGCCGCAGACGTGTAGCATGATGTCCCTCTCAGCAACATTATCCTGACACCAGGCAGACCAGTCCTTACACTAACTTCTTAATGTTGAGCGCCAAGCGAGACAGCTGTTAGAACCATTTTTGTAAGTCTTTGGTATGACTCGGCCGGGGATCGAGCCCACGACCTCCTGCATCCGGGGAGGTTAGCTAAAATATGCAATTTAATATTGGATTTTACGTGTAACAGATGAAGGCATTGCGTTAGTATTGAACCATTGCATTTTCATTAGTTTGCTGCATGAAGACTAATCAAGATACATAGAGGGTTACAATTGTCATATACGTTGGGCCTTTCGTACAATGCACGTTGAGAACATCACGATGCGAAGTAATGGGGGCTGCCATATTGGTCTTCTTCCAATCAACACTGTCCCTTGACAGACAGTCACATTATACGCATACCTTGAACCCGATGCCTATGCAACTTTCCATATTAAAGTACAGATATATTAAAAATTACAAACTGATCAAGTAAGTAATACAAACGGTTGCATACTGTACAAGATCGTGCCTCGTACAGTTCTGGTAGCAGCAGGGAGGGTGTACAGACCAGGTGGCTCAGATAAATTTAACCCTCCCACCAAACATTTCTCCGTAGAAGCCTCAGATTTCAAAAATAAACCCTCCTGCGCAAATTAATCCGCAAAATTTCAACCCAAAGTGCATTTTTAGGCATAAAAAAAAACAGCATTTTTTGGGGGGGGTATTGTAAAATTTATTTGGTATTGCAAATTCCGACTGCAATTTTATGAGTAAATTTGATCAAGACCGATTCGATATCTACTACGCGGATCATGAAGATTAATCGTGACAAAACCGTGCGGTGTCGCCTGAGCGTGACTAAAGAAATTTTTGAACTTATTTATGTCCATATCGCCGTTGCACCAGGTTTGATGAATATTCCTTAGCGTGTGAGTATCAACGCCATTGAAAACTGATAAAATATTACAATTATCTCTAATTACCTTCGGAATTTGCGTATATCGCTGCGTCACGTAAATCACATCGGTGTTCTTGTGTCGGCCACGCGAGAATATCCTGGCCGGATTAGTTTGCTTATCCAACATCACATCGTCGAAAACAACAAGATTATTAGCATCACCGTCTAAACTTTCCACTGATGGAGCTTCATTAATGTCCGTTATAAATTCTATTGTACCATCTTCAGTATTATCGCTAAATTCCTTTAGTACCTTATAACATCGCTGATCATCTACGGACGGCGCAACTAAATACAATTTATCCCATTTTAGCCATCTCATTATCAAATTTAGCAACAATTGCGTTTTTCCAGAACCAGATGGTCCAATGATTATCATTCTTATCGAATTTGGTAATGCATCGATGTGTTTCACTTGCTCGCGTTTTTTTGTGGCTGAAAAATCAATTACATTCATGTTATTAGAATATTATGGATTCATATTGTGTTAAGTGTCGCACTCGAACTGCTACGATAAATCCAATCGAAGTCGTTACACGCAACAACAGAAATGCAATCAAAGGTGAATGTGAAGTTTGCAAGACAATCAAGTTTAAATTTGTAAAAAAAAAAGTAGAACCGGAGGAGACATCGCAACCTCCTTAACAAATCTGCCTGGAGCTCCCTGGGCGAAATATCCCGGAGAGAAACATTTACCAGGATATAATTACTGCGGACCTGGTACAAGGCTAGATATAAGACTTAACGATAATAATCAACCAAATCCTGGCGAGGATCCAGTAAATGCCATTGATAACGCATGCTACTATCACGATCTTGCATATCGCAGCGGAGATTTACAACAAAGACATCTCGCTGATATTAAATTAATTCACGCAATAGATGCTATTCCTGATAAAAATTTCAAAGAGAAATTGGCAACTTGGTTGATAAAAGGAGCAATGAAAGGTAAATTAGTACTAGGTGCTGGTAATTTATAATGGAGCAAATATATTATTCTCCGCGAGGATTTTGGCGAGGAAAATCAGCAATAGCCAAACTTGCTAAAGCAGCAAAAGTAAAGCAATCTGTCGCTGAATCGTGGCTATCGAGGCAAGCAGTCTGGCAAATTTATCTTCCTCCGCCTAAGAAAATATCATATGCGAGTTTCTCTGTCAGCGTCCCTAATGAAGTCCATCAGGCTGATCTTATGTTTCTTCCTTACGATACCGTTGACGGAGTTACATACAAATATGTTCTGACGGTTGTTGATATTGCTAGCAGATACAAGGAAGCGGAACCGTTATCGAATAAAACAGCAACAGATATTGCTAAGGCGTTTAGCGAAATTTATTCACGATCTCCATTAACATGGCCGAAGCTTCTCCAGGTTGATCCAGGTCGAGAATTTCTTGGCGCGGTTACTTCACTGATGAAAAAGAATAATGTTAAAATCCGTCGCGGTATTGTAGGTGTTCATCACAATCAAGCTATCGTTGAGAGATTCAATAAAACTCTTGCAGAACGATTATTCGGATATCAGTACGCGAGAGAATTTATTCAAGATAAACGATCTCGCGATTGGGTAACAAGATTACCTCACGTGATTAACGCACTAAATAACGAAGTAACACGAACAATATCAATGAAACCCGCAATTGCAATTACAAAAACAAAAATACCACTAAAGCGAGATTCTACTATTCCACCTGTGCTAGGTAGCGTTATTGTAAGGTATTTATACAAGGAAGGAGAAGCCGAAGGTGGCAGAAAAAGAGCAACTGATCCAAACTGGAGTGTTACGACACATAAAATATCAGCTGTAACAAGATCATCAGGAAGGCCAGCAATTTATTTTCTAGATTCATTAGCACCGCAACGAGGATTTACCAAAGAAGAACTACAAGTAATTCCAAATGATACTCAATTACCACCATCTTCGTTAATGTGAAATCTAATCCTACCCAACTGAGATAATTTTCTTACTCGAGAAACTGCCAGATAAACTAAATTCGACCAGGAAATTCTATTATCGACAATCCAAACTTGACCATCTACTGTTAATCCCTGTGACGAGTGAATCGTTGCTGCGTATCCGAGTTTCCATGGCGATCTTTCTGCGTTTATTGCATCATTGACAAGATTAATATCAACGAAAATAATATCGTTTAAAACCATTATTTTTTCTTCTCCACATGGCAAAGTAACATTAATATTTTGTTTCCTAGTATCAGCTGGCCTGTAGCATAACGGAACCTTCAACGTTGGAAATTTCTCACAGTGAAGCTTAAATAGTATTTCTTGAATATTATCACGAATAATTTTTCTGCTAGCAACGATCAAATGATCTGGACGCCACAAATTTAGAAAATTATCCATCGAAGTCTCGTCTATTATTTTTCTCATCACATCACATTGAAATTTATTAGGTTGCAATCGAATCATTTTTTTAAACTCGGTCAGTAAAATATCATTAGATCTATAATCAGCGTCAATTTCTTCATAATAATCTACAAAATTTCTAAGCCACCTGTGAGGAGATTCACCATCAATAGGATCAGGTTGGCCGTGATCTCCGCACATTATTACAGCGGTATTTTTTTCTTCTAGCCAACCCAGGAATAATTTTAACACAACTAAATTTACCGTGCAAATTTCATCAAATATTATAATCTTGTTGATATATTTGTTTCCCATTCGAGCTGGATCCCACAATCCACCACTATATTTGAAATAACTGTGATAAGTACAAGAATTAACGCCACGTTGTTTTATTTCTCGCGCTAATCTATGAGTTGGAGTCAACACGATCATATCAGAGTTTGAAAATAAATTTATTGCTCGTGTTGTTTTACCACTACCGCCAGGACCATTTAGGTAAACGAATTTGTTTCGTGAAATTGGATCAAACACTGATACTGCTGTTGATACTTCATCGCATTTATCTTTATGAAATTTATCGCAATCTTCTACATCCGCGTCCTCACAATAATCTAGAATATCCTCGTTTTTTATTCTCCAAGTTCCCCAGGAACCATCGGTGATTAAATTTTCCAATCTACATTGAAATTTCTTATCGATATAAAATGAATCCGTTGCAACCCTTACCGCGATATCAGAAAATTTATTTATCATTGATAGCAGATTGATACTTACATAAGCGAGCATTGATGATCTTAAATGAGTATACTGCGCGGATTCTCCATCGAGATAAGTGATCACGGTACCCAACTTTTCTCCATCAATAATAATATTTTCTCTGTTGCAAAATATTCCACGCGATACTGTATCGGCAATAATAAAATCCATCTCAGCATCATTGATAAATAACCTAGCGTGGCGATGTTTATGATCAACTGATCCTCCTTGAGTAAATTTACCAATTATTTTTCTTCCAATATCTTTCGCGTTCTCACAATCCGTGGGTAACCACACCTCGGTCTGCTTTCTATACGATATAATTGCTTCACTTACCGTCAATGATATTAACATCGACGAATCCAACATATATCTCAACAATACCGTAGGGACCCATCTTCGCTGAGATAAATGCCGACCAAACCAAATATAACAAATTTTATGCAAATTTTCAGCAAGTTCGAATGAAGTAACATGAGCGAATCCTGTCATTACAAAATCAGGTAATGGTCCGTTAATTGCAACTCTCGTCATCTCGTTGGTAGGATGACCGAATTTAGCAAAGTAATCCGCACAATCGCCATATCCGAGAAAACTTCCAGGATAGCATGCGCTCATATCAACGGAAATCATATCTTCGAAATAATATTTGGTATTCCATAATCCTCCATGGCCGTATTCGATACAGCTAAGTTGAATATCATTAAGAAATTCATTTCTTGTAGGTTTCCACGAATTTCTTTCTCTAGCAGCATGAGCAGCAACAGACGAAATGGTAAAGCAATTTGTCAGTAATCGATCTGGATTTGACGAATACTTCTCCGCGATATTTTTCATCGATTCATGTAATATTTCATCTCGGTAAATATCTCCGCGTGGTAAGATAAATTGATCGTATCTTTCTTCGCTAGAAAATAACCAAATCGATATTGGATCGGACTTGGCTAATAGTTTGATATATCTAAACATTGCATCGGAACTATCTTTGGATTCCACGGGATAAAACTTAACAACACGATCTCGCGGGAATATCATTACCGACTGACTCCACGCATGTGAATTATGATCAACAATTTCGATTGGTGTTCCTCGAGAATTATACGGCGATGAATATAATATTTCACCCGATAGTGTTTTAACCGTAATAGGAAATTTAAGTTTCTTACTTAACGCAGCAACATCATCGATTGATGCGCCATTAATAACTGTCTTTGCCCATGAATTAATTTTATCCAATCTCAATTGAGTCAGACCAGATCCGCGACGGGCATTCCTCATGTGCTCGATAACTCGCTCAGCTACGCAGTTTATTATCGGCGATTCCCTCATCGCAGGTAGATTTTTCACATCAGGATTATTATTCAGCCGATAAATTCCATAAACAACAGCACTAGAAGGATACGCCCTAGCATAATAAGGACCATCAATCCCCAGCAGCAATCCTGGTTTTGAATTTTTATCAAGAACAACATTTTTCTTACCGCCGCGTACCGGATCTCGTTTATCACGAATAATCCAAATGTCATCGGGCATTTGTGCAATAAATTTTATTCCGAAAATAAATCTCTCTTCTTTGTGTGAGTTTTTTATATGTTCGATTATCTTTTTCGCTCGCTCTAGATTCATCGTAGCATTAACAAAATTAGTTTTCCAAGTTGACCAAACATGAATCGCTCCATCATCAAAGAATTCCTTCTTCGCACTATCAACTTCAGGAATGATATATTCTGCCTCATCGAGATCAAATAAATCCATTATTATATTTTAGACAAATATCTAAATTATAATGAAGCAATGTGCGTGGATAACAGTTGGATCAACAAAATCATGTAACAAATCCTGCAGAGGTGAATATTGTGGCGCTCATATATACGAAATTCGACGAGGTAACAAAGGACCACAGCGATGTTTAGTTTGTCAAGTTGGCATTCGAGGAAAGACAAGATTATGTTTCTCTTGTGGAGGAAAAAAATATCGTGAATTACGAAGATATTATGAAAAAAGATCCTCCTCGGTAATAAAATGCGAAGAAGATTATATTAATCGTTTCAAAGCAAATTTCGATTTAAACAAAGAGAATATCATATATGGAAATGAAATCAGCGATTCCCATGAGTGAATATAAATCGCATCCCATCATCGAAGGTTACGAAGCATCTGAGGATGGTAATGTCAGAAACATCAAAACAAAGAAACGTGTTGGTAGTATTTGTAATTCGGGATATCTCAAATTTACAGTCCATAAAAGAAATGAAAGAACAGAATGTTATTCGAATCATAGATTTATATTCGAATGCTACAAAGGACCAATAGAGAGAGGACTTGTTATCGACCACATTGACGGTAATAAACTTAACAATAAACTTTCCAATCTGCGCGCGGTAACCCAGAGTGAAAATTCAAGATTTGGTAATAACCGTGGATTTCCTAATTATTCGAGGACTGTTAAATCAGTGAATCAAGCAACAGGTGAGGAAATCGCGTTTACATCGATGTCTGCAGCAGCAAAATATTTCGTTATTGACTCGCATTCAGTAAAACGAGTGGCAGAAGGAAAATACAACGCAACATTTTCTTATGATGCTGATTCGTGGATCAAATTCTCCTATGTACCAATAATATTTGATTCGGAGAGTGACGAAGAATAATTGAATATCTCCGCAAAACAAAAAAAAAAGATTAATTTTGAAAATTTCCCTGGATTTTATTTATTTTTTTCCCCCAGAAATATTTCTGGGATACAGATTTGGAAAATCTCACTTGCGATTTAAAAATCAGAGATTCTCACGATTTCACCAAAAGATTGATACTTACAGTTTCTCCTCGTATATCAAGTAAATTTCCTTTCTGATCCGTTAATTTGAAATTTATTCTTGACAAAAATCGATTATGACATCGCAGGTAAAACGGATTCATTGGTTCCTTGATTATCAAATAACCGGGAGATGCGCTAGGTGAAAATGAATACAATATAAAACCCTGATTCGCTTGATTCGACACTGACGAATCAACATTGTAACTACCCTCGACAACATCCGCGTGAAGATAAATCGCGATAACTTCCGTTATATTAACGATACCCGGCGATATGTGCCGTCCACCTTTGTCAGGATCGTTATTGTGTTTAAGAATCAATTCTGAATGTACTTTTTTGGTCCATGCGGCATGTAATTTCGGAAATAAATCATCAATGGTATCAGTGACGGATTTTCTCATCGCATCAAAATCAGAATTGGGAAATTTAAATTTTGGTAGTGTTTCCTCGGTTAATTCAAATACTCTCATGAATTTTTGTTTCTCACCCGAGTTCTTGATCAACTCGAATTTGCTAATAGGAAGAACATAGTCGGCAATTGATATATCGTCGACTATCGCCCGAATAAACATATCATGATAATATTCAATATCATTCGCAAGTTGATTTAAAATTTTCACGTGCTTTATAATTTCGCTACATGAACTAGATTTATTTAGGATGCATTCATGAAATGATCCTCGCAATAAATTTAATTGTAATTCGTGTTCTTGAATAAACTCGTCTAGAGTTCTTCTTACCAAGATACCGTCTATGGGGGCTATTATCCTGTTAATGTGGGTAGCGTCGAAGATTTTCACATCTGGGGGGATTTTAGGAAGAGGCAACCATGAGAGAATTCTTTCGTTAATAAAAGTGAAAGCGAACATTACCAGGTTAAATTTGTGGTTATTCATGAGATTGATGGCGCTGTGGATCAAAGGTTTGTGTTTTATATCTCCATACCATCCTTCGTTGGTTGTAAAATCTTCCTTTTTTGGTTCCGGTATTTCTGGAAGGGTTTCATCATACCAACCTGGAATAATAACATCCGATTTCTTTGGTTTTATCAGAGGTGCAACCTCGGGCCAACCTAATATATTTCTAATCGATGATTGGTAAATATCTACCACGTACGGTGATTTCACTTCTATCATTGACGATAGTGTTGGATCATGTGAAGATATCTTTATTCCCGGAGTAGCATCGCCGGTTAAATTTGATATTCTAGTGGTAAACTCATTATTCAGTTGATCAATTTCATAACTGCCCGTTGGTATACCAACAACGATCCAATCGGGTGTTCCATCGGGTTTATTTTTATTTGCAAAAACAAGTGAATTATTTGGCATCAAATTACCAAATGATTTCGATCTAACATTGGGCCAGCTATTGTAGACACGCAACTGTGTTAATGCAATTTCGTTGACGTTAATTGGTGTTGAGAAATTAATGCTAAACTCTGGTTTCGTTGAACTTAGCGATATTAACGTTGTTGTTGGTGGTGTCGTGTTTGTCACGATCTGGGCTAACTCGGACATTATTAATATTCATTTGTTCAATCTCCGAGTAAATACTAATCATTGAAGAAAATTCTAGATCGGATATAATACCATCGTTGAGACTCTCAGAAAGTAACAATGATAACTTCGAGTACGCGTCACTAACTTTAGTTAGTTTACTTTTGTACGAAGATAACTTTTCACTTGTGCACGAGGATATCTTTTTCGCGATGATATTAAGAACACCCGCGATTGCTGTTGTTGACGAGATTATTATTGTTGCTACGATTGGCGCTATCATTGTTACCGCGGATAGAATTATTCCTGCACCAGCGACCACAGCTGATACCGCGTACACTGCAACATCAATGATAACTAATTTGCGCTGGTATTTATTTATTTTTATCTGATAATCGTCAAGTTGTTTTCGCAACGAATCCTGCCATGATCTCGCAAGATTGTAGCGGTAATCAGATGCGGTCATTATTAGTTATTTATCATTCCAAATCAACAGGGAAAAATAACCTTTCATAATCCGAAATATGTTCGGCTAAATATTCGAAAACTATACTATAACCAATTGGTCCCATCTTGGTTCTATCTGGTGGTTCCAACACAAATAAATTATTATAACCTGTGTACATAATATAATTAAAATTTTCACCAAAAATTTTACCACCTGCGGCTATTATTTTAAAATTTGCCATAGATTGAATAAATATTCGATAATATCCACTAATTGGCGGGTTAAATTTAAATGTGTTATTCTCGGGTGTCCACCATGCCTCTTTTCGTACCTCTACCACAAGTGGCACACTACAGGTAAGATTTTTTGTTTCTACCTCCGTTGGTATCGAAATTCGCGATAATCTTCCAAGGTTCATTGACGATATTTTTGTTTTTAAATCTTGAATTTTTTCGTCGTACGTTGATGTATCTAACTTTTGACGAGCCAATTCACGTACCACGTTAATTTCATCGTTGATGGATTTTATTTGTACTTGCATCGCGTTAATCCCCCTGGTAAATTCAGGAACAACAACATTACCGAGTTTAATAATTTCCTCGTTGATTTTTTTGTTGAGATCGTCGATCGATGGTTTCTGGCTCATCAAGATATTTACTTCGTTAATTTCGGCAAGAATACCAGTAATTTCCTCGTTGATTTTTTTTATTTTCTCGCTGAGATCGTCATCGGCTTTCTTATTTGCTAGTTCGTTTGCGGCGGAGGAAGTATCAGTTGATGTTTTTATATTCTCGTCAAATTTTTTGCTAAATTTATCTAAAGCATCGTCAAGTTTTTTAAGGTCGTTATTTAGCCTATTAAGTCTTTTTGTCATTCTATCTTGAAGTTCGTCGTGTAATGCTTTATCGGCCTTCAGGGATAATTTTGCTATAATATCGGCGATATCAGCAATAGATTTTAATACCATCTCCGATTGGCGAGTAAATTGACTAATGTGATCGCGGTATTCGTCTCGCTTGATTATATCAGTTATTTTAACGTTACTAGTTTGTAATCGCCCTTCTGTATTTTGAAATACAGCAACTTCGCCAGGATCAACTTCTGACAGCGATAAAAGATTGTTAATATCGCTCTTGGTTGCAAACTTTGATGTATCGATGTCGACTGCATCTTTTTTTTCTTTCCTAAAGAGAGACCTACCGTAAATGTCAACCATGATATTTATCTACGGTATATTCAAATAAAATTTTGCGAAAAGGACGAGATGATTTTGAAATTGCATCAAGGACGTTAATTGTCTCCCGGCCGCATATTGGTGGATCTGCTAATGTTTGTGTTGGAAGTGTTGAATACCAAACCGGAAGTTTTAGTTTTGACACGTATTTGATAAATTCATTTGGCGGTGCTAATCCGTATGAGTCGAAGTAAATAACTTCGCGAGGATTAATCGCGTAAGCAACCCAGTGAGTGCCAGGACCGGAATTTTTATCGAGATTTATTATTCCTGTCTCAGTGGGATTTGGTTTATCTGGTAGTTGATCTCGCATAAATACGCCTCTGAAAAATTTTATTTTCTTTTTTTTTGCTTCACTTATTAAATCTAAATTTGAGGCTGGTAGGCTCGACTTAGACCGGATCCGTACGGGGGTCGTCTTAGATAAAGGCCGGATCCTTGTTGCGGCTGCATCAATTTTGCTAGAAGAGAGAAGGGGGAGATAAATCCTCCCTTTTTTTTACGATATCCTCTTCCAACAACTTTTCCTGCTATTGCGGAACCTATCCCACCAAGTGCACCTAATCCTACTGCCTTTGCGCCTGCTATTAACGCGGGTATAAGCGCAGCCAATGGAAAAATACCACCTACTTTGATCATATCTCTGATTGCTCCTATCGAGAGATTCAGGCGAATACCAGTATTTGCTGATCTGGCTCTGGTGAAATGTCCGTGTTGATTTTTAGTTAACGATAGTTTGTTAGGTCCACCGTGAAGTTGATTACTTTTTAAGGTTAAACTTAAACCTCGTCGCGCTGTTGTTGCTGCATGAAGTTTTTTCACCTGACCGGGGGTCAGAGTTACACTGACGTGATCGTATGGCATATTAATAATCACTTAATCTAAATTTAGAATTTATCACATGTTCTCTACGGGTGCATCGATGACTCTCATTCTACCACTGATGCCTTCTAGAATCATCGTTCTATCACTGAGAATAACTGCAATTGCTCTTGCATTTCCTCCTCCTGTGTTAATTCTGGCTTTGAAATGAATATCAACGACAGACTGCTTTACCAAATCGAGATGTTCCAGGGAAAAGTAATAGATGGGATAGAGAGTATTAAAATCTAACTGTGATATTTGCAATCCGGTATCAATATTTTGATCACGACCCATAAAACTTAGCAAGCGATGATACGCGCGTGCCGTAGTATATTGGGGAAAATCGATGGCTATTTCCTCGGATGGCTCCTGCTGACCGTTTATTCTCAGTGAAACGTTTGTTGCCTCGAATTGATCAAATACCATGTGACTATGCAGTTGATCATTTCTATTCATGTTTTGTAGAGCAACAAAGATGTGTCTAGGTGCCGAAGAGCCCTGCTGTGAAGCAATTCGCCAGGTAAATATTCCGTTAATATTAACATTATCAGTGGAGTCGGTCATCGTTGTCAGCCAAGACATGATGGATTTTCCTCCTTGATTCATAAATGATAATAATTTTTCTTCTACGATCATTGATGGAACTATTGCTGGCATCCACAAGGTAATTCTTTCAAGGACAATTTTACCAATATCAGCGGCTGCACCAGCTTCTCGCCAGATGGCCCTATCATCATTTGCATCTCGAACAAAAGATATCGTATGCTTCGCTCCGTAAATAACTTTTCTGAAATGCCTGCAAAATCCAAAAATGTGAGATAATGGAATTGCACAGGAAAATCTTCGTTCACCCCCAATTAACATTTTTTTTCGTATGGCAAATCCAAGATTGTATTCGTCATTAGTGTTAATTATCACAGCTTCGACGTCAGCAATATTGGCAGCGGCAGTGTGCTCATGCGGTCGTCTAATGACAAATGAATTATGATCAGCATGATCAGAGTTATCCTTGGCGAACATCATACTAGGGCCGGCTGATCTGGTAAAATCATCAGAGTATCTTGCTAGTCCTATGATCGTCGTTGCTATATCAACATTGTTCGTAATTGCTTCAATCTCTCTTCCATCGATCATGTAAGTGGCGCTCTTGAATAATGCCATAATGCCGTTATTGACCAATCCAACTTTAAAATTTGCTCCAAAGTTGGTATTGTCGGTTTTTACAATTCTCCCAACAAATTCAATATAAGCCTCAGATGGAAGAAAATATCTTGTTGTATCGTGAACTTGCATTTCCCTGCGACCAGGAGCATTTGGCTCAACTACATCGTACGAGAAATACTGAAAATCTCGCACTGATGTGTCCCTGCCTACGGGTTCATCCATGTCAAATACTTCATTTGACACTTGTGCGAACATTTATTATTAATAATATCGTCTAAAACGAAGACCACTACCGGAAACAAAACTTGTATTTGCTAGATTTGTCTTAGCAACTTCATTTGCGAGATTTGTATTAGCAACTTCCTGCGCTAGATTTGTTTTAGCAACTTCCTGCGCCAGATTTGTTATAGCAGCTTCCTGTGCTAGATCATTTATTTTTTTATTTGCCGCATCATTTATGACCTTACTAACTTCAGGTGGCATTTCTCTGGTAATGGGTAATTTAACAGGTTGCTTTTTACGTACTAAACTTAATATTTTATTTTTGATAGCGTTGAAGCCTTTACTGGCCAAATTACCGATACCAGAAACAGCAGTCTCACCTATCTTTCCTATCGCTTTCAATCCTAGTTGTTTTACCATTGGTCCAATTTTAGGTATTACTCGCGTGACAAGACTTCCAACGATATCGCCGAATCCATTACCGTGAATATATTTGTATACTGGCAATCGAGAGTTTACTATGCGGACCTGATTAGGTCTGCGTTGATGTTTGTGAATAATCATATTATTTCAATTGTGTTGATTTAATCGATGAGTTCATCGACAAACTCCTTGTAAATGTGAGAATCGATGATACCACCACGGAATAATCGCTGACAAATATCTGATGCTTCGTTGACTATCTCACGAGAATTATTTCCTGCTCGCTTTCCTCCGATTAATACTTCAAGACGAGATACATCGTTGACAACACTATCGGGACAAACTGAATATCCACTTCCTGTGTGTGATTCTGGAGATTCCAATGGCGTTACGTAAAATAAATCGTCTGACGGTGTTGAAGATTTCTTCTCCTCTGATGATGATCCCGGCGATGTTCCCGACGACGTCCGTGGTGAATATATTTCTGGTGGAGATGGGGGAGTCCCAGCCGGGTGTCTTTCTAGTTTTTTACCCTCAGGATCGTATAATAAATATTTCTCAGTGGGACCCCTGTAGTTTGAAGCTGTTGGTTCCGGAGGTGGGTCCATATACCAGGGGCGTTCTACGTGAGGATAAAACTTTTCACGTATTTCAGGAAATTCAATAGAGTGGCGAATATCAAAGGAGGATGAATCAGAACTTTCATCTTTAGGTGACGAACTTTTACTTTTAGGTGGCGAACCCTTAGGTGGTGAACCCTTAGGTGGTGAACTTTTACTTTTAGGTGGCAAACCCTCAGGTGGTTGTCCTGAAGGGGTATGGAAGGAAGGAGGAGGAAACTGGGGGATAAATGCCTCTTTCACCATTGCAGGTGATTGACGAATTTTATACTTCTCATCTATTATTTCTCTTCTTTTGTTACCAACATCCCTTATAAATTTCATAAAACTTTTATCTCCATAAACTACTGGTTTTTTCAAACTACCAAAATACATTACCGCCAGCCATTCAGCATCTTCAGTGATTTTATCAAAAATTTCTCCCTTCAAAAAAAATCTTTTATTATCTTCAGAATCATCCGCAGCCATTCCAACTGTTGAATCATAGTTACTGATTAAATGCGAAATTCCACTCCTCAAATAGTTATCGGCGGATAAATTAAGATCGAATTCATACAAATCAACAGCGGGTGATTTGGATTCATCACTCTGATCTTTTTTCTTTTTCGATTTTCTCTCCTTTTTCTGAGGTGGAGTTCTTTCTTTTGGTCTAGCTCCTAATTCCTCTGGTTGAATTATTGGCTCCTGTGGTTGAATATCTTCCTGTGATGTTTCTTTTCTCCCTCGTGTTTTAGTTTTTTCTTTTCTTTCTTGTTGTTTTCTTTCTTTCTCTTGCTGTTTTCTTTCTTTCTCTTGCTGTTTTCTTTCTTCCGCCATTTGTTTATTATGACCATATCTATCGTCTGCTGCTGCCATAAATCTTCTAAAAGATGGATCCCTTTCACTCGCTTGCGTTTTTCCATCATAAATTCTAAATAACATACTAAACCAACTTTTACGAGTTGGATATCTTCCTCTTCCTATATCAGACAAATAGTCATTTCGAATACTGAACATATCTTCAGCAAGTTGACCAAATTGATCTAAACTATATATCGTAGATAGCGGTTGTGATATTATATTCCATCCCTCATCGGTGAAATTTTCTCTTAAATCATCGATATCAAATTTCCTTTTTTTTACTCCAGGTTTTCTCCCTCTAGGTCTTGCTTCAGTTTTTCCTTTACGACCTACTTTAAAGGCAATTGCAGGTTGTCCACCCTGTTGCGCTGCCGCTGCTGCTATTGCTAATCGATCGGGTAATGTTCGTGATTGCTCCTCAATACCTTTCAACGCACGAAAAATTCCACGTTTTCTGGCTTCCTCATCTTCCTTATCTTTTTCGTCACCATATACAGTTTGTTCAATTGTTTTAGTAACTGGCTTCAACCATTTTGCCGAAGTTTCTAAAATTCCATGTTGCATATCTTCGTAACCACGAACATTTTTCTTAAATAATTTTTTTGTCGGAATAAACTTCTTTAATGCCGCTAATTGCTCTCGCGCTAATCTGGCAGAATGAGGTTCTCCAACTGTGCTAGTTTTCCGGCTCATCTTATTTTCAAAGATATTGTTTTATTGTGAAATAAAATTAATATCCGCAGTCGGAATTTGCACCATAATTCAATTATGGCACAAACAAATTTTACAATACCCCCCCCAAAAAATGCTGTTTTTTTTTATGCCTAAAAATGCACTTTGGGTTGAAATTTTGCGGATTAATTTGCGCAGGAGGGTTTATTTTTGAAATCTGAGGCTTCTACGGAGAAATGTTTGGTGGGAGGGTTAAATTTATCTGAGCCACCTGGTCTGTACACCCTCCCTGCTGCTTTCTGGTCGATGTCACAATTGTCACTAAACATGAATATTAAACGAAGTATAGGGTAACATGTCCAACTACGGTGAAAATGACATGTATTCATGTATATATCCATGTGCTTTTCTACATTGGATTGTATGCTGTGTCAAATAGGCCACATAAAGAGTTGGAACCGCTCCGGTGGCCTAGTGGTTAGAGCGTCCGCCTCGGATGCGGGTTGTCGTGGGTTCGATCCCCGGCCGAGTCATACCAAAGACTTACACAAATGATACTAATAGCTGCCTCGCTTGGCGCTCAGCGTTAAGAGGCTAGTGTTAGGACTGGTCGGCCTGGTGTGAGGATAATGTGACTGGGTGGGACATCATGCTACATGTCTGCGGCATGATGCCCCAGTGCTAGACATCACCATAAACTGCCACACTGCAGACATCGTAACGATATGACTGAATAATTGTTAAAGCTACGTTAAACATCCAAACACACACACACACACAGAGAAAGAGCTGACAATTGTATAATCAGCTATATATATATATATATTAATGGTGATTAAGTGATTAAGTTGCATTTTTATTTTTGATCAGTAGTTATTTATATTCTTTTGTGTATCACATTGGAACACTGGATAAATTAGTTTGTGTCGTTGTACATTGTAGTCATTTGCAAAGATGCTTTAGCAACCAGAACAAAAGGAGGCAGTTGCATACGGCTGTTGGTCTACATAAAAGGAAAGTCTTAGATTTCGTGCAGTTTGCCTTGAACTCATTATTACGATACCGAGAAATTGGTTATAGATTTTAACTCAAGATCAAATAATTAATAAAGTTTAGGAAACCGAATTACCAACTGTAGTACAATAGAACATTCATCATGTACAGTAAGACGTATGAGCAGAAAATATAAATATTCCAGACTCTTCAGTTTGGTGACTATCATACTGTTTGTGACTACACGTAAAACAATGTCACTATTAGTACCAAATTTATGGAGAATTGTGTTACTGTCTTCATCACAAAATACTGCTTGTGGCTAATACAGGCCTTTAATGTTTTCCAGGACCAACTGGAATCCATTTTATTGGCAAACAGCACGAGCAGAACAATAGCTCATGTTCAATTTCTTCAAGCTTTGTTGAAAATCCACTTCGCCTTGCCTCTAAATGGATTATTCATAAGGGTCAGCAGCATTTCATTTTCACTGCATTTAGACTCCATATCGCTGTGCACTAGGTACGGAATTGTTTTTATTACAATTTGTTATTTCACACACCCACGTCTAAATGGTGAGTGATACTTTCCTTACATCACTTCTACCAAAACTTAATAGTAAACATCTTCTTAATCAGAGCACCATCCCCAACCACCTGTATTGAATTGTGCATTACCAACAGCCGTTCATATGGACATAGTACACAATTAATTTTACTATATGTTCTCTACATTTGTTTCTCAGTACTGACCTTTCCACTGTGTGACAATCAATGCAAATCATATGTTAATCTAAAATACCTTCAAAGATGACTTCACGGTGAAGTTCTTGTCAAAGGTTGACCTGCTCTTTTTTTAGATGATTGACTGTCAACATAACAGCATGTAAACAGAACACATATTTCACTTCCGGATCATCACCAAGGCCTTATTACTCACTGTGCACTGTCGCCAAAATACATACAGACAACACCCTGAGCTCACATTATCAAGAATAAACAGTTACCTTTGAATCCCTACCAAAACTGCATAAATAAAACTCTTCTATCACCACCAAAATGAGAGAGGAAAAAATGTTCTAAAAATAGACTAGAACTACATTCGTGGGTACTGAACTGGAAGTATTAATTGTGATATAATTCCTGACAGGCTCCATGTTTTACACCAATTTTAGTCAATCTTTTATATTTGCATGCTATACCTATTTCAACTTTATACATGAAGTCTTTTTGAATTTCCTTGCAAACAAAACATGTGACACCTGTCAGGAAGTATGTAGTGCTGGTGTTCCACAGGGTGCAAGTTCTGGTCCAAGTGCTCTTGAGAAACCAAAACTAAATTTGCTATATCTTCCTTAATTATAGGAATTTGTCAATGCAGTAAAAACCAAATTGTGATACAAGATAAGCCCTGTCTGAAAATATGTTTGAAAGTTACAAATATTGATAAATTCAATTTTAATGGCAAATTAAATAAACATTTAAATTTTAAAAACTAAATTTTATTGAAAACTTAAATTTTCATACAAGTTTTAAAACACAGTTTGACAAATTTTAGACAGAAAAGTTGACTAATGAATGGTATTTAAAACAAATGGTAGTTTGGGTCTGTATAACCGATAACATTTTCCCCAGGGGTAGTGAAGCATCATAGCTCAGAGTGATTTTGGCAGCAAACCACAATATGCCTGTCCAGATGCATATAGGTGTACACACTAAAGAAACACTGACAGGTGCTATGTTCTACATTTATTGTGTCAGGTACTTAGGCAGTTGTTTCCATAACTAATAGCACATTCAGATTTAAAGTTCTGATGGGACCACTACCATGTTTTATAGCAAAGATGCATTCCATTTCAATGTCGATAACAACAAAAGGTGGCAATGGGATAGGAAAATAGTTTCTAGGGAGGTTCTACCTTACTGAAAAATGGTGCTGATCTCTCTCATGAAAACCTAAGCCATGTCTTTGAGGTGCCATGTATCAGTGTGGTGATATGAACTAATCTTGGTCACTTATGGCAGTACACTGCACATGCCCTTATGAAACCATGCTATTACCACCAGACTACTGGAGAGCTTCCAAGCTGATCCAACTCTAACACTTTGTTCCAGATACCAGGCTAGACCTGAAAAGATACAATATGTTTCACTTAATTCTAGAAAACAGTAAGATCTATGTAAATGAAGTTAACGTGTTAGATATGGTGATTTCAAATTAACATTAAGGTTGCAAGCATGGGGGAAAATATTAAACTTGACAGAGTGACACTCAGAAATGTGAAGCAATGGCCATGTATTAAAGTGTTAAATTCATCCTGAAAATATATGAGGTTTCTAGGAGCACATTTAGCCATTTACAAGTTAAATAACTAATCAGGTAGACTATGTGTCATAAAGCTTAAGGCAATGTTGGGGCGGTGAGGTTTGATCATTGGTGCAAACATTATTACATACCAGTATACAGGAAAGTCAAGTGACAATGTACTAAATTAGAATGTGTTACTATAAGCAATCTTATTCATGAGGGAAATAACAATTTTGGATATTGCAAGTGAATACAGCCAAATGTGGTCATACAAATCAACTATAGGTACCAATAAATCCTATATCATCAGCTAAATGTGAAATTCTGATCCCAAAAACTTGTAAACAAGGATGGAAATTTGCATATGTGGGACATATACAATGTACTTGTTAAGATCAAATGTGCAAACATAATTCAAATGATCTATTTGAACATTTATATGGTATTTTTAAGAGTGTTGGTTACCAATTATTAAACTCATTGATTGAATGGAATCAGATATCAGCTGATGTTTCAATACCGCACTCTGTCAAAGTACTAAATTGAAATATGTTACCATACATAGGCATATTCATGATGAAAATAACATTTTGGGATATTTTCAGTGCACATAGCCATAAATGTGCCTTACAGATTCACTATAGGTACAATGTCAGCCTATATGATGTACTGAATGTGAAATTTTGATCCCAAACATTCTAAAATGGATGGATATTTGTACATGTGGGATATGTAACCATGTACAAAGCTAAATTCAAATAATTTGTTTGAATGCTTCTTATGTAATCTTTAGAGTGTCAGCTAACAAATAGTATTAGTAATTAATAATGCAAAAAGCAAGATGGATCATTAGAATTCCCATAACATCATATAGGCCACAATGATGGACTGCACCAATCAATATCTTAACCTAACTGAACAATAAAATGGAATGCATTTTGTGTTCAATTTACATCATTTTGCTTTTTTCTTACATCCAAGGGTAAATATACCTGGGGGAAGCATATTTTATCTCTTTGACCTGTATTTCATTCTCAGACAGTTTAAAATGATTTAGTAGAGAACTTGACTAGGTTCTAGTATAAAGTTTTCATCGCTGTCCTCTCACTAAATACCTTATAACTATGTTTATAAACAATTACTGAAGGCTATACAAGCAGATATGTGTTACTCAGGAAGTGACCCCATCATAAACACATAAATTAACTGCTTGGACCCCTAATAAATAGTCTGAATGGCCAATACAAATTATAATTTTGTCTTCATGTATTTTTAATGAAGGTCTCATTTTGACTACAAAGATATTTTCTCTGACAAAATGTGACAAAAATCCAACATTGGAGCTTTTATATGGTGTAGGAATATATACATGCTGACAACATTTAATATGATTCCCAAAAATATTATATATGTGCATTTTAGGGTTTTTTAAAATTATTTTTTATATTTTTTCAAAATTTTATTAAAATTTTTAAAATAAAAATTAAATTTTTACTTTTAATTTCATTCTTATATTTTAAAAGTCAATATACATGACATATTAAAATTTCATGTGTCTATCATTAATAATAAAGATTTTATACCAATTTAAACTTTGCTCCAATACTGCCCTGACAGGACATAGTACACAATTAATTTTACTATATGTTCTCTACATTTGTTTCTCAGTACTGACCTTTCCACTGTGTGACAATCAATGCAAATCATATGTTAATCTAAAATACCTTCAAAGATGACTTCACGGTGAAGTTCTTGTCAAAGGTTGACCTGCTCTTTTTTTAGATGATTGACTGTCAACATAACAGCATGTAAACAGAACACATATTTCACTTCCGGATCATCACCAAGGCCTTATTACTCACTGTGCACTGTCGCCAAAATACATACAGACAACAACACCCTGAGCTCATATTATCAAGAATAAACAGTTACCTTTGAATCCCTGCCAAAAATGCATAAATAAAACTCTTCTATCACCACCAAAATCAGAGAGGAAAAAATGTTCTAAAAATAGACTAGAACTACATTCGTGGGTACTGAACTGGAAGTATTAATTGTGATGTAATTCCTATATGATGGTAAAATGTGAAGTTATATTCAATTTATCTGAAGAGAATCTAAGGGGAGTAAATCTTGGAAACACTCAGGCCTCAGATCACAATTTGAATCGGTTCACAATTAATACTTCCAGTTCAGTACCCACGAATGTAGTTCTAGTCTATTTTTACAACATTTTTTCCTCTCTCATTTTGGTGGTGATAGAAGAGTTTTATTGATGCATTTTTGGTAGGGATTTAAAGGTAACTGTTTATTCTTGATAATATGAGCTCAGGGTGTTGTTGCATTGTGTATTTCGGCGACAGTGCACAGTGAGTAATAAGGCCTTGGTGATGATCTGGAAGTGAAATGTGTGTTCTGTTTACATGCTGTTATGTTGACAGTTCAGCATCTAAAAAAAGAGCAGGTCAACCTTTGACGAGAACTTCACCGTGAAGTCATCTTTGAAGGTATTTTAGATTAACATATGATTTGTATTGATTGTCACACAGTGGAAAGGTCAGTACTGAGAAACAAATGTAGAGAACATATAGTAAAATTAATTGTGTCCTATGTCCTGTCAGGGAAGCATTGATTCAACTTTAAATTGCTATAAAATTGTTATTGTTAATGATAGACACATGAGATTGTTACACCATGTGTATATTGACTGTAGCAATCAGAAAATATAATTAAAATTTTAAAAAATTAATTAATTTGTTTAAAAATTAATTTTAAAAATTTAAAAATTTTAAATTTTTTTCCCCTATAAATTCACAGAAATGGTATCTGTTGGAGATGACACTCATTATTATTAGCAACAATGTATTCCTACACCATATAGAAGTTGCAATGGAGGATATTTTTCAAAGCCTGTCAGCAAAAATTTCATTGAATTCTGTAATAGCACATAATAATGTTTGTAAAATATGGACAGGAAATGTAACAGCCAATTGATTATATGGCCTATTGTCATATAAGGATCCTGTGACAAACACATGGAAGAAAAAACATGTTCACAGACTGGCACTGATGGTGAAGTTGAGAAGTCTGTCTATACCAAAGGGGCTAGATGCATCCCATTTATGCCATAATAGTTTGTGTGTGAATGTGGATCATCTGGTTCTAGAGCGTCATTCCATTAACAATAATAGACAGTATTGCAAAGGTTATGGTCATTGCATTGGCCATGGTGACTATCCAGACTGCATGATAAAGTTGAAATTGTAATATGGAATAAATTCAGGTATCATGATATATCCTTTACACCCACCCACATCCATATCAATGTATGTCTGGCATGGAAGGAAGGAAGGATGGATGGATGGATGTGTTGAGTAACAAGGAGAAAGGAAAGAGTGTGGTCTTTATTTTAGTAGACCATACTGGTATGACAGTGCTTTCTTAAATACATTCCTCCCTTCCTCCCTCCCTTCCTTCCTTCCTTCATTCCTTTCATTCATTCATTCATTCATCTAGTCTAGTAAGTCATGTATTGTCATGTCATGTTATTTTAATTTTGATTTTTTTAATCTTTATTTATTTTGCTTTTTAATTTCTTTATTTGTGTCTTCGTATTCAAAGAAAACTGTTTCAACCTCTCAATAGGTCTCATCAGGTGGTAGTAAGTAACAAAACTGTACATTACATGTGTTGTGTTACCTACGGATTTCCCCATTACAGTTTTCCCTTCTGTACAATGTGTTCTTCATGGTGTGTTTGAGCGCTTTCATTTTGCACATGGAATTAAGATAACTTTTTCTGTCTGCAGTGTCCAATGGCTCCTGCTAAACCTTTGCATAGGAGTGATCGTCCTTGGTGTCTAGCAGTCCTTTGCAGTAGTCAGACTTCCTATTGCCTTGCTGTGTCCTGTACCTCAGATGGGCCTGTATCATATTTCCTCATCTTGCTAGAATACGTTTCCTGGTTTGGGGATGCTTTTGATACAACTGATGGTAAGTGCAGTCTTTATCCATTGTCTCCAGTGATGTCAGAGTCCTTGTTGAATGTTTGCCTCCCAAGTGTGTCACTTTTATTTTCAGTGATGATCCCAGGCTGTTACTGAGTCTGTGTATTGTTGAATGCACTCTTGCCTCAAAGTTTCTGGAATAGTTCACATTTTTAGGTAATGAAACACTGATTGATCTGTTCACTGCCTCACATTTCTGTGTGTTTGTGTTCAGTCGCAATCTTTCTACAACATCACAGGAGAGTTTCATTTTCAGAACTTCTAGCAGGATGTTCTTATAATTTTCTGTCATGTTGAGATGAGTCATTTGATGAGGGCCTAGGTATGCTGATCACATCCACCAGCTGTTAGTACTTCCTCCCCCACAGACCTTTGAATAATGCCGGCATTTGGAGCAGTCCCCTGAATAACAGCGCAGAGTGGCATCCAATACTTGGGGAAGTTGACATTTAATTTTTGTAACATCACCACTATTGTCCTAAATCATTTTCTTGAAGATTAAACCGCAACGTGCTTTAATGTCTTGGCTGACAATTTTCTGTTTGAGCCTTTTTCCTTCTCTTGTTCTTATTCCTGGAAACATGTTTTCACTAAATATTGCAGAATTACACCGTTTGAACTGTAAACGACCCAAATGGATGGGATCCGACAGTCTTTCTACTTTCCACATTGGATGCAGAATGGTGTAAGCATTTTGGAAGCCAGAAGCAGCCTGTGCATCCCGATCTGTTGTTGCATGTCTAATGAGAATCTCTTGCAGAACAAACTTGTTTCCCATTTCTCTTGCCATTTCATACTCTGAATGGGGTGCAACTGGTGACAGATTTGCTGTGCAGTCAACATAGCCTCCTGGACATTTCACATCAAAACCTTTCCCCTTTAGCCATGCTCCAGTCCAACACAGCTTGTTTTCTATTGTAGTTCCCACAATGTATTGCTTCTCTGTAACAGTTTCGCAGGCAATTCCAACAGCTTGTGATGAACTTTGACCAGGTTTCTTTTCATGTCCAAAGCTAATGGCATTGTATCTTGCATCAAAAGCAACATTTATTTGCTCAGGATGCTGAACATCACGCATAACATTAACTTGTCTGACTAGTTTCAGCTTGTCTGTCATGTCCATTTCATTGAGCTCCACAGTTGCTTTGCCTACAAGGTTGGAGGCCCTTGGCATAGATGTTCTGCTAGGTGGCAGAATGTCAGTGGCTGCAAGCAAGTATCTAGCCCTGGTGTTGCCCATTGGTGTATCTTGTAGTCCAGCTTGAAACATCATATTTACAGCAGCAGGATTTGGCCCAGGTTTATTTGTTTTTATCTCATCATACAACTTATACTCTGGTGACTTAAAGCTGCAGTTTTTACACATCATAGTATGCTTCCAAGCAAGTCCCCATTTTATTTCATTAGCAATTTGGAACTCTGGTCTACCACATATGTTGACTTGATTGCCATGGCGATGAATGGTATCATTCCACATTTCAACATTTTTTTCCATACAGATCATACGTGTCCCATCGTGCTCATTCAAATTTGTCTCTTTCAGGTCCAGTTTTGCTTTGGATGATGGTCGTAGAATTTTTGCAGACCCAGGTGTGCCATTACAGTCTGGTGCCTGAACTGACTTGAGACCCCCATTTGTCGGCTTTGTCATTGCTATGAGAGAGAACTTGTCTGCATCAGTTCTTCTGGTCACTGGAACAGATGCAGCACTGGAACTTGGTAGCGTATCATCAGTCAGATATGTGACTCCTTTGTTATGTGGAATATATCCAGGTTTAAAAAAAGTTGTCTTCCTCTTCTTGTACCCTTTCATGGTTTCAGTTACAATAACTGCATGTAAAATACAAGAATTATCCTCTCTCTCTCTCACTTATATAGCTAGGAGAAGGCATGCTAGCTTGGTTTCAGAGAACTTCACCAACTCTTCAATGCTACTGGAAGCCTGACATCTGAAGACTCCTCCCCTTCAAGGGTGGAAATGATGTCATGTACTTGGTTAGACCTAGCTTGCGTACTTAGATGCGACCAGATTTCAGGTGTTACCTTTCATTGACAAGCTCTGGTTTAATTGCTTCACACCTGATAAGGAAAACCATTGATGTTTATGACAAAGGAATGGAGAGACTTTGCCATAGAACAAAATTTGTCAACTTCAGGTTTTAAATTTTCATTAAAATTTAAGTTAAATTTAAATTTTCATATTGAATTTTCTAAGAAAGTTAAACAGTCAAGTTTAATTTCTAGTAATTTCCAGATTGGTGTTAGAACTAAAAACTAATTACAGTTTATTTGAAGTGTTTATCTTGATTAGCAAAATCACAATTAAACTTTAAGTTTTGTGCATTTTTGAAATTCGGACATTTGGAATTGAGTTGTGCTTGTGTTACAGTGGTGTCAGCTAAAAGCCTGTATCTGTCCTATTCATGGATGAAAGTCCTTAAAACTTTGCAGCAGTATTTAAGAGACATTGATTTGATCACAGATGGAAGTTTTGTCCGTGGAGGTGAAATTGTCTAACCCTGTCAGGAATCGGTTCACAATTAATACTTCCAGTTCAGTACCCATGAATGTAGTTCTAGTCTATTTTTAGAACATTTTTTCTTCTCTCATTTTGGTGGTGATAGAAGAGTTTTATTTATGCATTTTTGGTAGGGATTTAAAGGTAACTGTTTATTCTTGATAATATGAGCTCAGGGTGTTGTTGTATGTGTGTATTTCGGCGACAGTGCACAGTGAGTAATAAGGCCTTGGTGATGATCCGGAAGTGAAATGTGTGTTCTGTTTACATGCTGCTATGTTGACAGTTCAGCATCTAAAAAAAGAGCAGGTCAACCTTTGACGAGAACTTCACCGTGAAGTCATCTCTATGGTATTTTAGATTAACATATGATTTGTATTGATTGTCACACAGTGGAAAGGTCAGTACTGAGAAACAAATGTAGAGAACATATAGTAAAATTAACTGTGTCCTATGTCCTGTCACATTTCTTCTATTTTATGTATAGGCATTCAACACTTTGCCACATTTACCATAACAGACAGACTTCTACCGGTTTTTGCTACACATTAACTCACTTTATTTTAATAAATCTTGCGAGGTTTTATCATAGGTTTTTGTGTACTGCTGATGTAAACAAGCTGACATAGAATACCCCCACCCCCAAACATTTGCATGAGCCAGAAAGCAGGGGCATTGTGCATGCTACTATTGTCATTAAACAACATGCAAATGCAACTTTCTATACAATTCCATCAAAGATTTTGGTCTATCCTTTCAGAATTATTGCAATAAGTAACTTTACCGGATAAGTCACTGGCAGACAGAACATGCAAACAAAGCAATGTTTCTTTGGAATGTCTTCCTGATTTTGGTCAACCTCAAAGGTGGTGGTGGTGGTAATTGTGGTCTGAGGCAAGTTAATTTACACTCTATGAAGCAAATCCCATCAGATTAATATGTCTTCAAGAAAGGCATATTTCGCAGTTACTCAGTAAATATGATCATGTTTCATGCACAAATTACAAATTAGTAGCCATTGAAAATGATGTACCGACTCTGTTCGACAAGATGTCGGTTTGAGGCCTAATGTGCCTAAGAATACTGCGGCAAAATGAACCAGTTCATTTAGAACATTCTCATTTTCGGCCCTGTGAAAAAGAACATATGAACTCGGACATGTTTCCTGAAACAACACGTTCAGAAGAAGAAGAAGAAAAAAAAAACAAACAAAAAAAACAAAGAAAAAAAACGGAACACACAAGGTCCTGAACAAGGACGTTAAATCTAGATGTAATTTATGAAGAAGTGTGTATGGGAGGATGACAATATATCTTAGTTCTTTGTATGTGAGCGATAAAAGTATCAAGTTAATATTGTGCAAAATTTTGGTTGAAGTAAGTAAGAAGGAATGTTATAAATATCAGACCAATGAATAACGCCGTTAAACGATTTGTTGATCCCGGCCACACAGACGACAATTAAATTGAAAACAATATTATGATGTTAATATAATAAAAACATTGCATAAAGTTGTGTACAAAATGGATTTTCAAGAGTATGTGATAAAACTATTTTTTGTTGAAATTTCGCAGTAAATTCTATCTCTGAATAATGGTTAGTTGACTACACAACCGGACCTGAAAGTAAATTTTGTCACCACCAAGCCCAAAGAGACCTATTTGGAAGCTAAGACCGCCACAACATACAATTAACATTAGATACCAAGAAATTTTAAAATTGTATACAAATAAATCAATATATAAAGAAACGATACACTTGAATTCTTTGTGTAGAACAGTCTTAATATCTTCATCATAAAATGTTAGAAACAAATTATTATGCAGTGATAGTTACTTAGACAGGGCATGACCTAACCTTTGCACCTAGCAAGGAAAACTGAAACTACATCTACATTGTTTATGATGGCAAAATGGTGGTTGGTTGCAGGTGTGGCGTTGGTGGTGGTAAATTTAAAAGATATGAGTTCTGAATATTCAACACATATTTCCAAGAATGCTTTCGCATGTGACGCTAAGAATGATAACCCATATATTCTTACGCCATAAAAATCCCACTGGCTGAATGAGTCACGTGACCCTGTTCCTGGGTTTGGTTTGTCCCAAAAGGGAAGTATCGCTTTGTGTATGGCACCCAACAAGACCTTTGTCACACATCGTTATATATATTCTTGGTTAAGCGCAAATAATTGTGATTTAAAAGGAGCTAATGAAACAGTGTGCCAGTGATATGCCTACTTTCAGTAAAACACTGATTGAATGTACTTGAATCCGCTCTGCTATACTAGAGACTGTCCACGTGTGTAAGTTACTCAATAGTTTATGGTTTGGGAGTGACCACTACCTGATGGCATCGTTCCACGTATCTCAGACCGCACCAAATTACTACCTATCTATGCATAAAAGTATAAACAGTATTGCATTAAAATTCAACTGCGATCGCTCAAAGTTACAAGGAGCAAAATGATGTCATGCCATGGAAACAAAATCCCAGATTGATGTTGTTAAGGTTTAACGCTATATTTCAGCACATGATAGACTATCATTGGCGGCAAGTATATTTGTAGGAGGAAGAACTCAGGAAAACACCTGGAAGAACCACCGACTGATGAGAACTGGCAGGCTTTCTCATACATCCACAATGACCGAGTCTGAGTCCGGAACCCACGCTGATAGAGGTGAGATGTTAGCGATATGTAACGCGAGCGCCTTAGAGCATTCGACTACTCGAGGCCCTAACCAGGATTGTGTCTGGTACAGGAATATTTACAAATGTATATGAGAGTATCACTCGAGCAATACCAATCTGCTGATGAAGTGCCATTATGACATTTTGATTTTCACTTGTAATAGTGATACTGAAGAATTATTTAACACCGGACATATAACTTATGGCGTTAAAATTGCCGATGGCGAAATTTTTTCGGTTACACCGCTCTCGTAGACTGGTCGAGTGGTACAGGAGCCACCACGGATCACTCCTTCCAGTCTGCCCAAGGATCCTGCAAGAACCGCCTTATTCGCTACAGATCCGTTAGTGTCGAAGCTTTGGTCTCTTACAGCGAAAAAACCTCCGAGCCAATGTCAGCAACGACAGCAGCACACAGACTATAAAAATCCCAACCGAGTCCTATGATTCCCGTCCAAGGTGTCAGCTAAAAATATAAGGACTAGAGCGTTGTAATGCGCGAGACATGGTCAAGTACAACTGCAATGTCATATGCATAGTTAATTTGCATTGTGTGTTAGCATGGAAATATGTTATGTATATCTATATTGTGTAACTGACCTTGGTCAGTAATTGAGTTAAGGGCATAAAAGACCCTTGACATTTAATTCACAAACAATATACTACATTTCTATTATTTCTCTATGATTATAAGTCTTTTGTTCAGACCCTTAGTACTGACGTAAATATGTTTACTTGAAGTTGAATTCAGGACATTGGCGTTCCTATTGGAAATTCCTTGTGTATCTGCTACTTTTGACATTTTTAAAAAAAATAATTTGTTTAGTAAGAGACCTGACCTTGTTTACGAACTGTACAATTCTGACAATGAATTTGATCGGAAAATTACCATCATCCCGGTTCTTAAATTGTATATTAGGTTTTTATATTAGGGTTGACTATATTAGATTTGATCATTCCTATTTTAACATCCGAAGAATAATTATTCTTATTGTTGTGTTATATTTTCAATTTGGGAGTATTTATATACTTAAATTATTCACTGTACTCATAAGGTACTCATTAATATTTGTTTTACTAAATCATTATTGTGAAATTCAAGGACATAATGGATTATATCAGTGTGATAGATCAAGACTGTTTGCACAATGTCGCATTTGAAGCTGTTGCACATCAGCACATTCATAATTTGAATTTATTTGGATCACCAGCGGAAATTCATTTGGAATTCTATACATTTGGACTCGAGATAGGACGTTTAAGATTTTGAGGATATAATTCAGAATATTGTTAGTCGTTTTTAAATTTTCACTTTGTATTAGAAGGGAAAACATTATTTGTTGAATTTTACAAACTTGTTTGTTTTTGTTCATTTCCATTACTTAGTTTAAGACCATATATTCGTAACAAATGACGTTTTCGCACGTGCGCACGTGAAGTTGCTTGTTACATATTAAATCATTTGATAATAACTACAAATCTGTATCTGATAATAATAACCTAATAGGATAGTATCTACACAAACTGGACTGTCATCGATATACTACAGACATGCCTCACAACTTCTCAGGATGTGATGGAAAATTACATCTGAAACGTTATTCTGAACAAGGCACTAACTTCGTACATGAAAGTGGTACAAGTACAGTTTAAAGATTCCACGAGTTATTTGGCCACGTCTTTGTGCAGAATGCATAACATATCTTTAATGACAGAAACAAAGATAATTTTTCATAGTTTTTCAATACCGAAGATATTCTACAAGTCGTACTCCCCAATTGGCCAGACGTTCCTTAATACAACCCTGACGGTATGCAAACAAAACATCGAGAAGCATTCTACGATTGGTATCAATCTCACTCTTTAATCCAGTTTGACTTTAAAAAGAAATATTGAAATATTGCCTATCTGTTGTGAAGATTTTACGCCGTTGCGTTGGAAAATTTTGACAATTATTTCTGGATCACGGAGGTATCGATTCTTTGAAGCTTTTGCCATCGTTGAACAGCGTGGATTACCGACAATGGCCCAAGAAACCAGCCATTGTACCCCTCCAATCCTATCTCTCAGCGAGTCATCGAAACTCCATTACTTGTGTGGAAGTTAGGACAAATGAGTACAATACGTCACAGTCAGTGCTCAAAACATCCGATAACCCGACGTCAAGGCCCCTCTAATTTCAGATCGGTCCCGTCCTGTATTCTAAGAGAGATGCCCGTCAGGCTTGTCGAAATCAAATAATCAAATTTGCCAGAGAAAACTTTGATTGCGCTGATGAAAAGCGGAAATATATTTTCAAGATGTTGATATACTTGCCATGACACGGCGCAATCTCATTAAAATCAGATCAAAACTGTCCTACTTGGAGGGAAGATATAATTTCATTCAAATTGTAACATGGCATGTCGTGCTATAAATAAAATTTTGTATTCCCAAACCCCATGACAAGGTCGTATTTCGAGTAAACATAATTTTAAGTAATCTTCGAAAACAGAAAAAAGAAAACACACAAAAACAAACAAACCATCCCACCACCTCCACTTTAAACGCATGCCCATTACATGTAGCACATAAATACGATAAACAGTCTGATTGGAGCTAATGTAAAACTATACTTGGGGTAGTTTAAGCAGAGGCAATTAAAGGCAAAGAGGTCAGATGTAACACCACCATTTCACATATTACTTAACTGGTTGACCATAGCTATGGAGATGTATTTGGAAACTGCAGTGGGTGAGTCCATTGTGATAATTTGCATAGGGAAGACTAGGACGTAGAACAACCCAATATAGGTAAATCAAAGAGATGCTAGATACGTGTACGAGAACAAAAGTTATTACATACCATTGCTATGAATAAGAGTATTTAGGCCCTATGCTTTATAGATTTTTGACAAGTTTGTGAACAGCGACATCGTTTCTTTGAGGTAGGATTTTACTGCATATAAAAAACGCAAAATATGATCATTTCAGTTGTCAGAATAGTGTTAAAGCGTGATTAAATTTTGAAGCCGATTTAGAAAGCAACTAGCTATGACCAAAGCCCAACAAAGGTAAGTTTCATAACTCCTGATCGACGGAGTTTTACTTTATGTAGCACGCCATCAAGAACGTAAGGGTGAGGGTTGGGTCAATTAATTATTTGCACATACTGCAAATCTATCGACATTCGCTCAGAGACTCCAGCAGAGATGTCTGAACACCAGGACCATCCAGTCTCAAGTGAGTGTAGTGATGAACACTAATGGTATTTGCATTACCTTCAAACCCCCTATAGAACCTTACTGAATTTATTTGAATTGTAGTGATTGCAACGCTAAGTGACAAATATTATTAAAAAGGGGTACATTTTTGGGCATATAGAAATTGGAGTCCGTTCTTGTGGAATTACAGTCAGGGCTTGTGATTTTTTTGTCAACAGCCCAGGGCCTGTATCTAAAATATTCTTTGAACACTGCTACTAATACATTTGGATCTTAAGGAATGACAAACACTCACGTTAGTTCCATAAAAAGATGGATGGAACTTCATAGCTGGGGCAAAAAAACAGATACCTTATTTACCTACAAATTCTATTCTCACCGAGATGTCAAAGTTACAACAATAATCATAATCATTGATGTACTGAACCGATTTGTCAGAAACAGGAAATGATCAACGGTACTGCCAAGTATTGCAATGTCTTCAACTCTTTCACCTGAAAGTTTCAAAAGGAAGAGCTAAACCTACTCTTTAGGAATTGAAGACGATCATGAAAAGCAATCCAGAAGTCATCAAGACAGACACAGATACAAGGAGGAAAGAAGTATTTACTAAAATTCTGCATACGCTGCGGGTTGCTGAAGAGTTAAGAAATTGAATCGGGCTGCTAGAACCAAACATAAAATTGTACTTTTACCAGATGTCGAACTATGGTTACAAAAGCAATTGACGTAACGTTACACAAACCTTCGAGAAATATGTTGCGCAAGTTATCAACGGCAAGCCGATTTAGCTGATACCTCTTATTCGGCAGCGTAAAATCGTGGTTACTAATATTTGTTTTGTTTCAATTCAGTTTGCGTCGTTCTTTTAACAGCTAACACGTAATAATGGTTAGTATGAGCTTAAAAACTGATCCTGTTACCACGTCTCGTCAAATTTTACAATCAGTCGTACCATAGCAGCATAAAATGTGCACCCGAAGAAGTGACACCGATGTTTATCGGAAGAAGTGATCCCTGAAAACGAGGTGATGTTGCTTGATCGAATGTTTGGAATGCCACCACCTATACCAAATAACTGGTGTACAATATCGAAGTCATTTGCGATCGAAGAACATATAAAGTAGTCAAATGTCCAGTCGAAGAAGTGAAAATGCGTTGGAAAGGATATCCAATTACTTTTGATTCTTGGATTGCCGCATCACATGTCATCGACTACAAAAAGAAGAATTAACCATCATGCATTTAAACACAACAGCTACCTCTCTTCTTAGAGCTCCTCTCTTCAAGAACTACACAAAACAAACCAAAAAAAAAAAAAAAAAAAAAAAAAAAAAAACAGTATATGGTCGTGGTGTGGACAACGTGTACCTAAAAGTAAAATCATCTTTTTCTGCCAAATATTTGTGGTATATAGTGTTATAAGTGCAGCCCTTGCCAGACTGAGTTTGCAAGGAGACAAATAATTGTGAAAAATGTACTCACGAGTTGTATTGGCTATCTTCCCAAAGATTCCCTGAATTGTACCAAAGGCAGTAACAACAACGGTATCCTTGTGGCTAACGCCAGTCACCATTCTTTCAGCCACAACATCAACCCTCTTTTGGAACATTATGAAAAACATTTTCTTTGGAAATCGAGTGATTCATCGGAAACAAGAGCCAACCGACAATGTGTGATCAATTTTAGTGCACATTACCGATTTACAGTTCTACGAGAGTGTTTCCAAAAATACCGTCTGGTATTACACGAGCAAATTACCTCAAGCCATACAATTGTGTCCCCAGTGCTCGTTGGGAAGTGGATTTGGGAGACATCGTTGATCCTTCTTAGGCCCTTAATATTAAGGGAGGTCAAAACACTTTCATTATCAATATCTTGAACGAACACGTTCACGAAGAGTTGTACAAAATATAATCTTCTTGTTTACGAATCCAAACAAACGTCATCAAAAAATTTTCAATTGACTACCTTTGACGCTAGACTTCCTCCTGGATATTATTGCAATGCTAAATATCTGGTCGAAATCATTGCCATTATTTTTAACAATCATTATGGCGATGCCCAGGAGAGAATCCAGAAAAGTGTATTAATCGAGTACCGTAAAACGGATCATCTCCATTACTTGTTGTCCCGGTTTCATTTCTATTTTAAGTGGATACACTGATCTCGCTCAATTAAAAGACATTTACAACAACCATCGATTTTACGAGTATATTCGCTCCCCTGTCAGTTTATTGTTTGTTTATTCCAATGTAGCCGAGCACAACGTGGTGGAAAGTGCAGCTTCGTTTCTCTGAGTAATTTATTTCAAAGTGGATTCTGCCATTGCTGCTTACCAGCAAGGTGGTGAATTTGTACATCCTCGTTATTTTTCTTCATTATCTTTCTGTCAGCAAATCGTATTATGACAGTGTACATTGTTACAGGGGAGATCTTGGAAAAATATTCTAATATCTCAAAAGGAGAAGTCACTGTGAAAATACAATTTCGAAAACGATTTTCCAGGGAATTATAATCAATGTATCCTGTGTATAAAGGAGTCCCTCGACAACGAAGACGTGGTTTATTGCACATGGTAAAATCTCCTTTTCGTACAATGGCACCAATCTGTAAACCGATGGTGATTCGAGAATCACATGATTTAAATATTATCTCTTTGATGCAAAGAAATGAAGTTCTTCAAAAAGTCCACGTCGACAAACAAAATCCAAAAGATGCTTTCACGAGATCATGAAAACGTTTCTAACTGAAAAACACAATTTTTGGTTTCCAATCATCCATATAAATGTCATTCACACTTACGGCCAAGGAATTATGTCATCCTCTACCCTACTGCACGGATGAAGCTGAACAGCAGCTGTTAGAGAAATGGACGTGTTTGATCAATAATTGAAAATGAAAAAAGGAAAATGATGCGCCAAGATTTGCGAATGTTCCAAGTTTGAACCCGACCTGTTTGCTATTTAACCCACGATGGTGACGATACAAGAATTCCAATGAATATAATTTCATCCTCTGTGTCTTGGACTACTCCAGCCCATATATCGAATTTGAAATCGAAGGACAAACCGAATATTACATAGCTCTGAATAACAGTCACTTGTACCTAAAGGTCAAAGTTTTCAAAGCGGATAACATTAATCCATGTGCCGATGCCAGAGTAGCTCCCGTTAGTAATTTATTTGTATTCGTTGTACAGTGAAGTGGATTGGTACTTGAATAAGAAACTGGTGAGCAGCGCATGGATACTTACCCTTACCAAACATACTGGGAAAATATCCTGAAGTACGGAAAAGAAGCCAAGAATACAAATCTGCATGCTTCCGCGGTATGGAAACAGGACATATTGGACAAGTTGATTGCAGATGATGATACAGACCACACTGTTTATCAACTGTGATGGAAGATTTTATTACCTCTTGGTTGACTTCAGGAAGGCGTTCGACGAAGTTGAATATGAACAACTTTCGATCTCCCCGGCAAAATAACGTATTCTTTTTATATAAAAAATGCATGGTTCATTGAAAGTGTTTTGTTTTATAACTCACACAGGTCTGAAAGAATATTTAAACTTCACGCTTGGTACAATACAAGGTTGTGCAAGAAGTTCCATTGTATTTACATTGCTTATAATGACACGATCTCAGAACTGAGAAATATGTGCAGTAAAGGTATATTTATCACTTCTGATATCGAAGAACAATTTGTGTTATTGTACACAGATGGTGTGACAGACTCCTCTAATTCATTTAGATTACTGCACCAACAGTATATTACATGAAGTTTTTGTGATATGGCTTGTTGGTGAATAAGTAAACCTTACGAAGACAGAATTAGCGGTATTTGCGATGGGAGAGGAGGTATGTGAAGAGAGCGAACACATTGTATTTTTAAGAAGAATGAATACAAGTGGAGTCTTACCATCAAATCATAGGATTATTTTTTTACACTATTATGAAGTGGTTTACGGTTAGAAAATTGTCAGCTGCAGAAGCCAAATATATGTGACACATCTATTTTTCTTTAATAAAGGTTTGGTCAATCGCATGTTAGAAATATATAAAAAAATAGTCAATTCGATGATTGAACCAATATTATGTTATGGTGCTGAAATATTGGGATTTCAATACTCTTAAGATATTGTAGAAGTGCAGTTTCTTTCTCTATGACATATCTAAGTTTTTTTTGAACAATATACATATTTGGTGAGCTTTATGGGAATGATGTAGATTCCCTTTCTTTACCTCATTCATAGTAAAGTATATAAAATGCGGATTAATATTATTTTGACACTGACGAAGTTGGCAGAGTCAGGCGGATTTCACTGATTACAGCTATTCTCTTTCGAATTGGCTTAGGGCATGTGGGGATAGCTCAAGATGTTGGCGATGATAACATATTTATTTAGGAGTTCACATACTATTCTGAAAATTACTTGTAGGGTCATATGTCATGAAGAAATCAATGTAATGCATTTATCTACTCTTTCTGACCTCTCTTCAGAATCTCATCCATTGCGTTTCTGATGCGCCACGATATATTTTTATGGCGCAACAAGATTGTTTGTTTGTTTGTTTGTTTTTTTTTTGTGGGGGGCGGGCGGGGAGAAAATACATATTGCTGATGCAAACAAACCTTTTTGGTGCAAACAGATCCGTTTTTCTGAAGGAATACGATACATTATTTTGGTACAGCAAGATACATTTTTTTTTCTGGCGAAAGAAAATGCATTTTATTTCTGGTGCAAATAGTTTCATTTTTGATGATATAACACGATAGATTTTTCTACTAATAGTGTCTTAACATAAATCCAGAAAAACGCCTTCGTGGTCAAGTATTTTGACAATCTGGTTTGTCGCTTCTAGTGCTGTTCTTTTCTACTCATTCCCTTCTTTTAAAAGCTTTGTTTCATTACAAATATACGATGAAACTCTAGTGTTCCGGGTCGATGACGTCAATGAATAGATTAAGTATTACAATCGAACAAGGTAAAGCATATCTTAACTATAATAATTAGATGTCGCAAACAAGTAATTACAACAATTGTTTCATTTCTCAGGATTCAGGACTTTGTTGTGATTAAAATTCATAAGCTTATAAACTAATATACATTCCTCCAGTTCTTTAAATCCATGTGGACAAATGCAGTCCAGATCCATATCTGGAAAGACTCTTCAAAGATAAAGGTGCCCTCTAAGGTATGTTGGTACGTAGCAGAGTTTTACAGCACCTCTGTACAATAGTGTTGTCTATATTTTACCAACTACAGGTACAGTTAAATTTCAGAGTTGTTAAAGATTTACACAAAAATTTAGGAATATAAAACCTTCCACGTACATGTCATCACGAAGTACTAGATGAAAATATCAGAGTAGCATTGTTAAAACTAAAATTATCTAAACGTTGCCTAATAATAAAGATAAGTGTAACGCTTTTAAAATCCCTTGAAATATATGGTCCAAACCTGTGGTACAAAGCGCATTCCCTGAAAAAGTCCAAGGTTTTTACGGGTACTGCATCATCGTACAATTCATTCGTCGAGTTCTCATCAAAGGATCTCTGTCTCTCACGCCAATATATCAGTAGACGCTGTCTGGCAATGTGTGCAGTCTGGTCGATGTTCATCATTCAGACTCTGTCTGGCAATGTGTGCAGTCTGGTCGATGTTCATCATTCAGACTCTGTCTGGCAATGTGTGCAGTCTGGTCGATGTTCATCATTCAGGCATGCGTGGGTCAGGTATGTGGAACAATTCCTCCTCTTCTATACGATTTTTTCAATACGTGTGATGCTTCTCTCCAATGATGAGTATGATATTCTGAAGTTTATTAGTTTATTAGTTCATCATTCCACATCTTAAGCTAAGTCTTAGGAACATTCTGATTTATATATTATTTGAAGTGAGAGTATGGAAACTTCCATTCATAAGCGGGTGATCACATGGCTTCTTTGGCTGATTTGTCTACCGTTTTATTAAAATTCATACCAAGTTGACTAGACTGCCACGTATAGAATATTTTCGTTTCTAGGTTTTATGAGCAAATCATGTTTCTCTGCTGCTTAAGATATTAACATTTTGTTCTATTTGAAACTTTGCGATGCTTTTAATGTTGAAAGAGAATCAGAAAAGATTATGAAAGTAGTTTTGTTGTTGGCTTGAACGTAATTGACAAATAGAAGTAGGGCTGTTATTTCTACACTAACACTGAAGCTTTGCCACATAACCAGGTCCTGCGTGTTCCATTGGGTATTTTCATATCATATCGATATTAATATTGTCTTACATTAACACCGTCTGTATACAGCGAATATTTCGACAATGACAGGAGGATCTGATTTCACTGAATTTGCTATGATAAACAGAATAGGATTTGTTGACTTCAAAATTGGCAGTTATATCAAGAACATTCTGATCATTGTCCCCGAAGAATGTTGAAGGGAAATTAGTTTATGGTTCGAAAATAAGGTCTAACAGTTTGGTCTTATCCAAAACAGAACTATGGCAATCGTTAAGAATGGGCTTTGTGTCATCCTGAATCGACGAAGTCAGCAAAATAATGAATTGACGTAATAGGCAGAAGTACGTACGACCCATTGTATTCCGCCCATTTCTGAAATATGTTTCAGTTTAATTATTGGGGACGTTCAATGATGTGCACACTTTTTGATGTATAGCAGATCAAACCATCATCAACATATAATGAACAGTCAGTTCCTGGAATAAAAACTGTATCATGCTTTTAATTCTGATGCTGAATAAAGTGACTTTCAATATGCTGCCCTCAGGTACACCCATCTCCCTTGGGTCAGGTTATGAAAGGGTGTTGCCTTTTTGACTCAGAATTTATATCAGTCCAAAGCAGGAAATAAAGTTAGATATATGGCCAATTAGACATAGTTTGAATAGGTCATTCTATATGTCTATCTTCTCTGTTGCATCATATGCTTAGTCCTAATGGGAAAAGATAGCAATTACCCGTTATTTTGTGATGTGATGTGATGTGATTTGGATTTTTAACGTAGCTTTAACAATTTTTCAGTCATATTGCTACGATGTCTGCAATGTGGCAGTTTATAGTGATGTCTAGCACTGGGGCATCATGCCGCAGACATGTAGCATGATGTCCCACACAGTCACATTATCCTGACACCAGGCTGACCAGTCCTAACACTAACCTCTTAATGCTGAGAGCCAAGCGAGGCAGCTGTTAGTACCATTTTTGTAAGTCTTTGGTATGACTCATTCGGGGATCGAACCCACGACCTCCCGCATCCGAATCCGTTATTTTAATGAAAACTTAGCTCAACATGCTTCAAGTCTGACAAGATGGTCTATTGTGCTTATCTGGAGTTTGAATCCACATCAAACGTTTCAAAGTAGTTTGTTAGATTCGAGATACCAGAGAAGTATATAATTTATCCTCCTTTCCTTTGTGAACAATACAGCTTTGCCAATGCATGTGATGACAGATGAAAGGGTTTGTATCGACTTGTTCAGGTTTAGGTACTTGTTTCAATGTTGTTTCTTGCCAAGACTGCGGGCAGTCGCCACTTTCACAAATTGTATTTATAATATTAAGCAGTTAATTGATAGATGTATCAAGTACGTGTTTCAAAAGTAGTTCGTGGGTATTATCTTGTCCTGTTGAAGCGTGATGGGACAGATCAAGAGAATCTTTTATGTCTGTCTGTCTGTCTGTCTGGTTGTCTCTCTCTCTCTCTCTCTCTCTAAAGGTGAAAAGAACTTTACATTGGTATGTATGGTATGCATTCAAATTGTCGGTCTGAATGCGTCTTTGTATGCATCAAAGTACAGTTTAGACAAGATTGGTTATAACGAGTGTTGCTATTCATGATGATGGTGGCTCCTCTAGCAGCCTTATCAGTATTCTCGAAATGTTGTTCGTGGTGAAGTGTTAAGACTAGTGTTATCATTTGTTTTGAAGATGTACATTGGCTCAAGTTCTTTACGTAAAAGACTAAATGCATCAATATTCGCCCGTAAACATCGACAATTAATTGCATTTTGGCATCATTGATGACGTTAATACTTCGAAATGTTTATCACTACTCGTGCATTTAAGCAAATCATGATCCACATTTATGCATGAAGTTGAATAATTATAATTATTATTTTTGTTGAAATCTTATACATTATGCTAATTATAGGCCAGAGCTCGTAACAATAATGATGCCGCTGCTTGCTTGCAATTTGATATCGCGGGGGGGGGGGGGGGGGCTCCTTTTTGGCATACACACAGAGACCAAACGAAGAAGTTCACTTGATATATCTGAGAGCATTTAAATGAAGCAGTAACATTACCTTCGATAAGCAAGATTCATTTAGGGTTTTATCAAAGTATATTCAAAGTTAGAGGAATTGGAATTTTTTATGTTTTGAGGCGACATGCTTCGTCGACGCAAAGATCGCGTCTGTTATGATATCGCTCAAAGTGGTTCCGAGCATGTAATATAGTGACCTTCATGCATTAATGGGACTATGAACCCTAATGTAATACCGGGACTATTGATCCTATTTCAAATTCCAGTGATAACACGATTCTGGATATCTGTTTTGCAGGTAGTGGGGCATCAGCTAGAAACAAGTTGCAGATGAATTTATTATGATTAAAATGGAGAAGGGAGTGGTTAATGTAAATTTCATAACATATAGGCTGCTCTGCCACAAAATTTCACTGCGTTTGTCTTGTAGACAGTATCGACATGTTAGTTTTTTTTTATGTTTTCAGAGAGGAGTCATCTCTTGATATCATCTATGATCTGAATACACGATTGCTGTTGTGAATTGACGTGCGTTATTTCTACATTTCTTTTGTGCAGATGCATTCACAATCTATTAATGTGTCCTAAGTTTATTTCATGTTTATCCTTGTGTATAATTCATTTCCATCAATTATATTAGATCTTCTGTAAAGTTCTAATTTTGTGGCGTGCATTTGCCGTGACACTATGATGTGCATTTGCAGTGTTATGTATATTTAATTTGCTTTGTTTGTTTGTTAGTTGTATTTTATTTTATTTCATTGTATGCTATTATAATGTAACATTGTATGTTGGACCTGACCGTGCCCAAAATTTAGTTCATTTCTGCTTGACCCAAACTGACTTTTGTTTTATTTTATTCATTGTAAACAACTAATACATAGCTAAATTATTCTCTATATGTATGGGTTTAAAATCAGTATTATTATTAATAGAAGAAGTAAATATGTTTATTTGGGTCGAAGTTTTGGAATTTTCTAAGTAAATTATACATACTCCAGGTTATTATTTTGTTAACATCAGGATCATTCTAGAAGGTTATTTTCCACTAGGTAATTTTTTTAATAGAAAATGCTAATTGTGACCTGAGGTCAAGTAGAGAACAGTATAATCTTGTAATTGTGAGGACTTGGTCATTTTTGCTTTAACATCTAGCACTTTCAAAATGTGTTATATTGCGATCAGCTGGGCTGAATGTTATTTTCTTCAAATTATTGAATTCAAGTGATTATTTTATCTCGAAATACAAAAGACTAAGATACAATTCTTGGATAAAGACATTTAATAGAATGTATACTGAATTCAAACGTGTAATTATATCACTGTGATTGAAAAAAAGACTGTTGACACTTCAGCTCTCTATAACCTATAACATACACGTCATCACCATCAGGTTTTGGATTTATTCGGGACTAATACTGAGTTTAATTCAGGACTTTAATTACGAGGACTTGACTCTGATCTAATTCTTGGATTATTTTGGGATTTCATTCGCAAACCCCAAGGTTCTTCTTTCGTCTTTTCACGTTGTAATCTAGGGAAATAAATTAAATTTGTTAAATTTTACAAAGCTTGTTGTCTCTCACTCATTTCTGTTACTTATTTTAAGAGCATAGACACGTAACAGCAGTGATACTAAGGCGTGCATATACATTATATTAGTTTTCTTTCTGTTCAAATGACGTCACATCGACACATCTCGACAGTGATAACGGTTGTGTTACTAGCTTACATTCCTCAGATTGCATCTGTTATTTTGTATTTACTAATATTTATCATAGTATATTTATTAATGAAGATATTAAACAAACCAAATATGTATCGATACAAATTAGACATATTTAATAATGGTAAATCAGTTCTTTGGGTTAATATTAAGTAGAAAGTTCTGACATAATGGGTATACCAGAAAGGCAGTTGCTTCTACAATTTTTAATTGATTGTTCACATATTTACAAACTAAACCTATCGCCTGCCAGAAACTCCAGCCTTTATTAGTACATAGATGACAAATGAATGATCAAGACATGCCCATTATTATGAGCACAGAAAAGATGGATTGATCACCATATGTTTCATGTATTTAATAATGCTCTGTTTTCGTCCATGTATGTTCTCACGTATTCCATCAATTTGTTATGCTGTTTCTTGTTAGTTGACTCTTATGACTTTGCTATCTTATTTAACGATATTTTTACCTTTACAACAACATAATGTAGGCAACACACAATATAAATCCTTTAATCATTTGACATATTACACTCTGATTACAAAAACGTCAATACAATCTAGCCTTCATGGTACAGATTGGAGTTTCCGTCAGTCTAAATGAGAATTGATGATATTAACTGTGTAAAGGACAGTAAAATTGAAACTACGGATACTCAGGTAGATACACGACCTTAGAACCTCTGGTCCCAAACTGGATGAGGAAGCAATGACGTGGACAGATTGGGTAATGTGGTTGGTCGAACGGAAAAGTTGTAGGAATTAAGCTCAATAACTGAAGTGGCTAATGGCATGTTTTCTACACAATTGCTCACGGCCTCAAAAATATCAACAAGGGCTGCTTTTTGAGCGATGACTGGCTTATATTGTTCCTTGGCTGTCCTTGAATGTTTAATAAATGGCCCCCCCCCCCGCTCTCTCGGATGATGCATAATTAGCTTAACTCTTAAATATGCCAGTTAGGTCATATTAACGTAGGGCTCAACTGAAATATGTTGATGGTTGTTACTGTTGTTGTATGTTAACTTATTTTATTTTATTTTTACCTCGTGATCGGAAACGTTTCTACCTAACTCGCTGATCGGGATCTACTCTACCAAGCACCTTGATTCAGCCATGGTCTACGTAACATGTTGATCGGGCCATGGTCTACCTAACATGTTGATCAGGACATGGTCTACGAAATTTCTTGATGAACAGACGACTGTCTTAACTAGATTGGGATATGGTATACCAAATTCCTTAATGAACAGACGATTATCTTAACTGGATTGGGATATGGCATACCAAATTCCTTGATGAACTGACGAATATCTTAACTGGATTGGGATATGGTATACCAAATTCCTTGATGAACAGACGAATATCTTAACTGGATTGGGATATGGTATACCAAATTCCTTGATGAACAGACGAATATCTTACCTAGATTGAGATATGGTATACCAAATTCCGTGATGAACATATTATATCTTAACTTCCTAAGTTATAAATGAAAACTAATACCCATTTCTGATCTTTGAAAATTAAATTACGCACCTTCTATGAATGAGCTCTGTATTTTTCTGTGATATTAAGAGCCATCTAGAAAAAGACGGCATTTAAAATCGATTGGATACACAAGTGAATACATGGACCAAAACAAATGCTATTAAATCTACACAATCTATCATTATCTCAACATATGTAAGCTGGTATATACCTTAATCAATGATTTAAATAATGTTGTTATTTGTGTAGTTACGAAGTTGTAAGCTGTTTTAGTTTATACAAATTAATTTATAATGGTAAAGAACTTGCACACGTCTTTACATCATGGTTGTTCTTATATTAAACCATGTGTCTGATAATTTGCTGCTGAAAATGAGGGGAATTCGCTCACTCGTACTTGAAATAATAGTATACGCACGTGCTCCATTTCTTTCACGCACACACACGCACACACGCACTGACTTATCGAGTTTAAGGACCTCGCAGCGCTAATGCGGAAATACCAGAAATGGCGAACCACTCTGTTGGAAACGTTGAGCAAAATTACCTGGCCAATTTCACTTCAACTTGTGGAGCACTTGTGCTGAAATGTTACATATGTAACGAAGAACGTGAGTCTTATACATTATGCAGGGTTATCAATGAGGTTAATTTCTGCAGAAATTCTTCACCAACACTTTCGGACTAAGAGTGCTTTTTCAGGGGAGGTGAATGAATTTCCTAAAAATCTTACCATTCCCGTCGATCGCGTACGAAATCTTGGAGTACTTAACTTTGATAAAAATGTTTTTTTTCCACAGATATTAGCTAAAGGTACATACAATCGAAATCACAAAATGTTTATAGGTTAGCGCTTTCTTTTTCTGGTTACTCTTAATAATGGTAGTTAAATAGAAAGGTCGGTAATGGCCCATACAATAACAGATGGACAAACATTTAAAAATTAATACATTTTACTCAGGTTGAAAAGCATAGACTCTTCTTATTAAAACCAGAAATAAAATGGTATACTGGTTTTCACGGAAACGTGAGAACGAAAATATATTTTATATTATATATAAGCGCAAATGTAAAGTGGGTTTCCTTGACACGTGCAGTGTTACCTAGATTGTGTGATTTTAGGCTGGCTGTTTCGAAATACTGCATCCTGTTTACTCACTGTAGCACGTACAAAGTGCCGACAGTTAACGTCGTTCATGCCAAGTTCTGGCCGTGGATTGACCGCGTTCATAGTACTTATTGTGTTGTTTTTTTCAATATCGTCACAATACAGATCAGTTTAGTGAGATAGCTGTCCACTTTATGGAAGCAATCTTCCGCTGCAGAGGTATGTTAAAATGTAAAACTGTATTCTTTCTTGCAATCCATTCTATGTTACGAATTTGTTTAATATATTGAAAGTTTCGAAATTTATTCTAAATTTAAAGAAAGTCAGATCTATGGACATAACGCCCTGCTTTTGAATACAATATAGTTTATTTCGAGTTGGACATTGAATTGATGAACAGACTTGAATAATTCAGTTATATGTTGTAGACATTAAAGGACGAATACTATTCGTGCTTTTATTTTGCAGAGCGATTGTTCTAATCGTAATGTACGAACATGGTTATTATAACAATTTTGTACAGTCTCTCTTATGAAAGGAAACTTTAATCTGTATCGACGTCAATTCATGTGCACGCATGGTATAATGTATATCACTGTATTCGCACTTAAACGTGTTTCTTGTACTACACGGTTCGGGTATTGTATTTGCAGCTCCTACGGGGAATCGTCAAACTTGCAGGGGCTCGGCAACCCGTAACCTGAATACTGGAATCAATGATGGCATTAGATTGAGGAACGATTGTGGCTAACTCGGTGTAAAGGGTTAACAATTCTGGATCAATATGTCTGCGTGGTAGGGAAGTTGCCAACGGATCTTTCATCAGGCTGGAAACCAAATCATTCCTCGATGATTCACCATCCACTGCACCATCATACTACTGACGAACAATACAATATCGTATCTGTTTATCGTTCCATATATTCATCATATATGTTGATAATTCCATATATCATTCATGTATGCTGAGAACTTACATGCATTGATCATATCCGTTGACAAACATATCATTTGGGATTATCATTTTTGAAAATGCATATTCTGATCGCATCCTTGCTAAACGGTAATTTTGTGTTGTTTCCATTATGGAACTTTGTGAATGTGAAAGGTGTGGTTTTCATTTGTTATCTTTATTTTGCGAGAGATGGAACTAAGGGTGTGAGCTAGGGTGTTCGAGATTCAATTATTATTAATTAGCCTTGGCGAGCAAAGCCGGACGCTATTCAAAGAGTTTCATGAATTTAGTATTTAATCACTACCATTTGGGATTCTTTTTTTCACATAGTTTTTATTTCACTGGAAATACTTTGCTTATAAAGAAGAACGATTAATTTCGTCTATTCTGACGGAGATGCTTCACCCTTCATGTGTTGAGCGCAAAAAATAGTCCCAAACGAAGCTGAGAAAGTATTAACATAATATACTACCTTTTTACAAACTATAAATGAAGGGATAAGCAGCCTTACGAATAAACAGAGCGTTTTACACACACAAAATCACTTTTCAACACATGGTGTCCAATAATTGTGATGCCATATTGCTTGATACGATACCAGTTAGAGTGCGGAAGATGATCGATGCCTACCTTAAAGTGTAACGTTGACAACTAAACATTACATTGTTTCAGTATTCATTACGATAGTATTTGATTTGGAACAGTAGACTACAGAAGACACATAAACAAATTTCATTTTTGAGTTGCATCACATATTTGCCACGTAAACATGTTGTGGTTGGATGAAGTTCTGTTAGCCGGGAGACTGGTTTATGTCCACATTCTTGTGGTAACAGAGGTTAATGTATCTACTTCTATAAGTTTATATTTAAACCAAGCTTATATATATATATATATATATATATATATATATATATATATATATATATATATATATATATATGGTTACCTCCATGTTACATGTATACTATTCGCCCTTAGTACCACACCAGCCACCAACTGAAGAATACCCTTAATTTGACTTGTTATTTATTTGGGTTTTACACCATTTTTCATAGCATTATATGGTATTCATTGCGTAACGAGCCCCCGAATGAAGAAATTCTCTATATTCAGTAAGACCTGGCCTTTTTCCCAATTTCCTTTGGGCAATCTATTAGGAAAATGGCCGCTAAAATATTTACAGTATTAGTAAACAGAAAGTTCCTTCAGGCGAGGTAAATCAATTCAGTTAAGAGAATGCTGCGAAAGAATTCGATAGGCTTATTTGGACCAATATGAATCACATAAAGTGATATTGCTAACGTGTGGTAATGTCAAAAATATTAAACGTCACATACTACGTGTAAAGTGTACAGACTGTGATAAATAGTATTTATACAACAAATAGTATATACTATTCACACCAAAACCGAAACTATTTTGTATTTCTACGAAATAAATCGCTTGAAAGTATCTCATAACAGACACTCTCGGTCTTTCCTAAAGACTGGCATTGACGTCAATAAATTGTATTTTTTTATTACCATGGCTGCATGTACTTCTCAGTTGAAACTCGTGATTACATAACAAATTGCTGTATCACAGGACTTCCAAGCTAACCATAACACATTGATGGATTACAGCACTTCTATGCTTACTATAACTAAATGCTGGATTACAGGACTTCCTCGCTAACAATAACAAACTGTTAGATTACAGGACTTTAGTGCTAACCATAACAAATTGATGGATTACAGGATTTCCATGTCAACCACAACATATTGCTGAATTCAAGCATTTCCATGCTAACCATAACAAATTGGTGGATTACAGGACTTCCACCCTAACCATAACAAATTTGTGGATTACAGGACTTCCATGCTAACCATAACAAATTGGTGGATTACAGGACTTCCATGCTAACCATAACAAACTTGTGGATTACAGTACTTTAATGCCATTTATACAAAATTGCTGGATTACAGGCCTTTTATGATAACCGTAAGAATTTATTATTCTGAATCTTTAAAAGTAACAAACAGTTTTAATATTCAACACAGATAAAATATGATTTATATGGTTTCAAATGAAAGTTCAACGTGGTTTAAATTTTATCTGGTTAGAATATTTTACTGGATAAACATTTTGGTTGTAGTTTATGCAGCATTGCAGCGAACATAAATTGACCTCGTGACTCGGTGAACTATTTGGAGACTCTCTAATGCTTTCATATCATTCATACATTTTGCCGCTGCAATATGTCGGTGAATGGGTTGATAAATCAACCACACCTTAATAATATTGACTAGCGTTTCGGGGGATGATTGCGCATGTTCATTAAAACCTGCAAAAAACTGTTGCCACTATTGCCTGCACACATCAGTGTATATTTTATACACTTACCGGTATTGCTCGCGGCTGTTGAGCTACCGTAGGCTTAAGGGTTCTGCTGGGGAATAAGTACATACTATTCCCGGATCAAATCCTATGCTTGGGGACTTGTAAATCCATGTCGAATAGCACAACAGCAGCAGTAAGGGCGAGCAGACCAAGGCCGTTAAGCAAATAAAAAGCTCTACAGAAAAATTTGTTCTAAGAGGCTGATTTACCAAAATAAAGGCTTCTACGACATATTAATTTTGGTCTTACGAAGATGGTAACACTTTTAGGTCATGTCCTCCCTGCTGCTGTCGTAGTAATCGAATTTCTAGCCAAATATTTTTAATTTCATGATAACAAAATAAATATAATATAAATTAAAATTATTGATATATTAATATTCATGGATGTTGGAGAAGCACTTAGAACAAGATTAGCACGAGAACGATTAGAAGCAATAAAGAAATATTTACCAGTAAGAGAATCAGTCAAACGAAAAATACGAGCAATTGAAGATGCAAAGGAAGGTTTTGCTGAATCAACTGAGTTATTATTTAAACCAGTAACTGCAACTACTGAACGAGTTCTTTTAGGAGTTATTAAAGATCCTGAAGAGCGAAAACGTGGTATTCTTCCTGTGTTAAAAAAATTGAAGAACAAACCCGACCTCAACCTGCTGCTGTACTTGCACCTGTAGATGAACCTGAAGATAGTTATGTCAAAAAATTTAGTCAATATGGTTTGTCCAGGATGAATGTATATCCACTTAATACTCCTGAAGATTTTGAGGAATTTGGTAACTTTGCTCATGAAGCTTTTGCAGCTAGACAAAGATATTTAAATCCTGATGTTACTGTTACTGGTCGTCAAAAACTTGCTGATTGGATATATAAAGCAAGGTTAGGTATTACTCGAATAACTGATAAACAAAAAAACCTGGCAATTATGCTAATTTTAAAATAGGATACGGTAGAGAACAAGAAGAATTTCAATTTCCCCCACCCTTGCAAATACGACAACAACAATCACCACTACGACACGAAATATTTACCGAACAAGCTCTTCATACTTTCAAAGATGAAGATAAATTAATTGATATTGCCACGTACGGTTATAAAAATAAAGAAAAATATTTGAAACCTGAATTTGTTGATGAGCTTAAAAAAGGTGTTTGGAATCCTGCGGTGTATTTTGCTTCTAAAAGAAACAAAATAATTAAAAACGATCCAGATTATAAAAAATTTCTTACTAAATTAGCCGAGGTAAACAAATCTCAGCAACAAATTCAACTATCTCAACCTGAAAAATTACCTAAAATAGCATCGTGGATGTTTAGACCAGATATTTCTAAACTTCTTAAAGACCGCAATAGAGTAGTTGAAATTGCTGCACATGATTATGATAAAAGAGATAAATATTTACAATCAGATTATATTAATCGTGTAAATCCAGATGATTGGGCTAAATCATTATATTTTACTTATTACAAAGATAAGAATATTAAAATAACTGATCGGGATTATAGAGATTTTATTAAAGAAGTGGATTTGAAAAAATTAACTCCGGAGGAAGAAATATATCAAGAGGAGGAAGAATATTTTGATATTCCAGAATTAAAATCAACATTACATGGCCTAGCAGTTACTAAAATGTTTGATGAAAAAGCTATAAAAAAACCTTAAAGATAAAGATGAATTGGAACGTATTGCTGTATTTGATTACAAAGAAAAAGGTAAATATCTATCACCGAAAGATTTCGATAGAATTACCGAAGATGATTGGATTCCTGCATTATATTTTGCTCATAAAAATATTAAAGTTGATCTTAATGATCCAGGATATAAAAGTTTTTGAATATATATATATATATATATATATATATATATATATATATATATATATATATATATATATATATATATAAATTAAGAAAAGAAACTCTCGGTGCTACTGGTAGCGTTATAATTCTGTCTGCCCTGATAGTGTTGTCAACGATATATCTCGGCTAGAGGTTCTTATTGGGGGAAAACGAGCGGGAAATAACTCATCAGAAATAATTAATGAAGCAACTGATATTTGCCGAAGATTATTTCAGGGTAGCATCATTGATATCAGCGTGTACAGGAATCTTATTGAAGAACTCATCGATAGCGACTAGTTAAAGACAAATAATTAAATAAGATGATAATACATAAAAATTATCGTAGATCTATACCTGTCCGCGTGGTAAATTCGCGGTTGCCAGTATATAAAATTACTTACGGGAACGGATTAGGTGACATCATTAAAGGTTTTGTCACACGAATAGCTCCTAAAGCCGGACTAATCGCAAAACAATTATCAATGAAAGCTATGAATTTTATGCGTGATAAAGCAACAGCTGCTATTGGTACCGCAGCCAGTAAAGCATTTAGCGCCGTCAAAGACAGAATATTAAATTTAGTACGACGAAAAAAACCTATCGCGCTACCGAGTACCGCGGTGATGCCCAACGAAGTTAGTAAAGTAAAAAATGATGCAGCAAATCAAAAACTAGCGTCGTTGATAAATCAAGGAAATGAAATAATAAATACTAGCATGATTTCAGGAAGTGGTATTCGTTTTAGAAGATAATCTTTATAATAAAATGTTTAAGCATGCATCAAGCTAGGCATCTGACATAAATGAACCCATAAGTAAAGATGATTCGGTACGAGATTATCAATATTATTCATATTACGCAATAGACCCAAATAGTAGTAATCGACTTGAATTACAAGTACATGACACGAGCATATATTTTCTGCCATGTGAGGCATTTATTGAGGATATTGGTGAAATTATAAAAAATAACAACACCAATTACGGCGCTAATTTTAATGTCGGATTTGTCAATAACGGCATTATGGCGTTATTTAAGAGCGCCACATACATGATTGATGGAAAAGAAATTGAGTAAATTAATGATAACGTCGATGTTGCTACAACAATTATAGGCCTAGCGAGATATTCTGATGATTTTACCAGATCAGCCGGGCCTAGTATGATGTTTTCCAAAGATAATTCTAATCACGCTAATAGTAATATGTATACTATGGGAGTACCAAAAACATATTCTGACGCTAATACCGATGTTGATACTGCTCGATTAATTATGGGTTCTAATAATAATTTTAATCTAGGATATTCTATTCGTAAAAATATGTTAAAAGGAGATCACAGAAGATTTTCATGTGCAATTCCATTATCACATATATTTGGATTCTGCCGAGATTTTAGAAAGGTTATTTTTGGAGCTAAACATAATATTATATTTTATCGAAAAGAAAACAGCAATGATGCCATCTGGAGAATAAGAACTGATCCTAATGATGATACTGATAATATGCTAATAACGGTAAAGTAAAATTAACTAAATTGACGTTGTGGATGCCATCAATGACACCGTCAATATCTGAAGAAGGAAAATTACTTTCTTTTATGGATCAAGGTGGTAAATCAGTAATGTCGTGGTTGACAACAACAACTGATGCTTCTTCACCCACTAACATCAATGGTAATTTTACTTGGTACATAGCATCACAGCAAGGTATTTCCGCACCAAGACATATCTTTATCGCTCTTCAGGCGCTTAATCGATTAGATGATCAGCGAAATAGTCATATGATATTTGATAACTATAATGCCAGCGAAATATCATTGCGAATAAACGGACATCAAGAACCAGTTGAAGAGATCTCGCTGGATTTTGCAACTCATTCAGTTGCACGTGGATATCATCGCCTCCTGAGTTATATGGGAAGAGATCAAAATGTTGATACCGGATTACAACTATCTCAGTTAGATTTTATAAATTTATATCATATCTATTATTTTTCACTAGAACATCTTGATTTATTAAAACAATCCGTCGTTGACATACATTTTAAAGCCAGGGTATCTAATCGAGGTGGAGCTTTATTTAGGGCTGTTGTTGTCATGCTCAACGATAGAACTACGATCTTGGAAGGTGTTAGTGGCCGAATGAGAATTGTTGACGCTCCTGTAGAAAAATGTAATCCGAATTTAGATCAATCGCGTTTATTATAAATAATGCCATATGAACACGTTAGCGTAACTCTGACTCCGGGTCAGATGAAAAAACTTCAACCGAACACCACAAAAATCTGTGGTGTAAAATTAACATTAAAAAATAATCAGATTCAAGGTGGTCCAAATAAACTATCAATAACTAAAACACAACACAAGCATTTTAGTTAAGCTAAATCGGCTAATGTTGGTGTTCAAATTGATTTATCTCCGAGTGCCGTCAAAGATATGACAAAATCAGGTGGTTTCTTTCCGCTGTTGGCGGTGTTACCAGCGCTGCTAGCTCCAGCTGCACCAGCCGTAGCAAAAGCAGCTGCGTTAGGTGCTGTTGGAACAGCATCAGGAATGGCAGCAAAGAAAATGTTAGGAGGAAAATATGGCAAAAAAAAGGACGCGGTCTGAGACTGCCAGGAACACTACCATGGTACGGGAAAGGCCTTCGTCTGCCAGGAACACCAGCATCATGGTACCCAAAAATCAAATAACACCGATGTCAAATTTCGATCTTGTTGACGCCGCTAGAAACAAAAAACAAAATTCTTCCGAGTGGTATTTATGCGAGATCAGTTACCGGCGCGCCCAAACAAATATGAGACTGGAATTATCAATCTCGATGATAGCGTAGGACCTGGCACTCATTGGGTTGCTTACGCTGTTAATCCGCGTGAAATTGTTTACGCTGACTTATACGGGTTAGCTCCACCACGAGAGTTTTTAAATTATGTAGCACAATTAAATACACCAACGTGGTATTCTACGTTATCGACGCAGACGTTAACCGATCCTCATATATGTGACCGTGAAGCAATTAATGTTCTTGCGGCGATATCATAATCAGCTAAGCAGTATCATAAAACTGTCCACGAGTATACTTCTGATAAATTAAATCAATCATTATAAATAATGGTCCACATTTATGGTAGATCTCTCTCATCGAGAAAAAATCTCCCGTTGATATTGATTTATCTAAATACGCAACAAAGGATGACGTTAATAATCTTTTAGCGATATCAGGAATAGATCCTGACGAGGTTGTTATTTTTCAAGATCAACACGGAAAACTAAAAACGAGTAATATCAAATTAACTGATATAATCAGACGGACCGAATATAACACTCACGTGGGTTATTTTAATACTCTTCAGGAAAATATTAAAGTAACTAACGAAGAAGCCAGGCGAGTTAATGAAAATGCCGCCGAGGTTGTTAAAAACACAAATATCGCTATTAAAAGTATTAATGACGCTATCAGACAAATTAATATAACAGCTGCAAATACCTCTGCGCGGGCCGATGAAAAGACTAGAAAAATTGATGAAACTATCACTGAAACAACTAAAAAAATAAATAATATTAACAAAAGAATTGCTGATATCAGAACCTCAGTTGATCTGTTTGAAGGAACAAGTATATTAATTCCTGTAATTATAGCAAAGACTAACTTTATTAATATTCCACCAACGGTAACACCATCGCAGGTTAAAAATTTAATATTTACTGTTGCAACCGGATCAGCAACATGGACACCAGAAAATAATACCTTCAAATACACCTCATCAGTTACTGGCGTGTACAGGTTAAATATATTTTCCAAGAAAAGATTCAGAATTTTAACTAAAGAATATGATTGGAGACATCCCAACGATAGACAACTTGGTTTTATAACTTTATTAATGAATAAAGATAAAGAAGAAATATTTACACTGGAACACGAAAGATTATTACCAATGACATACGGGTGGGTTATGGAATTTATCTCTGAATCATCTCAATTGTTTACTGTATAAATTAATAATGGCATCCAAATACAGGTATAATCAGGCGCGTGCTTGGCCGTCATCGCTGAAAAATATCATTGACGTGTACCAGATAAAAATAAAAAAATATCAGCGCAGGCTAGTTATCATTGACGTTATTGTTTATTCGGTATCAGCGGTTGTTGAAGGTGCAGGAATAATATTATCCGCGGTAACAATGATTGACCCGGTAACAGTAACTATTATTGTTTTCGCAACAACGACGCTAGCTGGTGTTATTGGTATTATTACAAAAAAATTGTCTTCGTGTACTAATGAAAAATTATCCGATTACGTAAATAAATTAAATACAGCAACTGCCGCGTATTCAAAATTATCTTCGTTGTTATCTGAGAGTCTCACTGACGGATTTATATCTGATATGGAATTTGCAATGATGATAAAAATTTACAATCAAACAATAGCAGCAGATAATAATAATGACCGAATTACTTCAGCAGATCTCGACAAACACAACCCCGAGAAAAACAACGATGATATCGGCGAGCTCAACTAAGCCGGAATTTAGTGTTAATTTTCCAACTGCTATTTCTATCAGCGAAATAGCGTTAGCACAGTTACGAGTTTACTACAGCTGGCCCAATATTAGATCAGCGTCATTTGGTGGATTATTATCAAATAATTCTTTTGTTTTTGCTAATAAAAACAAACCTGACGGCAGCCCGGATTGGACAGTTGTTGGATTACCAACAGGTAGTTACCAGATCGAAGAAATCAATGACGAGTTAACACGTAGAATAAAAAATATAACAGGAAAAGATCCCGGAATAAAGATATCCGCACACGAACCGACGCTAACTTCGATCATTGAAATAAGTTCAGATTACATCGTTGATATTTATGCGAGTTCAATAACCATTTTAGGTTGGCCTATAATTCAGCCAGCGCAACCACCAGCACCACCAGAACCTAAAAAATCCGATTATGCTACAGATAAGCAATCGTATCATGAATACAGACCGGGTTATGCAGATAATCTTCTAAATTTATTTGCCAACCAAGACCTCCTACCTTCTAAATTTATAATCAGAAAAAAGATGATATGTCATGGACTTTTGGTGATCATAAAATGTTTTCAAAATACCAGGAAAAATAGTTAATGTATTTTTTGAACTAAATGATCTTATTGAATTGTTCAGAGAAATTAATTGAGTATATAAAGAACAACTACAGCTGCTGCGACAATATTTTCAGGAATGTATTTTTAACGTATCGGTTCATGTGATAAAATTATTAAACACGTAGAGGTATTAAATAGATTTGCATTTGACATGAAAGAAGTTCACGATCGATTAATTCGGATTATAAGAAATGATATATCGGATAATAAACAAAAATTTGTAACCGCGTATTTGCTAACTGAAAACGATCTAAATAATTATAAACTTCCCGGTTATAACGCAGAGGAGTTAAAAAAATCCGTTACTGACACCATTGATGAGTTATTTTCTAAATTACATACCGCGTGGAGAAAATCATTACCTGCGCAATCTATTTTTAAGCGCGATAACGCCCCAGATGGCACCAGCAGACATATTTCACCAGAAGTCGTAAATATAACTAACGTCGTAGCAGTTAATCTTGGTTGCGACATCGTCGAAAACAGCTATAGCGTAGACGCATCAGTGTCAAATCAAGTGAAGCAAGGTTTTGTTCTTTATACGTTTTCACCGAAAGAACCACCTGGATTTTTAATCGCACAAGAACCAATTAATCCGGTTTATCTGCGATGTTATCATAATTTATTATCAAGAATGAATTTTTCTCTGACAGATCAGTCTGGGTACCTGCTTGATCTGCGTGGAGAACCTTTAAGTATAAATTTACTTATAAAATCATAGTTGTATACGTAAAAAAAACAACAACAAAAAAAAAAAAAGAGAAAAACCTGGCAAAATATTATTTTTTTAGTTTTCTTAAAAATGATAAATTTATACTTACTGCTTCTCATTATCTATCATCTTTTTTAGTTGTCGCACACGAGTACTAATTATTTTTTTAGCCTCGTATTCGTCAGACAGCTCGGATCGGATCTTTTCAACGGCGTTAGCTAACGGAGCGAATTCTTTTATTGCTGATTCATCGTTGTCAGCCAGCGACTTATACATCGCTGATTGAATTTTCTTTATAAATTTATACTCGGACGACAACACATATCGACCTTCCTGTTTATTTTGTTCTAGTAAATCAAAATCCTCAATGATCTTGTTCGAGTCCAGCTCGGATGAAATATTTATTTCTTTAATTTTTAACACCTCAATAGATTTAATTACGTCGTTGATATTTTCTTCATTCATGATATACTAATATTTTATTTCTAAAGTTAAAAAAAATAATATTACCAATAATTTAATTCTAGTGCAAAATCAAGTATTTTATTCTAATAACGGAATATAACTAAATTTGATCCAGTCCCCGAATTTATATGAAAATGTTGAATTAATTATTTTATCTGTAGTATGTCGTACTGAAGACCGATTAATATCAAAATATTTACCAGCCGAATACATTGAAAGAAATACTATTTCTTCGTTGGTACTCAGATTTACAGATTTAAATTGTGTAGCTGAACGAAGAATAGAACACTTTACAAATGCAAAACGCGGATCAGGTTTAACAGATTTACGAAGAGAAAAAATGAATACTTGGGCGGAATCAGTTGCTGCTGGTGCGTCAGTTAATGATGTTGCTGCGTTATCAACGAAGTTAAAATTTCCAATGATGGTAAAAACGATATCAGGGGAAATTTTATATTCGTCCGCATATAAATCTAAAGGATCACCTGTTGTAATTATTGATCATAATTCTCATGCTTGGACTAACGCGGTAACAATATTTCCTCGAGATCGTACAGTTAAATTTTGTTCGGTAGAAAATTCTACCACGAAGATGTTTGATTTTATTTACCAAATAAGTAAATCAGATCCTGTATCTGTGTGGTTATTTTCCAGTGATACACGATACGATCAGTTTGTGCGACCTAACGGAGACATGTATAGAAGTGAATTATTGCATAACTCAATGAAAGAAATAGCAGAAAAATATTCAGTAAATGAAAATTTACTTATTAATTGTTTTACTGTTCCATCTGTTGTTGCTCACGCAGCAAGAGAAAAAAAATTCGTGGAGGCCAACGCGGCGAGAGTTTCTCAAAGATGTACAAGCGAGTTGTATAGAGTACGGACACGGCGGATTATGGAACACAGAATATAATTGCGATAATATGATTTCATTTGACATGATCGCGTGTTATCCAGGAAGTTTTTTTTAGGATTAGTTGATTGTGCTAAATATTTTGCGCAGTTTGGTCATCCATGTGACGAGATGACTCGTGTATCAATTAATGGTCTGCTGCCAGATTTTCCTTTGACGGGTTTCGCTCGTGTTATTTCGTCTAAATTTGCTGCTAATTTACATAAAATATGTTATGTTTGGCTTGGTCGACATTTTTCAGAACAACGATGGGTTCCAATAGTGCTACTGCGATATATGCTAGATTCTGCTATGTTAACGTCGTTGACAGTCAGTGAAGCAATTATTTCATATCGAAAACAAAATAAAATTTGGTTACCAACGGAACACGATGATGCAAAAGATTTAGGTAGAAAAATAATTGGTAAATTCACTCAGGGCGGCGCAAATGATCATCAACGACATCATTGTAGATTAATCATGGATGAAGCCGAATTAGATTTTATAATCGCTGATACCGCAGAAAAAGGTATATATTGTAACCGAGAGAGTATTTATATCGCTGACGTAACAAAATTAGGTACTCTGGTTAGTTACATTGAAGGAGAATCACCGCAGTATACTCATTTAAGATCGTCGATCCTTGCGTACGTAAGTATAAATTTACTTTCGATGATAAATAAATTTCCCAATGACGCAGTTAGAGTAGCTACTGATTCGTTTTACGCTGACAGAAAACATTTATCTGCGCTAATGAAATTGACCGGTAATGGTTCAAGGGGCACGTGGAGAATAAAAGATGAAAACATCCTTAATTATTGTGAACAAGCTGATGTTGCAGTCAAAGATAAATATTACTTCGATAGTATTTTAGAAATTTCAACAGAACCTTCTGTGTATGATCCAGTATCACGATATAAAACCGTCTACGTGAACGGAGCAGGTGGATCCGGAAAAACAACAAGAATGATAGAATTATTTAAAAACTCTGACGTTGTTATGTTAACGCCAACACACAGATTAGCGCGAGAAATGAAGCAGCGTGGAGTTAATTCGTGTACGTATCATAGTTATTTCAAATACAGCGGTGGAATATGGAATTGCTCGCGAATGGGAGATAAATATATTAATAAAATTATTATTTGGGATGAAATTTGTACTGTTTCATTTGATATATTAAAAATATTTCTTGACTGGTTATCAACGAAAAATACCGCAGTAATAATGTGTGGCGATCACGGTCAACCAAATCCAATTGATGGAGAAAGTCCTCATGAGCGGTTAAAGAATTTTGTTGATTATTATGAAGAAGTTAACACCGATTACAGATCTCTTGATGAAAAGTTAAGTGAATTTAAAAAATTAATTCGATTACAATCGATTAAAACTCAATGTAACATAATGAGAGAAATAATTTCAGAGACATCAATGAAAGATTTTTTATCATCATGGACTCCATCTGATTTAATAGTTGCCAGCAGAAAAATAGTTCGTGATGTACTTCAGGAGAAATTATTTAAATTACATCAAGAAAAGTTTTCATTACTGCCAGTACCATTATGTTATCGACCAACAGATACTCGACGACAAAATATTGATGTTGATATTCCAGGAAAAGAAAAACAAAATTTAGTACTTAATGATATTGTTGTTGTTGATATTAATTTTGTTGAGCAAGCACTAAACTCAACAAAATCTCCTTGGACGCTAGGTTATGGTATGACTATTCATTCTTCGCAAGGATTAACTATAACTGATACTCGGGTTTGGATTGTTGATGACCGCATAGAATGGTCAAATTTAGTTTATTTAGCTGTATCTAGAATTAGAAAAATATCTCAGTTAGGACGCATCGTTCTAGAGGAATCAGTAGCTGGCGACGACGACGATTATATGATAAAGAAAAAATTATTTAGTTATAAACACTTTGATAAAAAAAATAATTATGAATTTGATTTGACCGTCGACGATATAATTTTACTTCGAGAACAACAAAATAATCATTGTTGTGGTTGTAATTGTATTATGACGTGGAATTATAAAAAATATGATTCAAGACAGTTTACCGTGGATAGAAAAAATAATCAACTTGGTCATAATCGAGAAAACGTTACTCTGGCATGTTTAGAATGTAACAGGCGTGGAATTAATTATCTAAGTGATTGAGGAGGTAATTGAGTGTCAGCAGGAATTACTTATAATTGTTCACGAGTAAAACTTCGTTGAGGAGCAAGTGAATCAAGTATATAAATTGCTGGTCTACCTGAAGATCTTGTTACGGTAGAAATTTTGTGTCGTTGTACTCCAAATAGGATCTGTCGCTCTTTTTCTGCCGCCCTCAGCCTCACCTGGTTTATATAAATATCGTACAATAATGCTACCTAAAACTGGTCGTGTTGAAAAATCACGTCGTCGGATTGGTATAATTGTTTTTGTGATCGCGATTGCTGGTTTCATTGATATTGCTCGTGTTGGTTCGTTATTTATTGCTGATACAACACTAGGTAATCTTGTAACCCATTCTTGTGATAATTTATCCTGAATAAATTCCATCGCGTACTGATAACCAAATAATCTTTCAGCAAGTGTTTTATTAAATCGTTCAACAATAGCTTGATCGTTGTGGATGTTAATTTTCCCTCGTCGTATATTAACATTATTTTGTTTCATTAAAAAAGATACAGCACCAAGAAATTCTCTACCAGGATCAACCTGAAGTAAATTTGGCCACGTTAAAGGTCCTCGTTGATAAATTTTTCTAAATACGTTAGCAACCTCAGTAGCTGTTTTAGTTATTAACGGCTCAGCTTCTTTGTATCTGCTTGCGATGTCAACTATCATTAACACGTACTTGTAAGTGACGTCGTTAACGGTATCATGCGGTAAAAACATTATATCAGCCTGATGAACTTCATTAGGAACACTAACATCAAAATGCGCGTATTCTATTCGTTTAGGTGGTGGTAAATAAATTTGCCAAACAGCTTGTTTAGATAACCACGCAGCAGCAGTAGCAGGTTTTACTCGAGCAGCACTTGCAAGTTTTTTGATAGCTGTTTTACCTCGCCAGAATCCAGCAGGAGAATAATAAATTGCTTCCATAATAATTAAGCACCTAAAACTAATTTGCTTTTCATTGCAGATTTTACTAACCAGCTAGCTAATTTTTCTTTGATAGTTTTAATTTTTTATAGAATTTAATGAATGAATTAGTTTTACATCAGCAAGATGTCGTTGTTGTAAATCATTACTTCGATAAGCTATATCGTGAGATAAACACGCCTGATCGATTGCATTTATCGGCTTCTCGCCAGGATTGGGTTGATCCTGATTATTTAATCTTATATCTAGTCGAGTTCCTGGTCCACAGTAATTATATCCAGGAAGATGTTTTTCTCCATGATATTTAGCCCAAAATAATCCTGACAACGATGTTAACTTTGTGGCAATATCACCTCCGTGACTTTTTTTTTTCTGGTTGTTTTTACTTTGGCTGGCTTTTGACCGGATGAAGTAAATCTAAATTTCTTTATACCACATTTTGTACATATTCTGGTAGCGGCTGATCTATTGTTGCGTGTAACAACCGTAGTCAGATCTTTTGTTGGCGTACGTGTTTTACATTTCACACAATATAAATCCATAATATAATTATAACATGAATGTAATTGATTTTTCTGCCACAAAAAACATGAACCTGTTAAACATCATGCTGCGTTACCAAATTCTATTAGAATGATAATAATTGGTCCATCTGGGTCAGGTAAAACGCAGTTGTTGCTGAATTTGATAATGAGGTGGTTAAAATGGGATAAGTCATATTTGGTTGCACCATCCGTTGATGATCAACGATGCTATGAGGTATTAAAAGATTTTAACGAGAACGCGTCGTTGTTACGTGATGGTGATAATATTATTGAATTTATAACAGATATCGAAGAAGCTCCTTCAGTTGATGATTTAGATGGCGGTATAAATAATTTAGTTGTTTACGACGACGTGATGTTGGATAAGCAAGCGAATCCAGCAAAAATATTTTCCCGAGGCAGACACAAAAACACAGATTTTATTTACATAACTCAGCGGTATACACAAATACCAAAAGTAATTAGAGATAACTGTAATGTTTTAGCGGTTTTTAATGGCGTAGATATGCATACGTTAAGAAATACTCATCAAACTTGGTGTAGCGGAGATATGGATATAAATAAATTCAGAAATTTCTTTAGTCGCGCTCAAGCAACACCGTACGGATTTGTAACGATAAATTTACATGACCCAAGAACACGATATCGAGTTGGTCTTGATAAAATATTTTGATAAAAATTCGATCACTACGACAGCAGCAGGGAGGACATGACCTAAAAGTATTACCATCTTGGTAAGACCAAAATTAATATGTCGTAGAAGCCTTTATTTTGGTAAATCAGCCTCTCTTAGAACAAATTTTTCTGTAGAGCTTTTTATTTGTTTAACGGCCTTGGTCTGCTCACCCTCCCTGCTGCTCAGAACTCTCTGTCCAGTGGCAATTTTGAATTTTGCGCTAGATATAGTTGTCATGGAAAACCGGTACGAGTCTAAACTGAAGGAAGGTGTTGTTCGGAACGATTTGCATGCAGCCAAATTGCACATTTTAATAACAGGTGACATCATATCCACATATCGTCTATCAGTATCAACACGAATTAGGGGTGGGTGGGCTGAATTTTGGGACTAGTCGGTGCCGAACACACGTTAATTACACTTGATTTTTATGCGTTTAAATATTACCATTTCTATAAGCAGTAGATTTTCTGAATTTAATTTTTCTGTATTTATAACATTAATATCTGTCAAATAATAGAGCGTCAAAATGTTCAGGGATCTTCCCTTTTAAAGAATTCCACGAGCTCTATATGTCAACTAAACATATATGTATGTAATCAAAGTCACACTGCTACGTCAAGTGGTTATTACTTTATAGCCATGTTTTCCTATTGTGTGTGTGTGTGTGTATATATATATATATATATATATATATATATATATATATATATATATATATATAGGCTAGTAAAGGAGAAATTAGTTTGACACGACTTTCCTAGACTCAGACTATCTGTCAATTGACTTGAATTGTCTGTACTCCTTTGGTCTGAATGTTAACGTTACTGCAGATTTGCTTCGTTCATTTATAATTTTTGCGATCATCTTCAGTTTTGATTGATAGAAGTCGACATGCTTAATACGGCATCTAATTATCAAAATCGCCTTTATATATGTCTTCAAGCTGATAAAGTAATGATGGCTGATCTGGCGTTAGATATAGACGTACAACCTGTAATTTCGTGTATATATAGATGTACAACCTGTAATTCCGTGCAGATATAGATGTACAGCCTGTTATTCCGTGTATATATAGATGTACAACCTGTAATTCCGTGTAGATATACATGTACAACCTGTAATTCCGTGTAGATATAGATGTAAACCTGTGATTTCGTGTAGATATAGATGTAAACCTGTAATTCCGTGCAAATATAGATGTACAACCTGTAATTCCGTGTGAATATAGATGTACAACCTGTAATTCCGTGTAGATATAGATGTACAACCTGTAATTCCGTGTATATATACATGTACAACCTGTAATTACGTGTAGATATATATGTAAACCTGTAATTCCGTGCAAAAGTAGATGTACAACCTGTAATTCCGTGTAGACATAGATGTATAACCTGTAATTCCGTGTAGAAATAGATGTACAACCTGTAATTACGTGCAAATATAGATGTACAATCTGTAATTCCGTGTATATATAGATGTACAACCTGTAATTCCGTGTAGACATAGATGTCAGCCTGTAATTCCGTGCAAATATAGATGTACAACCTGTAATTTCGTGTATGTATAGATGTACAACCTGTAATTACGTGCAGATATAGATGTACAATCTGTAATTCCGTGTATATATAGATGTACAACCTGTAATTCCGTGTAGAAATAGATGTAAAACCTGTAATTACGTGCAAATATAGATGTACAACCTGTAATTTCGTGTATGCATAGATGTACAACCTGCAATTACGTGCAGATATAGATGTACAGCCTGTTATTCCGTGTATATATAGATGTGCAACCTGTAATTCCGTGTAGATATAGATGTGCAACTGTAATTTCGTGTATATATAGATGTACAATCTGTAATGCCGTGCAAATATGGATGAACAACCTGTAATGCCCTGTAGATATAGATGTACAAACTGTAATTCCGTGTAGATATATCTGTAAACCTGTAATTCCGTGCAAAAGTAGATGTACAACCTGTAATACAGTGTATATATAGATGTGCAACCTGTAATTCCGCGAAGATATAGATGTAAACCTGTAATTACGTGCAAATATAGACGTACAACCTGTCATTCCGTGTAGATATAGACGTACAACCTGTAATTCCATGTATATATATAGATGTACAACCTGTAATTCCGTGTAGATATAGATGTACAACCTGTAATTTCGTGTATATATATAGATGTACAACCTGTAATTCCGTGCAAATATAGATGTACAACCTGTAATGCCCTGTAGATATAGATGTAAACCTGTGATTTCGTGTAGATATAGATGTACAACCTGTATTTCCGTACAGATATAGATGTAAACCTGTATTTCCGTGCAAATATAGATGTATAACCTGTCATTCCGTGTATATATAGATGTACAACCCGTAATTCCGTGTATATATAGATGTACAACCTATAGTTCCGTGAAGATATATATGTAAACCTGTAATTGCGTGCAAATGTAGATGTAGAACCTGTTATACTGTGTAGATATATATGTACAGCCTGTAATACCGTGTAGATATAGATGTAAACCTGTAATTCCGTGCCAATATAGATGTACAACCTGTAATTCCGTGTGGAAATAGATGTACAACCTGTAATTCCGTGCAAATGTAGATGTACAACCTGTAATACCGTGCAGATATAGATGTACAACCTGTAATTCCGTGTGGAAATAGATGTACAACCTGTAATTCCGTGCAAATGTAGATGTACAACCTGTAATACAGTGTATATATAGATGTGCAACCTGTAATTCCGCGAAGATATAGATGTAAACCTGTAATTACGTGCAAATATAGACGTACAACCTGTCATTCCGTGTAGATATAGACGTACAACCTGTAATTCCGTGTATATATATAGATGTACAACCTGTAATTCCGTGTAGATATAGATGTACAACCTGTAATTTCGTGTATATATATAGATGTACAACCTGTAATTCCGTGCAAATATAGATGTACAACCTGTAATGCCCTGTAGATATAGATGTAAACCTGTGATTTCGTGTAGATATAGATGTACAACCTGTATTTCCGTACAGATATAGATGTAAACCTGTATTTCCGTGCAAATATAGATGTATAACCTGTCATTCCGTGTATATATAGATGTACAACCCGTAATTCCGTGTATATATAGATGTACAACCTATAGTTCCGTGAAGATATATATGTAAACCTGTAATTGCGTGCAAATGTAGATGTAGAACCTGTTATACTGTGTAGATATATATGTACAGCCTGTAATACCGTGTAGATATAGATGTAAACCTGTAATTCCGTGCCAATATAGATGTACAACCTGTAATTCCGTGTGGAAATAGATGTACAACCTGTAATTCCGTGCAAATGTAGATGTACAACCTGTAATACCGTGCAGATATAGATGTACAACCTGTAATTCCGTGTGGAAATAGATGTACAACCTGTAATTCCGTGCAAATGTAGATGTACAACCTGTAATACCGTGTAGATATAGATGTACAACCTGTAATTCCGTGTGGAAATAGATGTACTGCCTGTAATTCCGTGTAGATATAGATGTCCAACCTGTAATTCCGTGCAGATATAGATGTACAGCCTGTTATTCCGTGTATATATGGATATGCAACCTGTAATTCCGTGCAGATATAGATGTACAGCCTTTATTCCGTGTATATATAGATGTACAACCTGTAATTCCGTGTAGATATAGATGTACAACCTGTAATTCCGTGTAGATATAGATGTACAACCTGTAATTCCGTGCAGATATAGATGTACAACCTGTAATTCCGTGTAGATATAGATGTACAACCTGTAATTCCGTGTATATATAGATGCACAACCTGTAATTCCGTGCAGATATAGATATACAACCTGTAATTCCGTGTATATATAGATGTACAACCTGTAATTCCGTGTAGATATACATGTACAACCTGTAATTCCGTGTGGATATAGATATACAGCCTGTAATTCCGTTTATATATAGATGTACAACCTGTAGTTCCGTGTAGATATATATATGAACCTGTAATTCCGTGCAAATGTAGATGTAGAACCTGTAATACTGTGTAGATATATATGTACAACCTGTAATTCCGTGTAGATATAGATGTAAAACTGTAATTCCGTGCAAATATAGATGTACAACCTGTAATTCCGTGTGGATATAGATGTACAACCTGTAATTCCGTGTATATCTAGATGTACAACCTGTAATTCCGTGTATATAAAGATGTACAGCCTGTAATTCCGTGCAAATATAGATGTACAACCTGTTATTTCGTGTATATATAGATGCACAACCTGTAATTACGTGCAGATATAGATGTACAGCGTGTTATTCCGTGTAGATATAAATGTACAACCTGTAATTTCGTGTATATATAGATGTACAACCTGTAATTCCGTGCAGATATAGATATACAACCTGTAATTCCGCGTATATATAGATGTACAACCTGTAATTCCGTGTGGATATAGATGTACAACCTGTAATTCCGTGTAGATATAGATGTACAACCTGTCATTCCGTGCAAATATAGATGTACAACCTGTAATTCCGTGTGGATATAGATGTACAGCCTGTAATTCCGTGTATATATAGATGTACAACCTATAATTCCGTGTAGATATAGATGTACAACCTGTAATTCCGTGTATATATAGATGTACAACCTGTAATTCCGTGCAGATATAGATGTACAACCTGTAATTCCGTGTAGATATAGATGTACAGCCTTTATTCCGTGTATATATAGATGTACAACCTGTAATTCCGTGTAGATATAGATGTACAACCTGTAATTCCGTGTAGATATAGATGTACAACCTGTAATTCCGTGTATATATAGATGTACAACCTGTAATTCCGTGTAGATATAGATGTACAACCTGTAATTCCGTGTATATATAGATGTACAACCTGTAATTCCGTGCAGATATAGATGTACAACCTGTAATTCCGTGTAGATATAGATGTACAGCCTTTATTCCGTGTATATATAGATGTACAACCTGTAATTCCGTGTAGATATAGATGTACAACCTGTAATTCCGTGTAGATATAGATGTACAACCTGTAATTCCGTGTATATATAGATGTACAACCTGTAATTCCGTGCAGATATAGATGTACAACCTGTAATTCCGTGTAGATATAGATGTACAACCTGTAATTCCGTGTATATATAGATGTACAACCTGTAATTCCGTGCAGATATAGATGTACAACCTGTAATTCCGTGTAGATATACATGTACAACCTGTAATTCCGTGTGGATATAGATATACAGCCTGTAGTTCCGTTTATATATAGATGTACAACCTGTAGTTCCGTGTAGATATATATATAAATCTGTAATTCCGTGCAAAAGTAGATGTAGAACCTGTAATACTGTGTAGATATATATGTACAACCTGTAATTCCGTGTAGATATAGATGTAAAACTGTAATTCCGTGCAAATATAGATGTACAACCTGTAATTCCGTGTGGATATAGATGTACAACCTGTAATTCCGTGTATATCTAGATGTACAACCTGTAATTCCGTGTATATATAGATGTACAGCCTGTAATTCCGTGCAAATATAGATGTACAACCTGTTATTTCGTGTATATATAGATGCACAACCTGTAATTACGTGCAGATATAGATGTACAGCGTGTTATTCCGTGTAGATATAAATGTACAACCTGTAATTTCGTGTATATATAGATGTACAACCTGTAATTCCGTGCAGATATAGATATACAACCTGTAATTCCGCGTATATATAGATGTACAACCTGTAATTCCGTGTGGATATAGATGTACAACCTGTAATTCCGTGTAGATATAGATGTACAACCTGTCATTCCGTGCAAATATAGATGTACAACCTGTAATTCCGTGTGGATATAGATGTACAGCCTGTAATTCCGTGTATATATAGATGTGCAACCTGTAATTCCGTGAAGATATATATGTAAACCTGTAATTTCGTGTAAATATAGACGTACAACCTGTAATTTCGTGTAGATTTAGATGTACAACCTGTAGTTCCGTGCAAATATAGATGTACAACCTATAATTCCGTGTAGATATAGATGTAAAACCTGTAATTTCGTGTCGCATATTCCGTATCGCAAGCCTAAGATTTCCGTATCGCACACACAGTATTGACCTAAAATTCGTATCGCACACACAGTATTGACCTAAAATTCGTATCGCACACACAGCCTTGAACAACTTTTACAGCTTAAAATATTTAATAATAGTCCACGTATCAAATATCAGGAATGATTTATTGCTATACGTTTTAAATTATTCATAAAAAGCCAACACACGTTGTGAATTTTCAGAAAGGCAATTAAATGTGGTGCAAATTGCTGCTTTTGCCTCTGGGAATAATGAGAGGACCCTAAGTAGCGACGAGCAAGTTATGTACATTTCACGATATCTAGGCCGAGAAATTCGAGATAGTGGAGGACACAATATCTTGAACAGAATGTTTGACAATGAATTCTCAGATGAAGATGGTGTGCAAAGTGACATCCAAAGGAGAGAGAGAGAGAGAGAGAGAGAGAGAGAGAGAGAGAGAGAGAGATTTTTCCTTGAAATCTTGTAATGACATTTTTAAAAACTCCAACAAAAGAAGTAAGACTAAGGGAGTCATTTCAAGATTCAAGGCATAGTTAGAAAATACCCCACGTTTAGAGACAGCGTTGCTATATATCTATGAGAGATTCCACAACGTAAATCATCAAGACTATCAAACATGGCTAAAACACATAACAGCTTCAGAGATTCAAAAATATGGTCTGCACCATTATATTGTTTTAAGGGGCAATTTTATTTAGTTTTGTATGTTAAAAGTACATAGGAATCGAATTCATTTAGTAAACATGAGGACAAAACTGACAAACACTTGCAACATAAATGCTGACTTGTCAAATATAGCATCTGTATTGATTGAGACCCAAATTATAAGTACTACATCCTGTTACAATGTTGTTGAGATCAATGAGTCACACGAAGTGTTATGTATGTTTTATGTGTACTGTTTGTTGTTTCTTAAATGACTGCATGTTATGTATCTCTGTATTTCGTACTAGCCTTGTCCAAAAATAAAGTTCGTGTTGTAGCTGACCGGTAACATTTATTTTGTAAACAACATATTACACGGTTAATATTTCTTTATGAATGTGGATTTAATATTCAGATAATTATGTATGTAGGTAAACAAGTTTATTTGGCTCCGTGAATATAATATCAGATTTCCACTTGGAAATTCCTAAACTTGTTCATAACTGTGAGTATTTTGTAGAGGAGACTTACCAACATTCTGGATGTAAAAAGACATCGAATCTTTAATTTCTGAAGTCTATGCTTAAATTATCACTTCAAGTTCAATGCATCAATAATTTCTTTCATTAGTTGAAAACATAAAATAATTTGAATTTATTACAAATGAGTGAGTTTTCTGTATAAAGTTGAAAGCATTTAATTACTGTCAGTCTGCAAAATTCGCCATAAAATTTGCTTTAAATGTAATATCTATTTGATTTAATTTATATTTGATTTAATTTAATTGTTTGATTGTTAATTTTAATTTTTTTATTTCGATTACTTGTTATAGTAATGTAATTTTGTTTAATGGAATTGGACATTTTCCAGAAATTAGTTTGACCTGACTGTTTTATTACGTAAACACCTATTAGTAGAACGTTGTATCTTAATGATGACCTAGTTCCTGACCTTGATACATAAATGTAAGAGTTGAAGTAAACAATTGTTTTTTATTCATTGTTAATGTGTAATTATTTGAGTGAAATCGAGGCTGTACTAGGAATAAGTGATGTAAAGCTTATATCTGGTTCTGGAAATTGATCACGTGACCCTCATACGGGTATCTGTTTTGCGATTTAGTGTATAACCTATTTCTATAGGAAATTTAGTCAGCTCGGCCTTTAAACACTGCTGGTGTTTTTTTCTGTTGTGACCAGTTGGAGTTTAATACTTTAATTTTTCTTCACATTATTTGGATTCTAAGAGATTAATTCTGTTCCCTGAGAATATTTAAGTGCTCATACAGATTTCTAGGAAAAAGATATTTATTGAAATTTTATTCGGAATTCAGACACTGGAATATCATTGTTTGTGGATCAAGAAAGAACCGTTGATACGTCAGTACTATACTGGCTACAGTCTACGTCATCGCATTTCATTTTGGACTTTCGTCGGGACTCGAACTCAAATTCATTAGAACATTTTATTAATAGGACTTCTAGTTTTTAATTCTTGGATTATTCTTGGATTATTTTTAACACCTTAAGTTCTTTTTCCTCATTTATACCTTGTTTTTCTAGGGAAATAAATTATTTGTAAAATTTTACAAAGCTTATTCTCTTCACTTTTTTCTTGTTACTTTTTATGAGAGCCTAAACACGTAACAGGAAGTAGAGTGTATATTCAGTAAGCAGAGTGCAACAAAAGGGACCATTTACTGGTCCAAATCCTACGTTCCATTAAAAGAAAGGTAAGACAGTCACTTTCCTGTGGCTGTAGATTATATCCATTTATATATCGCATACACCATTTTTAAAAATTCAACGTTAAAGGGTAATCCATATTTGAAATACAGATTAATGACGCAACTGCACAATTTATATAGGCTTAGCTACGGTTAAGTGTATGTACGTACAGAGGGTTGTACACCATCTTTTCTAAAACGCCAAATGGCTAATTCATTTTTTGAAAAAAACAAAAGTATACATTAATATTTGGTAAAAGAATGTGTGACTAAAACGTGGATATGTATCAAATAATAAACAAGATAATCATTTTGTTCTGGTTCGGGGAAAATTATTCGTTTTGATACGGATTAGGAACATAGTCTCGGCCTGACGGCGTTGACATTCCCACTCCGTATTAAATTAGTTCTTTCCGCTCGCTCTGATATATCACAAAAGCATGAAATATATAAAATATATATGTTGGATATGTGTAAAAATATTCTTTTTTTCAAGAGTAAAGCAAATTTATTTCTTCGTAAAATGTTTTCTTTTTGTAATTAGAGCAATGAAAGTTAAAAATTGAAGAAAATAGACCTTGGTTAATAGTCCGAAGAGTTAACCAAATATTTAGACTGTAAAACGTGAAAAAGTGTTATACGTAAAACAGCGTAGATCAGAAGTTATTTTCTAAACAAATAGAAAATCTCTCATTAAATCATTGATACCGGTTCAATCTATGACCCACTGAAAAATACTTTTCCTTTATATATCACTACTAAATGTCGTACGTATCTTTTAAGTAAAAAGGTGTATTTACTTATAGTTTACGGAACAATCCGTATCTTATCACACTGACATGAATAAATTCATATCTTATTAGACTGTTTACCTTTTGTTATAAGCGTTTAAAAGTAACCACAGCCAGTCTGATCTGTCTGATTTACAATCCCAGATCAATATCGGCACTATTTCTGGCGCACCTGTCGAGCGGAGGCTTTGTTAATTCAGATACTGGATTGCTTTATAATTCATTCACAAAGTTTTGGATTCATACGTTTGTTGACGGAATATTTTACACCACTAAAATCAAAGACATCGTGGAATCATATTCAAGTTCCAATCCTTTTAAAGGATAGCTAGCAAATTTTTCGGCAATGTAAAGAGAATTTACCTGTATGAAGTTATAAATACATTTGCAAGTGACATTGATCAAATTAGAATCCAACAAAGTATAGGAAATATTGGATGGTTACAGTTACAATATGTGAAGTAGCTATATAGAAAACAACACATAACCCTTAATTTTCAGGCCAGTGATGAGGGCAAAATTCAAACCATCTCTTGGATAATACATCTTACTCATCATCAACATTTTGTTTATATGCAATTTATGATATGTTGGTTCAACATGGATCACAGTGAGTAAAATTACCTGTTCTACCTTTCAGCTGATTGGACCAATCAGTCGTACATATAATCTGGTATCCATATAACAATGCCTTACATTTACTGAACTTTAGAAACTCTACCTTATATCTGAATATATTCTTATGTGATCTTACCACTGAAACAGTTTGCATTGGATGACAAATTTTGTGCATGTCACATGTAACCATGACATCTAATATTATCTGGGTAGATTTGTATTCGGCTCAAGTTAGGCACTTCATGAAAACCAGTTGTTCCCAAGGAAACATCACCTGCAAGATTCCGATTATGGTTCTAGAGAACGCATCCGGTTTCATATTCTCGTCTTCGACATTTGATCCGGCGACTGGCGAACGTGTTGGCAACTGGGACAATATTGACGAGAGGATTAAACATATAGCACTGATCCCCTTAACAATCTTAATTCTCATTACAAATTTCATCGTCCTTACATTCATTGCAGCCCATAAGAAATTCCATACGCCGACCTATATATTTGTTGCGTCCTTGGGTATAGCGGATATGTTTGTTGGATGTGTTTCTATTGTTACCATAACAACGAGAGCAAACGAACCTACCCAAAATCTATGCTTACTTCGGATTGGATTTACTGTTGCGTCTGTGATGGCTTCAATGCTGTCTCTCACATGTATAGCGATCGACCGATACATTGCTATCACCAAAGCTTTGACCTATAACCTAATCATGACGAGGTCAAGGACATTCCAGTGTATAATATTATCCTGGATACTTTCACTAGTATTTGGGTTTTCTCCTTTGATGGGATGGAATAATTCCTATTATGGACAATACTGCTCCTTCATGTACGTTATGACCACTTCCTACATTGTTGTTCTATTCATCATTGCGGCTGTAATTCCGATGTCATTAATGTTTTTCATCTATATAACTCTGTTCCTGAACGCACAGGTTCACATCAAGAGGATCCAGGCCATAGAAAATCTTTACGCTGAGAGGAAGAACAGTGGCTTGTTTGGGATATCCAAAAGAAACCTGAGATCGGTCAAGACATTTTCCGCAGTGTTTGGTTGTGTCGTTATTACGTGGCTGCCCTTCATGATCACCACCGTTGTTCAGATCATATGCGGAGACTCTGTTTGTTTTCTGAAGGATATTATTGGGACACATCTGCTTGTTTTAGGGTTCTCTAATTCTTTTCTTAACCCAATCATCTACGCCATAGGAACAAAAGATTTCAGAAGCAAAGTGAAGCATCTATTTCGAAGTAAGTGTTCCAAAAACGGTTCTCAAGTATATCCTTGAAGAGAAAGCAGAATGAAAATATTGTTTTCTGCATAAGGGTTATGATAAATACAAGAATGATTTAAATTATTCAGGTAAAGTCGTCATTCTTTTCATTATTCATCTATTAAGCATTTCGATTTTGTTGCTAAATATTACAGTTACAGATTCGTCACAGGAACAAATATATGTCTCTCTTTCGGTTAGCTACAAGCAATTCAACCACTTGTAACTAAAGGCTGATTGTTTTCTAAAGGACAGTACTTTCTTGTTGTTTATAAGATATTTGCATTGATGTATTTCAAACAAAGGTAAAAATGCTTGTAGCGGTTTAATAAAAGTTCAGTACAAGCTGATTTAAATACATAGCGTTATTACCTTAGAGATGTGCGTGGTACTCTTTGTTTGATCCGAAGCTGCATATATCGTCTTTCGCTGAAACTGTGCCGAAATATTTTATTATACTGCAATTATCTAGTTTTTTCTGTATTGCAGTTGTTTAGTTTTAACTCTACTTCATTTTTTTCTTCTTTTTCACTGTATTGAATGTATCTTTTTTACCATACTTATGTGTTTCGCCTTTACTGTACTGAATGTCTTTCGTTTTCTCTGTGAATATTTTGTTTCGTTTTTACTGTACCAGATGTTACGTTTTAACTTTAATACACGTGTTTCTTTTTTACCGTATGCACGTGTTTCATTTTTTTTTATGGTATTCCATCTGTTTCGTTTTTACTTTAATGCAACAATTTCATTTCTAGCAGTGCTGCACGTGTTTCGCTTTTGCTGTACTGAATTTGTCTGGTCTTTACATTACTGCAAGTGTTTATTTTTACCGTCATGCATGTGTTTTCCTTTTCCCGTCCTGCATGTGTTTCGTTTTGACTGTACTTCATTCGTTTGATTTAAACTCTTTCCTTGTTATTGTATTGTATCAAACACTAAGCAGCTTACAGTGTTTCTATGTGCAACGTATATTAGTAAAATTATAATAATGAGTTAAACTAGTATTCATAAAATACTATAGGTATTATATAATATACATTTTATAATACATATACAAGTTTATCTATAGTTTGTTTTTACACATCTACAAACGTGCATGTGTGTTAGTATTCATACATTATAAAGATTGTGTTTTTTATTCACTGCAGGCATTTTGTAAATATTTTCATTCATTTTTACTGTTTTATGAATTAACAGGCACAATTCCTTCAAACAATTTTCTATAGTGAAAGTATCTCCGGCTAGAAATGAAACATTTTAAGCTTGCACCAACCGAATCAATAACAACTATCTAACCCTTTCAAAAACATATTTACCTGAGACAAAAATGAGAACCAGACAGGAATTTGAGAATGAATATTCCCGACGCCACACCCTGAATATTATATTGCCATTTACCGGCTTCTTACTGAAATTATCATGTTTGATCAAACGTAAAAGTTTTAAATCAATTGTTTTATATTAAATATAACTATGAAAGAAAGAAACGAAAGAGGGAGAGACAGGTCGCGTCTCATATACCACCACTTAGTCGATACAATTTGTGGACAGTCTTCCATTCTTCATATGACAGGAAATACTGCCGTTACTCAACAAGGTATTTACAATTTATTTATGACACCAATTGCACCAATAACCCATAGCTTGTAAATCAACACCGAGCAAATACGTGGGGAAATTTATATGACTTTATACCCTTTGAACCATCTAATGTTGACTAAAGTGCAGAAAAACCCTCAAAGACAAAGTAATTTATATTGCACCGATAATATAATACAGTACAATACAATAGAATATCTTTCAGATTATCTCCACACAGTTTATCTCTGTGGTATGTGAGAATGCTGTCAGTAGCTTCCCGTGGGTCGGTGGTTCTTGCAAGGGCTTTCCCGAGTCCTTCCTCAACCATTTATACTGGCCGCCACGTATAGCGTATCATGTGCTGAGAAATGACGTTTTACCCATAACAAAACAACATAACAGGCCTGCTGATGTTTTGGCTCTAAGTCAAGTATTGCATAATAGATCTTTCATCCAGCATTCCTTATTTGACAGAAACAGTTTTAAATGATCATAACTTTAAAATTTTCTTCTGCAGTTTTCGTTATTTCTCATCCTACAGTTAAAAGTTTTCTGTTACTCACAATGAAGGCTCTCTTGTATTTCACATTTATATTGGCCAATCACACTGTTTTGGCTCTAAGTCAAGTATTGCATAATAGAATTTTACATCCAGCATTCCCTATTTATACTGGCCAATCACAATGTTATGTAGGTGAGCACAAACAGCTCAGAGCCTTTACCGTGTCCATACCACAACAACATCATCAACAAGAACAATGGTATGACAATTTTTGTTGTTGTCGAGTATAGGTCTAGAACATCACAATAGAGATGCAAAGAAGTTTAATATTCGCTATCTTTTGTAAGGCAGCCGATTAAGATTCCAAAATATAACTGAAGATGCTAATTTATTTAATGCTAAATTTATAATTCCTTGGAAGTACATGTATATTGGACTAAATTTTGTGTCGATTATTTTAACCTCTTTCGATTTCTTTCACAAAGTTTAAGATTATACTTATAGGGAATCATGCAATAAAATGGCATCCACTATATTTTAAACACTCTGTTTATAACGACCGTATTCGAAAGGTCTCATTCATTCTCATGACCACATCAAATGTCACTTTTTAAGTCCCTTAGTTGACCATTATATACAGGTTTTGCTCTTAGTAGCTTTTATAAAATCTATTATACCTTCCAGTCTGAATTGAACTTATTGCCAGAAATAATTTTTAGAATGACACATCATATAAAATCAAAGTACTTTAACTGGACACTTATCGCTTGTGAATTAGTGTTACCATTTAGTGGATAATGAAAATTTCATTAAAGATGTTGACATTATGATGTAAGAATTTATATATGACGTATAGTGGCAGCCAGCTAGGTGATGGACAATTTGACTGCATGATATATAACTGCATTTGGCTAGGTGATGGACAATTGGAGCATATGATATACAATGGCATTTGGCTGGGTGATGGACAATTTGAATATATGATATACAACGGCATTTGGCTAGGTGATGGACAATTGGAGTATATGATATACAACGGCAGTTGGCTAGGTGATATAAATTAAGACTATGGCATTAGGCTAGGTGATGGACATTTTGAGTATATGATATACAATGGCAGCTAGGTGATGGACAATTTGATTGTATGATATATAACTGCAGCTGGCTAGGTGATGGACAATTGGAGTATATGATATACAATGGCAGTTGGCTAGGTGATAGAAATCAAGACTAAATCTTCGAAAAACTTCCCGTGCGCTTCTAAAACACTTTTGATGCCGCCCACCTTTGCCATTAATATTATTTGTTGGCAATCCGAAGTTGTTAATCTAGGCTGGCGTTTGACTGATGTACGTGATACGTTAACTACACACACATACACATGCACACAGACATATACACATTGTATGGTAATTTAACAAGTGAAACTTAACCGTGTGTATATTCTTTTATCTCTCTAATTCATCTAAATTTGTGTCTTGAGTTTCTTAGTTTGATATCTTTTGACACTCCATTTGACATGTTAGTTCAAGGTAATGTTGTACACTATCGTTTTCACATAGCGAAGCTGGTTTTGTGACAAGTGCATCGGCCTCCGGATAAAGCCTCACGTTGCCCATTTCTAACTAACAAAGGGTCATGCCAATAATCAGACATTGTAAATAGACCATTTCCTTTTACAGCTTTATAGCGTAAACATAGACATTATATATAAAGTTTATTGCCCGCTTCAGTCGAGAGATACTAAATTTAGGTTAAATATTATATTTAATAGTAGGCCTTATTTACTCTTGTAAGTTATTATAACTTGACATCTAAATACCTAGTAGCACATATTCAAAGTAGCCAAGTGTATAAGTCAGTACAAATAATATTTTAGGAGAAGAAATTAAAGTTAAAATAATCTGAGAGCAATTAATATGGTAGCAAACGAATGCATTACAAATGTTCAAGACAATGGTCATATTATAGTCAGGTTGACCTCGCAAAGTAATTAAGATTTCACCAATCAAATGAATTGTTTTCTTTTTATGTTTCTTCGAGCTGATGTGAGATTTTTTACTCAGTGTGCGTGAGAATACAGTAACTTTACAATTGAAACCCAAACCTGGCATGAATCAGACTCTCAACTAGCACTGATCATACATGTACCTATCACCAATTAGACATGTACCTATCACCAATTAGACATGTACCTAGCACAGATCAGACCTGTACCTAGCATAGATCAGACCTTTACCATCGATTAGACATGTACCTAACGCCGATCAGACCTGTACCTAACACTGATAATCCTGGTACCTAGCATTTAACAGACTTAAACGCAGCACCGATCAGACCTTTACCTAACACCGATCAGACTTGTATCTAGCACAGAACAGACTTATACCCAGCACCGATCGGACATGTACATAGCACAGATCAGACCTGTACCTCGTATAGATCAGACCTGTACCTCGTATAGATCAGACCTGTACCTAGAATCGATCAGACCTGTACCTAACTACGATCAGACCTGTACCTCATATAGATCAGACCTGTACCTAACTTCGGTCAGACTTGTACCTAGTAGAGATCAGACCTGTACCTAGCTTCGATCAGACACGTACCTAACGCTGATCAGACCTGTACCTAACACAGTTCAGCCTTGTAACCATCACTGAACAGACTTGTACTCAGCACCAATCAGACCTGTACCTAGCACAGATCAGACCTGTACCTAACACCGGTCAGACCAGTACCTAGCACCGATCAGACATGTACCTAACACAGATCAACTTTGTACCTATCACAGAACAGACTTATAACCAGTTCAGATCAGACCTGTACCAAGCACAGATCGGACATGTACCTAACCTAGCACTGATCAGATATGTAGCTAACACAGATCAGCCTTGTACCTAGCACATAACAGACTTATAACCAGCACCGATCAGACCTGTACCAAGCTCATATAGATCAGACCTGTACCTAACTGCGATCAGACCTGTACCACGCAATGATCAGACCTGTACCTAACTGCTATCAGACCTGTACCACGCAATGATCAGACCTGTACCTAACTGCGATCAGACCTTTATCTAACACCCATCAGATGTTACTACTCATCAACTCATCTTCACTACAGATGACCACAGAGATGGTGTTTGAGGATGACCACAGTGATGGTGTTTGAGTATGATCACAGAGATGGTGTTTAAGGATGACCACAGAGATGGTGTTTGAAGATGACCACAGGGATGGTATTTGAGGATGTTCACAGAGATGGTATTTGAGGGTGACCACAGAGATGGTGTTTGAAGATGACCACAGAGATGGTATTTGAGGATCTACATAGAATTTACATCCTCAAACCATACCCAGCACTAGCATTGTAAGTTGGTTCCAATGGGGACGAACGCAAACAGTCATAAATGGAAAGAAATACAAGCATGAATTCGTCCTATAGAGAACATAGTTAAAGATTACAGGGGAAAATGCAAGAGACAGGAAAATTTCCTTTATCCTCAGACATCGCTTATCTACATCATAATGTGACCACATGTAATTTTTGTGTGTAAATACATCTGTTAAATTGATATTTTTGGAAAGCTCTGAAATTGATGAATTTGATTCATTTGATTGTCCACGTTTCGAACAGTTGATTTATCTATGATCTATTCAAAATGTAAAGATGTATGAAAACTACAGAAGATTGAATGTAACTGAAAATACTTCTATAAGTACGGACCGTGATAGCGATTTAATTACATAGCCACGCCATCTTACATGGATGACATGGTGTTCATTAAGGTTGTTCAGTCAGTACACATACCCAGATTGTAGCTATTTTAGTCTTTTCGCTTGTTTCTTAGATGCACCGAATTAAACGTTCATAATTACAATTCCTTTTGAATTCCATTCACACTGTGAAGCTGAAAATATTTAGCAAGCGTGAAAGAAGGAGTATGTAACAAATACAAAATTGCATTTTTCTTTTGTTCCTTGTAGGGGAAATAGTTTCGTTTGATACGGCTTATGAAAACAAGTTGTCGCGATGGCATCGACGTATGCATGAGCCATATTAAATATATATATTCCGTACTATTACTAAAATAAAATATTTGAATTAAAATTTTAAAAGTTTTAATCCTCTGAAAAATTGCAATATGCTTTATAAAATTTATTAACTTTCTCGTAAATCCATAAGCATTAGGATTATGTCATTAATTATAGATGGGTTTAGCTTTTGCAAAAGTGGGGACTTAGTAATGGCTACATATAGAATAATTCATAAAACACGGTATTTACTTGTATTGACTGAAGTTTTTCTTTCTGTCACTCATTTCAAATCTTTTACAGGAATAAATACTTTCCTCTCATTTTAGAACGTTGACACTGCTTATCCAACATAACTATGATAACCTTGTGTTGAATATCAATCTATTTAATAAATATGCATATCAATCCATTTAATAAATACACATATCAATCTATTTAATAAATATGCATATCAATCTATTTAATAAATATGCATATCAATCCATTTAATAAATACACATATCAATCTATTTAATAAATATGCATATCAATCTATTTAATAAATATGCATATCAATCTATTTAATAAATACACATATCAATCTATTTAATAAATATGCATATCAAATTAATTTAATAAATATGCATATCAATCCATTTAATAAATATGCATAACAATCTATTTAATAAATATGCATATCAATCCATTTAATAAATACACATATCAATCCATTTAATAAAGACGCATAGGACATTCAAACAAAGAAAAAATATGCATTGTATTTTTTGACTGTGTCATTGATTGGATGCATGGAGGTTTATGTTGGTATTTGTATATCATAGAGACATACATATGGATGAGGAAGGAGGGAAAAGACACACCAGCCGGTAGAAAGTATTAATGTACATGCACATTTACTTCCTAGAGAAAATAAAAATCAAAACTAAATGGCAGGTGATGATTTAGCAGGAGTTAACTATTGTATCAAAGCAAATACACCTATTCCTAATTTTTAAAAAGTTCAGACATCTGTTTACAATCACATTTACTATTAGAATACGCCTAACCTGAAATTTATGCATCTTACTTCAGTTTGATTTTGTTCCTGGAATCCACATTCATAAAGAATAGAAGGCATATTATTTTGTAAGCTAACTACTCTCTTCAGAACGCCAGACCGATCATTCTGATGTCAGTATTATATTGTCTTTGGAGCTCAACAAGCGGAATGCATTAGTTGCAGATACTTCCGATAAGAATTAAACTCTAAATGTCACCGTTTGACAGCTTTGGCTACAAACTTGACAGTCAAACAGCCTTTTGACGCGGCATGCAATCTGTTCTGTACTTCTGAAGTAGGCCACTAGTGTGAACGCAATCTGGTTATTCCTTAATCGGTCACAGAAATGCGTTGGAATGGTTGCGCTTGGCCTTGCAATGATCAAGGTTCACGGAAGAAAAATCGTCTCTTGGTTTCAATTTTTTTTTTTCATTTTTGTTTTAAAAACCTCCTTACTAATCAGATTTAATATTATGAGTCACTTCCCTTTCTTACCCTTTTGTTTAAGAGGCACAGAATGAAAAGACAGCCTATACAAATGTTTCAAAAGAATTTTTATTAATTCGGCTACCAGTAAGTCCCGATTTGAAAAGCCTCCTTCGTTCATAATAATAATAATAATAAATAAATAAATAAATAAATAAATAAATAAATAAATAAATAAGTGTGCTTGTGTTATTTTTTTTTAACATTGCTTTAACAGTTTTAGTGATATCGCTACGATGTCTGTCGTGTGGCAATTTTTAGTGATGTCTAGCACTGGGATATCATGCCACAGACATGTAGCATCATGTCCCACCCAGTCACCTTATCCTGACACCAGGCCGACCAGTCCTAACACTATCATCTTAATGCCGGGCTCCAAGCCTGGCAACCCCTAGTACGGATTTGTATAAGTCTATGGTTTGACTCTGCAGGGTTTTGAACCCCCGATCTCCTGCATCCGAGGCGGACTCTCTAGCAACGTAGGCAAATAAATAAATAAATAAATAAATAAATAAATAAATAAATAAAAATAAATAAATAAATAAATAAATAAATAAATAAAAAAATAAAAAAATAATAGGATGGACGTCACAAGGTTAGGCGAGGTTTTCATAGAGGTATTGTTTCAAATCCAGCTTTCCATTTATATGATAATACTTCTACCACCATCACCACCACTTCTATTGCTACTATTTCTACTACTACTACTACTACTACTACTACTACTACTACTACTACTACTACTAATAATAATAATAATAATAATGTGGACGTAGTACAGTGTCTCAGTTTTTGTTTTAAGAGCTTTACAATATTAGATAACACAAAAACGTATAAAACGACAAGATTACAAAACAAACATAATTTAACTGCAAAAAAACCCAAACAAGCAAAAATACTTTGACAATAAGAAAGGAGTAAACATTATTAAGTCTTCAGTCTGTTTTTGTATTAGAAGCAGGTGAGTTTTATGAACACTCTTGAATCAGACCACAATGTCTTTGTGTTTAAAATAGGAGGGCATTTCGTTCCACGTAGCTGTGCCCCATTAAGCAAACGAACGTTGTCCGTATGACTTCATTTAAACAGTAGGAAAATTGCGAATAAAAGAGGACCGTAAGTTTCTAGATTGTGTATACACATAAGTAAGGTCTTATGGGTATATTTGCCAGTCAACGAAATGTAGCATAGTGAACATATTTTGTATTTCATTCTGGATCAAACGAGTAAGCCAGTGGAGGTTAGAAAGCAGATGGGAGGTGTGCTCATTTCTTCGTACTCTAAGTATAATCAGAACAGCTGTGTGGTTAACTTTTAGAAGTTTCTATAGTAGACACTGAGACGTACCTGACAGAAGGGATTACAATAGTCCAGTACTAAAAGTACTAAGAAAAAGAACAAGCTCTTTAGTGGCATTAACCGAAATGGTGCTGATGCATCTCAGCCCCAGACATGCAGTCTTGTATATGTTCATGACAAATGTTAGTATTGCTGATACTTACTGTTTGAGGTCAGTGATGTGTTGGGATCAGGATGGCATCATTTTTTATCATCATTTTTGTTACATGTCATCCATGATTTCACATCGGAAATGTACGTCTCTACGCCTTGGTTGTAGCCTTAATTTCAGCTGGGCAGCTATATTTGTATAGTTCAATGGCATCATCATATTACTGGTGAGTAGATCGGATGGCAATTTATGACACTTGAAAGCAGCTGAGTGTAAAGAATGAAGAAATCGGGACCGGAGCAGAGCCTTATCTAACACCAAAACTGAGATCAACAGGGCTGGAATATTTTCCGCTTGTAGACACGGTTTTGTCCTATGGACTAAGTAAGACTTGAACCATATTAAGGCTCTGTCGTGAATGCAGTTAAGTTTATTTAATTTGTATTGTTTGCTGGGTTTTCGCCATAATTATATGTTATGTATATCTATTTTGTGTGACTGCCCTAGGTAAATAATCAAGTTAAGGTCCCACATGAATAGGGAAATATATTGTGTAAACAACATAATACTTAGCTAATATTTCTATCTGATTATATATTAAATGTTCAGATCATCATTAGTGGAGGTAAAAATGGTTACTTGTATCTATGATTAGGACTTTAGTTTTTAACTTGGAAAATCCAGATCTTATTGATAACTTAGAACATGTTAGAAAGGAAGGTGACCTTCATCCTTGTTCTGGTATTGTGTCGTAGCTTTATATATTAAAGTTATTTGCTTCAAAAGTATTCAATCGTACCTTTGCATCCGAAGTGGAACCAGTCTTATTGTTATGTTCAGTTTTTAATTTGGAAAGATTCATTTGTTAAATTTAAACTATTCACTGGAATTACAAACTGTTCTTTGATTTTCGGATTAAATCATTATTTTGGAATTATTGTGAATTTAGTCAAGGACATTTTGAAATATACCACTGTGATATATAAATATTGTTACAAAATAGCACATTCGAAGCCATTGGCTGTTCAGCACATTCAACACTGTAATGTATTTAGAACTCTGCATTTTGACTTGTCATAGAACTTTTAGTATTTTGTGGAGATTTAATAAACAATACTGGAAGTTTTTTTTAATTTTTCACTTTGTATTCTAGAGAAATAGAATAATTGTGGCTTTTCGCTCTTTTCTGTTATTTAGTTTAAGACTACAGAGTCGTAACAGAAAATTCGGGGTCTAGTCCGGGATACGAATTGCTTTAAAATATGTATAAAAAAGTCTTCGATTTGATTTGAAACTTAAATTCACTTTGTTTCGGAATTTTATTTGCCCCAGTTATTTCATTTTCACATATATTAGAAATCTTTACTGAAATCAACAAACTTTCACAATGTCATCTAAAGTGGATTTTTTTATTTTAAGTCATACCTAGGAAGGTTTACAGTCCATGAATATGAAAAAATTGCTCCAGATTTCCAGATAATATGATCATTCTGAAGCAAATGATTCTTTACTGAAGCAAGAAATAAAAACATTTTGGTCCAATGTTTAATAGATTAAATGTTCAGATCGTTATTAGTGGAGATAAACATGTTTAAGACATAAGTTTTTCACTTGGAAATTCATGGTCATGTCGACAACGCAGTATGTTTTAGAAAGGAAGCTGACCTTCATCCTGGTTTTATTATTGTGTCGTAGTTGTTTTAAATAAATGTTGTTCACTTGAAAATTACTAATTCCTACCTTACCATTTGAGGTGGATCACGCTAAATGTTGTGTCCAGTTTTTAATTTGGGAGGATTTTTTTACTTAAACTATTCATTTAAATTGCAAAGTGATATCTGATGTTTGGCCCATAACAATATTTTGGAATTATTGTGAATTCAGTTCAGAACATTTTTAATTATATCATTGTGATACAGCAAGACTGTTGGCACGTTAGCACATTCGAGGCTTTTGGCTTATCAGCACGTTAAGCATTGGAATTCTAGAACTCTGTACATTTGGACCTTCGATATAACTTGTAGGATAATTTGGGATTAAATTTACAATACTGTGACTACTAGTTGATTGACATAACTTTTATGAGAATGTGGGATTAAATTCAAAATACTGTCACTACTAGTTGAGCGTTCACTGTATATTGTAGGGACGTACATTATATGATGAATTTCATAAATCTTGCTTGATCTCAATCTTTTCTGTTACTTAATTTAAGACCACAGAGTCGTAACAATACCAAAGACGTCCAGGAGACGGTGAAGAAGTATGTACTGGTCTATTGTGTCAAATGTCGCAGACAAGTCAAGATTGTTTTTCTCTACGTTGTGGAATAAACCTAGACTGACTGAAACGGTAAGGTAGAAGAACACTACCAACAGAGAGCACGAAAAGTGTGCACTCCCAATATAGTGGTTGCACCCTTCAGGTCCATAATTTGTATATTGTTTGATTTTGAAAGAAAACTAATTAGCGAGGATTTCCTTACTGGTTATCCTGGCAATTTAAAACTGATTTTGTAGATAATTTTTTTTCTTTTGGTCTTAGTTCACAGGGGTATTATGGATTATAGTTTACACAATATGACCTTACTTCTTACGTACATTTCATGCAAAATGCTAGCATCGATTAGTAATATTTTTATCAGTTTATATCAAAGGTAAATTGTAAACCCAAACAGATCACATTTTTAATTTTTATTTATTTCGTAATTTATTAATTGCATTTTCAGAAGGTAGAGTTGCTCACTCTGGTAACATTTCGCTTTCCCTACTTTAATTACTGGTAAAGTGTAGTTTGGACCAGTTCAGGGTAATTGTTCGAGCACGTGGCAACATCCATTATGATCAGCTGTATGCTTAAATCATCTACAACATCGTCAAATACAACATGTAAGGAAATATCAGCCAAGTACATGAAAGTAGCAGAGATTTATGCCAGAATTCTCTCCATTGAGCATGTTTCAAGTGCAAACTACTTCATCGTACACATGTCACTCTGTCAAAAGTATGCAATCTCTATATAGAGACACTTTATAAAAATGGGACACCCACAGTGATTTTCAGATTTCCTTTGCAAAATGCATGAAACTTCGTTGGAACACGGATGAGAGTTGGGATTTTTTTCATCGTTCATTACTTTACCTTTTTTCTTTTTCATTCTAAATTTGTCGTTCCTCGTAGCACTGTGATCCACTTAACAATGTGTGTCAACCGAATGAAACGCTCTGAAAATTTGTTAATATGAATTAAATGTTTGCTCATGATGCAGTCCATATTAAAACTGTGTTAATATGAATTAAATGTTTGCTCATGATGCAGTCCATATTAAAATTTTGGGTCCGAAACAGACGTATTGGTGTTAGAATCAAAAGACTAGCATTACAACAACGTAAAATAAATAATTATCTTTTCATTTGGTACCTGAGAAACTTTAATGAAAGATTCACTTTATATGCGGTATTTAAAGAAGACAAGCCATCACGCCTCCACGAAAATCGTCTGCAGCTGCATAACCTCTCCAAGACATGTACTTGAATATTGTCTATGCCTAGCTATGTGTCTCTGAGAAATAGTACTCGGATAACGTCTTGTTACCTGAGCCAGGTAGCAGTCTCGAGAATGGGGACCATTTCATTCTGTACGTACATCCAGTTCTCTGAAATGGAGCTATCCATAACGATTAGTATGTCGACGTACCTTCTTATTTCGAACATTATACCTTATTTTTGTTAAATTTATTGTTATTATATATTTGTAACATTACATTGAATTACTTATAGATATGCTTCTTCTCTTCACTTATGTTTCACCCTGATTTAATGTTCAATAGGTGTGACCTATCTGTGGTATTGAACTCTAGCCACACTAAAAAACATGTTTAGGATTGGAAAGATTTATAAAATAAATTGCACCTCTGTATGAGCAGCTGGTGTCGAAGAAAGAGAGCAACACTGACGATAAGGAAAACAATGCGAGGTAAGGAGGAGGTGGCCATATTTATTTGCCTTGTAATTAATATTTTTTTTTCCCATCATGATAATAAAGTGGAGGATTAGGCTAGTTTTTAAGTATTCTAAATATGGCAATGCAAATAGCTCTCATATTTGCAATGTATGTGTACCATGTATATACAAACCATTTCCATCCAAGGAAATTAAATGTTTTGTCCGTAATGTTCGTAAATATTTCAGATATTCTTGCCATGTGAAGTGTGACACAAGAAAAGTTTCCATGGAATCTATTCATAATTTCATTAAGGCTAATTGTTGAAGCAAACTTTGATGTTTCAACGTCGACGAACTGAAAGGTAAAATGTGATGACCCGAAGTAGAAGGGAGATAAATCGTCTTCAACAATTAACGATTGACAATATTGTATGACAAAGGTTATCGCAGACGAAATCAAGAGCATTTGGCAATATTTGTATTTGATACAATACTAAAACAATTAACTGAGGTTGACATTAAAGGGTTTTATGCCCGAACGTATATCTCTTTTGCTCTCTCCCTCTCAGTCTCTCTGTCTGTCTCTTTCTCTGTATGTTTGTCTGTCTCTCAAATGCTTGTCTGTTTAAGCAACAGAGCTATCAAATGAATTAGCAATTGATATCCATTATTGTTAATCACAGGCTTTGTCTCGCTGTGCACGTGCAACTTATTGTCTCTATTTTTATATGGCCGATGTACTGTTTATAGCCATGCCTTGTGTTTGGAGTAGCGCAAGAGGACACTGATACAATTTTGATGACGAAAACGCACGCCATTAGGTTCAGTCAAACGTTGCACCGGAGAATTCATATATTATTGTTTAAATGACGGGTGTATTATGGGCTATAGAGTATACATTATGAACATGTTTGAGATGTGCACCTAAAGAAAATGCTAGTGTGTCATTTTCTCTTCCGTTATACAAAGGTAAATTCTAAATAAAAAAAGAACCGATAAGATATTTTAATATATATATATATATATATATATATATATATATATATATATATATATATATATATATAGTTTGTAATTTACTCACTGCACGTTCAAAATGTAGCAATGCGCACGCGGGTAAAATCCATTTTCCCTACTTAAGTATCTAATAAAGTCGGTGTACGTTTGAGTAGATCAGGCTGATTATTTTAATTAGATGGAGGCAGCCATTAGTATCAGTTGTTTGCTGATATGATCTACTATTTAAACACGTACAGTATGCAAAGAAATATCAGCCAAGTACATACAAGTAGCATAGAGATATGCCAATATTATCTCCGTTGTGCATGTTTCAGAGGCAAACTATTTGATATTGCACCCGTCACTCTGTCAGAAGAACGTAATATCTGTCGAGTGCCATCTTTACAAAAATGGAAACCCATTGAGTTGCTATTGATGTCGATTTGCAATTTGAATTAGATGTGTTAAAATAAACTGGATTATATTTAATTATTCATTGTAAAATGGGTGTGTAAAAATCAGGGCCTCATCGTCAGACCTGATAATAGCTTTAGTATCATTTCTCGACTTTCCAGGAAGAAAAAAAAAACACAACTTGTACTCGGGTGACAATCAGGTTCCTGTTGAAAATTGCAAGAAAATTTTCGGAAGAATCCCTGTGAAAAAATGCATTAAAAGGTATTGGAACAACTATGAGTGTTGGCGATCAGTTTCGTCGTTGATTACTTTTCGATCATTTTTCTTTTCATTCTGCAACTATTTGAATGGAAGACAACATTCATTGTTCCTTGTAGTACAAAGATCACTTAAACAATGTGTGTCAACAGAATGAAACGCTCCGAAAATTTGTAAAAAGAAATTGAAATGTTTGCTCATGATGGAAGCCCATAGTAAAGTTGTAAGTCTGCATAGGACGTATAAGTGTTAGACTCGAACAACACACATTACAACAAAGTAAAATAAACAATTATATATTTCATTGCTGCGACAGAAACTTTGATGAATGTACTGCATATACGGTATTGAAACCAGACCAATTATCAACCCTCCAAGACTACCGTCTGTAACTGCATGTCCTTTCCAAGACACGCAATTGAATTTTGTCTATGCCTAGCTATATCTTTATGTAAATTAGAATTAGGATCATTTCTGAGCGGGGCAGCAATCTCGAGAATGCGGAACATTTCATTCCGTGCGTATCTGCAACACTCTGAAATAGAGACTTTGAAGACGAAAAGTATGTCGACGTACTTTTCTTAGCTCAAGATTCATACCGTTCTTTCCTTACATTTATTGGTAGCTTTCATTTATAATATATCTATTTCAAACTTGTTGCTATGCTTCCTGTCTTGAGATACAGGTCACAGCGATTTCATGTTCAATATGTGTGACCTACATGTGGTATTTAATTTTAGCAGCCTTTAAAACATGTTTAGTATTGAAAAGATTTATAAAATAAATTTCAACTTTGTATCAGCAGCTGGTGACGAATATGAGAGCAACACCGATGATAAGGAACGCAATGTGAGGAAAGGAGAACGTGGCCATTCTTATTTGTCTTGCAAACAATAGTTAACCTATTTTCTTTCATGATAATACAGCGGAGGAGACGGAGGCTATTTTTAAATATTCTAAAGATGGTAATGCCTCTCATATTTCCAATGTACGTGTACAGTGTAGATGCAAATGTTTTCTCTACAAGAAAAAAGCAATTTGTCCCTAATGTTTTGAAATATTTAAAAAATTTTATTCATATGATGGGTGACAGAAGAAACGTTTCCATGGAATCTAATAATAATTTCATATAAGGCTTACAGTAGGTGTAGCATTTCATGTTTCAACACCGACGAACTATAGGATAAAATATGATGACACGAAGCTGAGGGACAGAAATCATTTTCAAAACATTTACAGTTGATAATAAATTTCGAACAAGGGCATCGAAGATGAAATTGAGAGCATTCGGCAAAATTAGCACTCAATACGACATGAAAACAAAATGTGATGACGACATAAATGGGTTTTAAGTCTGAAATTATCTCTCTTTTCCTCTCCCTCTCTAACTCTCTTTCTATTTCTCTCTCTCTCTCTCTCTCTCTCTCTCTCTCTCTCTCTCTCTCTCTCAACTGCTTGTCTGATTAACCACCCAGGTATCAAAGGAATTAGTAACTGATTTCCTTATTGTTAATCAATACTTTGTCTTGTGGTGCACGTGCAGTTTATTGTCTCTTTTTATGTATGACTGATGTACAGTTCATAGAAATACCTCGTGGCTAGGGTAGCACAAGAGGGCACAGCTACAATTTTGATGACGAATACTCACGTCATTAGGTTCAGTCAAATGTTACACCAGAGCATTTTTATATTGTTTTAACAGCACTGCCCATCAATCCTGGTCGTTTTTTTCGACAACGCTACCCCAAAATACGCCAGATTTAGCCGGATGTGATCGTCTCTGTTAATAAATAAGCCTGCTTCAAAAGGAAGGACACGCCCATCCCCAGAAAACAAGTTATAGAAACTAGGAATTAGACAATCCGCAGCCAGAAAGGTGAATTGGTTTTTGATTATCACTTTTAATCTTGACCGCAATCAATTTACGTCATTAATTAATGAGTCATACGTAACTAGGTCTTTTCCCCAATTTGTGAATAGGTTTCTTCCACCCACGGAACCTCTCGTGCATAACCGAGTTGATCAAAAATGTAGTTTGGTAAATGAACCTATAAACTCAAGTTAGGGAACAAGTATTGCACTCATCCGTGACACTTCGAAGGACAAAGATGACATTTTTCTACTTAGTGAAAGAAACCTAGACAGACTGAAATAGTAAATTCAAAGACGTTGCTTTCACTCCGATGTTTCGTAAATATGATAGATGTGCACCTGAAGGAAATACTAACCTGGCTTAGTCATTTGCTCGTCCTATATATGACAGGTAAAATCCAAACCCATAATATATTATAATTATTATATAGTTTGCAATTAATTCATTGACGTTCGGAAAGTGGCATTGCGCACTCGGATATAATTTGTTTTCGCTACTTTAATATCTAGTAAAGTGATTTTATTTTGGACTTGTTCAGGCTGATGTTTTGAGCACATGGGAGGAGCTGATACGTTCAGTTTTGAGCTTAGATGATGTGTGATTAGAACAAGTACAATATATAAAGAAATATCAGCCAAGTATACGAAGGTAGCAAATAAGTGTGCCAATATTTTTGCCATTGTGCATGATTCAAACTGCAAAGTACTTGATTTTACACCTGTCACACACTGTCCGAAGTACATAATATCTGTTGCGCGCCACCCTTATCAAAATGGGAACGCTTTCAGTATTCATACGTTATTAATATCTAATTGTCATTTGAATCATATTTCTTGAATTAAACTGTTTATATTGTCGAATTGTTCTTTGGATTAGATTTCTTGAATTAAGCTGGATTATATTTGATTATTCATTGTGAAATGGGTTTTTATAGTTTAAGGCCAGATCATGGTACTGTTCAGTAGCTTGAACATCACTCCTAAACGTTCCAAGAAAATCACAAACGTAACTAGGGTGACAATCAGACTCCGTTTGAAAATGACAAGAAAATGTTCCGAAGATTTCCAATAAAAAATGCACGAAAATGTATTAGAACATTTATGAGTGTTTGAGACTTATTTCATCATTTATTACTTTTCTTTTTTTTTATTCAGCAACTATTTAAATTTAAGACAGATTTCATTGTTCCTCGCAGTACGAAAATCCACTAAACAATATGTGTCAACCTAACGAAATGTACTGATTTTTTTGCATGACTCTCCAGGATTTGTGCTTGAGTTATATCTGTGCCTAGCTATACATCTCTTTGAAATATTACCGAGATAACTTCTTGTCAACTGAGCGAAGTACCTATCTAGAGCACACGGAACATTACATTCCGTGCGTACATGTAATACCCCGACTTGCTTTTTGATTTCAATTCCACATGTAAGTTACACTTAATGAACATGATTGTCATAGTAAAACATGTTTTGAGAGGAAGGATATGAAAAATGTCTGGAATATACGTATTGCAAATACGATATGGCAATAAATGTAACGAAAGAAAGGTATATTTTTGTTAGAGCCAGTCTACAAAATTAAAATACTAAAATAAGCAAGACATAAGCTGCACCCAATACAAATTAGACAAAAAAGAAATTCACCGAGGCTGGATAGAAACAGGTAAGGTTAACATACTTTCTGTCTATCCGGATACCGTTCAATCTATGTAAACGGTCTCTCTTCATGAATCATATCTCACTTGTGGAAATCTCGTCTAACTTCCACGAAACTGTTATCTCTTCATTATCTGCTTTCTGTGCAATACTACTTTCATTGGTTTGTAGCATCTTTATTTCTGGTTCTTATGACACTTTATTTATTTGATCTAAAAAATGGCATTTTTCTCCACTAAAGAATGTTCTGATTCCATGATCAATTCTTGGTTTCCCTCATGGACTAGAAATCAAATTCATTTCTAGGATCAGTCACACACATTGTCTTTATAAGAGGAAGGCACTTCTTGTGTCCAAGGGTGCGATTCAAAACTTTTGAAGTCATGTGCACCCTTCCAGTCCACAATCTGTTCGTATAACTAACTGTCTATAAACACTTCTTGTTAAGTATTAAGGGCTGATAAAATGCAACAAATCTCTTCTTCATCTCGAAAGACACAGGTCGTGTTTGTCACAAATTGCAGAGATTCCAAATTTTTTTCCGCACATTTTTAACTCCTGACATTGCGAACACTTTTTTGTATATAATCCTATTTAGATCATCCAGGTGGTAGATTTGTTTTGTTGTTGTTGTAGGGTTTAAAGCCATTTTCAGCACACGATAGGCTATACATGGCGGCCAGTATTAATGGTGGAGGAAGAACTCGGGAAACCTCTGGAAATAACCATCGACCCACGAGAAGCTACTGGCAAGATTTCTCACATACCCACACTGGCCGAATCCTAGAGTCGAACCCACGCAGACAGACGTGAGATGGCAGTGATCCATAATGGAGAGCGCTTTTGACCACTCGGCCAGTCGGGGCCCCCCGGATGGTAGAAGTGAAGAACTCAGTTGCATTTTGGATATAGTTGAAAATAGCATTTCATTCGAAATTTGACAAATATTCTGGAAATGCGTTTTTGCAACTCTAGCGATAAACTACGAGTCCTCTCATCTTCTAAACTATCAAAGAATGATGATTATTTTTTGGACATGCCAAAAGAAAGGTGCTGATAGCTCTAAGGCAATCCAGAGTTTTCCAGGCAAGTTGTATCTTTATACTCCGGTTTGTGTAGTGTCGCACCACATCTGAACCAATGTACTTTATCCCGTTCTTCCAAACAGATAAATCTGGATCTAGCTGAAAATCTAGATCTAGATCCTTCCAGACAGTTAGGCCATTTTTATTTGAAAGTCTGGTATCGACATTGAACATTACAACAGCTAGAGAAAGGGACGGGGAACGTTTATTCTTCATTTCCATGTGATTATCGACGAAGTTGTTTGTCGTGATATTGAACGTGAAGTGTGGGTGGTAAATGGACGAGACTCATAGATGGACACTTTGATGATAGAGCGATACATATCATGACGTATCATGATGTAGCAGGCAACGGCATCAGCATGGTTGCAAGGCCCAACATTGCATACGAACTCACTGAATCTAGAGTTAGTATTGGATTCCTCGCACGGTTGCTGCGCTGAACTGACCATTTTAGGTTGAGGTGTTTATTCCCAATGAAAATTGTCTTGGAACTCTCTTAGTACAACAAGCTAGTTATACTGGTTTTGTCCTCCAAATAAAATATCGATGAAAGTTTCTGTTACTGTAGTCTCCTTCTCCGCCACCAGTGTCGTCGGTGGGGATTAAACTCCATCCGGCAAAATCATGAAGAGAATGTGGTCCACGAAATATCTTTTCTCGTCCTCCTGGAATCATGCTATAATTTGGACAGTTGAAAAAAAGTTTGTTTGCATATATTTATCACAAGTACTACGAGCTACACAAAAATTAGTTATGCTATATGCCAGTCGTTTGTGAACATTGAAAATAAATAAATAAATAAATAAATAAATAAATCTACACATTCCATTTTATCTTTGAACTGATCGTCATTGAATACTTACTTATGTTCTTTGTCATATCTTTGGAACACTGATGAAAAAAGTGTACAGTTTGGTCACACTCATTAATTTGCAAGCACATTTCGTTGTTGATACAGCTTTATGCGATGTTGCATGTCATAGTCGGGATTGATAAGTCTTAACTTGGAAGCAGAGTACAGAATTCTTTCTCCCTTTATGAACGCAAAGTCTGGAAGCTAAACCCCATGCCCTGTCTACAACGGCTCTGTTGACTCTGGTAAATCCTCTGTCACATGTCTCCCACAAATAATTGCATCCTATCCGAGGCTTCGTGTGATGTAATTGCATCGAAATGATTTCGGTGATGATAAACATGAATATATTTTCTGTCTTGGAAAATTCAATCCTCGGGACACGAGAGCTCCGCGAACGACGTCAATTTACGTTGAAGTACCAACACGGTAGAAACTCGACACAGTCTCTTTATAAATGCCTGCTTTCTGCAAACGAAATTCTATACTGAGTTTTATCGACACATACTACAACAAACTATCATGAGTAATAGTTTCAAACGATAGTCATCTTTAATTCGGCACTGACATTTCAATGTTTCTAATGAAGCATCCCAAAATATGTAATGAAGATCGTTGCTTTCTCTGCTCGAGTATAAAAGGAATTTTCAGGAACTTCCTAACGATATTCTTTCTTGGCTAATCTTGATTCTCTTGGACTTGTAGCGGAGGCATGTTGTTGTTGGCTTAAGGTCAATTATGCCATCTTCAATATCGCTTGAAATTGTGCTAACATTTTGCTCAGCGTAAGAGTTCATGCCGAAAGTTGGAAAAGGTGTTCCATGGCTTCTTGTGGTTTCTCCTAAGCAAGATGTGCTCGTTTCATCTTGATTGAACATTTGATTTGACTAGGGGACACACACTCTAATTAGAAATGGAACTTCTAAGCCTAAAATTATACATTCAGTGAGCTTTCAGAGCGAGAACCAAACGAAGAGCACAAGCCCATTACTGCAGGACAAGACAAAAATAAAAATCAACCTTTAGAAAAAATTCAAAAGAGAAAGACTTTTTCCTGTGTCATGACGACTCTATGGTCACAAACTTAAGCAACATAATTGAAGCAAAACTAACAAATTTTGCTAAACTTAAACTATTTCATTCTTAAAATAATAAGTGAAAAATGTGAGAGAAACTTACAGAATAATGAAGTGATCCAAATTTGTCCTTATAAAGGTCTTTGAATGTCCTAAACGAATGAAAAGTCCCTTTAAATTTTCAATACCGGAAATGAACTGAACCTCCAAGAACCGTGGAGATCTTTCAAATAACTTATAAAAGTTCCAGAATAATTTTAGAGTCCAAATAATGAGCACTTTCTATTACCACTGAACGGTCCAAACAAATGTGTTTCCTCTCGAACATTGTCTAAGTAAAACATAAAACACGTCGGCAGACTTACATCAGGAACATAAAATAGTGTAAATGGCTCCAGAAATCGGTATGAAACTGAATACTTAATTGTCTCCTTATTTACATCGTGTATTGTGATTGTAGTTTGTAATAGACCCCATGTGACAACATACACTATTGATTTACGACAAATTAGGTATCTTTACATATCCTCCCGCAGCCAATGGGAATCCTTATAATTCTTCTCGATACGTCCATATCAATCACAGATAATGCGCTAAAGGTCGAATATTAAGTCTTATTATTTCGATTATTATTACTAATTGTCAACACGTACGTAAACATCTGTTTGTAGATCCTACGTAATGTGTGTTTTCAACAGAGCCAAATAACGCACACAATTTATAACAAAATGTTCTATACAGTTTACAACCATGAATAAAATTACGAAATTAAATAAAAGCTTATAACAGAAGATACAGAACATATATATATATATATATATATATATATATATATATATATATATATATATATATATATATATATATATATATATATATATATAACACCTCCCTCATAAATAAAAAGGTTGGTGTATTAAAGCTTTTTGCCCCATACTAATCAAATACACAAATGACAAAAATTCCAAGGAAGAGGTATAATGAATGTACACAAATATATGCAAGACATAGCAATATGAAACTCTCATACAAGTGAAAGTGCATCTGCGATTAAATTTTCTTTTCCATTAATATGCCGAATATAGATGTTGTATTCTTGCAGCATCAAAATCGATCTCAACAACCTTTGGTTTTTATTTTTCGTATTGTGGCTGAAAGTAACGTATTGTGTCATTGGATATAATAAAATGAGAAGGAGCAGAATTAACATACACTTGAAAGTGTTGTATATCCAAAACTAGAGCCAAACACTCCTTATCGGCAGTGGAATAATTTTTTTCTGGTGCTATTTGAGAAAAAGCACACTGGATGTTCCACGCCATCTTATCATCCTGAATTAATATGCCACCAACCCCTACATCACTCGCATCAACATATACTTTAAATGGTTGATTGAAATCTGGAGTTGAAAGAACTGACGCACTCTTAAGTATGGCCTTTAATTTATTTAACGCCGCCTGACATTTGTCCGACTAATAAAACTTGCTCTTCTTACTTAATAAATTGGTCAGGGGCTCAGCAATTATGGAACACTTTGAGCTAAGATTTCCCACTATATCCAGCCATACCTAAATATTGCATCAGCTGCTTCTTGCTGATAGACAGGGAATTCAGAGATAAATTTAACCTTAGCTTCTACAGGCTTAACTTGACAATATCTCCTAAAATGTGACACAAGCTAGGCAAAATGCACTTTTACGTAGATTAACTCAGATTTGCCTCACTCACGCGAACAAAGAATTTCTGGATAATTTCCAGGTGATCCTTCCAAGAATCGATGTAAATAATGACGTCGTCAATGTATGAATAACAGTCATTTATACCAGATGTTACCATTTTCATTAAGCGCTGAAACGCAGATGGAGAATTCTTCATACAAAATTGCATAACGTTTAAATGCAGAGTCCATCAGGAGTTGCAAAAGCCGAAATTCTTTTTGCTCTATCTGTAAGTGAATCCTTTTCACAGGACAAACTTGGTGACATATTTTCCATATCCAATCCCGTCTATACAGTCATCAATTCTTGGTATTGGAAATGAGTCTGTTTTGGTGACAATGTTCAGTTGTCTGTAGTCTGCACATACCGAATGAATTATCTGGTTTAAGCACTAGAATAAACGGCGAACTCCAGTTACTTTTGCTTGGTTCAATAAAGTAATTCTCCAACAAATATTCAATTTCCTTCTTCGAACATTCCTGCTTAAGAGTATTGTTTTACAGGTTTTGAATCTTCAATTTTGACATCGTTGTCTGTTTTTTTTTTGTGGTTGTAAGGTTTGAACATCTGGGAACACTTTTTCATACTTACAAATTATCAGCTTTAACTCATTCGTCTCCTCTGGCTTTATGGTGTGAATTTTTATTGTCCAGATTTTAAAATATTTCAGAATTTTCAAGACTGGTTGAACTAAAGTCAATATATTCCGGATGTACGTCATCAGTTAAATTGTCATTGTGTGCGAGAGGAACAACTAAATTTACTGAATGATATACGGAGCTATCTCGATATCTCGATGAACGTACTCCTTTAGCATATTGATATGGCAGAGTTGTTTCCATCTTCACCTACCAGGAGTATCAATGATATATTTTAAATCACCTACGGTCTTATTTACTGTATAGAAGGATAATACCCAGCCTAAATAGGACTCTGAGGTATGGGCAAGAGAGATAGAACTTTATCACCGGGTTGAAAGGTTCTAGTTTTTGTATTTTTGTCATACCTCAATTTTATTTGTGTTTCGGCAGACTGAAGATTATTTCCTGCTATTTCACAAGCTCTCGATAATTGACATTTGGGATCAGAGACATAATCAAGTAAATTGATCTCTGATTATTCTCTTAAAAGAAGTTCATTAGGATTACACCACTCACTAACAGCAAATAACAGTAAGTGAATAAGTGAATACGTTCATCCCAATCTTTCTTGGTATCAAAGCAATATGACGTTATCATATTATTTAAAGTCTAATGAAATCTTTCCACCCCACCCCCGTTTTCATGGTGAGGACTTGAACTGTTGAATACCTAATTCACACATAAGTTGTTGGATGATTCCTGACATGTAATTAGAACCTTTATCAGATTTCACGGACTTAGGAAGGCCCAAAAGTGTAAAGAATTTAATTAAGACTTTGACTATAGCTTTATTCTTAATATTTCGAAAATGGGATTGCCTCTGGAAACCTTGTTGACGCACACATAATGGCCAACACGTATTGGTTCCCTGACTTGGTCTTGGGTAAAGGACCTTCGCAATCTACCATTATCGAACTAAATAGTTCGTCAAATGCAGGAATTGGTTGTGAATTATCTTTAGGTATCTTTTCGTTAGCTTTTCTTACCATTTGACAGATGTAACAAGATCTACAGTAGTTAGAAACATCACTCTTAATTTTATGTCAATAAAAATGATATAAGATATTGCGGTAGGATTTACTGACTCCCAGACGACCAGGCAAGGGAGTGACATGGGCTAGACTTAGAATTTCCTGTCTATATGACTTAGTTACCACAAAGTAACAGCTAACTGACCACTCATTGTTAGAGGGTACCTCAGGTGGTCTCCATTTTCTCATAAGAACTCCATGTCTCACAAATTAACAAGTTGGTACCTCTGTGAAATCAACTTTGCTAATAGCCCTCTGAAACAAACAGGAGATCGTAGGATCTTTTTCCTGTTCGACGACAAGTGATTGTCGTTTGTTATCCCGATAAGACACAAGAGAATGAGTTGTTAAAAGAGAATCACAATGAACAATACATTTTGATTCATCATTAACAGAAGCGAAAGTGGCGTCATCAAAAGCCTGACGAATACATGTACCAGCCAAAGTAATAGCTTCCTGATCAACTTTATAATCAAGACCTCGCTTTGCCATAGCTATAGATACTGCACAAGCGGGGTCTAAATCAGGGATTTCATTTTCAATGGGATCAATCTTGTGAACCAAACAAGGCTTGTCAGTTACATGTGGATTAACCACAACCTTATCTCTAGCTAAGTCATTGTCTAGTAATTAATGAACACCCTCAGTGAGTAAAGAATTTACAGCGCCAACCGTCACTGGTCCTGAAACTAAGTCTGATGTTCAATTAACATTATCGCGAGGAATTTGAGAAAAAAACCGCACTCTACTCATTGAACAAGAACACTTCCAGAAGAAGAAGACTTCTCTGACAAAGGCAAAGTACCTGAGAACTAAAGACATTGAGAAGCTCCTTTATCAAATAATATTTTAATTGGGATAGAATCGGTCGAATCGCCACTAAGTTATATTGAACCCTTCGACATGAATGGTTCATACTTCTCCATATTATAATGAGACTGAGACTGGGGTTTGTTTAAGCCCACCAATGTATTGTTTCCAATACATTACCATTACCTTGACCTATGAAACACAATAGCATCTGGAACTGTTCTGTCTTTATTCTGTTGCTTACATTCTGTGTTAAAGCAATCAGAAAGAACATGTCCCATTTTCTTGCAATAAGCGCACGTAGGAAGAGATAGGAATTTCTGATCAGTCTTATCAGACAATGGATTCCGCTTAGTTGTACCATATTGGAATTAGGAAGTGCATAATTGAGATTGATTTGTTTCCTGCTAACCATTTGCTGAGATAAAGACGTATTGACAAACAAAACGTTGTGAGCCAAGGAATAATCGTCAGCTGCATGATCAACGTTTTAAAGCATCTATCTTGTCTTCAGCTAGGTAAATTTTAATGTCACTATGGACGTAGTTCTTGAACTCTTCGACTAATATGAGTTGTCAAAGTCTGTTATAATCTTTATCAATCTCTTTCGATGCACACCACCGATCAAATTAGCTGTCTGTTTTCGCTAACAATCAGGTACCAACTCATAAGCCTTCAAGATGCATTCCTTGACCTGATCGTAATCAGTACTTGCTTCTAATGATAGTGAAAATATATGCATCACTGGTTTTGCCAATAAGTCCAGTCTGTAAAAATAAAGTCCAGTGCGGACTTGGCCATTTTGAATTCTCTGCCATATTTAGAAAAGGAGAAAAATACTGGTCTACATCTTTTTGTTCAAAAGGAGGTACCTATCTAATATTTTTTTGTAACATCAAAAGCTGAACTTTCATGAGTTGAGTGCTATTTACTTGCCATTTATATTTCTTTTCATTTTAAAGGCATTTACTTCTGTCTCCCTTTTTTGTAGTTGCAGTTTCATTGCATCTTATCTTTCTGAAATTGTCACTTTGTTCTTTTTGAAATTGCAGTTTCATTTGCATATCTCCTTTCTGAAGTTGTATTTCTCTTTCTATTTCCTGCATTTACATCTCTGTTTCTCTTTCTGTTTCCTTCATTTGCATCTCTCTTTCTTTTTCCTGCATTTTCATTTTCAATTCCATTTCATTTTCTTCTTTTGAATTTGTAATTGATTTTCTCTTTCTTCCTTCTCAAGCTGAAGCTTTGTTAAATTCATTTCATTCTTGCATTTTAATTTAAGTTCAAACACGTGCAGTATTGAGCCTGATTCGGACTTACCAATCAAGCTCAAAGCTGACGTCGTGAAGATGGCATTGGACAGAATTGTTTCGAATAATTTAGAGCAGTTCCAGAATAATTTTAGATTCCAGATAATGAGCACTTTCTATCGCGAATGAACAGTCCAAAAAAACGTTTTTCCTCTCGAAAAATGTAAGTAAAACATAAAACACATCTGCAGACTTACGCCAGGACAACACAAATTGTAAACGACCCAAGCAATCGGAATGAAACTGAATGCTTCATTTTCTCCTTATTTACACCGTGTATTGCGACTGTAGTCCGCAATGGAATCAATGTGACAATATATACTACTGATATACGACAAATTACTTATATTTACATGATCTCGCGCAACCAGTGAGAATCCACATAATTGTTTTGGAAACTTCCATATCCGATATGGTCGAGTTTCTTGAGTAAAAAAAAAACTTATGGACTTGACTTTATCAGCTGTAAGTGTCTTAAACCTTTCCCCTGGCCGTGTCCTACTCCAGCCGCTTTTGTAGTAACTGTTGCTGCTGACATCTAAGTGATGAACGTCGATGTAATGATGAAACTTTTAGAATTCCTTGATCGCAAAGACCGTTCTCTCTCATATGCAACTCTTAGTATTGTTCTATTATTTGACAGATTCGAAATGCAGTTTTAACTGTAATGCAATACAAATATTTTGCAGAGACTTTCTTAATATATGCAAAGAAAAGCGATGTAACTAGACCCATTCATTTAAAGCTTTGCAGAGTCAATCTATATGATATAAATGAACTGTAAAACGTATAACATTGGAAAGAATCTTTAAAAAGGATTTTACACCTTTGAAGTGGTTGATATGACAGATGGTGAAGTTTCAGTCATGCAACACAGTTCGTATTATATTTACACATTGTCTGCAAACTTTTAAATCTCCCGCATAAATGTGCAGCAGCAACTGTAGGCTCATAGTAGTGGTGACAGCAGTAGTAGTTTTAGACGAAGCATCTATACATTCAGCACTCTATTATTTTTAATTAGAACATAACTGAGTATATACCAGAAACAGATTGACTAACCATGGCTGTAATGTATATCTATTTTTTCTGTAACCCCTGGTACATGATTTTATTAAATTTTTGTAACTTTTATTAATGGTTGTAAATTTAATAGAATATAAATTATACGTGACCTGATTCTGTTAAGAACGCACACTGCGTAGGATCTATAAATAGATGTGTACATACGTGTTGAAATTAGTAACAATAATCGTAATGAAAAGACTTAAAATGACGCATGTGACGTAGTTTCTCAGTGACTGATGGGATATCGAAGGTTCGAGAATAATTATGTTGTTTCCATTGGTTGCGCGAGGTAACGTGAATATGCTTTGTTCATCAAAATCAATAGTGTATACTGTCACATGGGGTATGTTACGAAGTGCTTCGCAATATATGATGCATATAAGGAGAAAATGAAGCATTCAGATTCGTTCTGATGTTTTGAGTCTTTCACACTTATTGTGTTCCTGTTATAAGTCTGCAGAAGTGTTTTATGTTGTACTTAAATATTTTTCCAGAGGAAAAAATAAACATTTGTTTATGCTGATTAGCGGTGTTAGAAAGTGCTCATTATTTGGACTATAATATTGTTTTGGAACCGTTATAAATTGTTCGAAGGAATTATGGACAACGCCATCTTGAAAACGTCACGGTTCTTTGAGGACCATTACATTTCCGTTATTGAAATTTATAAGAAACGTTTCATTTATTTAGGACTTTCAAATGTATTTATAAGCATTAGTATGGATTTACTTTATAATACTCTCATGTTTTATTTATAACTTTGATAATTAAATCGTTTGTTAAATTTTACAAAACTTGTTAATTTTGCTTCTTTTCTGTTACTTTCGTTTGTGGCCATAGAGTCGTAACAATGACCAACTCAAGCTTGATTGTTGTTGTTTTGGGTTTATCGCCATTATTTAGCATCTGATGCATGGCGACCAGTATATCTGGTGGAGTGAGTGCCCGCAAAAATTCAGGGAAGGATCTCCGTCCTACGGAAGCTACTGGCAATCTTTCTCACATACTTACGTTGACTGACCCTGAGACTCTACGACACACAAACAGAGTTAAGGTGCTGGTAATCGCTAAAGGCGAGCGCTGTAGATCTCTCAGCCCTCCTCCCCGGCACGGTTTTATGTGCGTGCATGTGTATTTGTATATGTGTGCATGTGAAAGAGAGAATTAAACGATATTGCTGAACAAAGTTAATTGTTGATCACATCTTGTCCTTAACTTCAAACAACTAAAACAAATCCTGAAACATGGTATACTAGAAAAAACTTTTTTTTTATTATTTATAATAATATAGCATTATTCATAATATTTTATACTGTTATGTATATACAATATGTATTGTGTGCTGTAACAAGATGGGTTGGGGTCAGATTATTACAATCTAGACACTAAGAATGATAATGAAAACAAGATATCTATTTATATATGATTAAAGACAGAGAAACCCTAGACGAAACTCGTGTGCATAAAATTTCAACACTGGTATTTTAATACAATGATTCCCACCGAGTTAAATAACTGATATAAGGAAACACGACAGGGTGCCTAACTGGAACAAATTGTAAGATGTAATTAAAAACGAATTGTCAACAATAATAAATGAAATGAAACTTAACAAAAAATTTACGAATAAAAGAAAAGATGAATCACTCAAAACAATGATAGGCGAATTTCAAAGCAATGATAAAGTTTCAATCAAACAGTGATAACTAGTTTCACATAAACAATGGCAAGTTTTCGCTCAAAATGACGATCTTTACTCAAATAATGATACTGATGATTTTCAAATAAAAAATGATACTGAAGATTTGCCAGTAAATAATGATAACAAATTTTACACACGTAACAACGACAGGTTTCGCTCAGATAGCGATAATGATGTTAGCTCAAATAGCGATAATGATGGCATGTCTGCTCTTTATCGCGATAATGGTGGTTTTTCTGCTCGAATAGCGATAATGCCAAGTAACCCAAAGGTTGGAGATACCCTGTGGCGTCCAGATCACAGCCACACTGTATCTTATGTTCCACCACTTTCGGATGGTCAAGCGGCCACCACAAATGGTCCGCCCCTCTCAGCCTGCCAAAGGATCTGTAGGACCCCTTGTTCCCTGCAGGCCCGCTGGTCCCAGAGCTTTGGTCTCTCAACACGAGATAATCACTATCTTCCTCCGTGGAAACGTCACCACCGACATCACGAAACCAGGTACCAAGTCACACATAACTTCTACTCAACAACCAAACCAGCACCACGGTAAAGACCACTCCTCCAACACAGTGTTCTACAGCTGACAGCACCAACAACCCTACACTGCCCAGCACATCTAACACTGACAGTCAAACAATGGCTTTCACACAAGCTCCGTCACATCACAGACAACGCAGTTCAGACAAATATCGGCTCCAAGACGGACAGTACCGCCAGCACAACAGCTGTCACACTAACCAAAACAGACAGTTCAAACAGACTAGGATGACTTTGACAAACACATCGTCTCCGTTCGCAGTCTAACAACGGCTGTCCCAACAGCTGTAGCTATAATGTCTAAGGCCGTGTAGTACATGCGACCCGGCAATGTATAAAATACAATGACATGCGTTACGTATGCACGTACATAGGCATATCGATTTCATAGAAAATTATTTCATCGGGACTACTGTACGAGATTATCAGAATAATCAGGTCGCATACCAGTCTGCATCAGACAGTTAGAATATAACAGAACTTGAAGTAACATTCGCTCGTCACTTAATATATGCAACATTTGTGTGGATACAATTCTTCTGTTCAGTTATTCAATGGCAAACTTAAAAACATACTTGATTAAATCTAGCGTTGCATTACATAGCTCAGAACTATCAAAAATGCGCAATAAATGATAGAACAATAAAACAAAACAACTCTATACTATAATACAGTTAAGAAAATATCACAACTTTACAATTCACATACCTCTACATCTGGAGATATTGAAGCATGGATTGAACTGAACTCACTATATCGAAATAATGTACGATATCAATATAAATAAACCGCCCTCAGGTAACGTTGCGCTCAGAAACGAAACCCAAGTACATTTTATTCCAAATACACGTAAACAATAAATATACACAATTAGGTGATATTAGTTTTACTAAATGATTATATGTTATGTCTATTTGTATATTGTAATTGACCGTAGTCCAAAATCAAGTTAAAGGTGCACCTGACCAGTGACATTTCTTTTGCAAACAACGTAATGTATATCTAATGTTTCTCTATGATTATATATTAAATATTCAGATCATTATTAATGAAGCATATTTTCTCATTTTTGAATGTGGGATATTGTTGTTTTTTTAACTTGAAAATTCCAAAACTTGCTTACAATTTTGAATGTTTTAGAAAAGAGGCTCTAACATTGTGTCTTAGCTTTCTTTATCAATGTCGTTTTCTTGAAATTTACTCATTATTGCCTTAATATACGAAGTGGAATCAGTATTGTTTTGCTTCTTAATTTATGTGGATTGATGTATTCAAATTATAATTCACTGTAATTGCCAAGTGATCAATAGTATTTGTGGACTAAAACATTAATTTAGAATTATAGTGTATTCAGTCAAGGCATTTTTGGATTACAGAATTTTGATACATCAAAAGACTTAACACATGGTAATTTTCTCGGCCATTACACATTAGCACGTTCGAGACTATAGGCACATCAACACATTCAGTATTGGAATTTACTTTAAAAAACCAATGGAGTTCAGTTTAAACTTCATAAATTTGCACTTGTGATAGAATGTTCAGGACTATTTGGGATTTAATTCACAATACTTTAACTTCTTTTTTAAATTTTAAGTTTGCATTGTTGAGAAATACATTATTTGTTGCATTTACGAAACTTTTTGGTTTTCGTCCTTTTCTGTTACTTAGTTTAAGACCATAGATTCATAACAAAACAAGTAAGCGTTCCGTATTTTGTAATATTCATTAAACCTGTGTTGAAAAAGTAGAAATGTGTTTATGGAATACACATACCCTAAAACATTACCAAAATAATGAACTTGAAAGTAGATAACGGTATGGATGAAATTACTTACATCGGATGACAATATACGAGAATCACTGTCATGAGGAATAACACTCATCATGTTTACCACGTATCTTACATTTACAAAAAGCTTATGATGGAAATTGCCACCGTTATAACATAATATACATTTGCATGAGCGATGATATTGGAAAGGCGCTAACTTTAGATTCATGCAATAAAACTTTTAGAACATTGACAGTTGTCAAAGGAATGCTGTTTATCTTTGTTATTATTATTATTATTATTATTACTATTACTATTTTAAGTAGTAGTAGCAGCAGCAGCAGCAGCAGTAGTAGTAGTAGTAGTTTATCCTAAACTTTTCCTGTGCCACGTATGGTAATAATATGACAGTGTTGCAATCGGGATTAATCATAATGATGACTTTAATGTTTCCGTTAGCGATGAGGATGAGTAAAAAGGTGAAGTAAGCGCATCTTTAGTTTAATAAAAATACCAGTGAGAACTATCAAAGAAAAAATAACATTTGATTTATGGCAGATACGCATTTACTTCCGAATAGCCCGAACACCTGGCATTGACAACAGGTGTTTGAATGCTGAATATATAAATAAGCTAGAAAATTAAAATGGATCGTACAAAAAGACTAATGCCAAAATTACTTCCCAAAATAATGGTTTGAGGTCATCATTTATTTAATCATCGGTTAATTAATTAACCGAATATAATCTCTTACATTTCATAAACGTAGTTATGCAACATTGGTGTAACAAATTGTGAGTGTAAATATCTGCTATTTAAATTGCATTTCTAGAGAAACAACATATGATAATAGTAGAGTTTTACAATCCAAGAGCAGGAAAAGGATTTAAAGAGATATAAATTAAGCAAAGTAAAAACTGGTACAAAAGGTATTCGAAACAAGCCTTTATGAATATCTCTTCTATCAATGATTGGAACATACTTGTTTCTGAGTCGGTGAAACATAATGCCTATTCGCGGCTCGAGTAATCGTTCCTTGTAATATGTTCTATCTATAATAGTAGTTCTCACTAAGTGGTTCTTTAATGTTTTTTAAAAATATATGTATTCATGTCCGTTTCAAATTAATGTCATGGTATTCAGCTATTGCTATGTTGTGAGCTTTCTATTGCACCTTTTTATACCATTGTTATTATTTGTCAATGCTGACTGTTGCTCGAGTGTGAACTTTCTATGGCACGTTTCTTATGCGGATTAAGCAAAAAAAAAGAAAGATTTTCCAAATTAGAAGCTTTAGGTTTTGTTTATTTTGTTTTTTAGTATTTGAATAATTTTTCCTTGTCTTTTCGTCATCAGCTCCGATTCACCTTTCTATATGAGAATAATATGATTAACTATATGCATCGATGATTTCCAATAGTCCAGTTTGTTTTGTAATTAAACTCGTCACGCAAATATCTGGGTCTATAAATAAGTGAGAATGTTTACGTCTCGTTTTGATTCTTTAGTGTGAATGTTCAATAACTTTAAATAAAGGCAGCGAGTAGACTACAACAATTTCTTTTACAGTATTGAAAACAAAATTACTAATTTATGAATAACTTACAAGATTTGAATGTGTACTAATTCAAACAGCAAGTATTGTAAGTATTGCAGAGATTAATACAATAAAATCAGTAATTATGACTGACAGATTTTTGGCAAACTTCATACTGTTGAAACTTAATGATGAATAAATTGATATAAGATGTATTTATACTGATAACTGATAATGTTTAAGGTGATGTTGCTAAGTCCAAGCTGTCTATTACGATACAGTTGACAAGTTACCTATCTTTGATGGACACATACTTTCTACAGACAATTCAGAAAAAGAAATGAGAAGCAAAGTAATAAGTATTTCAAACATACTTAACGTATTTTTAAATAAATATTTCCATGAAACATCCATTACGGTACATGTTAGGATGAATATTTGCAAACTTAATATGTACTAAACATAACAAAGAATACATAATACTTGGTAAAAAAGAATAGATGGAATGCGCTAATCTAAGTTACATAAAGGAATGTATACCTATTGCAATATCAATTCACAATGGTTAGCATATATAATCATTAGATATTAAATCAAGTATCAGTTCTAGGTTTTCAATGGCGATTTACATATATTTATAAATGTGTATTATTATTACTTGAAGGTCCAAAAGCGAGGACAGCGGCTAGACACGAATATTAACACTGTCCTGCTTATTTTTGAAAGTTAAACCGCAAATATTTTCCATATTTATCAACTTTCATTTTAGTTTCTTTTATTATTTTAAAATACGTTTTTTTTAATATTTGAGTTTACTTTACTAGTATCTCTTCTTACTCTGAACAATACATTTGTCATTTGGAAATATCCGAACACGATTCAGTTTCCGTTCTCGTGTTGACCTTTATTAATTCCATCTCATTAGGTAAACATGCAAACATGCACTCCCTTGATTCGTAACATTCGATTTGTTGCCTCCCTTGACTGGTTGGTCAGATTTACATGCCCTTAGAGCGTCTGTTGTATCGTTGGAATATGGAGGCTGGTAAAGGTCTTGAAATGTTGAGTCTTCGTTAGTGACAGATCTCAGCAAGGGAGTCCTGGCTTTATACCTCCTGAAATAATAATAATAATAATAATAATAATAATAATAATAATAATAATTATTATTATTATTATTATTATTACTATTATTATTCTTATTCTTATTATTATTATTATTATTATTATTTTTATTATTACAATACATACGTTAAAAATAAAAAATAAAAAAATTAAAATTAAAAATAACAAATTATAGTAAAGGAGAAGAAGCAGAAGAAGAAGAAGAAGAAGAAATGGAAAAGTGTAGTAATCAAACCTAAAAAGACATGGCACATATTTGCTGTCAAGATGTGAACCTCAGGTATAGAACGTACATTTTTGATGAAAACAAGCAAATGAGTTTGAGACATAAATGCAAAGTCTAAAGGGTCTATTTCGGATGCAGTGCATTCAAAAGCTGTTCAATCAAAGCTGTACTGTTCCAGTGACTGAGAGAAGGAGCATGATTAGCTTTGAGGACTGCCGATGTGGCTGAAGGAAGAGAAATTACTGATGGACAAGAAGAGGAACGTGACCTACATCGCAGACATAAAAGTACTATGGGAATAAATTTACGTTATAATAATGACCATCTTGTGTATGGAAACACAATATTGTCCACTTTTGTAAATGTGCACAACACAACAATATTGTGTAGGATACAAGTACCGCGAGACCATTTGTACATCTATAAATTTCTTGTTTATCAAATAGGAATACAGGAACAACTGTAGACCTCTTCAAACACTTCGATACGATTTCCAGAAATTAAAATGCAGATTCACGCATGTTTATTTACATAGCTTCTAAATATACCATCGACAGCCCAGGAGCACTCATATGATTGTAACTGCAAATAAATCCACTCCAGATCCTAAGCAATGCTGTATTGTCTTCAGTGAAAAGTGAACATGGCATAAACTGATTGAGAAAACTGAATAGAGCAAACACAGATTGGAAAATCTGAATAGAGTAAATATTGATTGGGAAAAGTGAAAAGAGCAAGCGCTGACTGGGTGTAGCACAAACCATCGTATAAAGTTATGTTATAAAAAGGGTTGTCAGATATTGGAACAAACTGTTTCAAGCGTTTAACAATAAAGTAACAATCCCGATATCGGGAGATAATGTATAATTTCTTTTACAGGTTTGAAGAATTTACCAGTATCATCAAAGCTTAATTTTGGTTTAAACTATTCTCTCAGTATTGATACAATAAAGAAAAGCACTACAACGGTGGAAAACTAATCCGTTACAGTACAATAGGAAATTGTAATGGACATTAAGGAAAACGAAGCGGTTAAAACTTTTGAAAAGAGAGTACATAATGCCGATGCTTATACTGTCAACGATGCCAGCACGTGATTTAGTCATCGCCATCACTGGAGTTATAGCTATTGTTACACCATCTTCTTTCAAGATTCGTTTTTAGTGATTCATCTGATTTTAAATTGTTCTCAAACTTTTAAATTTAAATTCTCCATGCTTGCCCCAAATATTATCTCGATCTGTGTTGTCCAACTAATACCGCTCTATCAGTTTTGGTGATGTCCTACTGTTTTTGCCATTAACTTGTTTGCGTAATGTTCATTTGTTCCTATCCGTTAGTAACTTTTCTGCATATTTTCAGGCATCAGATTTCACAGAATCTGGTTTGATTTTGGCGTATTATACCATATTAACCCATTCTCTTAACACTAGCTCGACTTCGGAAGTTAATAATGTTTTACAACATAGATGGAAAATGACTGCTTTGAAGTCTTCAACGCAATCATCAATCATAGTCTATGATTTTCTTACATATCTATTCACGACTCATGTGTCAAGTATTTGCATATTTGTTTCATCGGAGAGATGTTCTTATGCATATTTGTTTCGCATTTTGTGGTTATTATTATTATTATTATTATTATTATTATTATTATTATTATTATTTAAAGGTATACATGATAACTTGGATCTGAGCTCAGGACACTGATATTCCAATGGGAATTCCCCGGGTACCTGCTGTTTACCATGTTCATTACTAAAATTCTAGTTAATAGCCTGATATTATTGACAACCTAAAATGTTTTGAAAATGAACCTTCGACATTTGATTCATTCTGTTCTTCACCTCGTGACTTAGTTTCTGATATAAGCGGAAGTAAACAAAAAGTCTTTATTCCTTTCTTAACACCATTCTTTACAGGAATCGTTTCTGTTAGTGTTCAGATAGAATTTGAGATGATTTATTAATTTAAAGGAATCATTGGGATTACACCGTGTTCATTAATACTTATAGGGATAAATCACTATTTTGGGATTATTGTAATTTATTCAGCGACATTTTGGATGATATCATTGTGATACATCAAGACTGTCGGAACATCAACACTATTTCAAGATATTGGTATATCAGCAGGTTCAAAATTGGAATTCATTCGGAGCACGACTTGAATTCATTCGGAAAACTCGATACTTCTGGACTTCTAACGTTTTGGAATATTTAGGATACAATTGACAGTACTATAAGTTCTTTCCTAACTTTTCTTTTTATATTTAAGGGAAATAAATTATTTTTTAATTTACAAATTTTTTATTGTTCGCTCTTTTCTGTTACCTAATGTACGACCATTGAGTCGTAAGAATGTATTTTGTTGCCTTGGCACAACAATGGTTTAAGCAGAAATTCTCTTCCAAAGAAGCAATGGAATTCTGGTTGCATATTCTGAAATAAAGAGTCAACACCTTTTACCCTTCTATCACTTTTTCCTGTTCAGCATAGCTACAATTACTAGTTCCTACTTGTTTTACTTGCTTTAGTAATGGGTGCTGAGTCTAGCGAAATTTCCATTACGTGTTTTATGTTTAGCATTCTAAGCTTGATCCTTTCACATTTTTTTTCTTCTTGGTACAAATTTAAAGTATGACGTACAGTTCTACCATCTCAGCTTGTATGAACCTCTTCAGAACGCCATATACTTTGATCTGCAAAGTCAGTAGCATGATTTACAGAACCATCCACTTGTGTTTGTTGCTAGCCCATCACATCATTATCTTCCATGCAGGACTTTCACAATATGTTATTTAGAAAATCTCTAATATGATGTTTTGGTTCGTGTAGGAAATGGGTAACTTACGACTAAAGTGACTGGATAACGTCCGACTTGAATATGAACTGGGATTTATAGAAAACCAGTGTAGCAATTAAACAATGCACACATATATAAATATAAACCAAATGCAAATTTGGATATTTTGTCTTGTACTTTTGCGTTTCAACAAACGTTTTTAATGCATTTGTTGTTGCATTAAACCTCTGTGAAATTCAATTATATCCTTTTCTTCTTAATAATTTAAACATGTTATCGAATACTCCTATAACGTACCATAGCACATTTGAAATTAGTTTTCATAACTCAAAATAAATCTGAAGTCATCTTGCGAATGTCTTCTGTTCATATTCAAATGAGCCAGATAAAATAACTACATTAAAGGTCCACATATAACTCAGTTCCAAAGACAGCTTGGACAAGTTTGACATGAATGCAGAATAACAGGTGGGAAGACAGCTTGGACGACGTTTACATGAATGCAAAGTAACAAGTACACGAAATACAAACAAACATACAACGCACAATGTTTAGAAAAAATCAAGAAGAGTCCAACATGTCAAGAAAGTCCAACATGCCAAGAAGAGTCCAACATGTCAAGAAAGTCCAACATGCCAAGAAAGTACAAAACATGCCACAAGATGCAGAATTCTCAATTCTTGAAACACTATATATATGTTGAGAAGGAGCAAGCATTTAAGACAATTAGGCTTAGGATAGAACCCATGCAAATCACGAACGAGGTCGGTAAACTACTAGTCTCAAATATAAAGTGGGATAATCATTCATAGTCATTACTATCAGAGCAGTTCCAAATATCACGCACACAACCAGCTTCATGAATTAGACTAAAGAGGGAGCTGCAGAATAATGGACGGAACGTCTAAAAACTAATGCCCATCTATGGTGGTCTGCATTTTCTTGTAATGTAAATAATGACTTCGTTGGAAGATTTCAGAGGATGCCAGGGCATGGAAAATCGAGACCAAGCCGGAAAGAGAGAACTATGAAGAAAAGAATGTACAGACTTTGAACGGAAGAAAGCCTTGTCTAAGGTAAAAAGACATATGAACCAGATGAAAACCCACTGAGAAATAATCTTTAAACTGACGGAAACTTGCAGTGTATTGCTATTTTAAAGGAATAACTGGCAGGTTACGCTTCTTGTTTATGTCTTCAGATTTGAGAGTACAAGAGAGAAACAGGATCACTATTGATAGTAGTGCAAGACCAGTCATTCGTGACTTACAATAAGAACACATGTGAATACTACACAACATTGAATATAAGACGGTTAATAATCTAACCAGCGAGTGCATCAAAATAGCCCAAAATGCGTTTCATACGGCAAATTAGAACCTTTTGTACATTATGAACATTCTAAGAAAACCCGTATGAAGTGCACAGGCACATGATATGATCATATTTCAGAAACGACAGCTAAACACAGTGTCATGTGGGACTGCAACATCCACACAGAACACATTACATACCACAGTTGCTATATATAGCTAAAGTCCAAAAAGAGAGCTACCAGACATGCATCATTAGCCAAGCAGGTAAATGTCAAATTGATGAAAGCTAAATGACGTGGAACACAGGTAAAAAACTTAAATATACCTTGGGAAAGTGGAGATGCCACTGAAGTCAAAACCTACCCGAAAAGAAATTGCCTCGCTTGACATCAGAACGATTACGCATAGTCCTTTAAATTTAAAGCTACAAAAGTGGTCGATTCCACAGGCAACTTACACATGGTAGTTTTCATTTTTCCAGACGTCTGATATGCTTGTAAAATATGAGCGTGCAATTAGTCGTAAGTAGGGTTGGTATTTTTGTGTGTTACATGTTTTGTTTGTAATGTCTTTAAAATTTTCTTAAAATTATCTATTGTTTGTTCTCATCTTAAAGACAAATTATATTAATATCTGGTAAATACAGATCTACAAAACAAACAAAGGATGGTTCTAAATATCTTAGTCCTACATATCACTGTATACAAATGTTCCAAGTTTGTATTAAACAGAACCAAATTGTGCAAGTGGCTACGACTAGTTTAGTTCATGAATAGACATTGATAACATTTGATAAAGGTGATGTCAACATGACAGTGGTAAACACCTTAGGGACAATACTTTTTAAAAGATATATCTGACGATAGTCATCACCATTCAAGCTAAATGATATAAACAGATTTGCAGTTACTAGCGTGTTTGAAAACAAGATTCAGAATGTGGTGTCTTTAAAGGTAAAATGTAGTGTGCAGCTGTTTTAATCAGCTTATCTAACCTTTCAATGTAATGTATGTTGATGATATTTAACGCCCTTGTTAAGTGATACAAATATCTAACAGTTGACCTGTCCTTTGTTTTTATTATAAGTTAAAATCATCATTGTAAACTACATTCAAATTTTGATTCTTTCTCCTGTTAATCTACATTAGTTTACAACTCTCTAGAAAACGTTCTGCAGTCGTCTGACGATCATTCAGTTGATACTAAATTCCATTGTAGTTTGAACACTGATTAAGCTATTGTAATCGTGCTCCTATCTGATGTTGTCTTGGGGTTGCATTATCGATTGACGTGAATAGATGCTTCAAAATCCTTTATTTTATACAAATTGACACGAAATTCATTTTTCGATTGATTTTTAATTGCTTCATTGAGACAGTTTGTTTTCACACTCACAACAAAATAATTATTTTCATATTTGTTTTAATAAGCTTAACATTTCTTCCATTATAGCTCGAGCCTAATTTCATGAAATTTACTTATTGTGTTCTTGTCTGCTAAAAACACGTTTTTCCTTCTTTTCCTTCTCTTCCTTGTCAATATGCAATTAAGGAAAACTTGTCACGTTGTACGACTAGTTTTGTTCATTTTGAGACGATTCCTTAACTTTTGAAGTGATCAGTTGTATGTCCTCTATTTATTTCAACGACACAATGTTTCCAGGACATACAAATTTAAAACGATTTTTACCCTATTCATTGAACCATCTCAAGTCTTACAACACTGTACACGACATTTTGTTTGCCGTAGAGCACGAACTCCAATGAGTCCTCGGGTTTGCAAACAGCATGGTCACCTAATATATCCTTTCTGACTTTAAAAACTTGTCTGTGAATTTAGGTACATTACCATATGAACATAATGTCTTTTAATTCGCAACGTTCTATGCCAGTTTCATTTCTGTTAAATAGTATCACTATCTATTATCTGCGATTCTATTAAACCTCCCGACAACAGAAAACATTATATCTGAGCAAGTTAATCATAACTGAGTAGTGTCTCTTTCAAACAACTCCTTTATCATGCAGTTGTACATTTTTGGTTTGTTCTGTTTTCGCTTATAAAGATTTCTCTAAATGCATTTGTAGCCGTTATTATCATTCGCTTGCTTTTGCATATCTCTAACATATGCTTGAAATCATTTAAACAAAACCTCCTTATTGGAAATAACTATATGACTTCTTTGAATACATGAATTCAGATTTTTATTCTTCGGTTCTTTTTATCTCCTTATTCCCATCTTGTTTATATACTTTCACAAATGCATAATATTTGCAGAGGAAACCAGATCAGTATAATACACACTCTATACCAGGCAAGTATTCTTCAAATTTCGCAATTTATTTCAGTTCAGGATTGATGTAACTCATATTCATATTGCTTGTCTGTCTATCTGATCTCTATGCAAAATTGACTCCTGTCGAAGACCAATGTTGTACTTTCTTCTCCACATTTGGCACGTAAAACGTGAAATAAACGTTCAACGACGGAATCTATGCTGAACCAATTAGCATATATACAGTCAGTGTTCTTATGGTATAAACTATATTTTCACAGCTTCATCAACATTTTTATTGGGATGTTTAATACGTCTGATTGTTAAGCCTAAAACAGACTTTTGAAATTTGTTACTGTTGAACGTCTTGAAATATATGCACTACTCATACATAACCATATTCATCAACTTCATCAAACGTCGTTGGGGCACCAAAGATGACTGCACAACATGTATGTCAATTATCTACCGCCCTTTGGAAATCTCCAAACCCCATTCTTGTCTACTGTTTAATGTTGTCTTCCCACCTCTTGTTGTGTCTGCCTCTTCTTTTGCGCCCTTCGCTGTTTCATGCATGACTGTTTTTGCCGGTCCAGATGATCTTGAGACATGATCGTACCACTTCAGTTTGTGTTTTCGCACATTGGTCAAGAGGTCCTCATAAGGTCCGATGGCTCTTTGGATCTTACTGTGGACTTCTTTGTTGGTTACATGGCCAGGTATGAGATGCCAATGATCAGGAGGTAACATCTCATTTCAAAGGTTTGTATCCTGCTTTATACATCTGATGTGAGCGTCCACGTTTTACAAGCATACGAAAAATGGTTATGACAATAGAGAGCATCAGCTTTATTTTTGAACCACGAACAATGTTAGTATCCTTCCATATTGATATCAACCTTATTATTGCTGTTGTTGGCTAGGCAATCCTGCAAAGTAGTTTTGATTTGGAAGCTACATCTGGGATAATTGATTCCAAGTACTTGAAGCTTGTCACTATTTCCAGCTTCTGTCCACTGACCTTTATTTCTGCACTGATGCCATTGTTGTTGTTGATCATCCGTTTGGTCTTTTCTGTGCTAATCGCCATACCGTATGATGTGGAGGTTGTGTAGAGACGCTCAATCAAGCCAGCAAATTCCTTTACATCTCCGGTTAAACCATCAACATCATCTGAGAAGATAAGGTTGGTGATTGTTCTTCCTCTGACGCTGACAATTCTGTTGTGGTCATATAAGAGATCTATGATCTGTTTTTTGAAGCCATTGATGAGAATAACATTTGTGGCTTTGTCACAGAGGTGCTCAACAACCTGCAAGAGGTTTGAGCTGCTGATGTACTTTTTTTTAAGTTGCCCATAATGCGGCATGCTATACCCTGTCAAAGGCTTTCTTGAAAACTATTAAGACATGGTAGAGATTGTGTTGATGTTAAAGGCATTTTTCGCAAAGGAGTCTGATATTGAAGATTTGTTCTGTGGTATTCCTTCCTTCTCGGAAGCCTGCCTGCTCTTTAGCAATAATGTTCTCTGCTTGAGACTTTTGTGTGTTGAGAATAATCTTCAGCATGACTTTGCTTGAGTGGTTGATCAGACTGATGGCTCTGTGGTTTTTTTTCCTTTCTTTAAATTTTCTTTCTTGGGAAGCACGATGACCAAAGATTGTGTCCATGCGGTGGGCAAGTCTCCTTCACTGTTTTGTCTTGTTGCAGACTGTGGTTAGGACTCTAAATATTTTTTTTTCTTATCTATCTGCATTTTTTTAACTCCTTCATTTCCTTTTTCAGTTCTCTTCTTTGTTCATATAGCTTAAGGACATATGATATCACCCAAAGAAGTCGACGATATTTGACAATGATCTTGATGGCTGAGCCAGTCACAGTTGTGTTGAACATGGTTATTAAAGACTCTAGTTCGGTGTCTTGGTTGCCCATCGTTATGAGAGGCACAAAGTTAACACCAATCATTGCTTGGAAGGCTTCTGCGACTTTTGGCTCTTTCAAGTTTTCAGGGTCAAATCTAATTTTTGGTTGGTTCGGCTTTATAATCATTTTCAGGTGGAGGCGAAGCGTTGTCGTTAATAAATCACTTCCAATATCTGCTCTTGGAAACCTTTGTGTTTCGGCGATATTCAGTCATGTGCTGAATCGTCTTTTCACTAAGGTATAGTCAATCTGGTTGTGATTTGTCCATCTGGACTGTGCCAGGTCTAATTTCTAGATGTTTTGTGCTGGCCGAACGTGATGTCTGGCACAAGAGTTTTGTTAGCAGCAATCACCAAAAGCATGAGTCATTTGTTTCTGTATTGCAGATGAGTCCGCAAGTGCCTTGCCAGTTTGTCTGTGAGTCAGCTCCCAACTTTGCATTCCAGTCTTCTTGTAAAAGCAAATGTCCCTCTCGGGTGAGTTTCAATGACATCTTGCAGTTGATCATAGATATTCTCGCGTTCGTTATCAATTTGGTTAGATATGAGTGCATAGGCCCGTATGATTGTGATGTTGAAAGGGTTCGCCCTCAGGCGGATGGTAATAAGCCTGCCTGGGATTGGGCAGCAACCCATAATGCTGTTTACAATCCCCTTCTGGACAAGAAACCCAAGCACATGATTTTGATTGTCACCTTTTCCACTGACGTAGAGCTCCTGCACTTTATATATTGTTATTTCGACAAGAAGTTTCCGGCGCACTTCATAGAGAAAATAATTTTCCAGTCGTATCTCACCAACTCTCTTGTGTGAGTCCTTTAAACTTTTCCAGAGCCCTCAGTGTTCTTATATTCATTGTACCGATAATGATGTTGGCTCTCCCACGGATCTTGGTAGTCGGAGCAACTGTAGTATTCTTGTCACCTCCGTCCGTTCAGCAGCGGAAGGTGCGGCCATTGTTGACTCTGGATGCGATCAATCCGGTATGAAAGAATTTCTAGTTATCTTCATGTGCTGTGTGAAGGACAAGATAGATCCTGGCAAATCCTATCCCTCTCCAGAGCGGATGACCACAGCTGAATCACGCTCTGATCCTGAGCACATGGTCGTTGAGCTCATTTTAGAGCCCTTCGCCCTGGCCTAGGAAGACATCCGCCCAGATACGCCGTGCTATCATTGCATTTTGTCCCCCATAGTTGGGAGACTCTTGCGGGATGGAGAGTCTTGTTCCATCCCGTTCGGATCCGATGGACCCGACCACTGCCACAAACCATATTGTTGCCACTGTAAAATCTGTACTCATATACACTAATTTCAAACGAACCTTTATGTCTCTTTATTGCTGAGTATTTTACCAGTATAATCCTTTCAGATGACATTTTATAAATTTTACTTCAGTCTGATTTGTCTATTTTGTGTATTTTTATTTTTGCTGTTGTTTCATCCCTTACCATTATAAGTCGGTATAAACAATATTACTGGCGGGAATATCAATTCATTTATCATAAAAATAGATATAAATAATTGTACCTAGATCTTTGAGTACAAAATTCCAGTTAAGCTAATCTGTATATAGTTGACTTTGTTTGGTTTGTCATTAAGACTAAATAATTTAAAATGTTATTTTGTATTGATGCTTTGTGACTACGACATTTAGAAATATTTTTCTGTGATATGCATTTAGTAAAATAACTAAGTGCAACATTTTGATAAATGAATGTCTTATGTATTGATGTAAACGCATTGGCCAACTAGATCTCATTTATTAGATTATTTTGGGATTAGCACTGTTGGTGCATTGGGAGTGACACTCACTGTTTAAAATTTGTATATTGAAATCCGGACAATATAATCCTCCATATTGTAAAGTAAATATTAGTTAAATGTTCACTTGTAAATAGTATGAATATTATACATTTTACCGTTGCATTTTTATTTTTATCACTTGCTTTAATCTGACCCATGAGGAACTTCATGATCACAAAGTATATAAAACTATATGTTTACATCCTAAATATAGTTATGATGTTAACTGTAGATCAGCCGAGAATAAATTGTTTGCAGTGTTTATGCTGTTCACGTACCTGGAGCAAAAATATGTAGTCAGACAAACAGCCACGATGATGATGAACCCTGTCCCAGCTAGACCTCCAATAAGATAATGGGATATCGGCGGAATCACATCAGCTGTATAATAATAATCAGCACATTAATGATTACTAAATAAGTACACACACACACACACACACACACACACACACACACACACACACACACATATAATTATTATTTTTCGTTTTTATTCTGGCTACTGTGCAACAACTTCTGCTTTCCAGCTCCACGTGTCCTAACAACATATAATGCTATATACTGAAACCCCCAGCTTTGCTGCCCAAACTTTATGAAGGCACCTCGAGGAAACTTACATAATAGGGAAAGCGTCTCCGGTTGAACAAAACAAGACAAAATATTCCAAAGGTGACGTAAATTTTGAACTATATGTTTCACCTGTATCAGGCAAAAATACCTTTTATAAGTTGTATGGATATTATGAGACTCAGGTCTCCTTAAGGAGATTTACACTGTATTTATCTCACAGAACTGCTAACATACGTCCTAACAGTGGTGGTCCTAAAATAATCCAATGCTGTGAGTGTTGATATGCCTGTGATGGCCTATGCTGTACTGATGTGTCAACAGTCTTTTGTTGAATCACAAAATTAATATGCAATAATATATCCATATTTGAATTTAACATAATACCCACTTAATGTATCTGTCCAAAAATGTCTTATGATGAGCACTTTTTATTTCAAGTGAGTAAATAATCTGTATAAATATATTCCAGCCCAATGAAATACTGGACACAAAATCAATACAACTGGTTCTACTCAGATCTTACAGTACGTATTCAAAATTTCTAGCAAAGCAAGATTATATTGTCCTCTGCTTGATCTCAGGTTACAATTAGCATTTGCTTTCTCTGTAAAAACTATTACCTAATGGAAACATTTATTCTGGAAGGTTCCATATATTTACAATATTACAATATTAGTTATAATTAGAAGGTCTGTTACTAAAAGTTTAATGTGGAATGAAGAATACATAAGGTAAGCCAGATATAGTTATAGGGGAATTCCAATAACCTAAACACAGATCCAAACACATGTGTACTTCTATTGATGCCTGCCAGTAGCTTTTCGTGGGTCGGTGGTTCTTCCCTGGGTTTTCCAGGGTTCTTCCTCCACCAGATATACTGGCCGCCATGTATAGCCTATCTTGTGCTGAAAAATGGCGTTAAACCCTAGAACAACAACAACAACTTCTATTGATAATGATCCTAATATTAAACCTATACTCATATAAAAATATAAGCTATGTATTAGATCTTCAATGAACAATAAAGAAGATAAATGATCTTGGTCAGGTACACAACTTGATTTCGGACAAGGTCAATTACAGATTTCAACTTTACATAAATCCCAGCAAAACACGAAATGCGAAAATGAAAACAGCTAACAAATAAACAATGCAAGTTAATTATATATAACTATGAAATAATTAATGTAGTCTTTCTCTCAGTTTCATCTTAAAACGAGAGCAAGAATAAAATATATACATTAAACTGACTTATAATTAAATGCATAAACGATAGCCTCTGCAGTGGAACTTTGACAATCAACAATAAAAATTGCCTTTAGCTTTTCGACTCAAACAGTAAAACTGTTTTCAGCATTGTTCGCTGGATGGGATATTCAGTGGAATGTTCTTGTGATACGGAGAAAAATGGCCTATAACCCGATAACTTCTACACTACAAATGTTCACATTACTGATTGCAAGCAAGTATATATAGTGGAAATCTTCTGCTGGAAACAAGAGGTATTATCTTTAAATTGAAAACATGAAAAATTATGTCATCTGGTGATATATTCATTGCTCTGTTCCAAAATACTTTGCCGGTTGAATTACGCAGTACCATTACTTGTTAGGCTACAAAAATGACCAGTACATGGGATAGAAATTAATTCGCAAAGTTTATATTTGAATTCTTTACAACATCGTACTACAATATTCTACAAATATAATCATACTTTGTTGACAAATATGCTATAAAGTAACTTTTATGCCCTTGCACATAACAGCCAAAAGCTAAATTAATGGAAAAATTAAAACAGAGTTTTATTCATAGTATCCCCTTTAATTAAAAGCGTTTTCTCTTTATATAGTGAGTGACATTATTTTTATGATGGTGCTTTTGACACTATCTGTACGCGATGTACCCTTTGGATCAAAGGTTTTAGTGCACAACTTTAAATGTAATAAATCACTGTTAATAAGAAACAAAAAATGTATCATAACTACTGGTAAGACAAGCTGAGGGAATAATGTTTGTAAACTGATTGAGATACTGAAAATTGCTCATACTTTTTAATGTAAAGTTTACAAACTGTAGAACTAATTTTATTCACAGACAGAATATCTTAAATTTCCAACTAATACCACTGAATGAATGCAAAGTGTTTGATCATAGTGTTCTAAAATATCTAACAACGGGAAATTTCAGATGAGCCAAATCAAGTTCAACTCTAAATTACATAAATGCCTAGGTCAAGCTGATGTCTCATGCACTTTCTCAGTTCCAGAAAGTATCATCAGACTATAGATTCCTCGATGGTGCCAATAAATGGAAGTGAGGAATACCATGATTTCCTTTATCAAAGTACTTTAGTGTTCTGAAACATTTAAATACACGTTGTATTCTATTTTTTATGTTGTCAATAAATTTTCGTAGACTCAACCGTTATACACCATGAAAGAATTAAATGTGTTTTATAACGTGAAATATTACATGTCTATGCGAGTAAATGTCATAATAAACTTTCTTCATATTTACTTTGGTTACAGTCTTGTACGAATTTGGACGGTCTAGGATATAATGAAGGTATAATTAACTTAACATAACCGCCATACGTAAAATATGTATGCTATGAAATGGTTCATATAATTATCTATATGTCACACCCATATGCACGCCAACACACCGACAAACACCTATGTGTCTCTAGACTGCTGGTAGTTACCTGTATAACACGCAGATTCAGATTCCGATCCTTCAGAGCTTGTAGTCTTATTTCTCCTGCATACTAAACATGCCGTTTGTCCACTTAATCCCTGATACGTCCCAACTTCACATGGATTGCATATTGTGGCACCTGTCTGATTACTAAAGCTACCCTTGTGGCAAGGTGTACAGGAAATCTGACCAGTCAGGTTTTGGAAATAGCCAATAGGACACAATTCGCAGGAAGATTCACCAGTCGCATTTTGGTATGTTCCTAGTCCGCAATGATGACAATAAGGTTGACCAGGACTGTTTTGATAAGTACCAGGATTGCATGTCTCACACATATATTGACTACTTCTGAACTGGTAGGTACCGATTGGACAGAAACCGCAAGAACTTTGACCGGTTATGTTTTGGTAGGCACCAATGGGACAGAAACTGCAAGAGCTTTGACCTGTTAAGTTTTGGTAGGTACCAACTGGAAACAAACTGCAAGCACTTTGACCAGTTATGCTTTGGTAGGTACCGATTGGACATAAACTGCAAGCACTTTGACCTGTTATGTTTTGGTAGGTACCGATTGGACATAAGGTACAATAACTGAGACCTGTTATGTTTTGGTAGGTACCAATTGGACATAAACTGCAAGCACTTTGACCTGTTTTGGTTTGGTAGGTACCGATTGGACATAAAGTGCAAGCACTTTGACCTGTTATGTTTTAGTAGGTACCGATTGGACATAAAATGCATTCACTTTGACCTGTTTTGGTTTGGTTGGTACCGATTGGACATAAACTGCAAACACTTTGACCTGAAATGTTTTGGTAGGTACCGATTGGACATAAACTACAAGTACTTTGACCTGTTCTGGTTTGGTAGGTACCGACTGGACATAAAATGCAAGCACTTTGACCAGTTATGTTTTGGTAGGTACCGATTGGACATAAGCTGCAAGCACTTTGACCTGTTTTGGTCTGGTAGGTACCGACTGAACATAAAGTGCAAGCACTTTGACCTGTTATGTTTTGGTAGGTACCGACTGGACATAAAATGCAAGCACTTTGACCAGTTATGTTTTGGTAGGTACCGATTGGACATAAGCTGCAAGCACTTTGACCTGTTTTAGTTTGGTAGGTACCAATTGAACATAAAGTGCAAGCACTTTGACCTGTTATGTTTTGGTAGGTACCGATTGGACACAAACTGCAAGCACTTTGACCTGTTTTGGTCTGGTAGGTACCGACTGCACATAAACTACAAGCACTTTGACCTGTAATGTTTTGGTAAGTACCGATTGGACATAGACTGCATTCACTTTGACTTGTTATGTTTTGGTAGGTACCGATTGGACATAAACTGCAAGCACTTTGACCTGTAATGTTTTGGTAGGTACCGACTGAACATAAACTGCAAGCACTTTGACCTGTTTTGGTCTGGTAGGTACCGACTGCACATAAACTACAAGTACTTTGACCTGTAATGTTTTGGTAAGTACCTATTGGACATAGACTGCATTCACTTTGACCTGTTTTGGTTTGGTAGGTACCGACTGCACAAAAACTGCAAGCACTTTGACCTGTAATGTTTTGGTAGGTACCGACTGAACATAAACTGCAAGCACTTTGACCTGTTATGTTTTGGTAGGTACCGACTGAACATAAACTGGAAGCACTTTGACCGGTTATGTTTTGGTAGGTACCGATTGGACATACACTGCAAACATTTTGACCTGTTATGTTCTGGTAGGTACCGATTGGACATAAACTGCAAGCACTTTGACCTGTTATGTTTTGGTAGGTACCGATTGGACATAAAATGCAAGCACTTTGACCTGTTTTGGTTTGGTAGGTACCGACTGCACATAAACTGCAAGCACTTTGACCTGAAATGTTTTGGTAGGTACCGATTGGACATAAACTGCAAGTACTTTGACCTGTTCTGGTTTGGTAGGTACCGACTGGATATAAACTGCAAGCACTTTGACCAGTTATGTTTTGGTAGGTACCGATTGGACATAAGCTGCAAGCACTTTGACCTGTTTTGGTATGGTAGGTACCGACTGAAGATAAACTGCAAGCACTTTGACCTGTAATGTTTTGGTAGGTACCGACTGAACATAAAGTGCAAGCACTTTGACCGGTTATGTTTTGGCAGGTACCGATTGGAAATACACTGCAAACATTTTGACCTGTTATGTTTTGGTAGGTACCAATTGGACATAAACTGCAAGCACTTTGACCTGTTGTGTTTTGGTAGGTACCAATTGGACATAAACTACAAGCACTTTGACCTGTTTTGGTTTGGTAGGTACCGATTGGACATAAAGTGCAAGCACTTTGACCTGTTATGTTTTGGTAGGTACCGATTGGACATAAAATGCATTCACTTTGACCTGTTTTGGTTTGGTTGGTACCGATTGGACATAAACTGCAAACTGCATGTATATAATGCCTCTGAACTATGATTCTTTATTTATATTCTATTTAGTTTTCTAAATTTTAAAACTGGCAAAGTAAAATCATTTTCATATTTAAAATGTTCACGAACTAGAGGCATGTTTTATTTATGCAGGCTGTAAAGCATAGGATTTTGGGGGTACATTCCTCTTCATTTTTCACCTGCACTGAACATAAACCATTCTTTTCAGAGTGCTTCAGAGCATTAAGGTTTCATATTTCTGGGCGTGATAAACGGCTTTTCAAGTGTTTTGCGAAGCTGATATGGTGAATGAATGTCTAAAGTTCTACATGTTCTCTCTATTCGAATTGTATCGATAAATCTAAATGAGTTCCAAACGTATTTCAGATCGTAGTCTATATTGTCTTGGCTTATCAGCAATATAGAAGAATCTATATTACAGAACTTGTCATTAAATGAATTCACAGTAATCCGGTGACAGCTAAAATATATCCAAATGTCATCTAAATGAATTCACAACAATTCCATTCAGCTATTGTGTACCCAAATAGTCTTTATGTTTATGTTAGAAAACTGTAATTCTAATGAATAATAACATTAAATATAGGGATCACTCATCTTGATATCACTCTTCCAAGAAAGACATCACTACTAAGAATACATAATTCTAAGTATTCATTCTCTGATATAGAATGCCAATACGCAATAGAAAGAATGCAATGCGAGTCGTCGAATGAATCAACTTGGTATTTCGAAATCGCTTATCAGTAAACAGATAAGTTGTTTTAACAGCGACTAATCATAGATTATGTCATCTTGGCCTTTCAGATCTCATGTCTTGGAATTAGGTCACATGATGTTTACTTGTGATTCTAGTACAATTTAACCTTGGATGCATGATTCATCTTTAAATCAAACCACTGTCATAAGAGATTACATAAGAGATTAGCATTACACTGTCATTATATATATATATATATATATATATATATATATATATATATATATATATATATATATATATATATATATATATATGTATGTATATACAGCTACAAGTATGTATATGCTGCACTTTTTTGCATATTATATTGTCTTGCGTTGCCCAGATTAAACGCCGTGTCTATCATTAGCGCCTTTTCCACCAGTACCATAGGAATAGAAAATCTGACGCAAGAATTTTCTTTCTTGGTCAGTTCGGGTTTTCTTAAGATAAATGGCTTTGTAATGAATATTTAATAATTTGTTTCTAGTTGATCGATTGAATTTGATATTTATTTCTCGTTTCTTAATTATATAATAATTGACTAGTTTAATTTTTAGTATGATAAATGCTTTCGCTTGCAATTTGTGCTTTGTGCTTTTCCTCATGTTATATGCGATGCGACCGCCAAATAATTTTGCTCGGATATTAGACATTGTGGCTAGTGTAAAATCAACTGTACGTGGGACTGGTGCATAGAAAGTCGCATAAAATAATGATGTTGATGAGATTGTAATGATGTAGGTAACTCTCGAGGTTGTATTTAAAATGACACGCTGCCTTTCGTGTAAGACATGAAATATTTCAAAGGAATATACTTTGGGACTAGCCGTCAACGTCTTCAATGAATTTGTGCATCAACAAGTGAAAAGTCGATAGATCGATAATATCGTTCGTGGGTAGCCGCTGAGAAATCAGTGCGGCCTTATTAACAACCTGGTGCGTTGTTGCGAGCGCGAATTTAAACCACTAGCAACTCCAACCGACACTAGAGTTCATTTACCTGTTGTTGTTCCATGGACACGCATTTGAACTTTACTGTGAAATTTTTTGTTGTCATAGAATATATGGTTTTCCAAAGCTAGCGTTTACGACAACCAAGACATTTTCAAAGTGGAAATGGTTTCTGGTAAAGATCTTCCTACTCCAATGGGGAGATATATGCTTCTTTTTCTTTTTGGGAGGCACATTCTTTTATATAGTCTCCCAACGAATGTTATAGAAGCGATTTAGTCTTTAACTTTTTTCTGGACCAAGAATTTTATAGAAGCCAAGGATTTAAATAAAATCCATTAAAATATAATATTACCGTATTCTATTTTATATCCAGTCCAAGCCTTGAATATATATGCGTCTCAATCCAGTTCGTTGGCACTCGAGCGCATCTACGTGGGTAGTTCAGACTCCAGCAAGTACTCTTTTAATTGTTTTGTATCAGGAATATTAGAAATAAACCTTGCTGGATGGCTAAAGAAATCCTGTATGAGATCTTCAAATGCGCGTGTCTTAGTTTGAACTAGGGATGTTGTTATTATGGGAGATAATACAATATATATCCTACATCCTCTTGTTGGTCTTCTAACATTTTCTGAATGTGTGTTAATTGTGTTGAGGGAAGCCTGATCGGATGAGGTTCTCTTTATGTTCCAGCACAGGTGTGGTTATTGCCGTGACCTATTTTGTTTGTTCCGCAGTTTACGTGGTCTTGAACACGATTTTTTCCTTGGTGTGATCAGCGGTACAAACATTTGTTCCAAGCCCTCTGTGATGCCTTTCTGTGCATATTGATACAATTGTGTTAAATTGTACACGTACTTGAGTAGAAGTTGCATTTGATCACGCGCGGCCAGCTGTCATGGTATTCAAACACTACATCGGCTGACACGTCTATATCATTCTCACTCGAATCAAGGTCGTCAGTGGTAGGAGTTTCATCATCTTTGATTAAAAGGTCAACGGTGCAAAGACTGAAGCACTTCCAAAAAAATCTAATCACATAATCGCACTACGGTTCGTCTGCCGACTGAGAGTACAATCATGTACAAGCGATCCCATTTAACTATTGCATACTCAGATTAAATAGTAGGCTTTCCCGCATCAAGCCCTACTAAAGATTTACGAGCGAAATGAGTTTGGAAACATGTCACCATGCTTAGGTGGTATGGGCTTTGCTTACCCGGATAAATATTTGACGGTAAAAGTAGAGCTTTTCCTTTTTCGTGATGATGTGCTGAATGTGTGAATCTGACTTGTTTTATACTATACTCATATCTTCATGTTTGCAATGCCGCATGAAAATTCGTACTGAAATATAATTCGATATCAAAGACGTAATGCTCGATTGCCGGGAGATACATTCGGTGCGAAACAAACAAGTTTATTTTAAACCAATATCGTCAGTGATGTCTCTGCTCTGCTAAACAAGCTACCCGGGAGTAAACATTCTGGTGAAAAGCACATCCTTGGAGAGGATCACTGTGGTCCGGGAACATAAGTGAATATACGAATTGATTCTAAAAATAAACCAAAGGCTGGAGAAGCATATGTAAATCATGTTGATGTCGTATGTTACCGATATGATGTCGCTTACCGATCAACCGAGTATGTCAACGTGCTAATATATTTAATAACCATGATTTGAACGTGATCAGTCCTACAAATAGGATAACGAATTGTCAGATGGATCTTAAAAGGTAGCTAACAAGGCAAGGGTACTTATCCGAGGTAAATCATATTGATATAGTAACGAAACAAAAATAAATACGAAAAGCCTAGATTGCGAGTGGGTTTTGTTCATCAGTTACCACAGTCTGCGTGGAAAGCAGAAGCAGCAGTTAGAAGGTTAGTGAGCACGGCAAATTTCAACCACGGATTACTCGAGCATACTTAACTAAACAGGCGTTGTGTAACACTCAACCAGAAAGAGGTAAGGATTTCCGTTGATTGTTTCATGTGAAAACGTAAACCGAAGTTAATCAGGCTGATCTTTTCTTTCATTCCCACATGATCAGGTGCGTGGACACACATGCAAGTATGCGTTAACCGTTGTAAATGTAGCCGGAAGATACAAGAAAATTATTAAAACACAACCGCCGGTATTAGACTCACTTTGAAGTAATATGCTTGTGCAGCTGTATGCACCGTGGGAGTTGGAATGCGTACAACGTCGTGTTTCTGGCCTGGTATGGACTGTTGATGTATTTATAATTTCGGACCAGACTAATACTTAGCTGCAGCGATGACACGACAATTTAGCACCTGCTGATCAGCGCTCCCCTGTCCAAACACCGAAATAAATTGCAAATTGTTTCCGCGGACATAGAAATACCACGAGGAGTTATTTAAATACGTTAACGCATTAATCGTAAGTTGATTGACAGTTGCGAGGCGTCCGTATGCTAAAGTATCAATTCCATTGTTATGTGCATATCATATTTGAGAGATAACTGTTCAATAACTTTCGTGACTCAAGGCGTTGGCAGCAATTAACCTGTCTTCATGACTTTCACTGACAAGCACGACACGGGTACAGTTGTTGAGGTTCTCCATTGCATTTCCAAACAAAGCGTTGTTCATGAGTTTAAAGAAGTACTTTTCAAACTCATTAGTTGCGACTGTACCCAGTCGCGTGTTCATGTTGGTATATGGAGCCATCCACGCACGTTGACGAAACCTGAACATCCAAGGGAATCGTTTTATGCGCATACATAACTGCAAATATAACTACAAAGTACGTACGTGCACTACGTAACTGCTTTTAGTTCTCAGGGTCGAAAAAAGCTTGGTGCAATGCTTCTTGTGTTAATGAATAGATGTTTAGCTTGTGGTGAAGATCACCAGGATACTCCAGGTCAATTTCATAGAAGTATTTGATGCCTCTGTTGTACATCTACAGTTGTGGGATCGACCCATTCAGACCCTCCAGGAGACTTTGGATGCATCATTGCCAACTCTCAAAGATGATTGGCGCTGTCATACATACTGTAGGTGGTTGGTTGGCCAGGATTAAAATCGTCAATGTTAGGTTTGCTGGAGCGCGCGTATCAGTGGCATGCCAGTCTCAATACGGATGCCACGTTCCACTAAGAGATGCGGTCAATGATGATGAGCAGTTCCAAATCCACTCTGGATTTAGACAGCATTTCCGGTGAAAGAATGCGCGGGCAGAACTTTTACACACGCATAACTGTAGCACAAAATATTAATCATGATAAATGCCATGGTTTCTTCTGCAGAAAAACACGGACCAGACTTAGTTTGCATGCACGTAGTTGCTGGTGGAGATTAAGCAAGGTAAACTTTCCATCACCAACAGCACCACCGTAACCACTAGTGATTGTAAAACGATCATCACCATTTGTTGCGAAGTTCCTCAAAAGTTTGTAGAGAGAGGAATTTAATAACTTTAAAGAATAGATGTATTGTGGCTGGTCGAGCCTAAACGTCATGTATTTTTCCATTGTGTACTGGATGACATTTATTTTTGCATTTGTTATTACTGCCTTCATACTCAAAAGGCCACTATATTCAGGTTATAAGCACTACCGGAACACGCTTATTTGTTCGGATAAATTCGCAGGTGTAGATTGTATGCGTTCCTTGCAGCTCCTCTGTACGTGCTAGTGATATGACAGTGATCGCGTACTTTTTCATTCATGGAGCTGAAAGTAACGTCACAGATCCAGCAATGAGCCTACCTGGAAAACTCGCGTATATCATCATTTGTTATTATTGTGTCTCGGGGCGATTAGAGCTGTTGTCGGATCTATTCTGCTGTAGCCTAGAGCGAGTTAGGAAACACCTCAACTGAGTACTGGCTAAGGTACAACATAAGAAACACAGTCACTCTATTACGGTTCAAACCCAGGCCAAGTCATACAAAACACTTATAAAAAAATGGTACTAACAGTTGCCTCTCTTCTTGCTCAGCATTAAGAGGTTAGTGCTAGGACTGATAGGGCTTGTGTTATGATAACGTGGCTGTGTCGGACAGGATGCTCCATGTCTACGGCATGATGCCCCCGTGCTAGACCTCAATATAAACTGCCACACTGCAGACATCGTAGCGATGCGACTCAAAGTATTAAAGCTGCGTTAAGATCACCCCCCCCCCCACACACACACACACACTCAATCATATCAAGCTACAGCATAGCAACACGCTCAGGCCCATAAATATTTTCGCTGCTATAGAAGTCCTCCTTGTTCCTTCCTGCTTGACCGCTAACCAATCTAGTAACCACTGAATGTCATCACTCAGTACCTCTGCAATGGGTCTTATTAACTTTTGCGTATGATTCACTGATGCATTACACTCGTTAGCACCTGGCCTAAGGCCATTAGCGTTATGGCTCAGGTGACCACGCACACAAAATAAACCACAACACGACACGTTAATACAGGCGGAAATTCTCAAACGCGAGTTATTTGCCATTAGTATGGTCTGTGCCCCCTTGAATGCTCTGTTATTAATGGCAGACATAATCTCGTCAGTTGGTGTGGATGCGGCAGTAATTGTGTATGGGTATTATCGCTGAGATTCAACGGATTACTTGCACAACTTTAGTGGTTTTATATTCATCAACGCCAACGATGCCATCACCATACCGTGTGGCGGCTTTTACTTCACTAACCTCCAAGAGAGTCGTGGTGATGGAATGAGGGTGTCGTTTTTATTTAATCAGTTAAAATGCAGTCTTAATGATACATAAAAGCCGTTTTGCCGTTTTGGCCAACGCTTTACTTGAAAACCTTACAACTCGCTTTCCGCGTATGTTTGCTACGGGAGACACAATTGAGTACCAAAGTCTAAACATAAATATACAGAAATCACTCTAAACATGTTTGGTATTTGCAACTTGAGCACTAGGTTACAACTTAATCAAAAGCGATTCATACGGCAGCAACCGGATAACTAACACAAATCATTGGTGCCATATGCTTATACTTAGATGAAATCGACGACGGAGTATTGGTACAACCCGCAAAATAAGCACTGCACATTGAAAAACTACTTGTGGAATAGTATCTGCACTAATTTTGTATTAGCAAGTACCAATTTAAATAGCGATGAAATGAGGATGCAAAGTAGACGGACATCCTGAAAATTAGGAGTAATTGCGATCTCGCTGTAGGAACAAAAGCCAGAAACACTGCCCTATTACAATAATGTCGACGTAATAGTTAGCGATACGGCCACAGAAATAACCTTTCATATGGGGCATGAATCATCATATATTGCCCGCTTTATCATAAAGAAAAGAAAGGTTATATTACAAAATAATTTAAAATATAAACCGTAGGAAAACATGCCAGCAGTTAGAGCAGTATATATATCCCAGTGAATCGAGAGAGTATTGGCGTGCCAATTTAAAAGTGCGCCATTTCATGGTCTAATGATACTAAAGAAAATTATATTTTCTTTGACTTTGTCGCCTTCTTACCAATATACTACGACGACACGCTAGAGATGCGTTTCTGCAAGGGAGCTAACTCTCACTCATCCATATGAATCAGATTTTCATATCACGCTTCTTGTATAGGAAATATCATGTCTATACTCGAAGCTCTATGACATCGACAATTTCCACCTGAAAATAAACAAAGTCTCTCACCTTGAAAATGCCCTGCAGGCTACGACTGAACGGCACGCTGTAAATATGCTGGATGGCATTGGAAAAAGATTCTGTCCATCACCAGTGCCACCCGTTGAGATTGTCTTTGACGTAAATATGATAAGCTATGGTCCCGTTTAAATCGCAGGTAATTTTATTTGCCCTGGCCTCACAATGAGCGCCAACAAGAATGATGAAATGCGCGTTTTGGACGAAGCCACGCTTGATAAGATCGTTGATGACTTATGTAAAGCGCTCCACGACAACGCTTTATCCAAAGAAGATACAAGCATATCCTTGGCGAAGCCGATAAATCTACGACCATGAAAAATATCACTCTCATGGCATATACATCAGCGTTATTGCCTCATGCCTTATCGCCCTTGCTGAAATGGACTTCATGCCTGAAGCAGAAGGTCCTTGACTTCCAGTGCCGCTATATCACTTTTCTTCCGACGTGCTGCATTTGATGCATACATGGCAAACCCAGTCACTGTGGTAAATTTTAGCTAATGGATACAAGACGGCAACTTTAAACAATAACATGTAAAATTGCTTCATTAACATTAAAATAAAAGCGGTCATCGGACTGCGCTGACCTGTCAATCAGATGTCACTTCTCTATTGTTTAATTCACATACACCCTTATGGACTGAATTTGTCGATTTCTCTTACGGCTTATTGCGTGGGTTGCTGTATCTCAGAATTCAGCGCATATTGATTTGATACAGCGGAAAGATATTTAAACTATGGATACAATTGCAAGTTCGAACGGAGCCCCCATTGGTAGTATTAAGGAGAAACGAAAGCTAAGGTTAAAAAAGTAATTCAGACTGTATATTTACATTTATCCCAGAAGATAAAGTGCAAGGTAGCTGTTTTGCGTGCGCGTTTTGGCACTTTAGCAAATATAATGTTTAGATATTTACCAGAGCTGTATTGCTAACAGGTCTATTACATAATTCTTAATTGTTAGGCACAGGATGGCGGTTTGCTAGTTTAGTCAATGAATTGCTTTTTAGTGAGCATATCTACAGATCAATAATTGGATGAAATGCAATGGATTGACTGGTTTAAAAATGACATCCTGGCAACGTTTAATGAAACGTGATTTGTGCAAAATAGGACACCAGCCCCGTTGTGCTCAAAAGAATTAATAAGGCTACTTATAAGAAGGCAGCTGATTTTACAGTTGCTGGTGGAGTCTTAAACCGGTTCCAACTTCGTGTGGACAAGCATTTGTAACGGCTGTCAACTAAGTTCCAGTGGGAACTACATACTCGTAACAAACCCCATGGCGAAGAACATAAAAATCTTTGTCTCCGGGGGCTCCTTCGTCATCCTGATGCTTCACACTAAGGTATTTAAGTGTTATTAATTTATAAAGCTAGAGCTATAGTAATCTGATAAATAACTTAAAAGATATGTGAAGAACATAATGCTATTCATAGATAGGTGACAAGTTTATCTACGTCGGCAACTCTTCTTGATACTTAAAGGGAAGATAGTTACCCGCCAGGAAGGTTTCTGTACGCATACTTGTGGCTCTTCGATTAGATAATTAATCACCTGTAGTGCTAAACAAGATTTCATGTATTTGGCAGATTATTTATTCGCAGAAATTTTCAAAGTCCGTATAATTTTAATATTATAATAATACTATTTTGCATACCCAGTTCACAATGTTATCAGAATTCCTATGTTGTGATACTGATTTCCCAACTCTTATGGCCTTAATGTGATATTGAAATTGCTATGATAGAAAGCACAGTTGCAAAGTCTATCAACAGGATGAATACAGGAAGGGGAAACAACTCAAAACGAAGGTAAATTAGATAACTATCAATGTTAAACAGTGAAAATTAAGAAAACGATTTACTTGTATTAGCCCATAAAACTGGGTCAGGAAACATAAGTTCAGTCATAGGATAACTGTTTAAAACTTCAGGGAGTTTTGTCTCTTTCTTAGCGATTAAAGTGTTAATTAATAGTTGCAATGATAGCTTTGTTGCCTTCATTTAACATTTACGTTGATCGCGCAAAAATGTTGCCTACTATAACCTGTTAAAGGAACAAACATGTTCCATATGAACACTTTCTATATAGAGATATATAGTTTTACATCGCAGAACGTATGCCTGTCAATGAAACTAGAAACTATTATCAATAATTATCTTGTTAATGTCCTTTTATGGAATGTAAGCCCGTATTGGTAGAGAAAAATAATCTGATAAGGTATCAATAATATAAGTCCAATTCCACTTGTAACCTGAGCCACTAGAATGCAAATTACAAGCTTAATAACCCATCTAATAGCTTCATCCATTACTATTTTTTTATAGAACATAAGTTCATACATTTGTTTAACTTTACTCGCTGTTTTGGTCATTTCAGTAAAATATAAATGTTAGTTTTGTAATTGTCATAATGTTTAGGTATTTTGGAGTATATAGTATTCAAAGTGGTTTTGAATAAACAAAACGGTGAAGAATATAATATTTATTCAACAGCTACATAAGGAATAACATATATACCTTTCCGGAAATGAACATAACGTCAAGAGGAAGCGAAACATCAACACATTACAATTTTTGTTAAATTGAGTCATATTTGATATGATTGTTTGCGTTGAAACCTTCCTCAGTTGGAACATATTTTTACATTCACTTTACGTATTGGTTTCCATGTTTCACGAGATTATAAATATCAAATATATTCCACTATATAATTCTGAATATAATATATGTTGAACTAATTTTGCTTAAAGTAGTCATAATGCACTGAATGTTTGCAAAGTCTTATTTCCTGCAACACTGAACTTTGTCCCTTTTAATACTCGTTCAATACTTTATTCTTTCCGTTTATCATTATGTTAATGACATAAAATGATGCGACAAAAAATATCGCGAGGTATCACCGAATAGGAAAATAATGCTAATGAAAATATCCTATATTAACACCGTATTTTCAAAGACAAATGTGATAGAACGAAATAAGTATTAGTACCGATAATATGTGCAATGGTCCACTAATAAGTTAAAATTCCATAACTATCAATAACAAACTGTTCCTAATCCGTTTAGGTATAACAACCGCTCTGTTGCACTTGTAATGGGGGCCTCGAGTGGCCGAGTGGCCTAAAGCGTTCTCAGTTACAGTCACTGCCATCTCACATCTGTCTGCGTGGGTTCGAGTCTAGGATTCGGCCAATGTGGGTAAGTGAGAAAGCTTACTAGTAGTTATCGTGGGTCGATGGTTCTTCCCGGGGTTTAACCGGGTTTTTCCTCCACCATTAATACTGTCTGCCATGCATAGCCTATCATGTGCTGAAAAATGGCGTTAAACCCCACAACAACAACACTTGCAATGTTTGAGCTAAAAAATCAGTAGTGATAGGGGATACGTTAGCGAAAATGGAAATCATAGTCATTTTTTTTAGGTAGAATTGAAATGGAAGGGATAGTTTCCTTCACGTACGCACTTTAGGCATGCAAGCGGATAAAATATAGTCAGTCTATTCATCCATCATTTTGTGTGTTGATTGTTTCGAAAATCACACACTGACGCCATAGAATAACGGGCTAAATTTGTTTTGGAGTGTGTGTCTAGGATGTGTGTGGGGCAGTTGGTAGTGTTGGTCACTGTAGGTGATGGCCTAGTTGCTTTCAAAACTTTTTTTCTTCACTCTGTGTTGATATTACATAATGGGTTTATTTTCTTCACTCTGTGTTGATAGTATATAACGGGTTATTTTTCTCACTCTGCGTTGATAGTCTATAATGGGTTATTTCTTCACTCTGTGTTAATGCTATTATAATAATATAATAATATAATGTTTTTTTCCATCCCTCTGTGTGGTTAGCATATTGTGTTTTTCTTCTTCCCTCTGTGTTGATAGTGTATATTGGATTGTTGTTTCTTCTGCCTTCTGTGTGGATAGTAGATATGGGATTTTTTCTTTCTCTTCACTGTGCAGATAGTATAGATGGAGTTTGTTTTCCCTCCCTTCTGTGTTGATAGTATATTTGGGGTTTGTTTTTTATCCTTCCCGTTTGTGGATAGTAGATTTGGGGTTTGTTTTGTTTCTCTTCCCATGTGTGGATAATATATTTGGGGTTTGTTTTTTTCTCCTGCCCGTGTGTGGATAGTAGATTTGAGATTCGTTTTTCTTTCATCTTCCCGTGTGTGGATAGTAGATTTGGGATATGTATACGTGCACGTACGCTGTGTGGATAGTAGATTTGGGCTTTGCGTTTGCTCATTCCGGTGTGTGGATAGTAGATTTGGGTTTGTCTTTTCATCTTCCCGTGTGTGGATAGTGTATTTTGATTTTTTTCCTCTTACTGTGTGTGGATATTAGATTTTGCGTTTGTATGCGTGAGCGTACGTTGTGCGGATAGTAGATTTGGGGTATGTATTTTCTCCTTCACGTGTGTGGATATTAGATTTGTTTTTTTTTTCTCTTCCCGTGAGTGGATAGTAGAGTGTATGTTTGTATAAGTTCGAGTACGTTTGTGTGGATGGTAGTTATTTTGGTCTTTTCCCCCCTTTCCTTCTGTGTGGATAGTAGATTTTGGGTTTGTTTGCATTCGCGCACGTTCGTGTGAATAGTAGATATTGTGTTTTTTTTCTCCATCCCGTTTGTGGATTTGGGGTTTGTATGCCTGCGTGTACGTTAAGTGGATAGCAGATTTGGGGTTTGTATGCCTTCGCGTACGTTTGTGTGGATATTAGATATTGTTTTCTTCCCTTCCCGTGTGTGTATAGTATATTTTGTGGTTTGTATGCTTTCGGATACTTTGTGTGGATAGTATATATTGTGGTTTCTTTCTCCTTCTCGTGTGCTGATAGTAGATAATACGTGAAGTTATTGTAAGGGATGTTTTCGTTCAAGCCCGTGCTTAACATATAGAAAGTCGTGCATTAGTCATTCGCGCAATTCAAAATTGAATAAGCCAAAATGGCAACTAGCCACATTGAAAAGATACTGAAGTTACAAGACGTTCTAGAAAATTTGGGAATGATTGAGAAAGTGTTAACAAAACTGGACGGTGATTATTATTACAGTCCCTATCGATTTAAGATGGCGATCAACAACTTGAGGAAAGGTGAGGAAATGTTGAGGGTGATGATAAAAGAAGAAAAGGAGGAGAAGGAAGATGAAGAGGACAAAAAGAGGATGAGGGGAAAGAATAATAAAATAAAATCGAAGAAGAAATTGAAAGGAAGAATTAAGAATAGAAGGAAAAACAGGAGGAAAAAATAACAAAAGACAACAGCAATAACAAAACTAAGAAGATTGTGGAGAAAAGAACAAATTAGAAGAAGAAGAAGAAGAAGAAGAAGAAACCCAACGGCACTTTTCAGGGCCACTCCCTTGCCTCGAAAAGATATATTTATTCTCTTTGCCATATATATTTGTATCTTTCTTTGTCTATGTTTATGTCTATGTCTATCCAGTTCTTTGTCAAGTACCGCCAAGCTTTCAAGCTTTTGTCCCGCTGTTTGGTCCTATTGAGGTCAGGCCCTTGCAACATTGTTGCCAGTGCCAGTACCATGACGTCAATTCCAATTGTCACTAAACAGGCCAATACCCTTGTCGCAATACTGTCCCAATATTTTTGTCGATCTCTAGTCCCACCCATGTTAACTTTCGCCCTGTTAAATTCCCCTTGTCGCCAAACGTTTCCACGACAATTTTGAGTGGGATTTCCATGGTCGCTAAAGTATACCCATCACTACTCACATCACAATGAGGTAATATGAAAACATTAAAAAGTAAAACTAGAATGCTTGAGCAGATATAGAATTACTGAATCACGCGAGAGTATTATGTCATCGAACAAAATTTTAAAGAATAGCTAATAGGTTGCCTGTGTTCTCGTAAGAAAGCCCAAGTTAATATAAGATAGTCAATAACATTTATAGGAATGCAAAGACGACAAATTCATATTCAAACTTCATATTCGTAATCTAAGAAGTATAAAATCCTATCCTTGACATGTATGTCAGTTCAATGTTCAAGTGCTGTCCTGACATTTAACACATGTCTAATGATGACCTTTAACTTTGCCAGAAAAAAAATATGTATTCACATACAGGCCATTAAACAGTTCTAAAAATTGCTCTTTAAAATTCGACATTGATAATTAACGGTAAATGAAAACAGACCGATTAAAGTCTGACATTAAATATTATTGGCATCGACTAAGACCGGACAATGTGGTTGCCAATAACTGGAGGTTGGGTTTTACTGGCTGCATTGGATAGTTCAAAGTGTTTGTGGTCAGAATTAACAAAATATTGTGCAAATTGTACGTGAATTTCCTGATTAGGAAAATGTTGTCTGGTATGTAAAACGTTGTTGTTGTTAGAGGGTTTAACGCCATTTTTCAGCACACGATATGCTATACATGGCGGCCAGTATTAATGGTGGGGGCGGAACCCAGGAAAACCCCGGAAAGAACCACCGATCCACGAGAAGCTACTGGCAAGCTTTCTCACATACCCACATTAGCCTAATCCGAGATTTGAACCCACGCAGACAGAGGTGAGATGGCAGTGATCCGTAATGGAGAGCGATTTAGACCACTCGGCCACTCGGAGCCTCGTAAAACAACGTTATACGATGATGTTTGAAATAAAACTAAATATCAATAGCTTATATATATATATATATATATATATATATATATATATATATATATATATATATATATATATATATATATATATATATATATATATATATATATAATAGTAATAATAATAATAATGGGCCAGAGGACATGCAATGCTATCATGTAACTATGACAAAAGGCAAAGTGTGAATAAATAAATGCATTTCCGGCTTCGTAAAAGCATATTTTGTATGGAAATATCTGTGCACAAATCTTGAAAATGTATAAATTTACTCTGATTCAGATTTAATCAGTAAATTGCTCACCACATCTTACAGCGGCAACTTCATTATCCCTACAGTTGTGACGATGCCATCCTGGAAATGAGCACTGTTCAATGGATGTCTCCAAACCAGTACAATTAACATCGTTCATTAGAAACGTTTGTGGTGGATAGCAGCAGGGAATGCTTGCACTTTCAATTCTAAAAATAGGCAAACGGATTACATGCACTTCATAGAATGATATAAACTGTAAATGAACGTATTGGTATACAAACTGCATGTAGATAAAGAGATCTGAAAATATCTTCAAGGCATATATTAAAGTCCTCACGAAAGGGATTTCAGATATGGCTCTCCAATAGTTTTCTAATAATCTGAGATTATTAATATCAAATAAATTCATCAGAATTGATGGCTCACTATTCTGCCAATAGTAGTTTAATCTGCCAAGGATATTGCTGATGATGATAACGTCGACGAAGATGACGATCATGGTGATGACTCATAGTTTTAAATAATAATAATAATAATAATAATAATAATAATAATAATATTAATTATTATTATTATTATTATTATTATTATTATGTTCAATGTTTTTTCCCGTTAAGTTTCAAATCAAATGGTACAGATTATGACCCGTGCTCTCAATGAAAATAGCATAGAAAGCATATTAAAGACATCACGTCACACTCAGACGCGTTATATGTTGCAAGTCAGTCAAAACGCTAAATTGGAAAAGAAAAGCAACTGAAGATGGCGGGTTCTGGGAGAAAAGCAAGAGCCTCAGAACCGGTAAGCCAAGACCACGTATTTCCGCTGGCGAAATGGACACCGTAGCTGTTTGCAACTTTCCCCCATTTACATTTTCGATAAAATGTTTGGATTTATAGGAGCGATAAAAGTCATACCGGTCTTACAAATAGATGGGATCTCTCCAACAAAAGAGCATGAATGTGAAAGGGCAGAACAATATGTAATACATTGCTGGTAAGAACAATGGCAACAAATATACATATGCTTTTGCATCTTAAATTTTCTCAGACTGTTCTTTATCAGTTAGTGCTGATAATGAGAATTACACTGGTTCCAAAAAAATGATACACTTCGCGAAATTGGTCTGGAATTCATAAAATATGGCAAACACAGAACCACTACACTCGAAAACGAAATCAATTTAATATTTCCTAACAAACAACATTTAATCCTTATTCTTCCTGAGTATTTCAATTACAGTAATTTTATGTTTGTCCACCTTATGATTCCATGCTATCGATGTCACAACATGAACGCACGTGCAGCTGCATCAAGGCCAGTCCCTACACTGACATTTACTTCGTACGGAATTGATTGAGGTACTAAATTCTGACCCACACAAATGGAAATGCAGACTTAAGTGTGACCGTCAGACAAAATCCTACATTCCAAAGCAACTTCCTCTGCAATATGACTTACAAGACGACATTTATATTTGAAATGAACGACTGAGCATGTGATAACATACCAGGTTCACAAGTCTCTGGCGGTGCTTTTGCGCATTAATAATGTTATTGTGTGTTGTTGAACCTACAGCTGTGTATACATTCAATTACTTTATTTCTTGTAGTGTGTTCTGTTTATGTATTACTCAGCAGTATGTAGAAACGTGATATGAGTATATAATTAAATGGTTACTACACTAGTATGGGAAAATGAACTCTTTTTTTTTCGAGTATTATTGTATTCCTAAAGTTGTGCAGTATTGCTCAGAACAACTCATTCATATTTTCCAAAACAAATGCAGTAACCTATAATAATAATAATAATAATAATAATAATAATAATCGTATTAGAAGTAGTAGTTTCATTACTTTTAGTAGTCGCAGTAATAGCTGTAGCTGTTTCATTGGTTTTCAACAAATATGTCAACTGGTGAATGAGATAAAACATATCGAAATGGAATTGAATCTAGTTGTTGAGGTGTTTATGTTATTTGATACATTTCTGCAAATTAAATAAGGCAAACAAAGCATGAACTATCCCTTTTTCACAACAAAATAAGTTGCATGTATAACTTAATAATTGTCTACGAATCGTTGCGAGGATAGCCGCTTCTTCAGATACACGCTTTACCTTAATGGCAAAAAGCGGGATCATTATTATCCACAGGGAATACAGCATGCTTCACACTCTGTTTCCGCCAGGTGTCCACCTGTAATGCCGTCACATCTTGACAGCATGACTCTTGGTAACATATGACATTTCAGGATTGTCTTGAAATCATTCAGAGTGTTAATGTTTTGCTACTACAGGTCTAAAATCTGATGCAAACGACTACCGTGATATACAGTCTATTATTATCAAGGGTGTTATACGTCATTGTCCCGATTAAGAAACCATTTGAACGTTTCTATGCAAATCGTACTAGAGGAAGAAATGCAGTAAGAGTGTGGCTGTGGGGGAGACTTGTTATAATGACTCCCGATGACAAAATGAAAATGCACAACATATGTTTGCATCGCCTACGCTAATGTTGTCTGACATACAGACAAGAGCCAGTATAATTATGAAGTAGGTACACTCTGATACTGGAGGAAATTACCGGCTGATGAACGTAACGCAAGGGAAACCTCCGACGTAAGAGCTCCGACTTTTACCTCTGTCATGTCACAAGGGTTAATCTACCACGGGGTTGAGCGAACTTGTCTTTAGTACATTCATGGCTCGCAATTGCAGACCCAGGCATCAGTGACCGACTTACATGAGCAACTGTGGCGCAGAAGAATCTGTTAGTAGAACAATATTCATGCCAAGCACACCAAGCAGTATCGGCACTGCGAAAATATGCACCAATAGTCCAGCTCCAAAGTCAATTACGTGTTTGGATATGTTTCTAGATGAATCCGCATGAAAACATACTTGTGCTTAGGGTAAGTGCTGAGAGCGACAATGACGACCTGGCAGAAGATAAAGCCATAGCAGATGCCTATGACAACAGATTACGTGTGAATTTGGACTTCATGCTATTTGAGTTGCACATGACATACTACCAGATAGGCACGGGTTACAGGTTATAGTACGATCTCACCTTCAACGAACACTTCCGCAAAATCGAAGTCCAAACACCAGCTATACGATCTATAACATTTTATGGGAATACAGAATGGTGACGCGGTCCGACCTAGCACGCACGATCAAGAAGCAATGCTTGAAGAGGCTGGCCATTCAACACAAAAGCGTGCTCCACCATAGCACGGGAATATTTGACAAAAGTCAGACCATGTGGAGCATCAGTCTAAACATCCATCAATTAGGAGTATATAATGCATTATGGTGATCTTTGTAAAATCCGCAACATAATTTGAGCGGGACACGGAAATGTTACACAATCCACTTATGCAGAAGGTCGAAGTTACTATCGAGGACATTCCTATCAAACTGTACAGACAAAATCTCAGAGTACATCAACAGTGGCAAGCTTTGAAAGTCTGAGGTTGTCATGGTGCTAAACACCTGAATCAGCCTGACGTTACTGTACGAAAGAACCTCATATCCAAGTACGACCTATGGCGTGATATACGTTGTAGCGATGATATCTCCGCCACTGCAGCAGAAGATGAGAACAGAAGCGCTATTTGTTAACCATTGATAGCTGTAGCAATGATGGTTGGTGAGCAATAGTCAACGGGCAAACCTTCTCCATGTTCAAGTTATTTTGAACGCAGAAAAGCAAGGAAGAGCGTATGCAGGATGTTTAAAAATTACAGTCTGTCCAGGAATTTGGTCCCGCAAAAGAATATATCTCCTGGGATGTCAGTGATGACCTCTGCCTTCAACAACATAGTGCCGCAAGTTTCAAGACGTCGATGAAACAATGAGGCATCAAAATTTTGTTACCGGTACAAATATAAAGCCACGAGAGCCCGAATGCATCATATCTGACTCTTACTGCTATGTATATTTAATTTGCATACTTTTTAGCTTTTAATGTTTTGTTTCGTTTTATGCTTATGCAGTGTTACATTATATGTTTGACTTGACCGTGTCCAAAACTGAGTTCATTTTGCAAAAGGGTAAAATGTAAATGAATTATTTTGATGTTTGTGTCCAACCAGTTAGCTGGAATATTTGCGTGATGGACACTAGCTAGCGGGTGACCCATCTTCAACCTACTGCAGTCGAAAAGGCTACAGGCTCAGTACTAACATAAAACGTCTCAGACGCGATCAAGGTCTATTCAAATGTTGCCAGGGCACGGCTTCCAATATACACCATCTGGAAAATCTAGCTTTCCCGCCCCAATACATGTCTCAAGGCCACGATTTGCCGTTTCACCACCCGAAGACGTCTATCACGTTAAGCTCGGCCACAATACATCAGTACGCGCTCAATGTGGTCAATGCTGCCAGATGTTATAAAATAAGCCGAATTTCTAGTCTCAAATGAGGCACAGGTCTTGATTCGCATATATAAGAAGGAACATATGAAGTGGCACTGTATTGAAATTCTTGGTCATATATGGCGTGAAGATCATACCTGACGAGGTGGTTCATTGGCCAACAGAATGCCCAGGAGATGAGAATTTCTTATGCAGGACTATCCCTCTTAAAGATACCCATTCTACCCATTGTTATGTTATCCTTGAATAGTAATATAATATCACTTATGGGCAACATGCTCTCTATTATTATAACATTTACAATCAAGCGAGCACAAAAGCTCTCCACTGAAAGCATATACAAGATCATATGGAGGCCATACTTTTTTATCGATTGTGGGCATCATAAATAAATAAATAAACTAATTTCAAGTACACTATATACAGGAAAGGCCCACGTTGCCATTGAGATGCCCGTGGCTGCTGTCATTCCTGTGTGGCGCTACATTGCTAACTATATTCTGAATATATGCAAGGCATCTCAATGTTCCACGCAGGGCACCGATTTATTCTTTAGTTATGGGTTTTATTTGGACTGAGAATGTTATCTATTTTTAAGTCACAGTATAGAGTTTTTCAGCTGCTGCAAGGGAATGTTGTTAAGACTGTTACCGCGCGCTCTTCGTAGGGTCTTTCAGAAGAACATCTTTATGACAATATTATGTTGTCACCGCTGCATGGTGCTCGATGTATTCCCAAAACAGCACATGTGGACTTTCATTTGAGATAGGGAGGGGCTGGTCATTGTCGACGCATTTAAATAACTTTACCGCTTGCCTTCTCTGTGTATTCGTGCGATGATTGGCCCAGGGTACAGTGGAGATTTTATCTCAAATAATATTTAAGTATATTTTCTTGCTTATATGCACGGGCTTTTACTGCTCTGACCGCTTTATAATCATTGCCACAAAATGACCATTATTTTACTTTTTGCGGCTGTCGAGCAATATAAAGTTCACCTCAGCGGGAAAGTCCTCAGGCCAAGGGCGGTTGTTGGGGGAAGGGGCGGTGGAGGATCTGTCTCTTTATATCTGTGTTTGACCCAGAATAAACCTGCCAATGGTTGAGCATCAACGGTTTCTTTGTCAAATATTATGGCCTCTCCTTGCTTTTTTCATAAGCAATAATATTCGTTCAACATTGGTTAATATATCGTAAACAAGAAATAGAAGATTGGTGCCCACCTTTGAGACAGTTTTAAAAATCAGGTGGGAATGAGAGAGTGGCAGGGCAGGTGCATCAAACCATTAGTTACTGATTTTGAGAACGCCATTAGGTTAATTTATAAGAACCAGGGTCAAAGGCCTTCTGTGTTGCATGAAATCTCAAACTAGAGTCAACCATTGTTAGGGCTCTGAAACGATTGGGCTGACTGGCCTATATGTGAATGATGACGGTGTTATTTGCATAGCAGCGTTCAGACGTTTTTCACGGGACTCCGTCGCCGTCCTCAGAGAAGGAATTTAAAAGTCGTGAACCATGTTTGCACAAGTAGGCTTCCATTCATTGTCTACTACTAAGACACTCAAATCCATTCCAGCGAGGCCCCTTGCTTTCACTCGGTCAGTGCAAATAAAATCAAGCTTTCATTGTCTAGCCGTACAATTATTCTGAAACACACTCTGGATATAACAGTTTTGATAAATCCCTTAAGCCTTCATGAATGATTTTCCAGACATTATATGAGATATATACTGACCTGTCGTATGGCCGGAAAGTTGTGTTCCTACGGCCATGAGTGTTCATTGCGAACATAGTAGCAATAAAGAGGTAGCTAACTAGACCGTGACGGAATTAATGCCCAATCTAGTCCTTAGCGCCCTGAAATGTAATGGGCTTTTAATAGCTTCGAGCTGAATTTTACGAGATCAGGAGAAGGGAACTACCTTCACCTGATCTGGGAGAAAACAACAACTAAAGAGACTTGAACATAAAGACAGGGAAAGAAAGGGAGAAGATCGCTGAGTTAGCTCAACACAAACCACATCGACATTGAGCGAACCTGAGACGCAAAAATCCCTACTAGCAGACCTATCATATAGGAAGGGACGCCGTCTACTACACCACCTTCGGAAATGACATCAGCAACAACTCCATTGATCCCAGCTCCTATCCCTCCACTTTTATCTAAGCAGGGAGATCAATACATGATTGCAAGTTGTCTGGCAGCAAGGAAACGGGTTAAGGAAAACAATAGACAACACTATCTGGGCAAAGAATCAGAGCTGCCAAGCCACCACCCCATCACCATAAACCCCAATAAAAGGGAGAAAGAATCAGAGGCTGAGCAGTCAAACAAACCATCAGCTGCATTATGCCAAGTAGCCTTTCAATATCTTATAGACGACGGATGCAGGTTGAGACTGAAATGAACATCATCCAACGAACATTCTGCGAAGAATTTCGTAGATGATGGCAGGGATCTTCAACGATGAAACAAGGGAAGGCAAAGCAGCAAACCAAATTTGGCGTAACGCAGTCAGCAATGTTAGACAATTAGGAGAGGGCTATGCAGAATGTCTGGTTACGCTGGCATCACTAATATGCTTCAGATTGGTACGGGCTAACGGCTTTGAAGGCCTCAAGGACTACTGGCATTTCGGCGACCAAATGAATGCAATAGTTGCCGACATGATCGATCGATCACTTAGACCTCTTATTTGGAAAGATTATTAGAACCTAGATATACACTTTGCAATCGAAATTCTAAATTATTAGTTGTGTAAGTATGAAACTTTGCAACTATAATGTCGGACTCTAATTATAATGGTAACAAACACAAAATTGACGTTCGGAAACAAGTCACAATTCTTAACTGGGCAGAATTTGATCTCCAGTACACCTAGGCGCTTCAAGAACGTACCAGCTGAGGTTTTGGGGCCTCCAGCCGAGCACGTTTACACCTTTGAACTCTCGGACAATCAAAGACGAGTGTGTAGGCCGATTACCACTTGTCTAGTAAACAGTTGAACCGATGAGCATGTGTGTGTGTGTGTGTGTGTGTGTGTTCACGGAACCGGGGTGGCACAATTTTGGTAGTATCCAAACACACCAAGCGTCTTATTTTGCAACGCAATATATAAAATAATAATGTGTGTGTGCTGGTTCTATTTACATTCATTTTGCAAACAAGCGAATCAGATGGGGCTTTTGTCGAATCAACTGTTAACTAATTAGCCCACTTTGTGTGCACATCCGCATGAGAGGTGTTGCTCTCTTCCCACAACCTCTCATGACCAAATCATTATCCCACTTTGTTGCAATAATTCATTCGCGCATGTCATACGGATGAATGAGACTCTAATTAAATATCGTATAGAACTCATTTTGGAAAACTTTTTTACCCTGCACTACCACCAAGCATGTCCTATTGAGAGAAGCAGTATTTCTGAAATGGTGCTCAGCTAAGTACAAGGGACATAACTTTACAGAGACGTAAATGTTAGAAAGTAAAAAGAAACGTTCGAAAAAAGAATAAGGTCCATGTCTGAAACGTAAAAAAGGTTCCTACTGCTTGATTTATCTAATAAAGTGCTCGATATTTTTGGGTAAGGAAAAACTAAATGTGGGCACATGCAATCAAGCGTCTCATGCCTTGATGGGAAATTAATATTCTAATGTTGATACATATTTTTCATCACATACTTTTCTATACTTCACAATTAAATTGAATTGCAATATTTACCCATATCCAAGCATTCTGCATACTACTTCAGCTACACCAATACTCCTGGAGTTACATATTGTTCCCCAAGTGCCATTATAAAGAACTTCAACCCTTCCTTCAGTGCGTATTGAACCTCCAACCAGACGTACCGCAATACCTTCCAATAACAACAAAAATATGCGATTATTTTGAACAGGAATGGATAGACTCCTCCCAAACAGGCTGCAAATATATTTCTTTGTTATCATATGAATCCAACTTGTTTGGTAGACACATGACAGCGAGAGACGGACACACAAAGACACACACAGACACAGAGACACACAGACACACACAGACACAGAGACACACAGACACACACACACATATTTATCCGGGAATTATAGATTACGGTATTTGTATGGGAAATATTCACTCGTTTTTCCGGATTAATGCTGCACGACCTTTAAGAGTGCATTATTTTTCCGAGAAAACGAGTTGACATTTCCCATATAAATGCAGTAAACATTGTATTATTTACTTATTTGCTTATTCTGCCTACAGCATAATTATAAAAGAATACACTATAAGAAACAAAGTAATCGAATTTATGCAGTATTAAAAAAATAAATTCACAACCGCAGATTCATCAACACACAAAATCAATATTAATGTGCACATACAACCGCAAGGCTACCTTTGAAATTAGCCGCGCGCTCAACATAGGTTCAAAAAGATTTATCGTTTGGTCTGCATCAAATTGAAATTTAGAGTTGTATTTTGAATGAATGCGATTGTATTTTATGTCTGTGTTGATTCAAATTAATTTTGCTTTTCTGGTGTTGATGAAGTGTATTATTGAATGAATTCAGTACAGTAAGGAGAATGAATTTCAGCTGAAAATGTACTCGAAATTCCAGTACAGTTTAGGTATGTATCACGTTTCACAGGACACGTCATTCAGATTTGCAGAACTAACCAAGAAAGTTCATTTTGAGGAAATTAAGATGTATGAATGTAAGTATATTTATTACTATTCATATTACCAGCTAAAGAATACATATGTATCCCCTATTACTTGCATCTCGCTCCCAGCTATGACCTGTATCATACAGTATGTGTCTTCTATCGCTAGCCTAACACTGTAACAAAATAGAGGAAACTTGCAATGCAGCTGTTGTGTGACAGCTCATTGAGCCTGCGGAAATAATACCTTTTCGTCGTCTTGACCTATTTGCTCTGAGGCTTTAAGTTTCATATCAAAACCTTCAATTGCATGTTCTCGAATCTAGTATTTTGACAGACTAGTAAAATGGTACGTCTCTGATATATGTATGCAACAGCCTTTGGCCTCAAAAAGCTTTTCAGTGACAAATTTTTAGATCCTAGTGAACACTGATCATAGTCTGAACCATTTTATGTTCTAAAGATACGAATGTTCTCCTAAATAACTGTTTCAATGCTAAGAATAGTATTTTCAATTACTACGCCTCTCACGTTTATCGTTGACATTGAGAATGTCACGTGCATTCGTTTGCTTGTTTCAAATGTCGTTTTCTGAGTCGTTGAACTCATCCACGTCGTTAATTTTATCATCTACTCTTTCAAATGGACTAACGAGTTGGTTTAGTTCGTTCACACAAATCTAATCAACCAAAACCTAAAACGGTTGCTACAGGAATGTACATGCTTTGTTTACAAAGTAGTTCCTAATACACAATGCTAATTTTAGCAACACGTGTCGTGCACGTGCGTGCCATATCAAAGTGTTCAAGATCGTAAAATGCTGCACAATTCTGACCATGTAAAGTTGACTCAGACATAAATGAATATAAACTAATATTCTATATATCGCGCTAAAGCAATGAAAATTCGTTTATAACTTATGTCCAGCATACATATGGTCTGGACAATAATCAGCAAATCCATAAAGATTTATCATATGAGAATTTCGTAGCCTGTGCCTCCTTGTTTAGTACTTATTTATTGATGCTATACATCTATTTCTCAGCTCACGTGCTTTTTAAAACATAAAGTAATGATTCCGAAAACGAGTAGTCACAGAAAAGGTCCAAAATTGATAGGCATATGAATTTGCCTTTTAGCAACTGCTGGGAAGAAGTTTCTATCGAATTTTAATAGACACAATAATGTATTTGTCACAACACTGCCAGAACGCTTCACAAACAGTCCTTCGAGTTGCAAGCTCTTTTGTAAGTACCATCTAAAAAAAACACAGAGTGAAGAGTGATAACATTACACTTCTAGATATTCGTATGATAATGTCAGCTGTCCTCTACAACAACACGTATCCAATGTTACCATGGAACGATACATAACCGATTAATCTGCCCATTTGATATGTATTGACCTTATCCGAAAACAAATGAAACATAAGTGCATTTTATCAAAACCCAAGTCTATTACACTGTGCTGACTTAACAGGAAGCACAGCTTAATCAAAGCGAACTTAAATTACAAAATTATCTGTGTACAGTGTTGAAAAGGGCAAAGTAACATATTTAAAAGTGAGGCCAGAATGACTTACCATTGGCTGCTAACAAACATTGGCATTCAGTTTGTTTGTAGTTACTTCTGTTTGAATAATTTAGAAATGAGCATTCGCTTTTATTTATTGAATCTGACGACTTGCGGCTTTCGTTTTAGTATGTCACCAACTAACAATGTAGAATTGATCCAGATACCGAAAGATTGCATTTTGAATATATGCTAAGGAGATATCAATAGATATAAGTACAAATATATGGAAGGTATTCATTAAGGGTCAAAGAGACGAGTCATTTTTCACTGATCTATTCCTTTTCAACAGTTACATCAAATAAGTTAATACACTCGAAACAAGTGTCATTAAGAGCACTGCAGTTCAAGCGTTTCTTTTTGAGAGGATGAATATAAAAGAGACACAATACACATGAATTTCGCTTACACATTCCGGTCAAGTTTAAGATGGTTCACAGTCACCGACGTTTTGATATAAAGAGGTATAGTAAGCAACGTCTTCTGCTATTGTAAGGTCAATCAGAAAATAATAAAGTTTCAAATTACCTGATGAACTCGTATTTGTAATGTTCCATCCTGTAAGAGATCATTTGGAGGGAAAATAAAATAAGATTAATTGATGCAAATTGCCATGATGCTAACAAATCGTGATATTGATGTTCATACAGATTTTGTAAGACTTCACCTTAGTAGTTATATATTGCGAAATTACATATGCTTGACATGTTTATAAGTCTATATGATATATGTAATCATACATAGAAACGTAAATGATAATATTCATTGTATCTCAGTAATAAGATAGACAGTATCATTCAAGACACAAAGACAACATTGCCGTTTGAACCCCTGTATTAAGCTGTAATACAAACAGTGATAGTTTCAGCGAATATATTTATGATTCTCTCAAATTCAGTATTATAAAATAACTACAAATTGTTTTATTTTGTCTCTTCTTTTGTATTCTCTAATATGTACCAGGACACCTTATTAATTCCAGGAAGGATAATCTTCCACCGTTTAATATATGTATGTGCAGTTATTTGCATTTGCTTCGCATGGAATCATTTTTCTACATTGAGTGAGTATATATGTGTGCGTGTGTGAATGTGTGTGTTTTGAATATGCACGCTTATATCATGTGCCTCGCTGATTCACGTGCAGTTAAAAGGTTTTGAAATTTCACATTACAATTGTCTTGAAAATACGGCTAAAATGTTAAATTATGAAAGATCAGATTAAGACTTTATCAATGAACACAAGCGGACTGCACAATGCAAGTTTATAAAGGAAAAATAACATCTAGTCGGTAAAATAAAGTAAAGAATAGATACATGCATTTAATATTTACAAGAAGCACACAGTACAGCTGAGAAAGAAAAAATTTGGGAACCAGATTTGATTATTCTTCCTAGAATTTATATACTTTTGGCTAGTCATCACTCTCTGGTAATAAAGAGAGAAAATAAAAGGAAGACAGTTTTCAATATTACTCTATAAATAATAATGATCACAATAATCATAATAGCAAAAATAGCCAAAATTATTAGTTCTTATTACTGCCACCATCGACACCATCACTATGACCATCTCTATTTTCTGTCTGTAAGAGCCAACGCATAGTTAATTAGTGATAGATTACAGATTTATACATTATACATTGAGCAAGGCTTCTCTCAAATCAAATCATTGTCTGAATAGCTGCCCACTGTAATTTATAGTTATTAACTATAGCTGCAATATTCTCAGGTGGATTAAAGTGATTTAACTTTATAACTATTAAACCATCCATATCTGAGTAGGATAAATAGTATCACAGGAAACATAGCAGTTAAATACTCAGCAGTGTTCTCGTATTATTCAGTTAAAGAGTGACATCAGAAAGAATAACTAAAATCATAAGTACTAATTATCACCTTAGCGTTTACTGTTTCCCGTAAGTAAAGAACAGCAGGTTGAGTACACTAAGTTTTTGTCTGATTTCTCAAAACAATTGTATGTCAGTAGGAATTGTAAAGTTCCAATAATTACTGGCTTTTTTACACCAGTGAGACTGGCAATTATGTTGAAGGCAAATGTATCTCTGATCCGTGTTTTTTCTATAACATCCTTCACTGAGCAAATTTGGATCATAGAGTTTTGTCTAGAGTCGCTGTGTTATTTGTCCATTATTCTGGTGGTTTTGAGTCCTGATTTTAAAATCACATGTTCAGTTTTGTGTTATGTCTAGAGTTGTTTTTAATTATTCATTTGTTAAGAATTTGTGAATGTAGCATATCTTCAAAACTTATACCATTTTCTTTTAATTTCTTGTTCCAATTCTCATTTAAACTCTGGTTCTGTATTGTACTATCTGAGTGACAATTTCGGAAACCGAATCACATAATTCGTTTTTTATGTACATCATAAATTACTTTATTCATTTTTATTATCTGCCATTTTCAAAATCAATTATTTTCTTGCACGTCCCTCTTGATTTGCTTGGCAGGAATGTAGCATTCGTTGCCAGTAAATAAATCTCATGAGACCTGTTGGGAGATGTCTTGCATTGGGTTGGGACTAAGAATTCGACCCTAGATTTACCTGTGTACTTTCTTTTCTTTCTCCCTCCCCACCCCCACAAAAAAGCCCCCACACAACATTGTTAATGGTGGCTTCTTATATGATAAAGCAGTGTCATACAAACATGGCAAGTGACGAAATGCAGTAATTATGTATTCAGAACTTAGTCTTGCTTTATTTCAGTTATTTTGCTTTACATTTGACAAAGAGAAAGCTATAAGACAAATTAGCAGATTAGCTAAAAACATAATAAAATTTCAATTTGTGTTGATATGAGAATCAAAACACTAAAACTGTTTTATGCTGCAAAAGGATCTGAAATCTATATGCACTAAATTCAACTATAAAAGCTTATTAAATGCAATCTATTTAGACTGAAGTCACGTGCCGAAGGTCTCTTCTGAAGTGCCTTACCACACTTGACCCAAAGTTCATGACTCGAGTAACATTGCCGTGATCCCCAGCCGCTGTGTATGCATCTATCGATTGATTGCTCAGTACCAGAACAAGTTACATTGAATAACAAGGCATTCCTCGTAGGAAAGCGGGTTTCTCCGAATGCCTTAGTGTAACTCGTGCTACAAAGAAATTAATTAGCATATTTTAGATGATCTTTGCAAGTTCAAAGAGTAAAATCAATTAAACAGTAATTATATGTCGTTATCAATTGCATGGCTCAGAATTATATACACTGGCATTTATTCAAATGGAATCCAAAACTTAAAAAAGTGATCTTTAGTTAATAAAAATTATAAAACTTACTTGAAGTGTAATACATCATTTCGAATCAGTAACATCATTTTGGTCGAGGCTTACCATAGTGTAATTCAATTGGTATATTGCTTCATCAAACTTCGTATCTGTCAAAACAACGGTCTATACTGGGATTGTTACGAGTGTTAAGGATACGAAATACATTTTTATTTAAAAGAAATATCATTCTCTAGAACTGAACAAATGTCATTTCAACTGCATAACACAAAGAGCTTAGTATTAATATATAAATATATGGCATGCAGAATGATCATGCCCCATGAATAAATATCATATATCACGTGAAGTGTCATCCAAGTAAATATAAAAACGTCATTAAACAAATACCTACATCACAACACTTTGATGAAAGCATAATACTTCTTGCATAATATTAGACAAAGTGTCATGTTTCTACCACATACATGTATTTGTTTTCCTTTCCAGTCTGTCCGTACTATTGAAAGAAGAAACACAAATAAAACCAGCAATCTGTAACTCTAAACAGAGCAAACCTCTATCACCAAACAATTGACACTAACCCTAAAAATAACTGCTGAACATGTACATTGACCTTCTTGTCTTCTTTTTTTTAAACGTTGCACAAATCGTAGATTAATTTTATTTTTATCAAATAGCATGTCCAAGAGATTTTATGTTAGTGCTATCCTAACTTAATCAATGTCTGCAACAGCACATATCATTGTATAAGTATGTCTGTATGGGGAAAGTCTTCCAGCCCTAGGAATGGGACAGTATATAACTTATTACTATAAACCGACACACATAATTGCTTACTTTTTCCGTTTAAATGATTTGATTGAAACATTTTTTTTAAAAAAATAATTAAAGGAACATAATGAATGTATTCGCATTATAAAATCGTGCTTTGTACAAAATTCAATCAGAAAGATCATGATATGTTGCTATTTAAAGGAACTAGAATAATTTCGTAATAATCCAGCACTGCACTTTTAGCAAACAATAAATAAATCTTAAACCCCTCTTAACTCTTACAAGATTGATATATACCTATATAATGCGAACGCTCCGCTTAAATTCCTTTTTGTAATCACATTAATCCGCAGTAATTAAACACTTGGAAGTTACGAGAAAAGATTTCAAGCATTACAATTATTTTATTTTGTGAAATATTTATGGTACTCAACCCTTTACGCTTTCTTATTATTTAATAAATTACCAGGTAGGGCAATTTGACCTATCCACAATGGTGCGAGGGAGCGAAAGAATGTCGACTGGTATGAGGCAAACTGGGAGGAGATGGACCCCGTGATTGAGGCAAAGAGGAAAGCCCTCCTGGCATACAAGGCTGCACCTAGCCCCAGAACACTACAAGCCCTCAGGATTGCAAGGAATAACGCCCAGAAGACCGCCCGCCGCTGTGCCAACACCTACTGGCTGAACCTTTGCAACAGTATACAGACAGCTGCTGACACCGGGGATACAAGAGGAATGTATGAGGGTATCAAAAAGGCGACAGGCCCCCCCCCAGCTACAAGACCGCCCCCCTCAAGTCCAAGACGGGCGATGTCATCACAGACCAGGGGAAACAACTGCAGCGATGGGTTGAACACTATCTCGAGCTATATGCAACCCAAAACAATGTCACTGGAACTGCCCTGGACGCCATTCCAGACCTGCCTGTCATGGAGGAGCTAGACACACAGCCCACCCTGGAAGAGCTCGGAAAAGCCATCGATTGCCTTGCCTGTGGGAAGGCTCCTGGAAGCGACGGCATTCCGCCTGAAGTCCTCAAGAGCGGAAAACCAGCACTGCTCCAGCCCCTACACACACTCCTCTGCCTTTTCTGGGAAGAGGGATACATCCCACAGGACATGCGTGACGCCAACATCGTCACTTTGTACAAAAACAAAGGAGACCGTAGCGACTGCAACAACTATCGGGGCATCTCCCTCCTCAGCATCGTCGGAAAGGCCTTCGCCCGTGTTGCCTTGGCGCGCTTGCAGATCCTAGCCTCCCGCGTCTACCCAGAATCCCAGTGTGGATTTCGAGCCGGCAGGTCAACTGTAGACATGATCTTCTCACTACGTCAGCTGCAGGAGAAGTGTCGCGAGCAGCGGATGCCCCTCTACATTGCCTTCATAGACCTGACGAAGGCGTTTGACATGGTTAGTAGGAGTGGACTCTTCAGACTCCTGCAGAAAATCGGCTGCCCCCCACGTCTGCTTGCTGTCATTATGTCGTTCCACGAGAACATGCACAGCACAGTGTGCTTCAATGGCGCAACATCTGAAGCATTCCCAGTCATTAGCGGAGTCAAACAAGGCTGTGTCCTTGCACCGACGCTCTTTGCCATCTTCTTCTCCATGCTTCTCCAGTACGCATTCAAGGACTGCAGCGAGGGAGTGTACATCCATACCAGGGCTGACGGCAAGCTGTTCAACATCGCCCGTCTCCATGCTAAGACTAAAGTCACAGAGGTACTCATCCGTGAATTGCTCTTTGCCGACGATGCAGCCTTGACATCACACACGGAAGATGGACTTCAGCAGCTGGTATGCTGCCTCTCCCATGCATGTAAGGAATCTGGACTGACCATCAGTTTGAAGAAAACGAATGTCATGGCACAGGACACAGACTCCCCTCCCTCTGTCTCCATCGATGGGTACAATTTGGAAGTTGTCGAGAACTTCACATACCTCGGGTCTAACATCTCCAGCTCACTCTAAATTGATTCTGAGGTGGGCGGCAGGATTGCCAGGGCAGTAGCAGTGATGGCCAGACTTAACCAGAGGGTCTGGAACAACCCCAACCTCACAGAGAAGACCAAACTGCGTGTCTACCAAGCGTGCGTGCTCAGCTCACTTCTCTACAGCAGCGAAACATGGACCACCTATGCAAGACACGAGAGGAAACTCAACAGCTTCCACCTGAGATGTCTGCGGCGCATTCTGCACATCCAGTGGCAGGACAAAGTACCCAACACAGAGGTTCTATAACGCGCCAACATGAACAGCATGTTCTCCATACTCAGCGAGAGGCGCATTCGCTGGCTCGGCCATGTCAAGAGAATGGACCCAGGTCGCATTCCCAAGGACCTGTTATATGGGGAGTTAGCAGAAGGTGCACGACCAACTGGACGACCACATCTGCGCTACAAAGATTTTGCAAGAAGGATATAAAGACAGCAAACATCAATGTCAACGACTGGGAGAGCTGTGCAAACAACCGTTCCAGCTGGCGTGTAGCTGTCAGGCAGGGAGTTCAAAACGCAGAGGAAAAGAGAAGAATAAAGCAAGCTGAAAAGAGAGCTAAAAAGAAGGATAAGCAAAAGCGTACTTTGGAGCTATGCCATCGTCTCTCGTAGACGGACGGATGCCAAGATTGAGATTGGTGGGTTTTAAATCGATGAGTAAATGAGCATGACTAACTGTCTGACTAACACTTGCACTTAAGATTTGTCTCTTGCACGTTTAAATACTATCACATCATGGATATTGGAATTGATGGTGCAGTGTGCTTTCCTTTGGCGACCAAAATTTATGTGTACTTTAAAAAACACTGGCATTACGACAATGTCCTTTTCTTGTAATTCAAAGTGAAATTTCTTTTTCCACTTCTCCTAACATGTCATTGTAGATAACAGGATATATGGGACTAAACGGAAACACGATCCCATGATCTTCAAGATGAATGTCTTCTAAAAAATGAAGTGGGTTCTCCTTGATTTTCTTGAAGTAATGTTTAAGCCAATTGCCACTTTTTGTACCAATAAACAATGCGTTGGGGTGGACAATCAAACAGGTGTGATTTGTGTTCGATCAAATGTTTGACAAATCGAGACAAAATACAGGAAGATCTGCAAATTGTCCCCCCCCCCCATCTCCAGCGGTCGCCCGTGTTGCCCAATCCTATGTATTACCAAGTATACGGAATTCGGTTTCTGTCATTATAATTAAAACAAGTTAGTTTCAATATTCCATCTTTATGCTCTGGCAGTTTAGATCAAGTCAGAAGAACGCGGAAAAAAATCTTTGTCCCTTTCTTTTTGTATCAAAGTAAAAACTGCAATCATGTGTGCGGAGAATAATTCTTAGATATCTAGTCTAATAGGTACGTGATTGAATGTCAAGTCTTTCTTTGTTATGTTAATAGTGGCAAGTAACAGTTTATTGAACGTAGCTATCTTGCAGTTTCTATTCTAAGGATTAGTATGCTGGTTTGTATTAAGATTCTATATAATGATGTCGATAGATAATATTTGATACAGTACACCCCCTCATGATAGCTAAAACAGATTTATAATTTAAATGCTGCACAATTTTATAAATTCGATATTTTGAATAAAACCAAATATACATAGTTTTTATTTTGGTAAGAAAATGTTAATGTTATTAAGCAATGCATATTTATGTCAATAATGAAGCATACATTCACATCAACGGAAGCCGTAAATAACGGTCCTATATTTGGATTTCAGATTCTACTCCTACATGTCATACATAGTATTTGACAAGATTATGTATGCCTGAATAGTACACATATAACTTAACACGAGGAGACTGTGTGAGAATCGTATGTCTTCAAACAAAAGCATGAATAAAAAACAAATATTCAAACTATGTCAAACAATTTAGTTGTAAAATCAAGTATAAATTAACACAGAACGAGCGTACTGTTTATCATTTAAAACTGAAACCCATAAATAAAAAAGACATTTAAAATTCGTTTCGGTACCAAATATGTGATTTGTAGTAAACATTGCAAATGTCGGTCGATATAAACACTTTTCCCCTCAGATATAGCCTTGCCTCGAAGGTATATATAAATGTGTGTAACCGTTTGTCTGTTGTAAAGAATCCAGAAAACATTATGTATAGCAGGAAGGCGTTAACATAATTTGGTACTATTTTACGAGCTAGTTATAACAAACAAACAACTAAATTGCTTAGTTTATTAGTATTGTAACAATCAAAGGGGTTACTTGACCGAGCGATACCAAACCCTGGCGCGATTCCGCTAGGTCATACGTTTCCCCTAATTCCAAAGTTCTCTAATACACTAATGGTACAAACTAGAATGTCCAACGCGTCCATTCTATGCAAAAGTTTACTCTAATTAATACAAGACCACACGGCACAAAACAAACAAATATATATAATTTACCAAAATTTATGACGTAACACTTGACATATCAGTCTAAAGAACTTATCCATATTAGCATGTATTGCTTCTCGTAATTAACTAATAATATATATCAGAGGTATATTTCCCTAGGACCGACTTCCCATAATCAAACGAATAATCACAAACATCTAAGAAATCCTTAAAACGGAGAGCTATAAACAAATGCGGATATTCCATTATGACAGTATTTACGTCATAATCACTGGCATCACATACAACTACCAGGCAGTTAGTGGTTCTACAAACAGCTAGTATTAAGGTCGAAATATACAATAATTAAAGACAAATTATTTCAGTTTCCAGATATTCCTAAATGAAAAATAATGAAATCATTTGCATCTGGTTACAACTATATGGTCTTAAACTAAGTAAACTAATACAGCGAAAGACAACAGAGTTTGCAAAATTTAACAAAAACAATTTCTCCAAAGAATACAACGTGTAAAGTTAAAAAGATCATACTGTATTGTGAACTAATTCCCAAATAGTCCTGACAATTCTATCATAAGTCCAAATAAAATTGCATCTGAACATCAGCTGTGTTAAAAATAAATTCGGATACTGAATGTGTTGATGTGCCGGTAGTCTCGAATGTGTTAATGTGTATATTGTCTAGAATGTGGCGATGTGTTTACAGTCTTTCGATGCATGGCAATAATGTAATTCAAACGAACTTGACTTAATTCACAATAATTCCAAATTAATGTTTCTGTGCAAGAATATTATTGATCACTTTGTAATTCAAGTGAACAATAACTTGAATAAATAAATCCACCCTTATTAAAAACTGAGGACAGCAATAAGACTGATTACGCTTCGGATGTTAAGGCAAGGATGAGCAATTTTTCAAATAAACACTAAGATATATAAAAAATTAAGACAATGATAGAACCAGGATGTAGGTCAGTTTCCTTCCTAAACATTAAGAGTTGTCAACAAATTTATGACTTTACAAGTGAAAAACTATTATTCTACGTGAGATAGAAGTAATCATTTTTGACTCTTTGAATAATGATCTGAATAGATAATCTATAATCGAGGAGAAATATTAGCTAAGTTTTATGTTGTTTAGAAAATTAATGTCACGAGTCAAGTAGACCATTAACTTGACTTGGACTAAGGCCCATTACAAAATATAGATGTACATAACATATAATAATTGGCAAAAGGCAATAAACAATGAAAATTAAATATTCATCATAATTTGCCCAGTTTGCTGAAGGATCGCGTCAGTAAAATTGAACAGTGGGGAATTACGTTTTGCAATTAACTGGGTATAAGAAAATTGAAAGTTCCACAAAATTAAATCAACAATATTTTAAATGAAGAAACCGTGAAATGAACTTGAAAGAAAAGATTAAATTTACAGTATTCCTATGGTTCAGTGGCACAGTTTTCCTCTTGCTCAAGTCTGAATGGAAATTTTAAAAAAAAAACTGCTTGCTATAGATCGGCAATGCATACTGTCATTGACCTAAAAGAACGCAAAAGAGAATCCAAGTTAAACGAATAATCACTTTCCCGGTGTTTTAAATCATACTCTGATTGGAAATACCTAAACGTTGCAAACAACATCTGTGAAAGAATCCGCTACATGACCTTCAGAGAATGTAAATACAAATGGATACATTTAGCAGGATAAGGATTTAAACGGTTACAACTCACCACATCTTACGCCTGCAAGTTCCTTGTAATTACAGTTGTGAGCATAAAGGCCACGAAATTTGCACTGATCAATGGAACTCTCCTCTCCAGTGCACATAACCAAGTTCATTCGAAAATTCGGTTGATACCAAGAGAATTTGCTGTCAGTTCTAAAAGAAGACACAGACAATACTTTTAAGACAGTATACATTATTGGTTAAATCAATATATCTTCAGATACCTTTGGAATACATCTTCACGTCCTTAAATATATATAAATGTCAAAAGTCATTTTATATACTCACATGCGCAAATAAGGACCCTCTGGATTACGATAAAGATGATGTTTCCGGCGGAATTATAAAATGTTATATTCTACACTCTAACGCTTGTACGAAATGCTAGCATCATATTATATTTATCTGTAATAGGCTATTAATAATGTTTCATATTTATTCCTAAAATGCATATTCAACAATCAAATGGACTTGTTTTTAGATGATTTTACATGTAAAATTGTTATTTATTTGCTGCGAAAATATGAGTGTAATTTCAATTAACTACTTACCTCACGAGTCAATCAAGTTACCTTGTATTACGAACTAATTCATTCACCTACCCCTTATCCTTCGATGACGTTACGAGAATGCCCACTATATTTAATAAAGCATGATATAATTTCAGTTGGTTCTACTCCTGTGACTTAACTATATGCTTTGGTGAACGGCGCTTACTGTATCTTTTCTGTGTGACATCGCTGTTCTAAGAAATATATTAGTTACATATTTGGACATAATTATTTTTATTTAGCGCTACTTGTTTGTGTGATGGATTAGATCTTTGGACTAGTGGTTTGTCACTAAATCCAGTTCATTATTCATACACGTACCCTCTCAAACACGGCTTCACATATATCGAAATATCCTGGGATGTTGTCACTTTATCTATATTATCCTCCATCCCATAAACTAAACTGATTATTATACAGGATACATTCACGTGCCTTGTGGCTAAAATGATCGCCTTCGTTGACCATATCATATTGTCCTAAGGTGAAAGGTTAGAGCCATTACACAATTAAAGTAGTCCCCATAATGCAATTTTAACTTGTCAGGAACTGCTTTCGGTTTGGTAAGATTATTTGTCCATCGTTAATGGAAGAATTTTAACGCTCATAATTTGTGCGCTGTGAATACAGAAAGGACGTGTACAATATATTATATCGTTGACACAAAACAAAAAACAAATTGTTAAATCTTCAAGGGCCTTAATCGAGGCATTTTTGTATGAGGCGTATTTTTTTTCTGCTGTTTTACTTCGTTGTGGACGATGTATGGACGATATCATAGTTTGACAGATTATTATTCATTACGTATCATTTCCTGTTTCATTCAATGCTCAAAATATAGTGATATTCACTAGGACCACACCGATATTTATTTTTCCTCATGTACGTGGCTACTAAAACTGATTGAGTGATTAGTTCTTTGTTGACACCAGTCTATCAATTCAGATGAGAAATCCCTCTTTCGGAGCAGCAATTACCGCGATTGTCCTCAATTATAGTCCGGCTATTTACACCTTTGTCACTAAAATACATTCCATTAAAATTCCTGGGAAATTATTGTATATTCAAAATAAGTAATATAATAGAGGAAGCATAATAATACACTATTTTATTTTCAAAAACATATTAAAGTTATTATTAATATATATTTTGGATTTTAATCAATTTTATGAGTTATTATTACATTATCGGGTAAAGGTTTATTGCATTAGCCGTTAGTATTACATTAATTTAAAATTATTGCAGTCTCATTTATGCTGTGGACTCATCTGACCGTCCCGAAGTGTGTAACCTGTTCATAATATATGCAGCATTGTAAAGCAAGCTCGAGCAATCTTTATAAACCTTATGTTGCGTTGCTCTATTACTTCATCTAAAGTTATTGTCACTGTAATAGACATGCTTATAGGTCCTGTGAGAGTTATCTGGCCAGACTGAGCTAAAATAGTCTGATTCTTCGGGTAACACAACAGTCCCGATAATGAAGTATATATGGCTTACACGTTGTTCCTCTTGTTTCGATCAGTTAAATGCGTTGCCCCCTTTTCCATTCATTTGTCATCCTGCGTATTGCATCTCCCAAAAATATTGTACATATTGGTCTCAAACAATTTTTCGTACACATGGTTGTGTAACTTCGACGCTCACTTTATATGAGACTTTTGAATAGCTTCAATGTATCGTGATTGTTAGTATGGGTCTTCGGCACCATGTTAGTACATACGCATGCTTTCTGGATTCACTGATCAGGTGCATTTTATCTCGTTCTGGATCTCACACATACAGTACGTTAGGGATACGTTCTGATTTTGTATTCTTGTTTTCGACTAAGTTGAAGTATATCACTAATCCTGTTCAGCCCTTCCGTCTCCTGTTTATGTTCCCTCAAATACAACCGCATCTGAATATAATGTGTTTAGTCCAAACTGTTAATGTATTATATTTAATTATCCAATTAGATGTTTGCCTGCATCTCTTTCGTTCTTGGAACTCATTTTATTTCTGTTAGTTCTGAGAGAGCTTCCGCCCGAGATTAAAATTGAAGTTGCATTTATTTGCTTTGACTTATGTTTGCCTAGGTCTCTTTTGTTCTACAGTAACGTTAACTCCAGCTTTGATCTTCAAGGAATGGTATCATCTGTCCAAATGCTTTGAGATTAAACATAATTATGAATTCATCCTAGCCATTCATTTTCAAACACGTTGATTTTAACATCCATCGACTTTGTTCCTCTTTGGTAGTCTGATTTTGCCGCAGTAGGTTCTATATAATCTATTCTTGAAATTTGTTAGTAGCCTTATTGCCCTTCTACGTGAAATTGCTTTTATCTCAGGACCTCCTTGGCCACGATGTTTTCCATCATCGCCATTTTGCAGCGATAAAATCTATGTCAGTTCCTCACCTGTATATTCCGAACATCCGTTAGGTGTGATATGTAATTATGCTCATTTTCTCTCCGTTCTGACAAAATAAGGGTCCGAAGGGGTAACCTATGGTTCGTTTTTGTAAATTTTCTAGATTTGCCATAAATTGATGACTTATCTCCGTAATCGATATCCTGTTATGTGTCGTCTCCTTGTCTAGAAATGCTTTCGAGGACCTCAGGCAAATACATGATTCATCGTAGAAAGTCTTTTCTCCTGCCTCAACGTTCCATGGGATGTTTCTAAGAGTTTCAATTGTGCTATCAAAGTCATCATTTTTGCGGCGTCGGTTCGATTGAAACCGATAAATCTGAAAATTAAAGGTTTTGAGCCTGCCAACATGCTCATCAAGAACCACAAATACCACGGTTATGTGTGCAGCTTCACGTACTGTTTGTTTTCTGGCGATTTTCGACTCTTGTTTTCATTTTCCTGCCAATAAAACGAGTATCATTGGGGTTTTATGACCCCCAAACGTTAGAAGCAATCGCGCCCGTGACCGTTATACACCCCAAACATTCACCTTCCCCCATCATCAGAGTGCAGTATTTCTGGCTGTTGTTTCGACCGCTAATTCCTAGCTATTAGTAAAGTAGCTTAAATTGCACTGGGTAACCGCAGTGCTGTCTATTACCTGCTTTGCATCTTCGTTCCACCCAAATCTGGACTAGTACATGTAAACCACAAGGGCATGCAGATACGTTTCACCAGTAGATTGTATTCCTCGTCCATATATTGCACTTTGTACAGACCGCTCCGGTGGCTAAGAGGCTATAGCGTCCGGCTCGGATGTGTGAGATCGTGGGTTCGATCCCCGGCCGAGTCATACCAAAGACTTATACAAATGGTACTAACAGCTGCCTCGCTTGGCACTCAGCATTAAGAGGTTAGTGTTAGGACTGGTCGGCCTGGTGTCAGGATAATGTGACTGGGTGGGACATCATGCTACATAAACTGCCGCACTGCAGACATCGTAGAGATGTGACTGAAAAATTATTAAAGCTACGTTAAAAATCCAAATTAGACACACACACACACACGCTCTTTGTACGCGTCCTGCACCAATACTCTGTCATATACGATTTCAGGATCGTCATGATGCATATATGACTCTTCTTCCGATATCTGGCTTTGTTTTTTCGCCTTCAATCTGAGCATAGTGTGATTTCTATTTGCCGTAGGCAAACATGGTGAACTTTCCTGAAAATGTCATCACGTGTGCGTTGATGTCGAGACACTCACGTTGGATTGTGTCTCCAACGGCAAATGTATACGCAGATGTACTTATAAAAGCTTTCCTGTGTGACTTTAAATGGAATACTAACTCATGATATCATTATATACGTGTATGTCTACGTTTACACATATTGAGAGCGTTGTCCACATTCTGTCACCACAAATTTTATGGAGGCCAGTAAAGTAAAGGTCTAAAATCTGGTCGGTGATTATGTTGTTATTGCTGCAGTTAAAACAGCTCTGACAGTTTCGCGACAGCAACAACATGTTTTTATTGTCGTAATTTTGATGACCGATATTATACTTTCGGCCCATACCTACACCACGTTTAAGGCTATAACAATCCGATGACCGCGTTAACACTGCCCACTTCGTGGTCACTAACGTTAGCGCCTGAGACTGCAGTCATAAAGGGGTGGGTCGTAGTCTCAGGGTGATTGCAGGACTGTCACTAAAGAAGCCATACGAACATAAAACCACAGTGTTTTATCCTGATCACATTATTTTCTTTAATTTCGAAGACATGGTGCACTGCAGCATAATAGACGCAGTTTTCTGGTATAAAATTCGTACAGAGGATTTCCAGATGTCGCCATCATACAATCTACACCAACGAAGATAACTTCCCATAGGAATCACATCACACACAATTAACATGTTCTGCTTTTCCATAAACAATAATCAAAGATGAGTTTGTTTTGTTCAAAGTAGACGCAAAGTCGCATGACTTTTTTAAACGCTGTGATTCACTGCTGTATGCGAGCCATGTCCGTGGTCGACTGATATTAGAACACTTACATGGGGCTAGTGTGCAGAAATAGACCGGATAGTTTGGGTAAATGAGATTAATGTTTACAACAGAGGTCACCTCTTTGTAGTCGGCAACCATTCCAAAAATGGAAGCCCGTATTACAATTATCCACGTATTTGTATTTTAATACCGACAGAGAACATTAACGGATAACGACCGGCCGTTTAAGGCCGATTTTCGACAAATCTCTTAACACAAGAGCAGTCGAAACATTGTACCATCCTGGTATTAACGATTTCTCACAGAGCCCCACACTGATACAAGGACAGGTCTGGAACACTTATTCTAGAGCCTCCGACCCAACTAAAGGATTATATAATCTGACATTGCCAGAACCAGTTATGGTGATGGATTCATCACAAGTGTTTTGCTTTAGCAGCGACCCGAAATATAGTGTCTTCAGTACCTTTAACTGTAACGATACGGAGGTAGCGCAGATTCGCTGTTAGAATATTAGCGCAGCCCTCCTCTCCGATTGCACTCCAAATAGGTCATCCTCACATTGTCCTTCGAGTAACCCTGGGTCCTGTGCAGGCCGTATACGCTGAACTGCTGTATGTCTTCTGATACGTTGGACAGGAGCATTTTATATTGCATGCGGCACATCAGTTATTTGTTGCTACTGAAGGTGGAGGAAGTAGTTGATCACACAAGCTGGTCTGCACGGGTTGCACTCTGTGATCACAGAACTTTTCCTGCTGCATATGTACACAAATTTTATTCTCTGTAGACTTCTAGGTTTTCTGCTCGGTACACAACTGTGTAACTTAGCCGGGGGCGCAGCAACTCACAGCTATGCGGGAGACCATCGGCGTGTTATTAGCCGCCCACTACTCCAGAACGAAATTGAAGCCCTGACAGGCTGGGAGGGTCATGCACATCACTTAAGACTGCGCATCCTCTTTATTTGGTTTGTAATGGCTCGTCTTTGGCACGAATGTCTTTTCGATTAATTCTTAATATCCCTTCATTCCTCGATATCGCGTTACCATAAATGAAGGACATCTTCAGGTGTGGTGGTAGTCGACTTTGGTCACTTCAGCAAATTATTTTGAACGCACCACATATCCAGAAACGTGAGAAACGTTTCAAGAATGTGGAAGTAAACTGTGCACACCTCGTTCCAAATGTTGACACGCACTTTGTACACATAGGACATACATCCTGCAATCTTTGTGCGATTCCAGAAAAAGGAACCGTGGTAGATCTGAGCTCGGACACTGCCATTGTGCCAGCACTGCATTATTTGCAGGTCTATCTGTCTAAAAACATGCTGATTGTAAATTGGTATGACCGCAATTGCACGAGTCGTCATGTCAAAACTTCCACCACCGTATATGTATGTAACGGATGCGGTGAGTTGCTATCGGATCGTCGGCATTCTTTTGAGTATGGCACTTCGAAAACTGTGGGGAGCGGTTCCAGTACTCAGGCCCTAAAATATAGGATTAAGAGCTATTGGGAGCTAAACGTATTTCAATTTTGCACGCTGCTTCACCTAAGGGTAGTTTAAATTCATATCATCCCTTAAAATGTGGCAGGATGGTGGTACAAAGACTGAGAAAGAAGGGGGTCTGGTTTGATGTAAATAGAGTTTGTCTTTACCAGCATGAACATGTTGTAGGAGCAAGAAAACCTTTGCGGCATGTTAATAAGGCTAGTACCAACGAAGTTAAGAATAAGTGCCAGGAGGTGCGTGACGTCGCCTTTGAACCTTCGCATTACGTAATCACTCTTCCGAGGGTGGCCTTGACACAACCAGTTATTGATTTGGTTCCACTACAAATGTGCACGGGAATTCTAGCTAACCAAGGTGAGTAAGCAGCAGAAGTTTCATACGATTGAAGCCGTTTGTACTACCAGATGCATATTTATCCATGTTAATCAGACCTATGTATTTGTCCTCAGGCAGCAAGACTTTTGTGTCTTGTTCGAAATGATATAATTTGCAACCTCAGGATGCATTATCTTGCCCAGTCTGTTCAGAAATCGCAGCAAAAACATCGGATTTCAGTCACGTTGTGGTAAGCATCCTCGTTTTATTTGGGTTGATTAAAGTGGCAGACAGACTATGTGGGGATAGCTGGGTGACATCATGGTCAACAGATTAGGAGAGGAAGATTTTTAATATGCTGCACACCAACCCACACCAAAAAAACTGCCAAGGTAACAGGCCACCATGAAAAAGCTAACGACATCAGTCACATTTGTAGCCTTCGAGGTAGTTTCAGAAACAACCAAGTCCAAATTCGACGCATGCCCGGTGAATATACTACATGATGAGAATTTCCATTTGCTCCTTGGTAAGGGTCGCAAAAGAGGAGTCTACGCTAAATACTCTGGGAGCTAACTCTACATCTTCTGAAAAGCACTTGATGCAGGTATTGATAAACTGCATGTTCTTCACCCATGGTTTAGAGCACATACCGCTGGATAACAGAAACAACAATATGGGTTTTGGATCAACTTTTTCACTAAGCACGGAAATCAAGTGTCGCGTTAAATGATTGATATTCTTGTCTCATCTTATATGAGTTTGTCAGGATATTGTTATGTGTATTTAATTTAAGTGTAGTTAGTTTTAATGTTTTGATATTTCATTTCATGTTAATGTAATGTAATATTGTATGCTGGAGTTGCCAATATTGAGTTCATTTCTGTTTAACCTGATTATTTTTGTTTAAATTTCATTGATGTAAACAACTAATAATATTTTCATTATTCTCTATGTATATGAGCTTATTATCAGAATTATTATTCAGGTAAACGAGGAGTAAATATGTTGATCAGGATCAGTGTTTTGGAGATTCCTTAGAGACTTGTGTAGACTATTGTGTTGTAAATAAACAAGGCTCATTAGATCATTCTAGAAGGTTAGTTTCCATTAGGTAATAGTTGTGTTTAGAAAATGTTAATTGTAACCTGAGGTCAAACAGAGAACTATATTATCTTGCGACTGTGAGGATTTTAACAGTCGTGCTTTAACATCTAGCACTTTATGTGCCATTATCTTTTTACTAGTTTGGGCTGAATTTGGTTTTCTTCAAATTATTGAATTTATGTGATTATTGTGGCTGGAAATACAAAAGTGCTTGGACAAAATTGAGAAATTCATTCGAATTGATACTGAATTCAAACCTGGAATAATATTTATGTGATTCAACAAGAGACTGTTGACACATCAGCACTTCACAGGCCATAATAGACTAGTCATCGCCTTCAATATTGGATCTCTCCGGAACTTGAACTGAGTTTTATTCAGGACTTTTTATTACAAGCACTTGTGACTTTAATTGTTGGATTTGTTTTGGATTTAATTTGCAATACCGTAAGTTCATTTTTCTTATTTTTCACTTTTGTATTCAAGGGAAATAAATTGTTTGTTAACTTTTACAAGGCTTGTAGTCTTCACTCATTTCTGTTTCCTATTTTAAGAGGATAGACTCGTAACAATATATTTGGTTTGTGAACATATAGGAATGAAAAGCAGGAGTAATATTTCACCAATAACGATATATAATTTGCAATTACGTATGATGCGAGAAATTGAATCTTAATATTTACCCATATCCAAGCATTCTGCAGACTACATCAGTAGCAGCTATTGAAGCAACGCAAATTGTTCCCCAGGTATCATTATACAGAATTTCAACTCGTCCTTCATACTGTGTTGGTCCTCCAACCAAACGAACATCAATACCTATTCAATAAATCAAAAGAATAATATGATTTTGTCATCAAGAAATAGATCCCTGCTGTAAACGTTTAATATATTTTATTTCAAAATAGATGAACCAGGTTAATTCTTTTTAGTAAGCAGCTGGTATCGAGCGCAAAATGTAAATATATTTTCGACGGGACAGCGGGATTAACATAACTGTACAGATTTAATGAAGAAACAAAAATGATTAACTGATGAAGCTACGAAGTTGAATTGAAGATGTGTGTGATTATTTTGTATTTAGTATATACAACCATCACATTAGGGAATAAGAAATCCAGTCTCATTTACCCGACATTTGTACATTAGGGAATAAACTTTAAGCCATACCAAAAGAAAGAAGATGATTCACTACAAAACCCGCATAAATTATATACAATGAATAATCAGATATGGCTATATTAACGTTTCCATAAAGAGTAATCTTCTGGTTTACTTCGGGTTGTTTTCCTCCACTCGACTCGTTCTAATATGTACGACATATATGTGTTTTACCAATGTATTTGATTCGTAAGCTACTAATGTATTGTAACTAAAAATATTGGGGGAGTTGCCGAAAAAATAGCTATATTGACAGTCTATCTCCTTTCATCTTTACTTTCGGTGATCTGTCGCTTGATTTGTTCAAAACATTACACAATGGCCTTCTCCGCTTTCTCGACAATGGACATAATACAATTTCCGAAGTAATTAGGAAGATTATGTCTTAGGAAATAACTGTACGTCTATGTGATGCGTATTTTCTAACAAAGAAACATTTAACTAAATTATACTCAAATATAAGCATCCAAAAGATATGAAGACACCGGAATACATAATAATATATGGAATGTAGACACTGCACCGATAAAGTACATATCTTCATTATGGGCCAAACAGACGAATAATTCTCACTGCTCTGGACTCATTCAATAGTTGTTTTAATTTCAAACACTTCAAAAGTGTCGTCTTAAGGGCACAGTCTTAATAGGATGAATATAAAACCATCCTTTTCACCAAGAGATGCCAATCACATGAATTTCGATTACACATTCCGGTTAGGGTTAAGATGGTTTAAAGCCTTGACGTAATTGACATATCGAGTAATTTTACTTATATTATCATCGGACAAATATTGAAACAGCGACTATACTTGGGCGAACCTGAATATATGATATCCAGTAGGAGTATTCAAAATTGAATCGTTACCATTTGTTAATTTGATATGTTTGTTTTGTACATCAATGTAGTATTGATTTTAATTTTTACACAATGAAGTAACTTTACATATATATAACAGATAGAGTACATGACAGATATAGTATATGTCATTGCTAAGATACAAAGAATGTCATTATCATTAACATTGTTATTTACGTTTAATTTCGCCTGTTGCGCTCAAAAAATATTTATATATTTTGCTTTTCTAATCACTAATTTTGAGATTTAATTCACAATGTATACTTACAAAGGTGAAGTCTTATACACTTTGCATGAACATCATTATGACGATATTTGTCAATCGCCTTTAAAGGCTTTGTGACAATGTGCATTAAAATGAAATAAGAAACCAACAAAAATTAATCTTATTTTATTTTCTCTCCAATTGATTTCTTCCAGGATCGATGATTACAAAAGCAAGTTCATCAGGTAATTTGAAAACTTATTTTGTTTGAGTGACCTTACAATAGCAGAAGCCCTATGCAAAGTGTATAAGACTTCACCTTTGTAAGTATACATTGTGAATTAAATCTCAAATTACCTGATGAACTTGCTTTTGTAATCATCGATCCTGGAAGAAATCAATTGGAGAGAAAATAAAATAAGATTAATTTTAAAGGCGATTGACAAATATCGTCATAATGATGTTCATGCAAAGTGTATAAGACTTCACCTTTGTAAGTATACATTGTGAATTAAATCTCAAAATTAGTGATTAGAAAAAACAAAATATATAAATATTTTTTGAGCGCAACAGGCGAAATTAAACGTAAATAACAATGTTAATGATAATGACATTCTTTGTATCTTAGCAATGACATATACTATATCTGTCATGTACTCTATCTGTTATATATATGTAAAGTTACTTCATTGTGTAAAAATTAAAATCAATACTACATTGATGTACAAAACAAACATATCAAAATAACAAATGGTAACGATTCAATTTTGAATACTCCTACTGGATATCATATATTCAGGTTCGCCCAAGTATAGTCGCTGTTTCAATATTTGTCCGATGATAATATAAGTAAATCCAAAACAATATGTAAGAACTACTTATCAGTTCAGACGAAAAACATCAGCGACTACTACAATCTACATTCGATTGACTAAGAACAAGATAACAGAAGTGGAATTGAATCGACCCGGTGACAAGTTAATCATAATTCCAGGAGTAGAAAAAAACAACGCCATATGTTGGAATTAAGGATTTGTCTAACCTTTTTGCAATCAAAAAACAGAACATATGAATAAAACCACGAAATAATACGCCAGAAATATCAAAATTATTCCCCAAAATACAAATGACATAATGACTCAGAAAGGTTATCTAATTCAAAACCTTTATCGGTCAGATCAACATTCCATTAATGATATACCATGATTTTGAATGTGTTATGATTAAACTGATAAATCAACATTAACCGAAAACAATGAACGATAAATGGACCTTCATCCCCATATGATTTTGAACTGAAAAGTCTACAAGAAACGTACGTTCCTATTTTGCATCTACCGTATGGCTTTAGGTGCATGTCAAATCGCGAAGAGATATATTTTAAGCACACAGAATACAAGCCAATCATTTATAGAGGTTCTGATTGCTTTAAGATATTTTAAAACGGATTGGGTAGAATTGCTAAACTTGAATTAGGCAAGAAAAGCAAAAGATATGATCCTCACGGAAGAAGTTTTATTCTAACAACATTTGTCACATATGAGTTCAATACGTTTGCGAAACAAAGTTATAACTGTAATCAATTCACAAATCATCATAGAGGTTCTGCACATAATAAGTGCAGTTCAGATTTAAAATATTCCAATCTTCATTCACAATTTGTCTGGATATTATTCAAACCTCTCCATCAAGTATTTTGCAGACGAAGGTCAGAGAACTGAAGCTAAATTAAATCTAACAACGATGATCCATATAAATAATTTAGCAAATACTTTGATGTGAATTAGAATGAAGTAGAGAAAATTTAACTTCCTGCTAAAGACACTGTCCGATTGATTAATATATTTCATTTCATTTCGCAATCACATTAACAGTTAGTTAAGAATTTAAATGATGAATGATTCACAAAGAATATTTAACAGTTAGAGACCATGGACAATATATTGCTTAGAAAGGCTCTTGCGAATACCTGGATAGCTTTTAAACAATCATTGAGACAACACTATTTCGTACAGAGTGAAATATGGATCCTATTTTAATTCAAGCATTCAGATTATGGCTAAATATACGTCAGTTACTGAATTTCACGATTAACCTTCAATTATTAGGCGAACTTCACAAATATGGTATTAAATAAGAATTTAATGTTATGCAACATTTTCAATGAAGTTCAAAATGGCTGCGTAGAAACGTACAAACTTTATCGAGCACGCAACTATAGTGCACCTAGCATAACGCATGCGAGCTTGAATTTAGCAGGAGTGGAGTTGATTTATTAACTAATTATGCAATGTTTCTAATAACTGAGTCGGGGATTCGCAGGGGCGTTAGAATAATACTGCAAACATATACTGAATGTAATAACTAATTTTATATTGAAGATAGTAGGATGTGAAAAACTGGTAAACGGCTCATAATGTATAGAACGCTAATCAATTTCATGACTAGGTAATGGATCAACATTTACCAGCAAAGACATCAGATATGAAATAAAAAATAAGTTAGATGGACAGTACAAAATGTCTGCTAAACATTCCTGATGATTGTAATATCGTATACATTTTGGTAGTGGATTTTGAAATAAAATGTTTTAATTCTTCAAGAAGTAACCTTTACTACCTTAGAAACTTATCCCTAACCCTAATCCTCTCACCTACAAAACGAGTTCATTTATAGAAAGTAAACGACTAAACCAATGGTACATACTTTATTGTGTACAAGAAGAACAAAGAAAACTATGATAGAATACAGAAACATTAACGCGGTACGTGAAGTTGTGAGAGAAATTGATAAAAATGCAGAGTAATTTTTCAATCAATAAGATATCGAGTTTAATGCTTCATTCAGACAAAAGCAACCATTTATTGTCAAAAGGACTTCGTCACATTGATGAAGAACTTAGTGAATGGGAAAGAGATGAAAATTTGGACGATGAGAACATAGGTGAAAATATGTACTGTTGAAACGAAGTAAAGAACATTGCCAAAAGTTGTATTATTTGCAGGGGAGAAAGTTATTTGATAGGAACGCATTGCATATTAAACACTATGAAATCAAACTTACCAACTGATTTATAGTGTTAAAGCAATTAAAATGGGAAATGCACGAATTCGCCCGTGAAAAATTGAAAAATAAATACGCTGAATGAATGAGACATATACGAATTTGCTACTTTTTGTGTTCTGAAAACAAGTTACACTGATGACATGAAAGAGAATATAGTTCTATGCTACAGGCAGATATCCCCACAAGAACACTTTCCAGCTCAACCAAGTCAAGAACCGATCAATCTAAAATGGTTTGCTAACAGAGGCACTATGTTCTTAAGCAATGTAACAGAAAGAAGCAAATCCAGGAATAGTAGTAACATCAACTAATATTTTTCCCCTACAATATAAAGTGAAAATTCAAACGATAATTAATGTATTCTGATTAATATCCAAAATATTTCTCAAAGTTCTTTCACAAGTCCTAACGTATAGAATGTTCCAAACAAATTTTAGTAATCTATAATGTATTGTTGAATCACACTTATATAATTCGGAATGTATTTGAATGTGTCCTCAATAATACAAAATTTAAGAAAGTAAATGAGGGCATTGTAATCCCACTGAATAATTTCTCAAAAAATTATATCTCAACACAACTATATGTGATTTCACAGACTGATCATAATACATAAATGAATATTTGTTTACCATATCCTGTACATATCAATTTGACTTGACCTAGAAAAGAATGTAAATTCCTACGGAAAAACCCAATTACCTATAAACAAGTTCAGGTATTGAACTAATATCCAAGTAAACATCTGTTTTACTTCTTAGAATCATGACAAATATTGGGAATGCATTACTGACAAATGTTATGCCTGCGAGTTCTACAAACACGTATGAACTAGAAATTAGAGTAGACAACTTTATATCAAATTTAAGGACTGTGTATGATCTGTTCATACAAACGGGAAACAGAGGTCTCTTGCCCATTGCCATCAGACACGGTCATTTAGAATTATAACATTTAGTTCCACTCTATTACTCAACGTCGTCAATGAAAAGTAATTTTTAATGCATACTATTCATACTCATATTGGATATTTCGTCAGTTTCTGTGGACCTGAATTGTACAATCATATAAAACCGAGGAATGAAGAAACCATTCCGTCTGTATTTGTTGGGTGTTCTTGGTGGCGTCCAGGGGTATGTCGAGCTAGTACGTAGACTTATTGTTGACAAAACCACATTAGAAAGTCCCACACCAGGATTCAAAGGTCTGGGGACTTGTATCATCATTGTCATTTGAGATAGGTAACCACTGTAGCGTTGTCAGAGGGAATGAGAAATCCATTTAAATATTCCTGCCATCAGTTAAAGGCTTTCATAACGGTTGTCATCTCCAGAATATTGATATACAGATGTCGTTCCTAGGGAGACCATCCACAGCTGGCTTATCGAAAGGAATGCATTAGGTTGGCTGCCCAGCCTTGCGTACTTCCATCGATATAGACTTAATCCAGGGCGGTTGCCCTTGCAAGGTATATCCACCGTGAGCCAAGTTAGGTTGCCCCAAGTCCACAGAATTGTTTGCATATTGTGAGGAGTTGTTCCGGTGGGCAAATGTGTTATCCACTGGGACATAATAATCATTTGGAATGGGTGCATGAAAAGGCGACCTAAGAATTCCCGTGCGGATGGAGTTTTCCTCGAAAGTGAAGATGCACCGTGGCTTGGATCTTCAATGCCTGATCCTGATGGAGACGAACTTTGCCTGTGTACTGAACTCCATACCTAGGTGAACAATTTGTTGAGATGGTACTAGGTCGGATTTATCTTTGTTGACGAGAAAGCCCGGATTGACAAGCAGTGTAAGAAGGGTTATCATTCGTATTTAGATATAACTAACATAATGTTTCTGTAGGATGTCGTCCAGATAGCTTGAAGTTGTCGCCACAGAAATGGTTCTGAAATGTATCCTTACTTGATTAATCAGACGGGTGGAGACCCACGGTTTGATGTTGAGTTCTCAATGTGAGTGCTCAGAACTGGTGTATGAAGTTGTATGCGAATTGCAGAAAGGTCCTGAAAGCCTTGTGAATAGGGACATGAAGGTATGCGTCTTTTAAGTCCACAATGATGTTTTAAGTTCCCTCTTGAACAGCATCCAAAATGTAGCGTGGTGTTTCCGTTGAGAACCTAGGGCCGTGAATGATTTGGTTGAGGACGCTTAGGTCGATGATCGGACGCAGATTACCGTTGCCTTTGGTACCAAGAAAGGTCTGGAATAAGACCCAGTAGAATTTTTGTTTCGAACGAGTTTATACCTACAGTTTCTGGAAAAGGTCGTTTATTTCTTTCTGCCAGGTGGTGGCTTTGAATTGGTCCGTTGGGTGTTTGCAGCTGTTGGGACGCGGAGTAGAGGAGGAGGGTGTGGAGAGTGATGTAGATTTAGTCGGAAACCACCTGTCGAGTCAATATATTGTCGTGGAAAAACTTGACCCATTCGGCAGGGAAGACTTGGAGCCTTCCAGCGACCGGGATGTGTGAAAAGGGCGGATTGGAGATGATGTCCGTGTTTGAATGGAGGGGGATGTTGGGAGGAGAAATGTTGAAACGGACGATAGGACCATCTTGATGCTTTATCTGCTTTTGTTTGCGAATACTGTGGCTTTCGCTTGAAGGAGCTTCGATAGTACGGTTTTCAGAGGTGTCCTATGTGTGGACCCTGGGGCTGTTTGTTGATTTCCTTACTATCTTTGTATCGACTCTATAGTTGCGGAGAGGGAAAATGGTCTTCTTGGTTGCTTCTTTACGAATTCTTCAACCTAGCTGTTAAATAGAAGGTTAGACGATAAAGGCTGACATCATAGCTTGGCCTTATGATGTTCCTACAAGAAAGTTCAGGCAGAAAGCACAGAGACGCGTTCCACCAGTTACAAATAGTTCTGGCATTGGCCAAACTGTGTTGAGCAGCTCTATTCAGTTCATGGGCCACTCTTGAGACAAACTCCAATGCATGCTTTGAGGTATTTGTAGTGTGAGAAGATAAGCTACGTTCACCTGTTGGAAGACAGCCATAACCACGAAGTCCAACATCGAAGCCACGGCAACGACATTGCGCACTGAGTGCCGAGTGCTGTCAAAAGACATCCGATCCATACGTATGGACTGTGGCTTTGCCATGCTTAAAGCGGCAGTATCACTGTCCACTTCTGGGGTTTCGACTGGTTTATGGCAAAGATTGAACCGCCGACAAACGAATGAAGAAAGCAGGTCAGACTGTGTGAAATTTTCGCAGACTGTGGAAGTAATTGACGTTCCACTCTTCCTTTTCGTCATAAGCACAGTCGATGCTGGAGCTCTTGTTAAGACTGATGATGGAGTGGGAGGAGGAGGGCAGAACTCCGCGGGTCAAAGGTGGAAAACTTCGTTAATGGAGGCTCGCAAGGTCGAAATATCCCGTGACATCGGATAGTCTAGAAAGGATGACATCACTTGAGAACAAGCAACATCTTGGTTGCATGAGGTAACGCTACGGTCTCCTCTAATGATTGAGACAGCTGGCGAAGAATGACTTTGTGTGCCGCTCACTAAACTCGTATAACGCCCAGAAACCGTGACACTGAGACGGTCGCTGAGTAAGAAATCTCTTCTCGTGGCAGACATCTGTTGAAGCGTGAGGAATTATTTTTGGCATCGTGCTGAATGAGAGTCTCAAGACGGTATATGGATTAACCTGGTCCTTGTACATGTGTGCATAAGTTGGATTCAACATACTTTAGGCCGAGCTGTTTCGTGATTGAGCCAGTAATATGTGTTGCTTTGGCCCCTCATGACAGCTAGTATATAGCCTAGTGGTCGTTTGAAACGGGTATTGGCCATCTGTGTGGGGAGGATGTCGACAGGAGCATCAGGTTGAGATGGTCACGGGATGTTTGATCCACGTAACCAATCCGTATGTCTGCTGAGCGACAAGGCTGCATGCTTAGCTCTTCCCTCGCTGTTCTGCAACAGAAACAGAGTCGAACCCTTACTGGACCAGGTCGATTGGAGTCGCCAATAATGCTGAGTCCTGGTGACCTGGGTGACAAGACTGTCAATTACCGACGCTTTGTGGCTCTAAGGTAAGAGTTGAATTATCTCCCTTCTCCGCCAGATATTCTCACACTGAGGAAAGATCAGCAAGCATACCTGTGACATATTCTTCCTTAGCTGTGCGTATCTGCGCTTTACCCATAGTTCTAATCTGCAAGGCAAATAAAGCAGACCATATAAAACCGTGCAGCTCTCCACCCATCTTTTGAACCAATATAAGTGCAGAGATAAATCTTAAAATCTTGACCCGGAAATTTATAACAGACAGTCTAAAAAGCAATGAAGCATACATGTAAAATATAATAACAATACCACCTGTAGGGAGGAGAAGCATTAAACTGTGGGTCTCAACCTGTGTTGTTCGAATACTGAGTGGGCGAAGAGCTATACCAAATGATAGTAACCTGAAAAATAGTGATAGCAGACAATCTTAATTACAATACAAACTTGGGAATGTCAAGGACGGCATGTACTGGTAAAATCATTGAAGCATAGCGTTCCATGTCAAAAGTATGCCGTGGTAATGAAAATTCATTTACATGTACCAGTGATAACGGAATTATACATATATAAGAAGTTTCTTAAGCGTTTAAATACATACAAGCACATACAAATATTGAATGTCAAGGCTATTTCGTGAAATCGCTAAAGCTACCCGTGCAAGTGACCAAGTTCACTTTAAATATGAGTAATGCTTGTGCAGATACACATCGAGCAAACGTCGCCTACCAAGTTCACTTTAAATATGAGTAATGCTTGTGCAGATACACATCGAGCAACGTCGCCTACAATAGTATACAAGAACAGATTCGACTTAGTGAACCGTTTATAGAAAGCGTACCTATATTTTTCCGACTAGAGCGGAAGCAATACAGAATTGTATCCAAGAGAGTACACACAAAAACCTGTACAGAAAAAGAACCTAGGCAAAGTTAGAGATACTTACGAAGTTAGCGCGACAATAACCATTTTGAACCAATTTTACATGTAGGCAAATATGCCCACATACAGCCTTTACAAGTAAAGTCAATGAAACTTGGCGACTGTCTTGGAACAGAAGCTCACCGTTATGTACCAGATCGCAATGGAATTATACATATCTTTGGAGTTTTCTGTAAGCACTAAAGACATGCACGTACATAAAATAAGTATAGACCGAACTTACTGTGAAGTCGCATAGGAGAAGTATCTAAATGTGTGGCGACGACAAAGTATTAGAAAATTGTAAAGGGAAAAAAGTGAAATATTTCTCCAACTTGTAATGGTATATCTTCCAAATAGATTCTGTCTTTTTCGAGGTCTCTCAAGACGAGAACGTACTTGCTGGCAGGAGCGGAATTGGTAACTGACAGGCTCATGGGTTTTGCCACCAAAACTTAATCCTAAGGTGAGATTACTCTGACGGACCGCCTTCTAAGTCGGCATACAAATTTTAGCTCCTTTTAACGAAAATTAGTATATGGGAGGGCTGGATTTTCGAGGTAGTAGTAGTTCTCCCAAGGTAATTATAATTGAGTAGTATATATATAACTGTAACATTAAAAACATTAGTTATATAACTAGTTATGTGGTCGTAAAAGAAATGTTTAAACCAGGTTATCGTTACATCAGCTTCGGTTCTCAGAATATTTAGTTTAGTTGTATGAATTAAAGAGAAAGGTAGAATCGAAGTGAACTTTTACGCAATTCGGCGACCGTTATTTGAATGCTTAAACATCACTACAGTTATACACCTAATATAATTTAATTGTAAATACGCTAAACATGTAATCATTGTATACTCTGTCTTGAGATGAGAAAATTGTCAATGGATGTTTTAATGTTTTGAAGTTGCAGTCATATTGGTGTTACACCATGTTGACTTCGATCCTACTTTTTCGTTCAGGAAGGTGAGAAAAATAATCCGTCTTTACGATTTGGTGAAATATTGTCCACTCTCGGGGTCAGCATTTTGGTTCAGCTACTCGTGACTTGATTATAATTCCGGTGCAATTTTCGTAGTCGACACCAAATGAATATAAAAGATTCGACTGAGTTTTCATGACGTGACTGCCCTCTTTGATCACGTGACTTCCTACTCATAGTGTTCGCAAACTTGGAAAACTCCTTGATTTTATAATCACTTTATTTTACAACAATCAAGATAAACAATACTTACAACACATTTACATCTCAAAATGCGCAGTAACTATTCTTAAATTTGTAACTATACGAAACATTTTGCACCCATTTACCTAGCCTCGCTTACAGATAGTCTGGTTGTTGTGTTTTTGTGCTTGCATTCATCTTCTCATTAAATAAATTATACTTCAAAGTTGAATTAATGACTATTATGTTTGTGGGTTTTATGGTGGGAGGGTCGTATGTATTGCGTTTAATCTTAGGGATAGAAGTGGACTTAGTTTGCTACCTGTTCACAACATAAACATTATGCATTCTATAGAGAATTATCTGAAAGAACTCTACGACCGTTCTCAGAATCCTATGTGTTTCAGCGTCATTGGAAGTTTAGACTCATCAAACAGCGGAAACTTAAGTTTTATGGTTTCATCAGCATTTTTAATATACCGTTTTAACTTCGGCCCTTATTATTCCTCATTAAAGTTGAAGAAATAATTCTTCATTGTAACCAAAGAAATGTTCATGTCCTACGTCGAAGCTTATGAAAGCTTCTATTAATCTTCTTATTTCTCAATTGTCACATAAGTCAGAACAAACACATGTTAATGCTAAACAAGGGCGCACAATTTATCTTATTTTCAAGTTGATCTTACTTATATATAATCGTATGTCTTGAACCAAAACCATAGAGAAAAGGAAGATATTATCAGCATCACTTGCTTAAAATTGACAAGTGCATTAAAGAATAACACCGAAGTTTTCATGAATGTGTAAATGGTTTCTCCACAAATAACTACCAAACGGAACTTATAATCTCGTTCAACCATACCCTCTAATGACTCTGAGAGATCTAAGCCAATATAAAATATGGTCAATATCTGCATAACTTATTATACTGGTGGTCGTTTTGTCTTCCTTTCTTGGGTATCCTGGTAGCCGAGCACTCTAAAGTGCTCGCTTACTTATCACTGCCATCTCACGGCTCTCCGAGTGGATTCGAGTTTTGGAATGTCGGTATGTGAGAAAGGTGCCAGGAACTGCCCGTACTTCGGTGGTTCTAACTGAGGATTTCTAGGGTTCTTCCTCCACCAGTTACTGGCCACCATGTGTAACCTATCTTGCGCTGAGAAAAAAAGTTCAACACCAAAACAACAAAAATTCTTCCTTTCTTTCTTTTGGTTTCTTCAGTTTATCCGCACTATTAATGCATAAGCAAAAAATGTAAGCATGACGTGACGTGACGTGACTCCGATAAATCTAAATAAACGATAGCATGGTTAAGATTGGTATAAATAATTGCTCCCGATATCTGTGTTTTCACTAGTTTTCGTTATTTTCTATGTCAGTAAAGGTTATCAACACTTTTATGTACTAAATGAGTTAGTATGATAATCGGTCTATTTTCAATATTCTTGATCAGAATCCAAAAACTATAGTGCGTATCCATATTGTAGGTGGTATGTATGAAACATATGCAAAACTATGAAACATTGTTTATTTCATATGTCATTTAAGTCCGTATTTTAAAGGTTGACTAACATGTCAATAACTTAGTGAATGTACCGTTTCATAGTAAGCCTCGTTATGGGTATTACAATCCTACGTGTAGAATATTTTCGCACACATACTGAAGATCTTGCAAGAAAGCTGTGCGCGAGGTCTGGATCAGACAAACAAATGTTCAGAATACCTAATAGTGCGAGTTTGAAGGTAATGAGAAGAAGCTACATCCGGGCTATGATTGCAGCAAGAAATACTTCACAACAAAATTTGTTACTCTTATGAAATAATGTAGATACTATGTACAATATGTCATGGTGTAGAATGGCAAAAGAAACAAACACTACAATCGAATCGAATATATAATATGGTCATTTATATTCAATTTGTAGTGTGTGCTTGACTTTAGTCTGTAATTGAGGGTAGAGGTTTGTGTGACTTCTCTCATGTTTGTCTTCTTTGTAAGCTATAAATAGATAATTGGGTGGTTACTTGGCTTTGAGCGGACGACCTTAGAAATGAAATTGTTTACAGTTTGGGGTGATTTTCCATTGCGATGATGTCGTTTTGTCACAGAAGGTTAATGCGACAATGGTCAAATGGGAGTGTATATACGGTTGGCAAAATTAAATATTATTCAGTCATGAATTGCTTACTCTTGTGTCCATATTTGATGTGAGCGGAACCATTTATATAAATGATAAATTATTTATTGGAATTACAGATGTCCATTGACTGTTTGGTCGGAAACTATTTTGTGATTATTGTGAATTCATTCAAAAACACTTTGGATTATTCACTGTGTTACATCATGACTATTGGAACACAGCTCATCCTAGATTTTTGGAACATCAGCATAGTATATACTGTAATTAGTTCAAAACACTTTATACTTATCGTTATTTGATAGAACCTTTATGATTATTCTCAATTTAATTCACAATAATCTAAGATAATTCTAAATATTCACTTTGTATTCTACGTAAACAGAGTATTTGTTTAATTTACTGAACTTGTTCGTTTTGCTTTATATGTTACTTAGTTTCAGACCATACATACGTAACAGAAGCAATTGGTGGCTCATCCGGTATATGAAGAAGTTTAAAATATTTCAGACAAATTAAAATTGAATTTGAAATTTAAATTCACTTAGCATTGGAATTTTCTTAGTGCCTGGTAAAGATTTTAATTTCATTTATTTGAGAAATCTTTAGTAAAACCAGCAAGGTTTTACAATTTTGTCAAAAATTGGAGACCTCCGTTTTTAATTCTACCCAGGAAGGGTAAGAGCCCTTGGAAAAAAGGAAGGTGTTCGAGTTTGCCAGATAGAATGTTCTTTCTAAGCAAACTTGTTTAAATGACGGCAGATATAAAACATATTTTGGCTCAGTAATTGGTGGCAAAGAATTTTGGTAATTAAAATAATTATATTTTAAAAAAAAAAACAAAAAAAAAAACAAGATGCAATTGGAATTCTCGAAACCTTAGCTTCAGGAAAGAAATGATGGAAGTTCAAATTAAGAATGAAGAAATGGAGAAGTTACAGAAGAAAACGCGATGGAAATCAAGAGAGAGGGTGATATAAAGAAGAGAAGGAGATGCAAAGAGAAACAGAACAGTGAGATAAACTCGGATTCAAAGATATGAAAAATAGAAGAAAAGACAGATGCAGAGAAATAGAGGATAGGCAGATGCAGAAAGAAGAAAGAAAAATGCAGTTTAATGTTTAAAAGTGGCAGGTGAAAATCAATATTGCGCCCATTTATACAGACGTTCAAGTTTTGATGTTACTAGAAATATTAGATTAGTACCCCGTTTTCAATAAAAAGAGGATCAACATTTTTCTCATTTTAACAAAATTGCTGGAACTTTGAATTCGTTATCACAAAGTGTACTTATGTGCAAAAGCTCAAATGTTCACAGCCGTTGGAACAAAGTGCTAATTATGATGCTCTTGTGTAATGTATCGTGAATGGATATCAGTTGGAACCTGAAGCATATCGGCAAAGTTTTAAGAACTGTAGACAAAAAACTGGACATAACTACGTCATTGATAGGTGGTGTCCGGCTAATAAGTTTGATCAAGATAACGATAACCTCAGACAACTCATATTAGTTAAAGTTTTCATTAGTTGTATCCATAATAATGTCAAGACCTATCGTGATGAGCAAAAGGTAGAAACTTGGAAAAATGCTGTTTGAATAGGTGATGGCCATTTTTAGACTCACAAAGTTAATTTTGTCAATAGGTCTTACCCTTAAAAGCTTTTAGGTACAAACTATTTTGGTATCAAATCAAGTCTGGAAAACCATTTAGGAATCAAACATTTGATAAGACTGATCAGAAGTCCTTATCTCTCCCTACGTGCGCTTAATGTAAAAAGAATGGGCATGCTATTTCTAATTGCTAAAAGTTGAAATAAAACAAGAGATTAAATACAGAGCTATTCGAAATATTCTTATTTCTAAGAGGTCAAGGTCATGGTCTGGTCTTGTATTGAAATCAATACATGTATTGGGTCAAACAATCCCCTATCTAATATACTTATAGCGAATTCTATGCAATGTTTTAGCAATTCTTCCAAGCCTATCCCTATTGCAATATGAAGCTTCCCATTTGTTATCAGGTACTTTACATTTATCAAAGAAGTCATCTTCAAATAAAAGTGTTCTTTTTCAGTTAGTAGAATGTGGCTTCGTTAAAATGTGTCTCCATTGTGTAAATATGTCATCAGGCATAGTCTCAGGACCCGTGTCCATTAGATCAATGACTTCTTTACCCACTGAGGTAACTCATTTATTAAACTGTAATGACGTAGCCGGAGATAACTTGTAACTAGCAAGTCTTGTTTTTTTATCAATCTGTTGATCTCATTAAAATTAAAATCTCGTATGTATACCCTGATTGTGGGCCAAAAAGAGCTCTTGAGAACAAAGTTAATGAGAAATTATTCCCTTTTCTGACACTTTTATTGGTCAGTCTTTTGATGAGGTCACTTTTACTCATGGTATTAATCAAAAATTGATAGCAGTCATACTCTTTATCTACTCATCGTCCTTATTCTAATCAGGATGATAACAGACAGTCACTATTTGTCGAACAGGAATACGCTCCTGAAATCTACTGGGTTTCTTCAGAGATATTTAGCGAAACATGTACCAGTTTGTTATTTTATGAAATATCCGGCCCCCAGGACACAACGGAGATCACCTGAGATACCCATTGAACACTGAGTGGTCACTGAGCTATCACTTTATTGTTCCTAAATCATATGCACGAGCTCACGAAACTCTTTTGGCTGATTATTAGGAACTCAATAAGACTTACCACATGAACGTGAATCAATGTTTGGCCGAAAATTAAAAATAATGTTTCTAAATACTGTATATTTTGTCATATTTGTCAAATAGTAGGAAAACCGATTCTTAAGATTCCAATGATTCGTTTGCAATGTTTTCCTGCATTTGACGAACCATTTAGCATAATAATTTTTAACTGTGTCTGTTCCTTAGGTAGTACCAAGCCAGGCAACCAATACTTGTTGACCATAAAGAGTGCTTTCACAATATTTCCAGAGTCAAATTCATTGAGGAAGATTACAACTAAAACTATAGCAAAAGCTCTGATACAATTTTAAAAAATTTGGCTTTCCGAATTCATTCTAGTCTTGGCAGTGGCAAAAGTGTATGCCTCAAATGTTTCAACAGATTATGCACGTTTAGGTAACCAACAGTTGAAATCTTTTCCCTATCACCCTGAAAGTCAAGGGGGTTTAGAAATGTAAACAAAATTTTCGGTCATGTTGCATTGGTACATGAGTAGATATGGATGAAGGTGTTCATTTGTTGTTATTTAATATTAGGGAATCAGTTCAAGATTCATCAGGCTTTAATCCTTTTGAAGTAGTTTTAGACATATATACGTGTACCATTGATGTTATTAAAAGAGACACTTCTTTTACACGATCATTCCGTAATTAATCTTCTTGAGTATATTTCTGATTTCAAGTATAGTTTCCCAAATAATTGTGTAGCTGCAATAACTATTATTCACTATACTCAGTCCAAACTAAAATTAATATATGACAGGAGTACAATGGGAAGGAGTTTTCATACTGGTGATATACATCTGGAAGGAGTTTTCATCCTGATGATATACACCTGGAAGCAGTTTTCATCCTGGTGATATACACCTGGAAGGAGTTTTCATCCTGGTGATATACACCTGGAAGGAGTTTTCATCCTGGTGATATACACCTGGAAGGAGTTTTCATCCTGGTGATATACACCTGGAAGGAGTTTTCATCCTGGTTATATACATCTGGAAGAAGTTTTCATCCTGGTGATATACACCTGGAAGGAGTTTTCATCCTGGTGATATACATCTGGAAGGAGTTTTCATCCTGGTGATATACACCTGGAAGGAGTTTTCATCCTGTTTATATACATCTGGAAGGAGTTTTCATATTGGTGATATACATCTGGCTCTCATGCTCATACATCAAAATCCTCTACGGGATAAATTCTATGGCGATTATACAATTGAAAGAATAGTGACTTAAATTATATAATTAACACACCTGACAGGAGGAAACAGAAAAACTTTACCATGAAATATGTTAAAGAACTATGTTGACAGAATTAATAATCCTGTCAATTATTCAATCAGTTTAGTTATACTTGCATCACCTGTATCACGTACTGAAAATATTAACGATGGCATACAATCAGACCGTAGTGAACTTAATATAACCATTCTTCGAAATTCATTAATATTAAACAATCTGAAAGCAAAACGTTCACATATACAGCCACAATGCAAGAGTTAACTAAAAGAATTATTATGGGAATATGAGCACTTGTTCCCGGTGTTTTAACACGAGCAAATAAAATCTGCCATGAGGTTGATATTGTATATTCTACACATGTGAAACAGTCTCTTATTAGGATGAATTCTCTCAAAATGCAGTATTTGCTGAAGAATAATTCAACCAAGTGAACAGAGCGACCAAAACAAATGTCAAGAATCGATGACTACATTGACAAAATTGGAAATGAAAAAATATGTGACCATCTTTTTCAAAAGATACTGGCAAATTCCACTCAGAAATTACAAAAGATGTTTCGGCATTTGCAACTCAAGCTGCACGTTATCAATATAAAAAGATGCCGTTTAATATGAAAACGTCTCCCTCAACATTCCAACGTTTAACCAAAATCATAAAATTTGATACAGATAGTTGTAACGCATGTATGGATTACGCTATCATCTGCAACGACAAAAGGAAAGATTACATGCAAAGCATTCGGAAATTCTTTGATGGATTCAGTGATGCAAATCTGGCGATTAATTTAGGTAAAACTCATTGTAGGGAGATATTGTGGGCCGCGGTTTGGTTAAACCGGTAGAAGGTTAGGCCAGGGCTATGTTTGAATTATCGGCGCCTGTCTGTAGAAATCAACTAATGCAATATTTAGGTGTGGCTGGATATTATTGGAAATATTTACTCTAATTTGTTTATAATTGTTTAACCCCTTTCCAATTTGCTGTGTGAGAAATCCATGATTCATAGGCCTAAGAAAGTCAGGAGGCGATTGATAAATTAAACCCCATTATTAAAAGTACACCAGTTCTTTCAGCTCCAAATATCAATCACTTAAAATGGCTGTTGTGATGTAGGGGCCGGTTGAGTGTTGATTCAAGAAGACAAAAGTGGTATGGATCATCTAGTGTGCTGTTTATTTCTAACAATTAATGAAGCGCCAGAGAAAGTATTCCAAAATCGAAAATAATTATTTCTCTTTGATATTGGTTTTGGAACACTTTTAAGTATATTTTAGCTCCGCTCTTTCTCCGCTTATTAAATTTATTGATCACATCCCACTATTTTCATAATAAAATGGAAAGCAAAAATCAGCGAATGTTGAGATGGAATTTGATGTAAAGCATATACAACATTGACATTATTCACATAAAGGATAAAGATAATATGATTGGCGATGAATTTTCATATACGTTAAAGTACTATATTGTTTTATTCGTATATATTTTGTATCGTTCATAAGTCAACTATCTGCGTAATTTTCATAATATGTATATTTGACTTATATTTAAAGAAGTGTAATGTCTAAAGCTTTGGTTTTCATTATGAGGAAGGTGCTTTTTTTGTTTTGTTTTGTCCGCTTGTTATTGACGGTATATATCTACCTGAATTATATCATGTTGACTTGTTAGCAAGCTATAAATAGGTTCTTTAACTAGGATTTGAGTTTAAGACCCAACTTCGAGATTATGACTTGGAAAAGAATTTCGGGCGACTTTCCATTAAGATGATGGAGTTTGTCAATGAAGGTTATTGCGTCATATGTCTATTGGGGATGTTTATAAAGTTATTTACATAATAAATGTCAATTGCGTCTTTTAATATTCGTTACTCGTGTGTTCATATTTAACTTGAGAGGAGAAATTTTTTAAAATTTAATTTGTGTTTTTAATTACAAAGTGCTCATTTACTGTTTTGATTAAAACACTGTTTCAGTATGTGAATTTGATCAAATTATTCTGTATGATTCTGATACAACAATACTATTGGCACATCGACATATTACAAACTGGAGTTAATTCGGAACACTGTATACTTTGATACAGGTGAGAGACAACTTTCAGGATGATTTCCTATTTAATTCAAATTATTGTAAGTTCCTTTAAAATGTTCACTTTGTATTTTGCGCAAAAATATTATTTGTTGAATTTTACTGAATGTGTTGGTTCTTCTTATTCTTCTAGTTTGTTAAAGACCACACAGTCGTTAACACCATTTTCAGGAATCAATGTATGCTCACAACCTATATGGCTAATTATTGGGCTTCACATCACTAGACATAAATTTATATGGAAAAAGAACATCTCTTCAAAAGATGAATGAGCATTATTGTATCAGAATCACAGTTCAATAACTTAACCTTTACACAGAATCAGATTTACCACTGATGTGCATTTTCCGTTTTTGTTTCTTCAAGTTAGATTTTTTCAGATTTGTCCATTTTCAGTGTTTTGCTATCTGTTTTGCTAAGTCCTAACAATCTATCGAGTATCAACTTTCTAACCGAAATATAATGTCTAAAGAAATAAATTTATCGGTTCCACAGAACTGCCTATATCAAATGTTACATGTAACACTTGCATATGTTTAAACACACACAGACGAACACCCAGACACACCCAGTCACACACACACAGATATATATATATATATATATATATATATATATATATATATATATATATATATATATATATATATATATATGTATATGTATATATATATATGTATGTATATGTATGTATATGTATGTATATATATATATATATATATATATATATATATATATATATATATATGTATATGTATATATATATATGTATGTATATGTATGTATATGTATGTATATATATATATATATATATATATATATATATATATATATATATATATATATATATATATATATATGTATATATATATGTATATATATGTATATATATATATGTATATATATGTATATATATATATATATATATATATATATATATATATATATATATATGTATATGTATATATATATGTATATATATGTATATATATATATATATATATATATGTATATATATATATATATATATATATATATATATATATATATATATATATATATATATATATATATATATATATATATATATGAATAAATGTATGTATGGTGAGTTTCTCCTACCCCAGATCTCTCTCTCTATCTGGTAAGATCTGTCGTCATATTTTGCTAGTCTCTCTGTCTTTTTCTCTCTGTATCTGTCTATGTCTGTCTGTCTGTATGTATATATGTCTCTCTCTCTCTCCCTTCGCAGAACGATACCAGCGGAAATGCGTAAGAACAAAAGCGAGTGTCACGTGACGATAAATAAAGTCGAATGTAGTCGTGCAAAGCAATAAAAATTACAAAGTCAGAAATGGATGATGTCAACAATTGTATGGTTGGTAGCAATGTTAACTAAATCATAATAATGACTTACATGAACTTGAAATATGTTGAAATGTTTGAATTACCTTTTAATGTTTCCTCATTTCGCTTAATTTATAATTCCAACTCGTTTGTATATACTTGCCGTTATGTGAAATCCTACGCGTACAACATTCAATTAGTATCTAGCCTGTGGTCGTATTGCCCTACTTTCTTCAATGAAATAAGCATTTTTCCTTGTTTAAATCATACGTGTCTTATATTTAGCTAATGAATGGACATGACAATAGAAGTTCAAAAATAAAAGAAGGAACTTTTGCAAAGGACATTGTGATTATTCGCAAAAGGTTAAGAACTGGGTTTTGTATCGGACACACTTGACAGGGTTATGAAGAGTTCATTCATTTCCTTAAAACACAGTTGCGTGTAATCAATCTTAACTGCTCTGGACATGCGATTATGCGTACTTGTATGTGATATAAATAAAACATATGAATCGTATGTGCGCTGTACATTTCATAAACCACTCGCTGTATAAACTGTTCAGTAAAAGGAAACTCGGCAATCTCAGTTTCAGTACAAAGAACAATTTATACATCTCGTGGCATATCAATGATACAGCGTATATATATATATATATATATATATATATATATATATATATATATATATATATATATATATATATATATATATATATATATATATATATATATGTATATATATATATATATATATATATATATATATATATATATATATATATATATATATATATATATGTATATATATATATATATATATATATATATATATATATATATATATATATATATATATATATATATATATATATATATATATAAGGTGTGTGTGCGCGAGGGGGTAATTATCGATGTGTACAATATCGTTACTGGTAAACCTTACAGAACCGGTCACTCTTGTAACAGCAGATGCAAGCAAATGTTTTATGCTAATTAACATGTTTTATTATATATCGTATATTTGAACCATATTTTAACTTCAGTGATAAAAGCAATTATGTTTGACGTAGTTTTGTGTACATCGCTGCACTCTTCCTCTCCCTGACATTTATTCATTTCATCATAAAACTCACATACTGTGAACAATTTAATAATTGTTGAAAATAGCGTAACCAAACAGCGGCCACAGACATACGCAGATTTAGTCAAAACTTGACATATATAAAATGTTAAATGCCAGTGCGGTGTAATAACGGTAGAGGTATATGTCGGGAAAAAATGAACTGTAAATCACATTCGCTATCGCATTTTGCTGGTACAGCTAGCTGCTCGATCATTTTTTAAATATGGCATTGGAGTTCAATAACTTATTAACTTTGCTGACTATTTGGGTCCGTTTGTGAATACGTATCGCTTGCTTCGTCATATACTCGCTGAACATGTGCCAAACACCCGTGACTGCACAAATATATGTGCCTATGTATAAACACCCGGAACAGACACATAAGTAAATACAATAATATTAGCACTTTGACTGCACATCAGTTGAAAAAGATCATGCTACAGTCTGGAATACGATCACCAAACTGTTGAAACAAATCTGACATACTGGAATCATTGAGACCCATAGTTGCACTGGATCAAGTTGTTATCCCGACGGAAGCTAATACAGGAACGGAAGCTAATACAGGAACGGAACAACAACCAGAACAATTTCCACGTGAGTGTAGTATACTAATATCAAGATGTTGCAATAAAAGATGAACTAACACCGTCACCGGAACGATAATCAAAACTGTCGTCGTATTACATCTGCCCGTGCTACATAAACTGCTGATTATATTAGTGAACTAGAATGTCGTCGCCATATTACATGTGTTGCCGCTGACATTTCATGCAGTTACAACTTCCTGAATTTAAGTTTCACAAGCGGAGCTGCGAATTAGACGGTTACGTGGCAATGATAACACACACACACACACACACACACACACACACACAGACTACTGGCACTTAAAGAATAGCTGCACATAGATCATGTAATTTACAATCACGAATCTATCCAAACAAAACAAAAGTCCATGTAGTGTTTTATTACCTGCTTAGGTCTGATGGTTACCTAATAATGCAAGAAGGAGCGGCATCATCAAAGGAAGCATTAAGTGCTATTTAAAAAAAAAGCAAAATACTTGACGTTTAGGCTCGGACAAGTACAGTTCATTGATTCGAAATAGCTTCTGAAATCGACATTGGTCAAATTAGCAAATAAATCTAACGGCTGAAAATGTCAAAATCAATGATCGATATTGTTCCACAAACACTGACAAGCAATATGAAAACATGTGAATCCATATGAGTATATGAATGAATTGAAACAAAATTTCCGAAATTCATTTGACACTAATCTAGGCAAATATTAACGTCATTATATTCATAGCCGTTTTCGCTAAAGGCTACGCGAAAGTTTGGTAGCTCGCTGATCTTAAAAACCATTATGTGACACCACCATTGACGTGTAAAAGTTCGATACTGCACATTAATTTTCATCACCGGCAATGGCTTGGGTTGAGTTGTTGTCGAAAAGCTAAAAATCGAGTTGGAATTGCTCGTCGATATTGACCAACATTTGTTTACACAGCGCTTACTTCGTGACGACATTTCAATGGACAATCATTGATAGGCTCGCGCAAACAACCCAATCATATATTGGTATGATCCCGCTGCCCGTAACATTTACATCACGTACCAAAATATCAATAATCTTTAGGACGTAATTTTATCTAATGACTAAGTTTGTTCTGAGTCTTAGGACGAAAAGGAAATTTGTATTACACGTACGAAATCTGCAGTTATACTTGTGATTGTGAATGCGTGTAAGTAAAGTCCATCGAGTACTTGAATTTCACCAGCACGCTTGCATCTCCCCATAGAATCAGATGATTACGAATGTCACGAACGACTTTGAAAAAGATTTTTTAAATTCATGAATATTTCTGTATTCGGGAGAGCATTGGTGAATTTTCAAACGCGAATTCGACTCGACCTTGTTCGTGATAGTGAATAAGACAATTTTTGATGATGGACTTTGCCGGTCATAGTAAAAAAGCGAAGCTCAGGCTTAAATAACCAATTTATTTTGGTTCGTCCTTTTTTGACTTCTCGAAGCTGCTCACGTACGTATTTTATAACGACAAGATCAAACCGTTTTACGAGCAACGTGTCAAGATACTTTATATCAAAACTGATTCACTGCTGATGCATGTAAACCCTGATGACGTTTATGCTGATGTTGCAAGCATACTCGCGAACGATGTTGACAACAACGATTATCCGAAAGAACATCAGCTGTTTAGTAAAGCCAATAACATGGTTGTTGATATGTAAAAAAACGAAGGCTCAGTAAACCAATGGAAGAGTATGTAGCACTTTGACCTAAAATTGTGGTTGGAACAAAATCCATCACAAAGGCCATATATAGTTTCCGGGTTATTACGCAAACGTATCTCAGGCATAATGTTTATGTCGAATGTCTTCCAGAGCTTCGTGAATTTACATACATAGCAAATCTGATACGTTGTCGAAAACACCGCATGGGTGAAAACCGATCTTCTAAATTAAGTTTATCACCTCTTGATACCAAGCGATATATATTACCTAATGGAACTACCAATTGCATTTGGGCATCATGCAATTTTGAATCAACTTACTGCTGACGCGTCAAGGTGTCAAAAAGGTTCCTAATGGCAGTTCCGCACGCGCTGGAACGACTTGCAATTCCTCTCTCACAAATGTTTGGCTGGGAAGCTTTGCTACTCTTTATTTAATAGACCTGAAACGGTAACGTGTTGGAGCATCAATCTGTTCCGAGCTAGTAAATAGACGGACCATCTCGGGTCAGTACCACGACGTTGCCCATCTTCTAAATCTCTATTTGCGTATAGCTACCTAACAAATTGTCTCCGAGTATTTGTTGGAAATCATTTTCTGAGTAATCGTGACATAAATTTATAAAATCAAATCAGCTGATTTGAAACAAATTACACGTTTGATTTTATTATTTATTGCTGCAATGACTAAAGGAAGTCGTGTTACTCATTCAAGTGACTGCTCGAAAGTACTAACACTTTGGGTCTAAGATAGATTTTCACTCTAGAGTCTAATACCTTGCAAGGAGATTGGTCTGCACTCCGCGATCTCATTATTAATTCCTGAGCTTACTGATCCCTGAATAACCTTTCCACAAGTGTGCGACTAAATACTTCCGCAATAGCTTGGTCACGATGAATATTGATACATCTGACAAGAACTGGCAAACGGTTTTTTGTCAACAGCGCAGCAACAGATCCAATAAAGTCTTTACCAGGATCCATCTGTGATAATCGTGGCCATGCTTGTCCTCCTCAACATACATTATTTTTATTGCATCGGATGAACTTGCAGAATAATTTGACGATAACTGCTCAGCTTCTTAGTATCTTCTTGCAGCACTGACAATGGTTAACGCTTACTTGCATGTACAGAAACGACTTTTTTGTTTCCTAACTTGTCGATCAGTGACATATGATGATGTGGAAGAAGTAAGAGATCAGCTTGGTGAACCTCATTTGTATACTGGAAATGAAACCACCAGCGTAAAACGTTTCTTGGTACTAGTAAGCAAATTTGCCACAACACCTGCTGGTTAGTGGTGCTCGGGCAACCTCATGAGTTACCTTTACCGCACTTGCTAACTTTTCCACAGCATCGTCACCTTCTCAATACCCACGCGGACTGTAGTATATATTTTATAATGTCGAGCTTTTGCATCTAAATTTTGTGCATCAATATATTTTTGCTTTTAATAGCCACCATGGGTGACTTTACTGACTGGACTTTCTCCATCTCCCAACTAAATCTTTGCCTACATATCGCACTTGATCATTGATATAGTTATTCGTTCTCTGGTACCTGCACCCTCCATTGCATTCAAGTCACGAACTCGATCAACGTCGACACATCGACGCACACTGATATACGTGGATGCATTATAAACAACGACCGTAACATGCGACATGAACATGATTTACGTGTACCTCACCCAGCTTTTAGTTCTTTGTTAGAAACAAATCGTATATCAAGCCTAGTAATCTCAGCTCTTGCTGAATATGATTTTACGATGGCTGTATGGGATTGCGCATTAAGCTGCTGATCAATCGTGATATGAGGTTTTCAAGAACTAGAAGAGGGTATTAAGCGACAAGGCATTCATGAGTAACAAGGCGGAATTGACTTCGTCGTCCACCGTCGATTTCGTTTCCACGTTCGTGGAAGCACCTAACATTGGCGATTTGGGTGCAAGTGAAAATAACCTTGTCATGTTCGATGATATGATGCCTGAAAATTAAATCAATATAGCAATAATATTTGTACAGGGTCGACACAAAGACATTGATATGATCTATTTGACTCTTGAGATACACACATATGCTTACAGTGATCCTTGAGATAACGGATCAATCAGTTTAATTTCTATTTTGCCGTCATTCTTTATATTCGTGTTGTTGTTGAAAGTCTTTTACATTTGTTTGGACTGTTCAGTGAAAACTGAAAGCGCTTATCATTTTGGCTATAATATTATTCTGAAACTGTTGTAAATTTTTCGAAATAGTTCCGGTCAACGCCATCTTGACAGCGTCGCGAATTTTGGCCGACAAGTATATTTGCGGTTTCGAAATTTATACAGAACCTTTCATTTTATCAGGATTATTCTCGATTTACTTCATACTGTTGTAAATTTCTCTCACATTTATCATTTATTACTTTGAAAATTAAATTATTTGTCATTAATGAGGCGGCATCGATTTGTCAAGCTTACTCACGTCATATAATGGACAGAAAAACATTGCGCATTTATGAGTGAACTTGTTGAATACATCAATGCAGTAAAGTACGACACAGACGATAAATTCTGAGGACGTTTTATTCGAAATATATGCTGCGATGCAACAGCCTATGGTATTAAACCCAGAGCGTTACATCGAAGATTACGATCTCGCATATAGACCGGAATTTAATCTGACTTTTCTGCACCTGTTATTGTTGGTGAATCGCTCATGCTCTAAACTGCATTGGCATTGTTGCAAGTTAACTACAGCTGGCCTAATATCTGATCCCGGCCGTTTGGTGGTGTTGACGCGTGCAACTCGTTTGTGTTTTCAGCACACTCTGTTGCCATCTGGGATATTGTTGAACTTCTTCCGGTCTGTACAACATAAAATCGATTAATGAAGAAATTCGACCAAGAATATAATGGTTTACCTACACAGACTCTAATATAGCTATAAGTGTACATGAGTCCACTCACATCTATCATCTCGATCGAGTCATAGCTTTATCAGGTTAGTATTAAACGGTCGTCAACAAGATCACGTTTAGGATGGCCTAACGACATTCTCGATGAAAACAAGTTTTACGAAATAGGTAACATATCGCGCCCGGCATTGTCAGAATTACTTTAAAGATACACATAAATGTAACATGTGGTGCCATCAGTGGCAGTTATATAAGCGGAGTTTCCACAAGTTTGGTTGTTCAGGGTTACATACTGTTTGGGTTTTCACCAACTGTGGAATCAGATGATTTGATTTTAATTACGCCTGACATATACTAGTTTTACCTTTGTGGATCAAGTCGGCCACATTGTAGATCTGTGCGGTAAAACGTTCATGATACAACTGTACATTACAGATCGACATGATATTTAAAATAATCAAAGTTGCACGTGAACGTATACTACAAGAGGCTAACGGGAGAAAACTCATTTATACGACATATTATGGAATTAACCTCGGTGACGATACTCGTGAATTGTTCACAGTCGCACCAAAACCGCAATCATCGCACCCTGTACCTATCGCTAGACAAGATGCAGTGCGTGTCGTTCATAGCATCAAACATTGTTGCACGGGCTATTTAAAAATGTGAGATTGCTAACGTTTCAGTCAATTAGAGATTTACCACAAGGAGTAGTGACGCAAGCGCCAACAAAAAATTGGTTACGCTATCATCAATATAAGAGATGCCGGCTGCAGTTGGTAAAGTTAGTACTAGGGTGACTGTCAGATTAAATGATTGCATATTTGACAATGGGGACTGGACAAAAATCAATATTGTATTCACAATGGCAACATTCAAAGTTAGACCTGATCACGCATGTGACATTGCCGCGCCTGGGTTGGTGAATTGAAGCAAATATTACTCATAACTGGCTGTAGTCGCTGATCGTAATTTAGAATTGCAAGTGCAGGACACGTATAGGTTTTGTCTTCCATATGAAGCTTTTTTCTAGAAATTGAGTAAAAACTCATACAGAACGACGATGTCAATTACGGTGCCGATGCTCAAGTGGGATGTCAGCTATGGTGTCATGGAGTAGTTCTACAGCATACGTTATTCCATGGAAAGGAAATCGAATAAATTCTTGACTACGTCGATTCTTTGAATCGATAGATAACGATTTCACAATATTAGATTGTCCAACAATGATATTTATCAAAGATAGAACTATTAATTCAGAAGATATACCCTATCAATTTCATCGAACTGAACTGGATTCTTTTACGGATCCACAACCTGCTGGTATTGATGCCAAACCTGGTGCCGCCGATCCTATGATGTATAGGGCCTGCTAGACTATTAACCTTGGATTTGCACAGCGTCGATCACAACACATTTGAAACTTATTGAAGTTTTCTGGAACAAATACCTTCAGTCACATACTTGAGTTTTGTAGAGATGTTCGCAAGGTTAATTTTGGAGCTGAACACACAGTCACATTATTCCGTACTCTCCAATTTGACGTACAGGAGATGTTGCTGGTAAAGTTGAGCTGTCATCACGAAGATTGTGGATGCCTGTGCTAACCCCTTCACTGACTATCGAATCAGGTTTGTTGTCGTGTTTTCAAATCTGGAACCGCTTCAACGCTGTCGTTTCTCTTACTTACTATAGATGCGCACCGTCTAGGTAATAGTGTGGGACAGTTTACATATGAAATGCATGCCGCAATGGTCTTACCGCACCAAAACATGTATTCGTGGCGTTAATCTTATTGAGAGAGATTACAGTCTGACCCATAAGAACATGCTATTTGATAACTTCGGAGTAACCAATATTTCTTTGCTGATAAACAGTCATCAGGAAGAAATATGCTTGTCTCTACAGATGCTGATCTGATAAGTCAAACCGCCAAATCTTTTTGATACTGATGGATGATTGTTATTATTATGACACTTTTTCATTACAATCTGCCTCGTTGCTTCATGCAGATCTTTCAGGAATACACCTGGGTACAGTTTATGCACGTATAGGTATTTGGTAACAGCCATATCTAGCGCGAAATTCAAAATCTGCACGAGACATAGGGTAGTGCTATTCACTTGGATTTACAAGTCGTCAGAAAAAGGATTTAATTGCAAAATATAAGTGTATAAAATGCACACCGATATGATAGTGTATGTAAATATTTGCATCATTTAATGAATAATCGATATCAGCCCATAAACCTTCAGAGAATATCAATGCAGGCGTGGGGCTGATTTATCAGCCTATGCACTAGCTAATGAACCGCACATGCGTATCACAATCTTGGGTCGTATATGGATCGTTATCAAGACGTTGTCACTGGCTTGTAAATTTCCCAAGAGAACTTCATGACATTATACCCGATTTATTACGTTTCGTCGGAACAACTAGAATTATTCAAACTGTCCGCTGTTAATATGTGCTTACATGCATACGTATTCGCGGCTGGTACTGCTGGTTGCCATTGGAATGCTATGATAGTTTCTGTCAAAACTCTTGTTGGAGGGTGAGAGTGGTCGAATTACTGTCCTTGATGCGCCTGTGAAAAATTCGTATAGTGCGAATATTTTCAAATTCATAACTGAACCTGTTATGACTTTAAGTAACAATGCCAAATCAAAACAAAAACTGCAGTGGAAAAGAAAAAGGCGCTATAATAGTAAATCTGGGGCCACACTGAGATTCTCTTCTACAACATTAACTGGATTTGTCATAGTATGGTTGACTCAAACACAACTCGATCCGATAATAGCTAAAACAATAACAAACCAGATGTATTAATGTTATATAACTCAGCGTAACATAATTGCAAAACGCCAGTGAAATATTTCCATTCCTTGCAGCGATTCAGGCGTTGTTAGAAACAGCGGCTCCAGCGATTGCAAAACCGACGGCGTTAGAATCTGTCAGAACTGTATCTGGGAGGATGAGGATAAAGGCGGTTGGCGGTCGCTACGAATATAAAATGAAACGGTCTGCGATTACCAGACACAGGCCGCCGAATATCATTCGTTTTGTTTTTGGTGATAACAGCTTTGAGCTTGCTATTTTCGAAGTTCGACCTGCTAAACTGCAGCCAACTAATGTGCACATTCAAGGTATTGTTGTCTAGTTAAAAGGCGCTGTTGCAAAGAACCAGTGTGAAATCACTGAAAACGAGGGAATCGGAGACTCTGGCGTGTCAGTTGCGTTTATCAAAGGCCATGTTTATACTGCCAGTGACGAGATGAAGCAATATGTGGATGAACACATATCACCAATGTGATATCACCAATACTCGTAGTCAGTTGATTTACCGGTGTTACAACTCTATGTTTATAAATTAAGCAACATAAATAAACAAAATCAAAAGGTTTTGTAATATCTAAGATGTAACTGAATTATCAAAGTTATAAGATGACAATGTAAGAGGAACCTCCAGTATTATGAACTGAATCCAAAATAATCCTGAAAAGTTATATTCAAGTCCATAAGAATCAAATGTTTCGAATGAAATTCAGATCATCGTATATACATATCATAATGGCATTGTGCAGAATTCGTTTGATAATTCAATATAGTACCAGATGAATGTTCTAGTCTAATAAACACGTTTTGATTCCAATGAATAATCTTAACAAAGGTCCCCTCACAAGGTATATAAACTCAATAAGAAACAAAAATAGGAAATATGAATAGATCTAAAATAGAAATGCATCGATTGCTTTATTTACTCATTATATAGAATGTCAAGAGTATGTTACGACTAATTGTCGCACTTTACGACGCGTGACAGATTTTATTACTCAATCTAATATTTGAAAACACCTATTAATGTGACCTAACCCAATCAATTGGAAATGGTCTAATTCTTCTGAGAACCCACCTGACCGATCTGACAAATGGATAAACCTCAAACTCGTAAACATGTATTATTATTAATATTATTATTAATGATCGTCAACAACTAGTTATAGATCCTTTGTAATCTACTCTCTTAATATCTAACAATATAATTTGATACCCTTGTACTAACAATTAACTATCTTAGATCGTGATTATGATCATTACAATTTATAGTCGTGAATAAAAAGTAAACATACTTTAGATTCAGTCACGTACCAAACGTTACAAGATATAGATATAGAACACAACCTTCGGAAAGAAAATAACGATTGATGCAATAAAGTTTTTTTCCAAATTAACAGAACATACAAATGATGCTAATATAATAATGCATAATAATGGAAGATGTTTTATAACTAACAAAAAAATATACACAAATCAATCCAATACAGAATCTCTATACACTTGTAAGTGCATTTGCGATCAGGTTATCTCAACCATTGAAGTGACCAATGTCGATATTTGTATTCTTGCAATATCAAACTCCACTTCAAAAGCACTGATTTTTATGTTTCATTTTTTGATGAAAGTAAGGGGATTGTGATCACTGAATACAAAAATCGGAGAAAGAGCTTGTTAGTAAACACCTCAGTGTGTTTTTGGATCTAAAATTAAAGCTAAACAATCCTACTTGACTGCGGAATAATGTCTTTGTTACATATTTCTTGTTTTTAGGAAAAAGCATACTGGATTATACACACGACCTTTACCTTCTTAAATTATTACGCCACCAACCCCAACATGGCTTGCATCAACATTCATCATAAACAATTGCTTGAATAATTTAGCTGAAAGAACATGTGTACTTTTAAGTATAGCCTTTATTTTAGTGAACACCTCCTGAAGTTTGTCAGACAAATAAAACATGGTTTTCTTATTTAACAAATTGTTGAGGGGGTTCAGCAATTATGAAAAACGTTCTGCACAATTTATGATAATTCCTGCCAAACCTGAAGAACACTTCAGGTACTTTATCATGATAGGCATAGGGAATTTAGAGAAAGCCCATGCCTCAGTTTTATCATGACTGTGTCCCACAATATGTCCTAAAAATGTAATACAAATTTGGCAAAAATATTTTGCTTGAACTAATTGTCAAATTTGCCTCACACAGTCCAACGAAGAATTTCCAGATATTTTAATGGATGATCATTCCATCTGTCACTGTTTATAATGACGTCATCGATGTATGCATCACTTCCATCTATACCAGATATTATCATGTTCATTAAGCGCTGGAATGTAGTGGGAGAATTGTACAAACCAAATTGCATTACTTTAGAAGGGTCATTCTGGGTTGCAAATACCAAAATTGTTTGCTCCATCCGTTTGAGGAATCTTCAAGAATCCTTTTAAGAGTTCCAAGTTGGTGACATATTTTGCATTCCTAACTTGTCAATACAATGATCAATTCGTCGAATCAGAAATTAACATATTTTGGCACTGTCCCCTTTTATGTAGTCAGTGTACGTACTCAAAGCATTATCTAGTTTAGGCACTAGAATGCACGGTGAACTCCAGTTACCATTTTCATTGTTCAATAAAATCATCCTCCAACCAATATTCAAATTCCGAAACAAAAGAGATTTAATTTTCAAAAACAAAGTTCTTTGAAATATTTTAGATAAATCCTTATCCCGTACACGAACCATCCATTTTCTTTCTCCACTCTATGGTCTTAAACTGAGTACTAGAAAAGAGTGAAAACAAACAGTTTTGTAAAATTGAACAAATCATTTATTTACCTAGAATGCAAAGTGCAAATTGAAAAAGATCTTACAGAATTAAATCCCAAATAGTCAAATCGTTCTCACCAGTCTTAATGAATAAGGTTATACTTAGATGACAGTTGTATTAGAACTATGATCAAGTTGAATGCGTTGATGTGCCTGTAATCTTGAATGTACTAATGTTCAAGTAGAATGAAATGTGATGACGAAATAACAATCGTTTAATTAATGGCTATGATATAATCCAAGATATCCTCGTCTTAATTCGGTATAATTCAAATTCATGTTTATATACAATAATATTATTTAAGATCACTTTGTAATTCCAGTGAATAATAACTTGAATAAATAATTTCATCCAAAACCAAAGATTGAACACAACAATAAGACTGATTTATACTTTATATGTTATCGCAGGAATGAGTAATTTTTCAGGTAAACAAGATTATAAAACCCTCTACTTGACCAAGGTCACAATAAGCATTCTCTGGAAATACTATGACTTAATGGAAATGTCCATTCTAGAACAGTCCAAGTTGTTTGCAACATAAAGTATGTTGCTGTAATTATAATAAGGATGTGACAAGCATCAGGTAGGCTATGTATTTTTATGGGGAATACAAATGCTCTACAACCAGACCCAAATAAATATGTTTACTTCTGCGGATAGTGATCATACTATTTTCCCAATGTATTAAAAAAAGAAAATCTTTATTCAGGTACAATATGAACTTGATTTTGACAAAGTCTGTTATAAATACACTTTACATAGTATTTAATAATGAAAAAAAACTAACCAATACAAACTAAATATGTATAGCTTAACTCACCACAACGAACCCCAAGTTCCTGAGCCTCAATGCAGCTCCATGATCCCCATCCGTGGTGTGAACAGTCATAAATCGATTGCTCAGTACCGGAACAGAAAACGTCGTATAACCAAGGTATTCTCCTAGGAAAGTAACGTTCTGCGTATGCCACGGCGTACCTATTGCTACAAAAAAAAATCAATCAGCATACAGATAAGTTTAAACCAACTTATCGATTTATGCAGTGCTAAAGTAATAACATGGCTTTCAGTGGTCTCGGACAGGTCAACAGTATTCAATTTGTTAATCACTGCAAACACTAAATTTTATTAAAATTAAAGCCAAAAATTATGCGAAGGTACCTTTATTCAATATCAAGAAATTATATGTGAAAGAAATTGTAGTTGAATTTCAGAGAGAGTTACCAGAATCTGTATAGTTTTAACCTTGGGATTTAAAAAAAATGATCTCTGTTTACTCACTTATGCACGCATAATGCGCCGGGAGTGGGAACCCGCGTACCTAGTATTATATGGTAGGGGATCTTACCACGATCATAAAACTTAGAAGCTATTTTTCTAAGTATCGACACATACGGATGAGTGTTGTGAGAAAGCCGTCAACTTCACGGAAGCAATCGTCAGCTGATGCACGTGAAATATTGTATTTTATTTATAATTGCTATCATTCAGAGGTGTTGAAATTGTTTAATATCTGAAATGTTACCGAATTTGTTAGATCTATTACAAAAGGTCAGACCAAACCAACATCACGAAATGCTGTGGGAAACAATATAATCTGTTCCATGTGAGATATTGTACGCAGACAAGTTTAAATTATAGTTATTTTTTAAGTATTAAATTACAATCCAGTGCGTCTATTCTTGTCGGGGATGTGGCAATTATAATAATAGTCTCGTACAGTCGTAGGTATGAAAACTTTCAAAGTAAATGTGCTCGCAATCCTAGTTAATATCATTATAAATTAAATGTGTTGCGTGCATTAAACGGTTCAGTCTCAGTCAAGGACAGTACAGTTTTCCAAGGTAAAACTACTCACAGGTTCTGGATCAATGGTCTGCGTGATCTCTTTATACATACATATACATATATATATATATATATATATATATATATATATATATATATATATATATATATATATATATATATATATATCACAGGTTCCAAAGTGTAGAATGTGCGGAATGAATTTCATAGTCTTAACTGTGCTGAGGTAACAATAATATCGGATGTGCTGATGTACCAATATATTTCTCTGTACTGATGTACCAATAGTTTTAAAAAATAACAATGTTTCATCCTGAGGGGTCATTCTAGCCTCGTTTCACAGTGTCGATGTAACACGTGAGGCAGCATTTACCGGTTATAAGTACTATCTCAATGCCGTAGAGAACGGAAGGTAGGGATTGCCTTCCATGGTGGGATAGTTCCTCGCATCGCAATTGACAAAGCTGGGCAGTCCCCAAACACTAAGGTGTTGTCCAGCCACAGTTCGCCAGCTTCAGTGGGTGCTTGAAACTTAGAGTCTATATTCGACGATCGAATTAAAACTGGAATGTCAGACCAACGACATCTTTCAACAGTTCAAAGAGTCACAAAAACTGCCTTGATCAATGTTGAAATGGAAAGACTAAAGGTTAAGATTTGCAACCCTCCATGCACCATCGTCGCATCAACTTTATCGCTTAGAGAAAATACAATCACACTAGTCTGGCAAGGTCTAAGCCCAGAAGAAACAGTATAGTACAGATCTGGCTTCGCAGTCAACATTTCACTCTTGGTTATGATATGCACTCGTCCTCCGCAACAAATTACCAGTTTTATAACAAACTCAAATCCACCGTTAACTGAGTCCCCAGACATGAACATCTTTACCTTTTAGGAAATTTTAACGCAGGAGTTGGTGTTGATCATGATTATTAACCCACTTGTTTAGGACATTTGGAAAATGAAAGACAAGGTACAGAGACTATTTGAACTTTGCTCTTACATTGAATTCAGCATCACAAGCATGAACTTAAAGACAAAGCCTCAACTTAAGGCATCATGGAGACATCCCAGATGTGGCCACTGGTACCAACTGGATCTGATGCTTAGCAGGAGCACCAGCTTCAAGAGCATCTTCATCACTCGCAGCTACCATAGCGATGACTGCGACTTGAACAATGTTTTGGTACTCAACAAAGTCAGACTTAAACCATGGAATTCAAACTGATCCATACCCAGAGGAATACACCACATTAACGTTAGCATTAGAACTAACCAAGAGAAGTCGCGGCTGTGGACTGACGTCCGCCAACAAGTTCTCCGCGCCATCATTGCTAGTAGGAGTGCTCAGAAGAAAAGGAAGACAATGAAGAAGGCAATTTGCAGTAAAAACCTTTAAGTTTTTGGCAAAACACAAAGTAATACCAATAACTGGTTCGAATCAAACTCTAGTGAAGTGATCCCTGTCACTGAGGCCAAAGGTTTCGCCCTTGCCAACTGCAGGATTCCACCAAATTAGAAACCTTTACAGGCAATGAAAGCTGTCAGAAAGAAGGAACTAAAGAATATAAGAGGCAGTGATAACAACTAGTGGCTGCAGCTATGTAAGAACATCCAAATATCAGCAGATACAGGAAACACCATATGCAAGCGATCACGAAGGCAATAGGTCCATTTTAAAAAGTCAACCTTCTAAAATCAGTTACAAGAAAGATCATTATTGATCGCAACAAGTAAATATAGCAGTTTATAGAACACTACTCAGAGCTTGTACTTTCGGTACAATATTGTCTGTGATGTAGCACCCAACATCTTTGCCTATCGTGGACGTATTTGACGATGAGTTAACAGTTCATGAGCTCAGCATGGCTATATAGCATAGGAAATAGAATGTCCCCCGGAAAAAGATTGCATGATACAAGAAACCCTCAAATCTGGAGTACCTATCATATACAAACTCCTCCACGATCTCCTTTGTTTACGCTGGAAAGAGGGTGAAGGACCACAAAATATGAGATACCTTTACATTGTTAATCTCTACATCAAAACGGCGATCGCGCCATCTGTCTACTTTGTAATGTAGGCATGGTATTTGTTCGAATTATCATGAACAGACTAGAACCCTTAGCGGATCGATTGTACTCTTAATCACTGTGCGGTTTCATATCAGAATGGTTTACCATCGACATGATTTTAAGATTTTGTTGCTTAAATAACTGAAGAAAATTGCAGGGAACATAGAAAGCCACACATTACAGCCTTCATTGACCTGACAAATGTTTCTGACCTTGTTAACGGAAGCGGGTTGTTCAAGCTGCCAATAGAAGATTTAAATGACCCTTAAGCTGGTCAGTATGATCCAGCCTTTCCTCTTTCCTCTTGTGATACTGGTATGAATTGGAATCAAGTTTATATATGTTTTTGCTCCACCAATGTTCGGTATATTCAACTCTACCCTGCTGAAGCATGCCTCTGGATCATCAAACGACGGAATGTACCTTTACGTTATGAAGATCGAAAACTATACACCATCACACGTCTCTGATTCAAAACCCAAATCCGCACGGTCCTCCTCCGTGCCATACTCTTTCATTACGATGCGTCATTGACAAGGCAGACAGAGGCTCGTCTCTAGAACTTCTTTGATCGATTTTCACAATCTTGCAAGGAATTTGGGCTTATCATCAGCCTGAAAAATACAGTAAGGATGTGTCACGCTGTTGAAGAGCCACATTCCACTAAGATCAACAAGTACGAACTTGAGCTTGTCCTCATGTCCACATATCCTGCGTCTGCCATCATTGCCTATCTCTCCTGACGCAGAATGCAACTCCCTCATTAGAACGGTTGCAAAGGAGGAAGAGACTCTGAAGCAAACAACAACCTGACTAAACGCACCAAAATACAAGTGTATCAAGCCTGGATTATCCACACCTCTTCAACGGCAGCGAATAGTCAACCCTATTCCCAAACAAAGAAAAGATGCTAAGCAGTTTAGACCTCGTCATCTACTGGAAGGATAGAGTTCCCAACAAATACGTTATAAGGCTTCATATATGGATGGGCGAAGGACAATAAGACTTTGAACATCAAAATGGGCATCTGAGAAGCACATGCACATAAACGAAGTAGCTAATGATAACACCTTAATCATGTAGTTCAGAGATGCAAGGGACAACAGTTGCATATTTGCAGAGGAGAAACGAGGCAGTATAATGGACAATATATGATAGATTGTTGCAACCCATGACAACACCATCAAGTCCTGCAGATGCAGCAGAGATTCTCATTCCAGAATGGGCATCTTCATCGCAGCTCCATCGTCATTATAGAATAAAAGATGCCGATAATTTGTAACCTACTTAAATTCAGCTTACCTTGCTTTGTGGCCAAATAAACTGCCGGACATGTTCTTTTGCATTTTGTTAACGTTGGATGAAAGACGAAGAGATTATGCGACCAAAGATTAGAAAAGCACTGAAGAAACGTTGCCTCCTGATTTCAAAAAATATATCGAAGAAGAAAGGGCCACGGGTTGTCTTGATATTTTGGAGACGAGTGGCCAGAGTGCTCAAGGATTGTACAAAATGTCCTCAAATTGCTTTTGGGTTGAGTTAATTTCCAAACAATTACTTAAGAATGAAAATGGATACAAAATTAATCAAGTGGCTAAGAACTCTCATAATTTAATATATTACTGTAGAGTTTATTCTGGTGATTGTTGAACAAATACAGCCCACCATACGTCGTTTAATGGTGAATGTAGCCGTACGTATATGATCTATGTAGATCACTTATCAAATTATCGGAAAACTTTTAGAGTAAGGGACATGTTGCTGCTTCTTGAAACAAAAAGAAAACGTTTAAGAAAGGCATGTTCCATAATATAAAGAGGTTATCAACAAGAACTATTTAAATGTTTTGGTCCAATGACGTTTTGGAACTCCTTTAACAAACACAAAGATTTTACTGTTGCTGTTCCAGAGAACATTTCTGCAAACTATACTTTATCATTTCGCATTATCAAGCCATTATATTATCCAAGAAGAAAACACACGTTTTTATTGACATGTGACAGAATGATTTATTGCATCAAAAGGCATGTCTTAAAGGACCAGATACAGAAAAAACGCAATATGAAATAAAATGCTACTAAATAAAATCATGACAACGCTTTTTTCAATAAATGGTTCATAAACGTATCGGAGATCCAGCAATATATAAACTGTTTAATGCATTTGATAGTGGTCGCTTTCTACACTTCATTCCCAAATGTACGTTCACTTGAATGATATGAAATCATATAATTATGAACCCATTAAGTTGTTTATCCAAATTATTCTCTAATAATGTTTTGAAAGGGAAACTGCAAATTAATCATGCCTAACTTTGATCTAGTAAAGTTACTTTCAACTAAAAAAAAATTGCTTACTTTTTAATACTTTTTATTCTTCTTATTATTATTATTCATGATATCATCTACTTCTTCGTTTTCTTCTTCTTCTTCTTCTTCTTCTTCTTCTTATTATTATTATTATTATTATTATTACTAGTAGCAGTAGTAGTAGTAATATAGGGACTTACGTGTATCCAAGCATTCTACAAATGACCCTAGCGTCTCGTTCGTCCCAATCATCATCACAAATGTACCCCCAAGATCCATTTACAGATATTTCAACATTTTCTTCATATTTAGTTGAACCATCAACGAGCCTTACATCCCATCCTGAAAGAAATAATTAATTTCAATACAAATATTAAATGGAAACTTTATTTTAATGAACGTGTCCAAGGAAGAGCAAAGGGTCCTAAATTCATCTGTTACAGTATTATATTTTTCATAGGATAGAAGAGTGTCCACAATAATATGTATGTGATATGTGAGTTTAAAAATGTGTTTGTGTGTGATACATTCACATATATACCCTACATATACGTATACAACTATATCAACATTTACATGCGTTACCTGGGTCAATAACAACTTGTTTTCACACGTGTAGCATGAAGAGAAAGTAAAACCGCATAAAAGTTTCACTGACCATTTTTACCATAAATTACCTATAAGTTAGGATAATAATGAGAGAAGGTGACGTTAATCCGGTACTAAAATTGATATGTAGGTTTTAGGAAACCAAAAATTCCCCGTAAGCATCATTTGTCGTTAAATATGACAAGATCGTATCTATAAAATGCGACTATTATTCAACATTTTGATCAGGAAATACAAAATGGTATAGTCAGAGACTTCTTCTTAGTGATAATATTTAGATACAAGATATATCTTTCTGCTTTTACAAAAGAATAAAATATTTTGAAATGTGAGATTTATGTTCCAGTTATCGGCATTCGTCAGACCATGCCCAAATAGTCTACTATTTTGTTTGTTACGAATTAATTTTTATCTAAAAGGGTGATTATATATATAAACAAAATCTCACATTCTGAAAATGCCCTGATTGCAATGCCTGAACGGCGCTAGTAAACAAGTTGGTTTGTGCTAAGGGCGCATGATGTCCAATTTCATTGCCACCCCTTTGCGACTGTCTTTGACATACATTTGTTAAGCTATCGTCCAGTTTCCATTGCAGCCAATTTTATTTACCTTCGCCTATCTATGACCGCCAACAAGCATGATGAGATGCACGTCTTGGGCGACACTATGCTGGATATGATCATTGATGACTTACACAAAGGGCGGCAAGGGTGATACAAACATATGGTATGCGAAGTCAACAAATATACCGCCATGAAAAATGAAATAAGATATACTCTACTCAAGGCATACACATGAGTTGCATTTGTTAAAATGGCATAAAAAGAACAAAAGAGCCGCGAAGAGATATAAGTATTGCTTTGAATTCATAACAAGGAGCATGGTGTCAGCAAAAGCCTCTGAAGCATAGAAAGCAATAAAACAATTGGAACAACATCCTTCTGACTCTAGGCCCATCCCAGCGCCTTTCCGCTTTACGATCTTGTCTTTTAACAAAGGACACTAAAAGGTGATGCCGAAGCAGTCTACCTTTTCACTTGCTTTTTAAGACAACTGAAACCAGCTTTACCGCCTCATGCCTTATCGCATTTCTGGAATGGACTTCATGCCTGCAACAAACGGTACTGGACTTCCAGTGCCGATATTTATCATTTTTCTTCTGATTTCATATCTTTGATGCATGCATTTCTAACCGAACGACTGTGGCACATTTCAGTTAATGATTACACCAAGGCAAATCTAAATAATAGCAGTGAAAATGAGTTCATTAATATTAAATTAAAATGGGCAAAGCGGACATCGAAATGTGCTGGTCTGTCAATCCAATGCCACACGTTTCCTGTTTAATCCACATAGACCGCAACATAAAATATTCATCCAATTTGTTATTTCTCAGAATTCAACAAGCATTGTTTTCATACAGTGGAACGAATTGGTAGGAATTCCGAGGCAATTCAAACTATGGACGCAATCACAAGTTAGAATTGAACCGCAGTTGATGTACTTACGATGAAACGAAACGCTAGTGTTTAAAAAGGAAATTCAAACTGTATGCAATATTTACCCCAGGGGATAAAGAGCAAGGTAGCTGTTTTGTGTGCATGTTTGGCATTTTAGCACACATAATATTTATATATTTACCAGCGTGACATTGTTTGCCAGATAGTTTGTTACATAATGATTAATTGTTAGGCACAGGAAGAATTATTTGCTTGTTTAGTCAATGAAACGTTATTTTAGTGAGAATATCTACGGATCAATAATTTGATGAAATGTAGTGGACAGACTGGTTTAAATATAACATCCGGTTAACGTATAATGAAACGTGTTTTGCACATAATTGAACACGTGTCACGTTATGCTCAAAAGAGATATAAGTCTACTTATAAGTGGGCAACTAATTTTATAGTTACTGGTGGAGTCTGGTCCAACCTCATGTGGCCCTTTCGGCCAGGCGACAAGCATTTGTAACTGCTGAAAACTAAATTTCAGCGTGACTGGACACTCGTCGCAAAAAACCTTGGCGAACAACATAACCATCTTTGTCTCCGGGGTACTCCGTTCGCTATCCTGATGTTCCATGCTAAAGTATTTTCGTGTCATTAATTTATACAACTAGCACTACTGACATAGAATAAATAACTTAAAAGATATGAGAAGAATCTAACGTTATTTACAGGTAGGTGATTATTTCGGCATCTCCTCTTGATAGTTAAAAGGAAAACACGTGCTCGCCAGTAAGGTATTTGCACGCATAATTGTGGCTTTTCCATCATTATAAGTTGGCCGCTGTGGCCTTAGGCAAGGTTTCATGGGTTTTCTCAGTCCCTTCTACGTACCATTTTTCGAATTCCTTGTCACTTTCACATTGTTATGTTACTATTTTATATCCCCAGTTCGCAATGCTATCAACATGCTTTTGTTGTGATATTCAATTTCTCAACTCTTAAGTCCTTAATGTTATACTGATCCTTAATGTTATATTGATCCTTACAAATCGTATTTTGGTCAATGTGTAGCTAATGATATAAAGATAATGGTATTCACGTATATGACGGCCGCTGATATAATTACCTAATATATATCTATATGTCAGATAATAATGATAAATGATGTAATGCCCGAAAATGTTTAGTCGTTTGATGCCCGTAAATTGTTTGGTAGTAATTCATAGCTCTCTAACGTAAACTAAAGTTCTGAAGTATCTAACCAAGTAGTCAACAACAAAGACAAAGAACTCAGAATTCCACAATATTTTGATAGAGATCTATACAAATTGCAATTAAAGTTTATTTAATTTGAATTTGAAATATTCCCTTAAATAAATGTTGATACGAATTTCATGGCCCATGTAGAGCTTAACCACTACGAATAACAAAAGGATTGATTCATAAATATACAAATAAGTTAAGAAATCATTTAAACACACATGAAACCTGTTTCATTAATTGGTTCATAATGTTCATAACGTTCAAGCGCTTAGCAACAAACAAGACGCTCTCACTGATTTAGGAATACAGCAAAAAGATGCACAGTGCCATACAAATATACATAAACTAACAAGTTCAAAATAAAGGTGGTTGTTCAATTACAAACAAACCACAAAGCATCAAACAAACACAGTGTACTAAAGATAAATGCCGTTTCCAAATCCGGGAAAAAATGGTCACAAATATTGAAAGGAACATTTGGTGTCAGGCAAAAACTTTAGATGCAAAAGAAGCAGAAACTGATGAATAAAACATTGCAATGACTTCAGAGAGGAGACTTAGGTCATATCATCAATAACAAATAGTTGGATGAAATTAATGTTTACGTTGGGAATCTATGTTTGGAAAAAATATTTAAAACTGAAATACATAATAAGATAAACACGTCCAATGAGTGAAAGACGATAAAGTTATTTAAGCAAAAAACCAGCAAGCACAATTGCAAAGTCTATCAACAAGATGAAGACCAGAGGGGAAGCAAATCGTAACTATAGTAAATTAGTCAGATCAATATCAAAGTTAAACATTTAAAAGAATGAAAACTATTTACTTGTATAAACCTATAAGAACTTGGACAGGAATCATAAGCTACGTAATAGGATAATTCGTGAAACGTCAGTAGTTTTTGTATGTTTCTTACCGATTAGAATGTTAATTAATACTTAAAATGAATGCTTTGTTGCCTATATTTTACATTTACTTTGTTCAAGCAAACGTTTTGTTTACGACAGCCTATTAACGAAATGGGTTCCATATCAACACTTTCTGATACACATATGCAGTTTTACATCGAAACACTTATCCCTGTCTAAGAGAATAGAAACTATTGACAGTCATTATCTTAGTAAAGTCCTTTTAGCATTCTAAGCTCGATTTCGTAGTGAAATAAAAAAACAACATCTGATAAGGTATTAAAACTATAGATCCAATTGTAACTGTCATAATGTTTAGATATTTAGTATATAGTACTCAAAGTTGTTTTCAGTACACAACACATTGACGAATACGGTACTTAATCAACAGCTCATAAGCAAAAACAAAGATAACTTTCAGGACATGAATATAACATCAGTTGGAAGCGAAACATCAAAACATTAAAATACGTTTTAAATTAAGTTATAGTTGATGTTTGTTTGAGTTGAAACCTACTTCACTTGGTAAATATGTTTACATTCACTTAACCTATTGGATTCCTTGCAACATATGATCATAATTATCACATATATTCCATTATCTACTTTTGAATACAATATCTATTGAACAGACTTTCTATATAGTAGAGTCTTACTGCTTTGAATGTTTGCAAAGTCTGTTTTACTGCAACACTGAACTTCGTCACTTTTACTACTAGTTCAATAATTTATTCTTTCCGTTTTGCATTATGTTAATGACATAAATGATGCTGAAAAAGTACTGTGAGGTATCACCGAATATGCAAATAATATTAATTCAGTCATAATAAATCATTTAAACTTCGAATGTATTAGTCCTTCTCTTCCAAGACAACAATGATAAATGGAAAGAGAGAAGTGTTAGGACTGATAATATGTGCAATGGTCCACTAATAAGTTAAAATTCTATCACTATCAATAACAAACTGTTCTGTGTCCTGTATTGGTATAACAACTGTTCTCTTGCACTTGCAATGTTTGCACTAAAGAATCGTAAGGCGGGAATACGAAAACATTAACAGGTCAAACTAGGATGCTGGAGCAGATATAGAACTATTGAATCACGCTAGGGTATCATGTCACCAAACAAAAATGTAAAGAACAGATGTCATAGTAATGAAACAATTGCATGGCTTATGGATGTTTTTCCACAACAATTTGAAATGAGAGCTTGTGCACATGTATTTTTAAAGTAGTAAACGATAAGTATTTCCCAATAAAAAGCGTCACTATGCCAGGCACTAGTCAACTATTCCACGTCACTATGTCAGGTAGTCACGGAGTGTCCGCCACATCAGATTTTGTATGGAATATAAATAATTGCAGAAATCGATATTGTTAAAAGTTTCAGAGATGTGATATAAATATTAAATGAGTTTAGCTTAAGCAAATTCACAAATCGCAGCATCAATATAAAAGAGCATTTCTTTACAAGATTGAATGAGAAGTAGACTAAGCAGAGAATTTGTGTTACAACATATCATTCATGAGAATGATAACAGACAAGCGGCATGAACAGTGATAGCAAGATGACCAAACTAATCTGTAAAGGACAAATCACGTATTTGATGTTTATAAATATACACATCTGTTTTCAGTTAGATTCAAAGTACAACGCGATAATGTGATGAACTTTACAAGATTAATCTACAACGATTTGACACAATCAGAGATAAATTTTTCCGAAAAACAAGCTCGATTTAAAACAGGTCATAGAATTTCAATATACGCAGAAGCTTCAACCGTACACAGGTACGAAATCAACAAAAATCTGATACCATTCATACACCTCAAAGAATAAAAGATATATTGAAATACGATTAAAATACATGTTCCAGTTTTAGATAGCTTATCGATAATGCATAACAAAACGTAACCTACAAAAAAAGTCATCAATACAGAGTATTTTCGGGATGAAGTAGTTGTTGGTGCAGACTTTCCTCAGCACGACACATATTGGCATTTTAGGCACCTGCTTCATCCAGAAAGTATAGTTCTTTTGACAAGTATCAAAAATATATTGTAACAAAAGAAAGTGGGAAACAGAATGGAAAATAAACTGACTTGAAAAAATGGTTAATGGAACAATGAAACAACATGTTGCACAAGAAAGTTCAAATTGAAATCCATACAGAAAGGTCTGTATAAGTATGTTGACTGATTAGTGGCAGGGAGCCTTGATTGTAATGGAAACATAGCACAAACGGATACAAATACGTGTTGTCAGCAGCTTATGTCTTCTCGGAATAATTTTGGAATGGAAATGTAATACACACATGAAGATTGCGTACATGATGCTTCTAGAAAGCTGTTGAAACACAGAAAGCTAAGAAAGGATCCTTTGTGTGAATGAAACAAGTGTTTAAACAAGCAAAGTTATGGTTTTGTTGAGACAGAAAACCACATTAACTATTTTTAAACCTATTTAGATCAATTAAAATACCTGCTACCTAAAGTGGAAGGGCTTGGAAGAATCCAGAAGTCTAGAATGTGAACGTATGTTGAGCAAAGTGAAACCACAATATAAGCTGATGCTTTAGCAAGAGTAACTGAGTCCTGTCGTAACACTTTACAAATGAAAACAACACCATTTGAAGCGAGGAAGAAAACAAAAGAGAAATCAAAAGTATTGATTATGTTAGCTGACAATTTGAACAACTTTATAACAGCTAAATCAAAAGCTGGTGAAACAGTCATTTGTTTGCATTGCAAAACATATTTTCTATATCCGGTTTCCTAACTTTACCGAGGATCTTTTTTTTACAATGATTAGGCAAATATTTTGTTCTGATCCATTTATTTGCAAACTTTACTTAAAGGAAGAACATGTAAATGGCATATTTTATCAACAAAGTTTATCTCTATACGACAGACAATATGAGCTATACGATGTTAATGAAATTTCGAAGAAAATGAGGAGGAAAGATAAAAGGCATGCAATTGTGAAATGGAATGGTCGTGAGATTTCCTTTAGCAGTGAGAAGAAAGCCGAAGACAATACTCTTTAAAACAAAACACAAGGCATACACAACAGTATTATGTTTGTCTAATTGGTATTGTTTGCTGTTGACTTTTTCTCAATGATTAGATGTTATGTATAATTTTTATGAACTTAGTCCAAAATGAAGTCCACTGTGGACCTGGTTAGGGATATTGAGTTTGTAACAGCATAATACATAGCTAATATTTCTCTGTGAACATAGATTAAATATTAGGATCATTATCAATATAGTTATACATACTTATCATAATCTGAATCTTTGATATTCGCAATCCCCTATAAACAAACTTGTGTACCTGATATTTTACATGTTCTCTAATATAATTTTATTAATAGACATTATCTTTTCATAAATTTTGACCCTCATCCTGGTTCCAGTTTTGTGTCTCAGCTTTTTATATAGTATTGTTTGCTTGAGATATTACACATGCTTGTCTTAACATTTGGAAACAGAATCAGTCTTACACTTGTGTTCAGATTTCCGTTTGGGTGGAAATATTTCTTTCAAAACAATATTGACTAGAAATACCAAGTGCTCATCAATACTATTTTTGGACAGAAAAAATTATTTGCAATTATAGTGAATTCAGACAAGAAAATTGTAAGATTATATTATTGCGATATATCAAAAGATTGAAAGCACATCATCAAAATTCATGCTATTGGAACATTAACACGTTTGAGACAACAGGCATATCAAAACATTCAATATCGGAACTTTGTTGCAATACTACTGGAATTCAGTTGCAACATTATACATTATACATTTGGATTCGTGATACAACTTCCAGGACTAATGGTATTTTATTCACAACACTATCAGTCTGTTTTAAATTTTCACTCTGCTTTCTAGGGAACTTATGTGTCTGTTCAATTTTATAAAACTTGTCGGTTTTCTCTCTTTTCTGGTACTTAGTTTGAGACCACAAAGTAGTAACAATACCTAGACAGCAATATGAAGGCGCCTGAAAGCTTTTAGCTTTTGAAAGGAAGTTAGTTCCTACAATTCAAAACGAGGAAAATGTGTATCCGTTTGCAACTACGACCTAGAAAGTATGAAGAACATTTATTCAGAGAATGCTGGTCATGGCTTATGGTAAGCATCGCTATATATATTTACTAGCCAGTGCTAGGACGTGAGTTATAAAAGAAAGTTTAAGCATCAGAGCTAAAGGTAAAAAAAATGGAATATGCGAGATAAAAGAGGTTGAAGATAAAAATTAAAATGAAGTAAAAAGAAAAATAAACAAATTAGAATGCCGCGAGTTTTGATTGGCAAGAGGGACGGGGCACAGAAAAAGACAAATATTGGTGCTGGTTTTTATATAGATATATGATGTTATTTATGTAATAACAATCTCTGTTCATAGAGTAATTTACTCATGAGATCGTTGTCATCTACGAATTGTTCTTGAAATTCGCTGAAAAGCGATACCATGTTTCGTTATCTCAATAACCAGCATCCGTTTTGCATATAATCTTGCCCTCAAATTTCCGTACTTTCATTCACGATACCGCCTCAAATAGGAAATGAAACCGAACCCTCAAGATCTGTTTCAATGTGATAAGCAGTTGGTAATATGAGATACGTATCTCAATACAATTTGTCTTTCTAAAAGCATAAGGCTTAGACGAAACAAAACCTTATAAATTAAGAGACAATACAGTACAACAACGTTCGATTACATTACAATACAATGACACGGGCAAACAAAGTAAACTAAATAAATTCATAAATAAAAATGTATGCATTCAAAGTGAAAACTACCCCGATGCATTGATATTTTTCATTTAACCTAGGATTCTCTTGTATTATTTTCGCTATCATTGATATGAAGTTGGCAGTACTTTATCTGTATCTCCATCTGCAAATAAATTTTGTAATAAATCTGTATGTCATCAATATATTTGGATGATACTCCCTAGCTTAGTACGTTAACTGCTTGCATCATTTGAATGTGATAAGTAACTGACGATCAGTAACTCGGCAAAATATATCAAAATCGTGCTTAATCTAGCATTATACCCAAGAACTTGTTAAAACGCAAATTCACTGCAAATTTGGTTGAAATTATTAAAATGTAAATGTTTAAATATTCACAATTCAGTGATGCATTTTAAGTTGAGGAACGGCATATCTTCGTATCAAATGATGCACAATAGTCGGATCATCACACTGATCGGTCATCTTGTAAATAAATCTTCATAATAATTTTTTATTATAATAAAAAACGGTGCTGTCTGAGTATTTTATGTGTAAGCCCGTAACACGACGATAGTAAACCATTATTTAAACAGCATGATAATCTCAAGGGGAATTTCAAGACGGAGCTTGACAGATAATTTGATTAAATTTAAATCAAAAAGTTGTTAAAGCCTACACCGTTTGAAAGTTTTTACAATTTGATCACTAAATATATAGAAAAAACTAAAAGCGAATATTTAAGAAATATCATGCCTCGATTTAGCATAAATATTTGATCTAATTTAAAGGTCGATATAATGAAAAATTAATATTGATGTATGTATCAAAATCAGATGTAATTATATTCAAAATTGTCAAGTTTATTTGCAATGGCTGAAGCCGAGTGCACTGTGTTTATTAATCGTATCGCTTTACTCGATATTGCCGACCGATTAGTACATTGTCTGCACGTTCGAGGTTCGCGTTTATCATGTGACCTTGTAAAATGCTGCTTTCAAGTGATTATGTTGTTACAACTTCCTTTGGGATTCTGTACCACGCATATGCTAGGTTATATACATTGTTAGTGACTAAAACGTGGACAAATAATGAATACAACGGGATAATTTTATAATAGATATGCTTCAAATCGATCATTTTCCTTGTCGAAATGTAGTATATAGCTTTTATAATATCTTTCAAATATTCGTTGTTATTATTTTTATTACGAAAAGTCTCATATGCTGTATCTTGTATTAATTACCAATCACTTAATTCAGTCACGTTTATACTTTTATACTTTCCGTACTTTTTCCCATTATACCTCAACCAGGACTGACTGCTGCTTTAAACAATCGGAGACTGGATAAATGTATTGAAAACCTGTTGGTATTTTATGGTATATATAACTTAACTGAAATCGGCTTTTTGCTATAAAACAATAGTTTAGGATGAAGCAAACGGTGTACAAATTGTGTTTTTACCAATTGTAAATATCAGTGTTCACATTGTAGAATGAATACAAATACCAGATATGTAGTCACCAGCATAGTCATACATGGAAATAATGATTAATATAAGATATATAGGGCCTAAGGAGTACTATGAGCATGTACCAAGCACTTTTATAATGGTATTATACATTTACAAGATGCGGATTATATACGTATGGAGCACAGACCCTTTGGCCCCTTGGGCAGCAGACTCGTCAGGCTCTGTCTTGGTTGGGTGACCCATATTTTTGTAAATACAGTCAATATCATATATTCCGTAGAGGCATTAGAGAATTCTTTAACCACTCTGTAAATAAAACGTTACTATCTTCATTAAACGAGAAGTAACGGACAAAACAGTTTGCCTAAATCCACAAATTACCCAAATAAACAATGGTCACTGTAACTTATCGGATAGGGGAATTGAGAAAGATACATATTTAATAGTTTGACTTTCGAGTAGCGTATCTTTTTTAAATAATGTTTATTTATGCATATTAATACACGCTAATTTAAGAACACATATAAATGTAATTCTTTATGAAAAGATTAGACAAATACATAAATCTATTTCACTGTAACTAAATTAGGCCCTAAAGACAATTTTCTCTTTAACCATATCCAGATAGAGCCGCATCAAATATGGGAGTTACGTAGTGGCAAAAGAGCTAATTTTCAGGCTGGTGGATGGTTGCTAAACAAAATATATCCGACTGAAAGAACGATAAGAGCATCGTGAAAACATTATATATATATATATATATATATATATATATATATATATATATATATATATATATATATATATATATAGTCCTCGTTTGATCTATAATTACATTTGTGGTTGTATTTTTACGAATGCTGTTCTTGTCAATTGCCATAATGTTAATTAAAATATCGCCTCCTATAAAATAGACACCCTATGGCCCGGGTTTTATACAGTCATGAATTAAAGCTACTAAACCTATTTTATATGTATTTATTTAGTATCTAATATTAGTACAAACAAGATGGACTCAGCTAGTTACGCTTTGTATACCAGAATTATCCTCTTCTTTCTTAAAATTCATTCTTAACTTGCATAGATATTAAAAATAGCATAAGCAATATGAAATTTTTACTGTATAATCAAATAGTATATCTGTAGCAATATATTAAGCATATATTTCGAACAAACATTCCGTTTCTTTCTCTTTAAAATCATTTTAAAAAATGTAATCACTAGTAGATGTTGAAAATGATTTGCCTGTCCATAGTAAAAAATGGATTTTTGTGAGTAAGGAAATTGACAAGGGACAGGAAATTAGATTTGTCTTCGAAATCTTTTTGGCTCTTTAACTTGAACTTAAATGAAACTGAAACTATGTTCAAGGAATTTATTATGTCTGGAGTGGAGTAGCGAATGGGTATAATTATTCACTGACGTCCAACTCTGCATCCATAACAAATCGGTTTTAGAACAATATCAAAATGATAACATTAAACATAGGGCCATCACAATGTGTAGCATAATAATGTGTGCATACAATCTGACTCTAATGCCAGTTAAGTAACATTAACACTTTTAAGATTTGAAAATTTTAAGACTCCCACTCTTATTACATTTACATTTGGTGACGTCCATTTGGTTGTAAGCATCATAGCACGAAAATAAAAAAAAGTTTGAACGACGTTGATATGAATTTTAAGCTTAGCAGGAATGTTTGTTCTACCTAAATATCGAATAAAAGCATAACCTGAACTTTTATTGCATTCATAATTTTCCCTATCGTTAATCTGATATTGCATTTAAGCGGGTCTCTAAATTAATAAATGGTCACAGTTTCGTCATTTTACTAACGTAAAAGTTTAAATACTTTTAATATTTTTTGGTTGTCTGCCAACAGATTCATAACATTATGACCCAAAGTTTGAAAGTTATGTAAAGACGAAAGTGGTAAACATAGCTACCTCTCAATCAGGTGATCCTGGTTCAAACTAGCAAATGTTGAAACTATTTTGTCTTTTTTCATGTTCTGTTTTACCTTGAATTTAGAAGGAGAATTTTGTTATTAGGCCTATTTAAATCTTTTGTGCGAAAGTACACAAACATCAGCAGAATATAAACGATATACTGCTGTAATGTCTGCGCGGGATCGTGAATACATTTAGCATAAAACATAAATTTGTTTCCTTGGCATTAATAGAAGATATATTTCATCGAGCGGGTGAAAAACTCAGTGTTTGCACTCGTAGCGTCGCCACTCCTAAAAATTCTGGGTTTTCCACTCATTGAATGAAATATATCCATTATTTATTTCAAATGATTTCGCTTTGCTATTATTAGTTTCTCTGACCACGGTATATATTGGTCTATGTAAGTATTGCATGTTGTAAAACCATCCAAGTCCTTTTACTACATTACAGCAAAGTATTTTGTCCTCAAAAATATATAAATGTCATAAAAAAAAGTGTTCAAATAGAAGGAGGCATACCACTACCATTTAGGTATTTAGCTAAATCATGGCCTGCAATCACTCAAAGTTATGTCTGGCATTGATGTTAAAAATGTGACATGATGGAAACGATTTTATTTAAAAAATAAATTAGGATAATATGTTTCCACTCGTGTTGGTACTTATACAGTTTGCTTGTAGGAAAAACCAATCATACACGTTTGAGGCAAGACGTGGTAAACGAATCTCAAGAAGAGTAAATCAGATATGACGATGTGCGTTCCTTGTATTCTAGCTACACTAATATGCTTGATTCTCCACTGCGAGTCCTGACATTTTAAAAGAACACATCGACGTGGAAAACATTAGTTAGTATGACAGGACTGAATTGATTAATTGTAAAGTGTTGACACGGACGAAATGGTCCATCATATTCTGCCTCATCATTGTAAAACCTGATGTTTCCTTGATGCTGTACATATTACAAAAAAATGTACGTACTCAAGACCGACCATGTTGCAATGATGACCAGTAACGAGCGTTGGCATGAGTATGATTGCGGGCCGAATTGTTTCATGTTCTTGATAGTGGATACCGCTTGTTAAAAGAACATGTAAGTTGTTACTTTCCTACCACAGACTAATACCAAGAAGATGGCGACGACTCCATGAAAGGGATGTCTCAAGATATTCAATTAATTTCTGAAATTGAAGCGAAAAGGTAGCACCTGCACATGTTGTTGCATACTGTAGAAACAAAGAGAAATACAAAGAACAGTACCGATCTTTAGAAGGCATCGACTTGTAAAAAGTCACCCCAAAAAAGGAAGAAAGAATATAATCGAATGCAACTGTCATGCTGAATTGAGTGTGGATACATTTGGTGAAACGTTATCTAAAGGTTTCTACTTCCAACTCATTGACAAGACAGGAAAACTCATTAAACAACTGAAAATCATACGTGAAGTTTTGTTTTGTAGTGAATTATGTGAAGTTACAAAGTTGGCACCACCCGAAGAGACTGGAAATGCTATAGTTCTTGCCTACGAGACAAACAATGCCCGATTAAAATTGGATACTGTCTTGGAAACGGTTTTGAGATAGATCTCTGGGTGTACAGCTACCGTCCTGGAAGTTACAACCAACACATATAAGACGAACGTTTAGGAAGTTGGACCGATGAACATCTTGAAGGTACTATTTTCAGTTTTGGTTGCGATGGAAAAAATATTACCGTTACTAGTACCGAACGAAATAAGGACGACATTGTACCATATGTAATGCAAAAGGTCTGACACAGAGCTATCGTTCCGATCCAGTGGTGAACTTTGAATGGGGCCTTAAGGACATAAGACTTTCGCATGAAAACGTTGCATCTTCTCAAACAGTTTCGTGTGAGAGATCACAGCATTTTAGTCAACTGATGTATAGAAATAAAAACGAGATTTCTATACCGTAAGAGGTTACTTTGCGGAACACTGATATTCAGTATCAAAAGGGAAAGGTTCTAAGACAAAAATAACTGTGAGTGCAAACGCGGAAACAGAGATCTTTGAAGGGGGACCTTTTCCGCTTTAATAGCGAAAACAATGTCGTTCGTGTGCTTACATATGGACGACATCCATGCACTATTAAGCCACGATGGATGCCAATAGCTCGTCGAGATTTACAATTCCTATGGTTTCGCCTGTTTATTGTGACAATCAAAGTCGATGGAGCACGTTCAAGAAATGGCTTAGAAATGATCTGCATATATCAACCTCTACAAACGTTTAGCCAGAGCTCGAATTGTCTACTTTGGACGAGGAGACCAAGTAAAATGTTTCAGTTGCATCATGAGGATCCACACGTGGAAGTATAAAAATTCAGATTTCCCGAAACATGCGTATGGTATACGTGCGGTTCTTGCCTTTCCTTGTTGACTCATGATTTCTATCCTCTTGAATATATCTAGAAGTCAGAATTCGTAGTTTTCTCCTAAATTACGAGGTCGCAAATAAAGACAGCATGTATAAATTCAAGTGAAACGCAAATAATACTTGCATCCATTATGATATGGACATTTAACTGATATAAGAGGGTTGATACTTTGAAAGAGTTCAAAATGTCATATTTAACTTCAAAAGATTTCAGATGAGTATAATTTGAAAGACATATCACCTCAAGATGAGACTTTTTCAAGCATGTGGTGTACGGTTAGATGGTTGCTGAAAAAATTCTCTAATATGATTTACAACCGGTAAATCGTTTGTATTATTTCATCAAAAAACACAATTCAGAACTTACCTTTGCAGCTGGAAGAAGACTGATTACTTTTAAAATGTTCAAATGCTCAGACATTGAATTACAAGACTAACCATGCCACGAGTTTGTCATCAGTATTTCACTAAATTCTATGGAAGAAGCTTAATTACTGTGCTGAATGTTTAGACGAGACTTAAATATATTTAAAAGACGATTTCCTAAAGCGCCCTAATTCGTTTGAATTTTGAACCACGTGTGGTAAATGTGACAGTGACTAGCTTTCTAGGATTTTGCTTACAAGCAAATTCATTGTGTCAACTATCTGCGTGGGTTCGAGTCTCAGATTCGGCCAATGTGGGTATGTGAGAAATCTTGCCAGTAGTTTCTCGACGGTAGGTGGTTCTTTCCGGGGATTTCCCGGGTTCTTCCTCCACCATTAGTACTGGCCGCCATGTATAGCCTATCATGTGCTGAAAAATGGCGTTAAACCCTACAACAACAATCACTGTGTCAAATTTAGAACAGTAAATTTAAAAACGTGAAAAGCAAACGTTTTTAAAGCACGAAATTCTTATTTGTGTTTAAATTGTTACTAATGTGACGAAAGCGAGCTGCATACCTTCGCGTGAAGAATGGATTCATCGTACTTTATGAACTCTTCAGAAATTTCTATATCCATCTGATCTCTCCATCATATATTAAACTGATCGGATGTACGTGCCTGGAAAAATCTTGGATTTGATGCTCCTACACAAGAGGTGATTGAGTTTGCCACAGACATACTGTGCAATTGATTAAAGGGAAGAATCTGCCTTCACGACTTTGGAGGAATAGTTTGAAGTGAATGTGGAATTTGAACCTGTTCTAGTGGAGGAAATACATATGTTGCCTTAGAGCCTTGATTTGGAAGCAGTAAAAGAAGAACTTGGAACAAAGAATGAATTATTGCGATGCAATAAGAATAGTATTGTACAAGTGCAACACATTGAGGTTCCAAGCCGGAAAGGGTATAGCAGATTAACTCCGCAGAGACTAGAACGACGGAGGCAGATCATATACATAGGTTAAATATTACCTCGGTGGATAAAGTACGTTGTGAACTTTCATTCGATATTCAACTTCTGTGACTTTAATTTGTACCATCCTTGTGTACAAAGTGATGTCTGGTAATTTGTTTACGTGTATTAATTTTTTTTATGGGAATGGTGTATCAAAGGCAGCGTGTGTAACTGATAACAGAGAGAAAGACATGAATTAGTGTTTAGTTTTGTTGTGTTTCTGTTTTGCTGTGACATAATATGCATGCCATATCCAGCTAATTCAAGCTTTGAATGCATAATTTCGAATTATAAATACCTGACACGGGAATGATTGCCCAGCCCAGTGTCACAGCCACAAGTATAAGTCTCTCTATACTCACTTGGGTTGACATGGTGCTCATAAACTTATCTTAACCTGGAAATTAATGAAAACAGAAATCGTTCATTAATGAAATTGATTTCAAAATGATGTCATGCAATGTCAAGTATCATTATAGAGTGTATTCAGGCCATTTATTTTCTTAGATGATTTACATTTCGCCAAGCATTTATAAATTTCTTATTTCAAGTCTGTGATCGCTACACATTGTTTAATGTGATTATTATAATAAGATAGCTAGCATGTTTTCTAATTTACCTTGTGTATTTTAAATTTAAATTATTAATTAGTTTACTGCGATTCCTATCTTTTTAATTTGCTTGAATCAATCTGAATATTTGGTGGGTGAGTGGAAATTTGGTGGAAAAGACTGGAGATGCTCCGATTTATTAGTTATGTGACAATTGACACAATTGACATATTGCCAGTCTTCAAACAGTTCAGATCCTAATTTTCCATTTTTATTTTGTTTAAGATGTATAATGAATACAAAATGACAAACAGCATTGGCATAAATGTATTTTTGGCTAGTAGTAAATTACTTCACAGAAATTAAGTTGCACAAAAAAATGAAAAATTAGGAACTGTAATATAATTGATGTGTCCATGAACTGACCTAACGAAAACGTCTATATGCTGTCCATTATTAATGATCTAGCGACCTCCCGAATTCGGATATGCGACGCAGAATAAAAACCAATGAATGTATTATTTATTTAAATAGTTTCAAACAATTAATATATTTGTTGGAAACTATCTTTTGGAACATTGACCAAAACTAAATAAATGTCTACAATAATTCCCTACTGTCTCATTAAAAGATTAGGCTCACACTTAGATCTAGTGGTGAAAAGTGTGTAAAATAATGAAAGAGTCTAGCTTGAGATCATTCTTCTCAGTATTTCCACGGACCTTAAGATAGCAGTCGTTCTAAAATAATTTCCGTCTAATCCAATTAAGGACGACATCTTCACAAGACTTTCATTTCATACCTGTATCGTTGTTCGTGGTAACGCTAGTAAGATTTATCGGTATTCAATTCTAAGCCGTAGCTCGATATTTCATCCCAGGTACCATGAGATACATTCAAAACACACAATACACATAATTATTTCAGTCTCTAATTTCTAAACACAAAAAGACGAGAAACCTTGACCTTAAGAATTTTCCAACGTAAAATCATCGCAATAATGCTCGGTATGGCAATTGTAACATAAATTTGTTAATTGATCGGCTTGAAAAATATTTTCCCAAAACCAATTCATCAAACAAGCAATCATTGGCATGCTCTAAATTTATGAATAAAGATGTAAATACAAATAGCACATACCCTGGGCTTTTTATAATGCAGTAGATGTAATCGAATATACAATTGCGAGAAAACATTTGTAACTGTTGGCATGATGAATGTACTTAATTACAAAATAATGCGTTTGCTATTGGTACTAATATTTAACTTTCTAAAACCTAAGATCCTAATAAATACCCCTTGACATCAACTCTCTTGCGTTCACTGTCACAATGCGAAATTTATGAGATTCCGGCATTCCTTAAAAACTTTACCTTTATCTCACTGTCGATTAATAACACCAATTCCATGCAATGTACAAAACTTCATCGGTAATCTATCATTTCTCGTCTTAATTTAGTAAAGTCTTACCTTAATATAATTAAGCACTCTTCAAATGTATACACAGGATTTCAAATTATATAGGTAGAATGTTTAGAAATGTTAAACATATAATTACCATCATTGCTTGCCCTCACTAAAGAATTTGTTTCTACCTGCAATATTAACAGTCTTAGACGTCGAAATGTTTGATATGTTGGAAAGTCCCCACTCATTTCAAGCATTCGAAAGAAACAAAAGAGACTGATTATTATAATTGATTGAGTTTTGCAAAAATACTCTGTAAAATATTGTAGGTACTATTGTTTTCTTTTTGGATTCAAATCTGGTTTTGTTTCGTTTTTAATGAGCTGTAGTGAAATTGCTGTAGCTCCAATGTTCTTGGCACATTTTCATTTTCCCAGCATTTTTTTAAAAAAATATAGTCAAATAAAGAATTATTTATATTCAGAAAAAGATGTTATTTGATTCTGTCAAATCAGTTTATTCAGTTTTCGTTTATGCCTTCCAGATCAGTTTTTACGTTAATTACATTGGACGTGACTATTTATGAAAGATAGTATAAAGTAGTTCTCCATACAATTTATACAGAAATAAACGCTATTTGGCTATTGGGTCTGATCAGACGCTTATGTTCTGCCCAATGAAAATCTGCTCTTCATTTATTAACTGATGCAACTGCAATTATATATATATATATATATATATATATATTCTTAACATCTGAAGCAGAATTAGTCCTATAAGTGTGCTCATTATTTCATTTAGATGGTATTATTTGTTCAAATTATTATCCACTGCAAATATGTATAATATTCTTGTACAGGAACATTAATTTAGAATTATTGTGATTTCAGGCAAAAGTTTTGATTATATTTTTGCGATAGATCAAAAGACTGCACATCGCAACGCTACAGGTCAGGAGATATTATCATATTCGAGACTACAGGCACGTCACATTGGAACTTATTTGAAATTCCACTGGAATTCAGTATGAACATTATACATCTTGATTTGTATAAATCTCTTTCGACTTGTTGGGATTTATTTCTCATTAACATACATTTGTTTACCAACATGTTCACTTAGTATTCCTTCGTATTCTAAGGAAATAAGCTATTTGTTGTATTTTACAAAACACTCGGTTTTCGCTCTTTTCTCTTAGTTTAAGACCATAAAGTCGTAACAATACAGATAGCGCCAAATATTTGTGCGTGTCCAGTTGATGGCAAAATTAGATATGTGCGCTGTGCTGCGTGTGGGAGTATTGCTTTCCTTACGTTAGAAACATTAGAGAAGAGTCATAACCAATTTTCTGCAATAAAGTTTGAATCGGCATAATTTCCAGGCACCGTGTTTGTAGACCATGCAACGGACAGATATTTTGGAGTATAAACACGGACAAGAATTCTTTTGAAAAGGTCATGCACGAACTGGAAGAAACAATTAAACACGAAAATGATCTGTAGCCATACCATGGCAGATAAAATGTTCGCAGCCGGCTAAACATTGGACCAAGCAGCTCCAGCGACCGTTTAAGAAAAGGAAAAGTAGGTATTTGACTTGAATTGTATGTGAAAGATGGGCACAAAAGTGAAGCATTACTCTCCAGAATAGACCGAGCAGTATGTAATCATGCCAGGAAATCAGACTTGACCGCGGCAAATTTGGCTAGACCCCCCCCCCCAACACACACACACACACACACACACACACACATAGTAGCACCCTTTAGAAACTTCGATTACGGCAAGGATAGTTCTCTTCTGCCAGCGTTAGTGAAATGTACACTGGCTACTAACCATTCGATGATATCAACTGTCGCATGTGCGCTTGAATGCGCACTACCCATTGCTGAGGTGCTGTCGCTTGGCACAGCAACGCAGCATCTGATTAAGGCGATACCGCCTTGAAGGTTGAAAAGCCTACCACTCTGGGTTCAGCGGTTCTCGCTGTACCAGCACGATTGGAAAGCGCGATGTCCTGGGGCTGTAAAGTTGCGCCAATTAGTAGTATGTCTACATGTATGTTGATGGCAACTATACATTTTGTTCGGTGTATTAAGTACTAGGAGCTTAAACTACATGACAAGAAATGGCATAACCCAACATGCATTCTTTATTTCAAAATATAAATTGATTTCCCTAAAATGTTAAGTCGAAAAAAGTAAAATAATTAAAAGTAACTTAAAGTATGGTATGAATTCCTAAAGTTTCCTTAATGAACTCTCAATTTTACAGTAATCCGGAAATTCTCAAGAAGTATTCTGAATGAAGGTTCTAATGTGCTTTTGTGCTAGCACCAGGGAAAATAACAATGTTCTAATATCCAAAGTATTTACCTCAAAGAAAATCCAATAAAAGTTGAATGTCACAAAAGTCTTTGAATATTTCACGGTAATCCCAAGAAATCAATTAAATATCCAAGTCATTGAATAATTACACAATAATCCAGTAAGGTACTGTCAGTTTAGAATAAAGGGTTCAACTCTGCCATTTCAAAGTTCAATAAGTAAATAATCAAGATTCCTTTGTTTTCTCACACAAGACTGATAACTGTACAATGGAACGCTGATTATGAAATTTCTTTATACAACCACTATATTCGCATAAAATATACAACTCAAAATCATTAGAGTATACTTTCATGTATTTAAATTAGTTCATATTGCAAAATATCTTTGCAGTCAATGTACGAGTTTTCAATAATTTAGTGCATCAGCTGCTAGGGCGTTAAGGACATATCCAGAGTACAAATGTTCCCCTAGGATCACGTGATTCTGCCGTGACCTCCAATCAACACTCATAGCCTATTTAAGCTAAAAATAGTATGTTGACATGAACTTGGTAATTCGACCTTAAATTTTAAATGGGAAAAATACTACATAATACTTGTACTGTACACATGCGATGTGACATCGCCTTTAATGTGAGTTCTATAATATTAGAATACAAATCATAAGAATATTATCATTAACCAATGTGACGTAAATAAAAACAATATTGTAAAAATAATATATGTGATATATATATCTGTAACATATGTATTTGTTTATTTCCCCTTGAACTAGTGTAAATCGATGATATGTCCAAGAAACAAATCCTGAGACAGAATTAAGGCTCGCTGTGGCCAAGATGATTTCAGGCTTTGCTAAAAGGAGTTTTTCACCATTCTTGCATATGAACATAAGGAATGAGAAGACGGCAGTAACGCCCTAGACGGTACATAAGCTGGAACTTCAATAACGGTGGCGGTTAGGTTAATGCTAGCACTGCTTCTACCAAGAGTTGCAGCCGTCAACACCGAGTTTATGCCAGTGTGGACATTTGTCTATTTTATATTTTTTTTATAAAGAGCAAGGCGATGCTCGGTTTTGTTTTGCAAATCGTGCCTGAGAGACCTTTTTTATTTGAGTTAAAGTCCCAAGGACTAATGGTTATTTTTCCAATACATGATAATGGATTCAAGGCCTAAATTAAGTTAATATAGTGATACACCTGAAACAATTTGCCCCCAAATTTCAAAAGCTTGGATGTTCTGTACATTTGAAATAACAGAAAAGAAATTATGAAGTTTGACATTTGTTATCATCAGTACCAAACAAAGACACATTGCTAACAGCAGCTATAAGGAGTCACGAACTTCTTTTCGAAGTTTGCGTTAGTCTGTGAATATATATTAAAACCAAACGAGAGAGAGAGAGAGAGAGAGAGAGAGAGAGAGAGAAAGAAAGGGTCCTTATTGTTTTAAATCTTATGATTCCATCAGCATCAGCTTTACTAATAAAATCATCAAACGCTGACTCAGTTTAGAGTGGGTGTTTTTTTTTAAAGCTGAATAAAACCAGAGCCGAATGAAACAGCGCTGAAGAGCACACGAAGTTTTGATAAAATGAAATTTATTAAATCCAAAGAACTACTAGAAAGCATGAGTTAATTTCACAGAACTTTAGTGAATGTTTGTCGTGTTGATTGTTACACAAGCCTAACAGAACGGCTGTCCTCTCTCGTCTGTCGATGCTTAATGTTGTAATACCAAGGCCAGCGAAGGCTTATGCCGGTGAAACTAGGCGGAAGTTTATTATTACGAGCACCAAAAACAGCCGATTTCGGGCCCCGTGCCCCGAATATTCTCAAACTCTCAAAACATATGTTGGGCAAGTTCATTGATGATTTCGCGTGTGGTTTCTTCAACACAACTGCTTGTATATCTTTAACTAATCATTCCTTAATTTCTTTAAATTTGTCTTTATTTTTACTGTGCACCACACTCTTACTTTGTGGCAATTGCATTCACTCACGCTAGTGGAAACACGTCTTACAACTATAATATTTCTCATATTTCAACCAAATCAATATAGGGTTTATTTATTATAGTTAGCAAACAACGATTATGTTTCATTTTCTTTACAGGGATATTATGAATCAAGGAGTTGTAATAAATGCACATGTCAGTGGATTATTATTTACAAAACTGCATGCGGTCACAGAGTGGAAAAGAGGTGAACTGTAAACCAATTAATACGTCATTTTGTAGGATGCATTTAAGAATGTTAAGAACATTTCTTAGCTTTTAGCACTACCGACTACAACTATAATTTCTTTATGGGACGACTGATAGCCATTGGGTTAGAAATATTCGTGCAAGATTATTGCTAGTTACTGGACCAGGCTGACTTGAAGAAGACCAAAATGTCAGTCGCCACAACATTGCATTGCGATGTTTGCTTATGTAGCACAATATATATTAGCGATGTGATAAGACTCTTTTGATGAATCACAATATGATAATTAAAATATATTCTTATCTGAATTCATTACAATTCTAAATTCATGTTTCTGTCCAAGAATATTATCGATAAGCACTTTGAATTTCCAGGGAATAATTCTGCTTCAAGATGTTAGGGCAAGAATGAATAATGTCCCAAGTAAACAACATTGCATAAAAAGCTAAGAAACAACATTAGATCCGCGATGAGGTTCAATAGTTCATTACTAGTACATTTTATGTTGTCAGTAAGGCAATGTATATTACTAAAAATTATAATAAAGAACATGATAGACCAAGTTTTTCATTCCAATGTCTAAGACTCAGGCCCAAATAAACATGCTTACTTCCATTGATAATGCTCCTAATTTTTAACCTATTCTCAATGAGAAATATTAGCTATGTATTATGTTTTGTACTAAATCAATATCTCGGGCAAGGTACACGGTGAACAAGATATTGGACAAGGTCAGGTACAAAATACAGATGTATAATAATTAAGAAAGGCAAACATATAAAACAAATTAAATAACATTACCTCTATCACTAATACCACTCTATGGTCACAAACTGAAGTTACAGGAAAGAAACAAAAGCAACAAGTATTGTAAAACTTAACCAATTTAATTATTAAATTGATAAATGAAACATGTGAGAGGAACTTAGAGTATAATACAGTGTGCCCAAATTAGTCCTTATAAAGGTCTATGAAAGATCTAAATGAATGAAAAATCCCTTATCACTTTCACCATCGGAAAAGTATCGGTCCTCCAAGAACCGTGACGTTTTCAAGATGGCGTTGTACCGAATTCCTTCAAATAATTTATAACAGTTCCAGAATATTATTATTGTCCAAATAATGAACACCTTCTATCACGACTGAACAGTCCAAAACAAATGTTTTCCCTCTCGAAAAATATCTAAGTACAACACACAACACGTATACCAAGTTACATCAGGAACTCAAAAAATGTGAATGACTCCAGAAATTGGAATGAAACTTTATGCTTAAATATCTCCGTAAATACACCGTATAATGCGACTTTCCTTACCCATAGATCCCACGTGACAAAATAAACTATTAATTTTTGACGAACTAAGCATACTCATGTGACCTGATGCAACCAATAGAAAACCACAGAATTATTCTCGAAACTCCCATATGCCATGAGTCAGTGAAAAACTACGCCATAAGCGCCAAAATAAATCGCATTATTAAAATTACTATTACTAGCTGTCAACTCGTACGAAAACATCTATTTAAAGATCCTAGGCAATTTGCGTTCGTAATATATTCGAATTACGTACACAGTTTATAACAAAATACATTATGCACAGTTCACAACAACGAATAACAATTACGAAAATTAAATAAAATCATGTACCAAGAGATGCAAAAAAATATAGATACACATAACATCACACACACGCATGGGTATGAGTGCTCACACCTGCACTAAACACTCAGCATCCTTATATACTACCAGATACAAATGGGGGTTTAAATATTAGTTGTTGAAGTCATACATACAAACATTGAACTCAAAATTCTGGTAATTTTTAAAAAGTATCTCCTTACAATGATAACTGGGTGACACTGAATAGTAACGTTGGTATTTTATGACACTCACCCTCCCGGGATCCGCAAGAATCACATGTTCTACTCAGTGCATCTTTAGATGAAAGGATATATTAAGACCGAGAGCCAAGAACTGGGCTCAGCCTCCTTCATATTCCAATCCCTTACATTAGGGATCAGGTCTGCTTGTTGCTGTTGTTACTATTACAGCTCTTTATTTTCCCTTTGTCGCCAATCATACTATACTCTCGTCCAGTCTTGATGATGATCGGGAATTACCTCTCCACACACTCCTGTTCCAACACACGCTTCTCCTCTGACCACATTCTCTCCATCGTCTCTGCTTCCTCGTCCATCATTTCCGTTATTCGTTTTCTTAGCCACTTAAGCGTCTACCATCTCAAAGAGAATTCTAAAGTTATCGAGCGAGCACATGTATTCGTTCCACTTCCCGAATTGCACTGGCTAGTTCTTAGTTGTCTGGTCCACGATGGATGAAAAAAATTGGCGAACGCACAGTTTTACATCCAGGCGACTCGCCCGTGAACGAAACAAGCCACAAAGGAACAGACGGAGATTTTACAGATTTTCAGAGAAAAGGACAGAGAAATAGCATGACAATATAAAAGAAAAGACACTAATCAACAGAAGTTGTGTTTTCTTCTAAATCAACATTTTTAATAATCTATATTAACCCAACGTCAACAAGGACAGTATGAGGATAAGAACAGGTTTAGTCCCTTTCTCAAAATGTAACAATGACAAATACTAAACAAGTTATTTGAAACACACATCATTTTTTCGTTACAATACTGGGGAAACACGGGATATTATAAGTTTGAGGGTGGAAGAACTTTACATTTCAATAATTATTTGTGCTGGCGAATGTGTTCTTGTCGATATGTTCGTTCAATATTGCCGGATGACCGGTCGGTAATCGAGCATATTTACACACCCAAAGATACAATGGATTGACATCGATGTATTTGATTTGTTCGCCTTAATATTGGTAGGCTTGCAGACGAGTTGCGCGTATCCGTCGTACATAAGCGGTCCGGTAGATTAGTCGATGATGCGTCAAAATTCTGGATCCGTTTTTTAAATGTAGTGTAGTCTTTTTTCACACTTATACCACTTAGTAGTCTTAATTCAAACCCCTGACTTTGTTGCTAAGTTTGGTAGCGTACAGCCCTTCCATGGTCGACTCTATCAAAGGATTGTTCAGGTCTCGCTGCGGATATCATGTGGGATTGTATCCACTTGTTTTGAGTTTCTCACAAGTAATTTTCCAAACCAATGTTGTAAAATTTCCAGATCGGATAGACAATATTTAAACATATCTTCATGGCGATCAAAATGGTCTGTAGCATAAAGGGATTATCTTTGCTGAGTTAGCATACCGTCGGGGTAGTAATAATGGGCTTCAGGCCAGTGCATAATCGCTACGTGTTGATTTTCTTTGATTGTAAACTAGCCTCTAACCATTACTCTCCTTCCAAACGCAGTGGGCATTCTGCTAAAGGTCATTGCCATAACAAGGTCATATGTCTTGTCTTGCAATCTTTAATTTATACTTTTCCTACTTTAAGTGGCTTTCAGGAAATTGTACGAACATGGTGTCCACAAGTGCAGCTCACTTGAAATGACTTTGAAAGCACTTTCCTGTTCCTATAATTGGGTCATACAAAGTCTTACTCATAACGGTGGGCTGACGAACGTTCTATTTCAACTAGAACAGGAATACAGTGTATGGACTCTAAAATTGCACATGTCTCTCCACAATGAATATGTTTCTCCCCATTGTTAAAACTTTGGTTACATTTATCCGAATAATATCTGAGACATCTTGTCATAATGTTAACAGCATCGAACTGATTCTGTTGATCATAAATGTGAATATACTCAGGGGGTAAAATTAAACAGTGTTGTTTGGCACGGGGCGCTAAGCGTGTCCTTGCCCTGTGGATATATTCTCGGTTGCTCCCCCCACTTTAGTCCTGAATGTACTTTCTGTCTGGAAAATTAGTGTATCGAAACAGGAAATCTCATCAAAAGACTTGAGAGTACACATTTAGCGTAAAACAAGGGACGAATACGTCGTCTATTTCAAGAAGTTGCACACATAGTATGTTTCAAAATTATAGATTGTTCTGAAAGATGTATGTTTCTTTTCGTTGTCTGGCCTTGTCCGATTGTTGAATGCGTTTCCATTGTAGTTTTCATTTATCGTATAGTTATCAGGATCATAAATTTCGAGCCACCAGAATAGCACGGCTTAGCAATCTGCTCTTTATCGTTGTTAATCTGGATGATTCATCATTTGGTACCGGGAGCGGAGAGGTAGAGATAGAGGGGAGAGAGAGAGAGAGAGAGAGAGAAAGAGAAAGAGAGAGAAATTGGCGTCATGCGTCCGCTGTATTCTGATTGGAAGATAAAAAAGTTCACCCCTTGTGAATTATGTTATTCTTGGTGTAATGTTCTCGCCATGTTTAACATGCTTGGAGACTATATATATATATATATATATATATATATATATATATATATATATATATATATATATATATATATATAATGACTCTTTCGCCTTTGTTTCATCGGTTCTAAAGATAAAGTCAAGATCAGAACGAACTTGGATTCATCGACCAACTTCAGTCCTAACTACCATATGTATTCGAGTAATCAATAAAATCACCGATGTGGATCTTTGGAAGAAAACATTGTAATTGGTAAGGCAAGAATGCCCCAAAAGAGTATTAGCATATCCACCGACATTGCATATATGCTTGCTTAGAGTAACACTGAAGACGGGTAGTATGTCCTAAACATCTTTGGCTATCTACTCCAAACCGTCCTTTAATAACCATTTTTGGCTAACTACTCCAAACGGCCCTTTACTAACCATCTTCTGCTAACTACTCTTAACCGTCCTTTACTAACCATCATTGGCAAACTACTCCAAACCACCCTTTACTAACCATCTTCGGCTAACTACTCCAAAAAGCCCTTTACAAACCATCTTCGGCTAACTACTCCAAACCGATTTTTACTAACCATCTTCGGTAAACTACTCCAAACCGTCCTTTACTAACCATCATTGGCTAACTGCTCCAAACCGTGTCGCTTACTAACCATCATTGGCTAACTACTCCAAAGCGCCCTTTACTAACCATCTTTGGGTCACTATTCCTAACCGCCCTTTACTAGCCATCATTGACTAACTACTCCAAACCGCCATTTACTAACCATCTTTTGCTAACAGCTACAAAGCGCCCTTTACTAACTATCTTTTGCTAACTACTCCAAACCTTCCTTTAATAACCATCTTTGGCTAACTACTCCAAACGGCCCTTTACTAACCATCTTCGGCTAACTACTCCAAACCGTCCTTTACTAACCATCATTGGCTGACTACTCCAAACCGTCCCTTGCTAACCATCATTGGCTAACTACCCCAAAGCGACTTTTACTATCCTTCTTTGGGTCACTTCTCCTAACCTCCCTTTACTAGCCATCATTGACTAACTACTCCAAACCGCCCTTTACTAACCATCTTTGGCTTACTACTCCAAACCGTCTTTTACTAACCATCATTGGCTAACTACTCCAAACCGCATTTTACTAACCATCTTCGGCTAACTACTCCAAACCGTCCTTTACTAACCTTCACTGGCTAACTACTCCAAACCGTCCATTACTAACCATCATTGGCTAACTACTCCAAAGCGCCCTTTACTAACCATCATTGACTAACTATTGAAAACCGCCCTTTACTAGCCATCATTGACTAACTACTCCAAACCGCCCTTTACTTACCATCTTTTGCTAACAACTCCAAACCGCCCTTTAATAACCATCTTTGGCTAGCTACTCCAAACCAACCTTTACTAACCATCTTTGGCTAGCTACTTCAAACCGCCCTATAACGGGCTGTCCAGTTTTCTTTGAAAAACCATTCAACTATTGTCGAAACATTGTATGAAATATTAGGCATTTATGTTTGTGCTAGTTTGTGTATGTCTATTCACAACTACCGCTCCGGTGGCCTAGCAGTTAGAGCGTCCACCTCGGTCGCTGGTTCGAACCCTGGTAGAGCCATACCAAAAACTTAAAAAATGGTACTCACAGCTGCCTCGCTTGGCGCTCAGCAATTAGAGGTGAGTGTTAGGACTGGTCGGCCTGGTGACACGATAATGTGACTGGGTGGGACATCATGATACATGTTACATGATGTCCCCAGTGCTAGACATCACTATAAACTGTCACACTGCATACATTGCAGCGATATGACTGCAAATTTGTTAAAGCTACGTTACAAATCCAAATCACACACACACACACACACACACACACTATTCACACCTGAAACGTGATCTACTCAATTTAGTTGTGATAGTATATAAACATGTTTGTGTGTATAGTGTGTCTATAATCCTACCTTTGTTTATTTGATATGCAGAGCTTTGTGATTTTGTCATACAGAGGGTGTGTTGGTTAGTAATGTGAGAATGTTGGTTAGTAGGTGCGAGGTATTTGGTAAGTGGATGAGAGATTGATGGTCAGTAGATCCCTGCGTGTTAGTTGCCTAATCGGAGTGATAGTAAGTGTGGTTGTTGGATAGTCAATGTAATCTTAGCATTACACTTCAGTTGGGGACTTAGAAATGCAAGGGAAATTTTGAAACCAAAAAGCATAGCCTTTATGTTAAATTCCCCTGGAGCATATAGAGATACATAATATTAAATCGATGTAAAGTGTTTAACATTACTACACCCGTTAGAGGCTATATAGATCCATAAAAACAATGGACAAATATTAAGTTTCCTCTGATGTCATGGAGATCCATCTGATGACGGTCCTAATGTTAACCCCTCCCTCCCCCATACTACTAACTTGTTTTAAACTAGTATGTTAGTTAAAAGTCTGGTTTACTCATCTGTGTATTTTTTCACAATGAAAAACAATGTATATCACATATTTAGTTATATTAAATATTTTCCCATTGATGTTGCACGATATTACCTTGTGTAACATTTATTCAGGATATATTTTTACTAAAATATACGTTTAGAAGTATGCTGATCAAATGATTTTTCATTGGTCGAAGTCTTTTATACAAAAAAGTAACGCTTTACTTCTTACAAAAAGCAATGCATGTCTCTCAGTAAAAGTAACGTGATACTTTTCAACAAACCTTACTATTGTAGCAGAATGTAGCACATTATCCTTGTGACAAGTTTCCTTTTGCTACAGAAAAAAAAAATTTATATTGGGTAACTCTTTATGCAAAATATAAGAAGACGATTTTTTCTCAAGCACTGCTATTTTATTAAAACAAGCCGTTACTTTTGTCACTTATGACATGCTCCATCTAGAAAAAATTACATAATGTGATATACTACCATATAAATTGAACGTAAAGGCAAACATATTATTATTTACTTATGAAGTGAATCGTTTCTTAAACATGACATAATATCATATACTACCAAACAAGTTGAATGTAAGAATATACATATTTATCTCCACGTTAACAGGTCCTTATTACGCAAGTGTAATTAGTCCATTATAATGGAATCTATATTTGTAAAAAAAAAATGTTGCGTAAACAAATACATTATACATATCGTGAAGTAAATTAACAAACCTTTCGTTTCTCTTATCTGCAGGGTTCATCAAAAAGCACAGTGGAAAAGCACAAGTTATGAAGCTGGATCAGACAAAATAGTTGTCTTAAGTACATATGGCTATAGCTCTGATGAGATTCGTATGTATAGGGTAACTAAACTTCCTCGTTCGTCACTGAATTGTTAGCACGATTATTCAATCGTTGCATATTTGGTTGCGTAACTCATACTAGTACGTATAATGGGGTGTTGCGTAGCGGTAGAATACCAATGTGGCATAATATGTCGAGCGGGGTGGGGACTGTACATAACGTTTTATATAACATTTAACGTTTAAACTCGGTTTGTTTTGGCTTTCAGCTAATGAAATTACAAAATAAGATTGTGATCGCTGTAATATTATTGTCGACTGCTTTTAATTCCCCTCCATACGCGTCTATACCTTTTTTGTTCGCTGCAGCATCAGTTTTGATTGTTTTTATTTCCCCTCTATACGCGTCTACATTATTTTTGTTCGCTTCAACATCAGTTTTGATTGTTTTTATTTCCTGTCCATTCGCGTCTATACTTTTTTTGTTCGCTTCAACATCAGTTTTGATCGTTCCTATTTCCTGTGTATGCCCGTCTACATTTTTTTTGTTCGCTTCAACATCAGTTTTGATTGTTTTTATTTCCCCTCCATGCGCGTCTATATTCCTTTTGTTCGCTGCAACATCAGTTTTGATCGTTCCTATTTCCCCTCCATGCACGTCTATACTAGTTCTGATCGCTGTAATATCAGTTTTGATCGTTCCTATTTCCCCTCCATACGCGTCTATATTCCTTTTGTTCGCTACAACATCAGTTTTGATTGTTTCTATTCTCCATCCATGCGCGTCTATATTATTCTTGTTCGCTACAATATCAGTTTTGATCGTTCCTATTCTCCGTTCATGCACGTCTATACTAGTTCTGATCGCTGTAATATCAGTTTTAATCGTTCCTATTTCCCCTCCATACGCGTCTACATTTCTTTTGTTCGCTTCAACATCAGTTTTGATTGTTTTTATTTCCTGTCCATTCGCGTCTACATTTTTTTTGTTCGCTTCAACATCAGTTTTGATTGTTTTTATTTCCCCTCTATACGCGTCTACATTATTTTTGTTCGCTTCAACATCAGTTTTGATTGTTTTTATTTCCTGTCCATTCGCGTCTATACTTTTTTGTTCGCTTCAACATCAGTTTTGATTGTTCTTATTTCCCCTCCATACGCGTCCATACTTTTTTTGTTCGCTTCAACATCAGTTTTGATTGTTTTTATTTCCTGTCCATTCGCGTCTATACTTTTTTTGTTCGCTTCAACATCAGTTTTGATTGTTCTTATTTCCCCTCCATACGCGTCCATACTTTTTTTGTTCGCTTCAACATCAGTTTTGATTGTTTTTATTTCCTGTCCATTCGCATCTATACTTTTTTTGTTCGCTTCAACATCAGTTTTGATTGTTCTTATTTCCCCTCCATACGCGTCCATACTTTTTTTGTTCGCTGCAACATCAGTTTTGATTGTTCTTATTTCCCCTCCATACGCGTCCATACTTTTTTTGTTCGCTGCAACATCAGTTTTGATCGTTCCTATTTCCCCTCCATACGCGTCTATACTTTTTTTGTTCGCTGCAACATCAGTTTTGATCGTTCCTATTTCCCCTCCATACGCGTCTATATTCCTATTGTTCGCTGCAACATCAGTTTTGATTGTTTTTATTTCCCCTGTATGCGCGTCTACATTATTCTTGTTCGCTGCAACATCAGTTTTGATTGTTTTTATTTCCTGTCCATACGCAGTGATATCATTTATAGTTGTTGTAATCTCATCCAGCTTGGTATTTTTTTTACCAAAGAATTTATCAAAGTTGTCATCGACCCTGTTAACATTTTTTCGTAACGTGTAAAATTGGCCCGACAGCGTTGTAAACTCCGAAATAGTATTTTTTATTGTTGTAATATTTGGTTAGGTTACCGTCGGGGTCCCAAAAAAACTAGCGGTAGTGAGTTGTATATCGGTGACAGATTTTTTCACCTCGGTGACAGATTTTTTCACCTCGGTGACAGATTTTTTCACCTGCGTGTCAAGTTCGGTCACCGATCTATCTAACCTTGTAAAACCGTCTTGGATTAATGTTACCGTCGATAGATGTTCACCCGGTTTGAGTCGTCCGTCGCTGGTACACAGCGCGATAGCGTTCTCGGCGGCATCACGCTGTCGTGTTAAAACGTCATCCAGCGACACGTTACTGGATTTCAATTTACCCTGGCGGTCTTGAAATACAACTATTTCACCTGGGTCAACACTGGTTAGGTTCAACGTTTCAGCGATTTCATCCTCGATTAGTTTTTTTATGTCATCGGTGGCGGGCGTTTCCGTGGATTCTTTCAGCGCCGAAATAGGTCGTCCCCAAATATCAATCATCGTTATTGTAAAAAAAAAATGGTGTTTTTAATTAACCCGCCGGGCCTCTACGACCCCACTAGTGTATTCGTTTACAACCACATGAGGTGGTCTCCGCGATGATGAAATCGTCGCGAGTACGTTCAATACCTCACAGCCACATATCGGTGGGTCACTTAATTGCTGTGTTGGCAGCGTGGAATAAAAAACCGGGGCTGAACACGCCCGGATATACCGCATGAACTCGTTCGGCGGGGCTAACCATGTATGAATCAAAATAGACGATCGCACGCGGATCAATCGCGTACGCAACCCAATGAGTTCCCGCTCCGGAGGACCCATCGAGGTTAATTATGCCGGTTTCAATATTCCTTGGTGCCGCCGGTAATTGATCCCTCATAAAAACACCCCTGAAGTTTTTTATCGCTAACGCGTCTGCGGCATCTATTAAATCAAAATTAGACATAGGAGTCATTAAACGGTTCCCGGTAGTCTTAGACCCTTTCCCGAGTACCATGAATACGGGGTTCCCGGTAGCCTTAGACCTTTTCCGGCCACGGATCGTTTTTTTTATAGCCTTTCCCGGTTGCCTTCTTCAATGCCATCCCCGCCGCGGTACCAACGGCTCCTAACGCCGCCGCCTTCGCCACTGCTGGGGCCGCCGCGGCAATCAACGCTGGAATCGCAGCTAACAGCGGAAATATCCCACCGGTCTTTTCCATGTTTTTAATCGCTGCGGCCGAGAAATCTATTTGAATACCCTTTTTATTCTTCATCGCATCATTGAAATGTTTTATTTGACGCGCCGTCAACGATATCTTATGATTACCACCTGCCATCTGTGACGGCTTCAGCGTTATTGTGGTTCCGCATTGTTTAGCCGACTTTGATCGTAATTTCTTGACTTGACCATCAGTTAGTGTAACGCCGACAACACTATACGACATTTTATTGTAAACGCGTTTGTGTTTTCAATTACATGTTTTCCACCGGCGCATCAACGATTCTCAATCGTCCACCAACACCTTCTAGCAGCATTGATTTATCGCTGAGAATGACAGCAACCGCTCTATAATCAGCACCACCCGGGGCTATACGAGCTCGGAAGTGTATATCAACGACGGATTGTCTCGTTAAATCAAGATGTTCCAACGAAAAATAATAAATCGGATACAGTTTTTTAAAATCAAGTTGTGATATTTGCAAACCAGTGTCGACGTTTTGATCACGACCCATATATGACAGCAATCGATGATACACACGTGCGATATGGTTGTCGCCGCAATTAAGCTGTATATCCTCGGATGGTTCCTGTTGTCCGTTTATTCTCAGCGAAACATCCCTGACTCCTAATTGATCAAATATCATATGGCTGCGTTCTTGATTACCCAATCGTTCCCTATTCTTTAGCGCTATGAATATATGACGCGGGGCTGAAACACCCTGTTTTGATGCCAAGTGCCATGTAAATGTATCAGCGACATTATCCTCTTTAGCATCAGTTGTTACCGCTAGCCAACTCAACAACGATTTCCATCCCTGTTCCATAAATGATAACAATCGTGCTTCCGTGGAAACTGATGGAGTCAACACCGGCATCCACAATGCCATTTTAGTTAAAACGACTTTACCGTTATCGACGCCAGCAGCACGCCATATTGCATTGTTATCATCGCCCCTTCGCGTTAGCGCGATTGTATGCTTAGCTCCATAGACAACTTTTCTGACATTTCTGCAAAATCCGAATATGTGATGGAGTGGAATCGCGCATGAAAACTTTCGGCGTGGTCCTTGCAACGTCCCTACTCGTGTTGCGAATCCTAGATTGTAATCATTGTTAGCACTTTTTATAATATTGAAATCAGCGCCTGGTCTTGCCCTGCGGTCTGGGTTAGCTGCTTCAGCTTGATTAGCAACTGAAGTATCTTGTGGTGTCAGCACGTTAATGTACTGAAGATGATCAGCGTTATTAGTGGTATCCTTCGCGAACATCATAGATGGGCCCGCCGATCTTGTATAATCATCCGAGTATCTCGCTAACCCAATTATCGTTGTTGCAACATCAACCTCGCGTTCTATTGATTCAATTTCTCGCTCGTCAATAAGATATCTGGCGCTCTCAAATAACGCCATGATACCGTTGTTAACAAAGCCAACTCGAACACGATGGTCATCTGCGTATGGTGTATTAGCGGCAACATTTGTCACGAGTTCTCCCTCAATTTCGATAAACGCTTCACACGGCAAAAAGTATTTACTGGTATCTTGGACTTGAAGTTCAATTCGCGATCGTAGGTCGGCTTGTGGTGGTTGATAGGAATAAAATTGATAATCACGGACAGAATCATCCCTGCGCACTGGGGCATCCATATCAAACGCGGAATCAGCGGTTCGCGCAAACATTTTATTATTTATCATGTTGATGTTTTCAATTGCAATTCGTCAACGTCGTCTTCGTCGTAAATTCTTTGAATTCTGTTTAAGACCACTTCCCGCTATCGCGTTCATGAGCGCGTTGGTTGTTGCATCAGCGGATGGCTGAGCCGCCAGCGACGGAGTCGGCAGCGGCGGAGTCAGCGACGCTAGTCTTTTTTCCACCGCGTTATTTATTACTTTACTGACATTTGCAGGCATCACTGTTTTTGATGGCATCACCGGTGGTTTCTGTTTTCTTTTTCTCACCAACGACATTAGTTTGTCCTTTGCTGCAGAAAACGCCTTTCCGGCAACATCTCCAATAGCACTAATACCCCTATCACGAATAACATCAATAGCCTTCATTCCTAATTGTTTGGCTAACGGCGCCACTTTTGGAGCCATTCTTGTAAATAACCCCGCAATGGTGCTACCGAGACCATCTCCATAGTACGCGCGGTAAACAGGCAATCGCGAGTTTACCACGTAGACGAGTACTGGTTTATCATGGTTGTAGTGTATGATCATCTTTATTATAAAAACACCAGTTTTCCAATTAATCATCCACGAGCTCGTCTATGAGCGTTCGATATGCATTAATGTCCATGATACCGCCTGCAAATAACCGCTTGCAAATATCAGCGGCCTCATTGATTATTTCCAGAGAGTTATTTCCGGCTCGTTTTCCTCCGATAAGTACTTCCAGCCGTGATATATCACTGAGAACACTACCAGGACAAGCGTTTTCAACCACACCGCTGTATCCTTCTCCTTTTTTTGGTTTTGTACTTTTAACCTTATCGAGGAATGCTTTGTAATTGGGACCACCACCACGTGGTACCGCATTCTCATGTATACTTGCTAAATACACTATTCTTGCCCAATCCTTTAACTCCTTTTCATTTTCCTCGTAACCGCTATTGATATGCTTCTTATCTCGTGTGCTCTTAGCAAAATTTGTGACAGTAAAATTAACTAATTCTTCCCCGCTGAGGCCTCTAATTTTATCTATTGTGTCCTTTTTAAGTACATTACGGGGTATATTCCCCCCTTTCTCTTTTTTTTCCGGTATTTCTTCCGGTATTTCTTCCGGTATTTCTTCTTCTGGTTCTCTTGCGGTAGCACCTAGTTCTTCTTCGTCGGCCATTGTAACATAAGGTTCTTGTGGGTCCGTTATAGCGAGTGGTGGTGGCCTCCGTGTTGTAGCAACCGCTATTTTCGCAGGAAGTGTTTCTAAAGACCTTTTTGTTTGTTCGGTCCGAGCCGCTATCTTTTCAAGTACGCCAAGCAGTGACGCCTTTTTCTTTCTTTCTTCGTCGGGAATATCCCCGTATATCGCTGTTTTCACATCCTTGGTTGCACTCGTTACCGGGGCAAACAGTTGTTCGCTTCCAGCAGTAAAATCAGTTTGTAGTTGCTGCCGCGTTTGAAGTTGTTCTCGGACCCTGTCTCGTAACGGTATGAACTTTTTAAGCGCCGCTAGCCGCTCTCTGGCTAGCCGAGTAGTAAGTGATTCGCCTACCATTATTGCAATTGCTTCGCAATTTCTAATTTCCCGCCGAGTGTGGCGGGGGAATATGTGCCATCGGGGGCTCCACGGAGTTTTCGTCTATAATCCTTCTAATGTTTTTGATCTTACTAGAAATCTCCCCGCGTCGTTCATAAACACGAGTTTTTTTCGTATTATTTCAACGGCAGTGAATAGTCCAATGAATGCATTTACGTCATTGTGGTACAGGTTCTCATTAATCGTATGTTGTAATCGTTTTATAAAAAAGTACTCGCGGGCCAGGGTAAAATGCCCCCGTTTCGATTGTTCGTTAATAATCTCATAATCGGATAATATTTTTTCGCTGTTGAGACCATCAGATAATTCAATTCCTTGATTTTTTAATTTTGAAATCTCGGTTAATATATTATTGATGTCTTCGATATTCATATTCTTATAAAACATCTTATTTTTAAATAAAAAAAAAATTATTTTACAAAATGACCCCCGCGCAGTGTGTTATTTAGTATGAAGTATTACAGACAATTCGTCATGGTGACCTTGTCACTCGCTGATATTTATATACGAAAATCGAATTCTGTGTCCGGTCCTTTTTGAGATCGCTGTTTGATATATTCGTTCTGCAACAAATCGTACCGAGGCTCTACAAATGTCGAAATATTTTCCTGCCTCATTCATCGACTGAAATATTTTTTCCTCGTGCGTTGATGTATTAAACGATTTGACACCCTTTGCTTGTTTTGAGCACTTACCAGTTTGGCCTTTTTTATTATTTTCACTCTGAGAGATGGCTTGCAGATTACACAGTCTGTTATTTTGAGGACATCCATCAATGTGATCAATAACAAGACCGTCGTTGATCAATCCGTTAAACGCTTCATAGATTATTCTATGAACAAGATAAATTTTCCCCCCGTGATTATTTACGGTACCAACCGGCTTCTTCAGTCTGCGGTTTCTAACAACGCCGTCGCGAGATGCCTCGTAATTAACGAGCACAGGGTGAGGTCTGAACTTTTGGTCCATTTGTATAATAATACTACTTGTCTAATTCATTATTTGGTTTAATTATGAACCTTTCAATGTAGTCTTGAGGAGTTTTGATGATTTTGTCCTTGATGGAGTCAGCGGTGGGGTCAATGACGGCGTTTTTTATTCGTTGATCGTAATAACGCTTTAACTCTCTGTATCGCTTTCCGCCACAATTGATACACAACTGCGATTTTCCTCTTACACCAACGTGGCAAACCAAGCACGGGAGGGGGCCAAGAGAACCATTACGAACGCTTTGTAAATGATACCCGCAGAATTCACCTCTACATGATTTATTGCACGGGGTTGTCGACCCAATCATCAACCATTTGCAGTGATTCATTATACTATATTCTTTCATTTAAATACTTGTTTTAATTATATGGAGGAGTTCGAGAGATTAGCAGCAATTAAGCCCTGGAAAAATATTAGGTTTAATCTCGACAGAGTCCTCAAGGACGCACCAAAAGCGTTAATAAACGATAGAACCCTGTTGAATAAAATACGCGATTGTATCAATGAATTCAAGCGTGATGGTGCATCTCATAGTTGGTCAACATTTCGAATTGATGGCGTTGTTGATGCTACCATGAACGACAACCGCGCAGCAACGATAATATCACAACTTGACGGTAAAAAGTATTTCTTCAGAGTAAAATTCATTGTCCGGGTGGAATCAGGTAATTGGATCATACGTGATAAATTTGAACCAGTTCTCAGCGACAACAAAACAGTCATTGTTTGCCGCGACTCCAAGCCGGGGCTGTTAACCGGAATTGACAGACCATACTATGAACGAGCGTATCCTGAAACAGCAGTTGTTTATGGAATATACCCGTTAAATAAGAAACCTGATATCGGAAAACTAGCGCCGATGAAACAGTCAACGGGGATAAATTGTGTAGCAGAACGAGTAATAGAGCATTTTACAAATGCGCGTCGAGGAAACAAATTGACTTATTTACGACGTAGCAAAATCAACCAGTGGGAGGAGACAGTGCGCGAGCGAGGAGCAACCATCAGCGACATAGCGAGATTAGAAACGTCGTTGAGATTTCCGATAACCGTTACAACGATAACCGGTGAAGTATTATACGAATCGAAGTATAAATCAAATGGAGCCCCAATCAAAATTATTGATCATAACGAACACGCGTGGACGCCCGCGATCACAGTGTTTCCACGGGATAGAACAGTAAAGTATATACCTGAAAAATTTTTGGGAGAAGAATTCTCCCGGGATGGTTTTCTCGCGGAGAGGAAACTATTTGATGCTATTGCTTGTTTGTGTAAAAACGACCCTGTATCAGTGTGGTTACTTCGCAGCGCTGAAAACGATGCGGATACCTTTGATCAGTTTGTAAGACCAAACGGTGAATTATATCGCACTGAGGCGTTTCACAACAAGATGAAAAAACCGCCATGGAATTTGAGGAGCATGATGAACAACTGCTAACAAATTGTTTTACGATTCCATCGGTTGCGGCTCATGTTGCAGCAAGGAAAAATGCGTGGAACCCAACGCGCAAGGAATTTCTACCGGATGTACAATCCAGTTGTTTGGAATACTATCACGGTGGACTATGGAACACTGAATACAACCGCGATGCTATGATTTCCGTTGATATGGTTGGCTGTTATCCAGCGAGTTTTCTCGGGTATGGATCCGGCGCTGAGTACTTTAAACGATTTGGACACCCCAGACATGAAATGACTCGTGTTGCTATTAATGGACCACTGCCTGATTTTGATTTGACCGGATTCGCTCGCATAGTATCATTTGAATTCGCGGCAGGACTTCATCGCTGTTGCTATATTTGGATCGGTAGACACATGTCTGAAAAGAAGTGGCTGCCAATAGCGCTGCTACGGTATATGATTGATTGTAAAATGCTGGTTTCGTTAATTGTCAGTGACGCGATTATATCATACCGGGCGCAGACTGAAGTCTGGTTACCAGAACCGGAGCGTCTAGATAGCATAATTGACGAGTCCAGAAAACACATTGATGCCGACGAGGAATATATCATCGAATGGTCCAGGAGGATATTCAACCAACGAAACAGAGAGGCAAAAGATCTCGGTAGAAAAATAATCGGTAAGTTTACACAAGGTGGAAAAAACTGCGATTACAAACGATATTGCTCACGGCTGATTATAGATGACGCAGAATATGATTTCGTAATCAAGGACGCAGTGGCGAAAAATAGATACGTGAACTGCAAAACAGCTTTCTTGTCCAATGCAACAAGGTTGGGTACAGTTGTTACTTACAGCGATAGAGACAGCCCAGCATACCCGCATTTGAGGGCGTCTATGCTGGGTTACGCCGCTATCAATTTATTCTCGATGATAAATAGATTTCCCGACACCGCGGTTAGAGTAGCCGTTGATTCATTTTATATTGACGTAAAGTATAAGGGAAACATTGCCGAGTTTACTAGTCCGGACGAGAGTTGGGGTGCATGGAGAATTAAAAATGAAATAAGACGCGATTATTCCCCGTCAGCAGATGTCACCGTTGAGAACAATTACTTACGCGGTGATAATCTATCAGAATGGTCTAATGCACCACCGTGTTCTGACCCAATTTGTAGACATAAAACAGTTTATTTAAGCGGCTGTGGCGGGTCAGGAAAGACGACTCGGGCAATTGAATTATTTCGAACGCGGGCAAGTATAATCGTGCTTACACCGACCCATAGACTAGCGCGAGAGATAAAACAACGAAATGTTGACGCCGTTACTTATCACAGCTTTTTTCGATACAGCGGCGGTGAGTGGACTCCTGATCGAATGGGCGAAAAATTTATTCCTGAGGTTATCATCTGGGATGAGATATGTACTGTTTCGTTAGATGTTTTACAAATGTTTCTTGATTGGTTGCTGCTCGCGAATACAGCGGTGATAATGTGCGGAGATCATGGTCAACCACCACCATTTGTCGGCGAGGGTCCACATGATTGGTTAAAGGGTTTTGTGGACTATTATGAAGAAACCGATACTGATTACCGAGCACTTGATGAACAACTGCGCGAGGTTAAAAAATTAATCAGATTATAGCCGGATAGAATTCAATGTGAAATAATTCGCGAGGTGATTCCGGAAACGCCGTTAAATGAATTCTGGGAAACATGGAGACCAAACGATTTGATTGTAGCGAGTAGAAAGATAGTCAGAGACACACTTCAGCAAAAGTTGTTTACGTTGCATAAGGAAAAGTTTCCAACGCGCCCAGTGCCGTTATGCTATAGATCCGCGGTTACACGGCGGCAGAACATTGAAGTTGAAATCCCGGCCCCGACAGCGTCAGGGACAAAAAAACAAGTTCTCGTGCTGAATGATATCGTGCTCGTTGATATTAGCGTCGTCGAGGACGCGCTACGTGCTGATAAATCCCCGTGGACGCTAGGATACGCAACGACAATACATTCCTCGCAGGGACTAACCATCACGGACACAATTGTTTGGATGGTTGATAATCGCATCGAATGGTCAAATCTAGTCTATCTTGCAGTGTCCCGAGTACGGAGGATAAATCAGCTTCGAAGAATTGTTATTGACGGAGTCACCGACGGAGTCACCAACGACAACGACATCATCGATGCAAGCGTCATTGATAGAAAACTCTCGGGTTACCGCCAACAGGATAAAAAAAACAGCGGCGTTTTGATATTGATGCCGAATTAATAATTGCGTTACGACAACAACAGAATAATCACTGCGCGAGTTGTAATTGTGTAATGCGTTGGCGTTATTCGGATAAAGACGCTCGCCAATTTACCGTGGACAGGATCGATAACAGTCTCGGTCATGTCAAAACCAATGTGAGGTTGACCTGTCTTGAGTGCAATAGACGCAACGGCGCTAGTTAAGACCACGCGGAGGTAATTGAGTATCGTCAGGTATCACTTGTAGTTGCTCGCGTGTAAAACCCCGCTGTAGGGCAGTTGAATCCAGTCTATAGATCGGTGGTCTACCAGTTGATCGTGTTATCGTTGATATGTTATGTGTGGCAACACTCGAAATAGGATCAGTAGCTCTTTTTTTACCGCCTTCAAGCTCTCCTGGTTCATACAGATATCTCACGGTGACATCGCCGAGAATCGGCTTGGAAACGCTATCTATTTTTGATCTTCCGGGTATATACTTTTTTTTAATCGCGTCGCTAGGCTCCATGTTGATTGCTCGGGTAATCTCGTTATTTAACGCTGCAATTACGCCTGGCAACCTTTTGACCCATTCACGAGATCGTTTTTCTTGGATGAATTCCTTCGCGTATTGATACCCAAATAACCGTTCAGCAAGAGTCCGATTGAATCGTTCAACAATTGCCTGATCACGATGTAGCGCAGTATGACCTCGTCGTATCGCGACGCCATGATGTTTCAGCGTTGATAAAACAGCGCCGCGAAATTCACTACCAGGATCAACTTGTAATAGATTTGGCCAGCGCAGAGGACCCCTTCGATAAATCCGCTCAAACGCATCGGCTACTTCAGTTGCTGACTTTGTTTTTAACGGCTCCGCTTGTTTGTATCGACTCGCAACATCAACTACGGTTAGCGCGTATTTGTAACCGTTGTCATGCGGCAGAAATAGTATATCAGCCTGATGAACTTCATTGGGTACGCTGACATCAAAGCGCGAAAAGTTGATTTGTTTAGGCGGTGGTAGATAAATTTGCCATATAGCCTGTTTGGATAACCAATTAGCCGCAGTGGCCTTTGTTACTTTTGCAGCGCTTGCGAGTTTATCAATTGCGGCCTTCCCCTTCCAGTATCCTCTCGGAGAATAATAGATGGATTCCATGTTGTTATTAATTACCAGCGCCCATCATTAATTTACCTTTCATAGCCGATTTTACCAACCATGAAGCCAATTTTTCTTTGAAGGATTTATCAGGAATCGCATTTAACGCGTGAATTAATTTTACGTCCGCGATATGACGCTGTTGCAGATCGCTACTTTTGTAGTAAGCAACATCATGAGCATGACACGCCTTATCTATAGCGTTTATTGGATACTCACCGGGTTTGGGCTGATTTTGATCATCGAGTCTGATATCTAATCGTGTTCCGGGGCCACAGTAGCTATATCCTGGGAGGTGCTTTTCTCCTGGATACTTTGCCCACGGGGTTCCGGGGAGTTTTGATAACTTGGCTGCAATATCACCTCCTCGCTTTTTTTAAAACATCCCCGGGTCTAATATAAATAAATCTAAATTTCTTTATACCGCATTGTACACACTTACCAGTAAGCGCCGATCTGTTATTTCTTGTTGTAACGGTTGTCATATCATTTGTGCCAGTACGCACTCTACACTTCACACAATATAGATCCATAATTTATGTATAGAGATATGAATATAATTGATTTTTCGGCGACTAAAACAAGAGAACCAGTTAAGCATGTTGCAGCGTTACCAAACTCGATCCGGATGATTATCATCGGACCATCTGGATCCGGCAAGACGCAATTGTTACTCAATTTAATAATGAGATGGATGAAGTGGGATAAGTTGTATTTAATCGCCCCTAGCGTAGATGATCAACGATGCTACGAGGTGTTGAAGGATTTCAACGAGAATGCATCAGGGATCGCTGAAAAAAATGTTATTGAGTTTATTACAGATATCAATGATGCACCAGGTATCGATGATATTGATGGCGACGTTAACAATTTAGTCGTGTACGATGATGTTATGTTAGACAATCAAAAAAACCCAGCTAGGATATTTTCCAGGGGCAGGCATAAAAACACTGACGTGATATATGTCACTCAACGATACACTCAGATTCCAAAAGTAATCAGAGACAACTGTAATATTCTTGCTGTATTCAACGGCGTCGATACACACACGCTACGAAATATTTGGCAGACATGGTGCGGCGGTGACATGGACTTTAATGTTTTTCGAAACTTTTTTAGTCATGCTCAGTCGACCCCACATGGATTTGTAACGATAAATTTACATGACCCTCGGCACGATATCGTATCGGACTTGACCAAATATTCGGTTAAATTGTAAGTAGCCACTTAGCAGCAGGGAGGGCGATGACATCGACGCGGTCGTCTCGCTTTTTTACCGGACGCTGACGACACTGGGATCGGCGCGCAGAAGGTATTAATTAAACCAAATGACGATTGGACGATCCCCCGACGACCGCGTCGTTTTTTTTTTTACCAGGCGCTGACGACACCGGATCCGCTGAGTGCAGAAAGTATTAATTAAGCCAAATGACGATTGGACAAAATGTCGGATTCGCCCTCCCTGCTGCTCAAGCACCTGACGTAGAATTTAATTCTGTACCTCTGCAGCGAAGGGAGAAAAGAAATGTGTCCTTAGTGATATCAACTTCCGGTAGGAATGATAGCGTTTCAGAAGACAAAAACATCCTCACTGACAATAATAATGGCAGAGGTAGATTCACTGTCTAGTATATGGTATGAGGGGGAAATTGAGTGCTAACAGACGAAATAACGACAAACTATTAGAAGTTACCTTGCAGCTTCACCACTTTAATTACAGAGGAAAATGCAAACAAAATATAATATACAAAAGTAGAAAGGTCATCATAACGGCTACCAGTGGACATGTAAATATAAAGTGTTACTGACTAAGAACAGCGGAGACGTGAATGCAGTAAGCAATGTATTAAACACAGCCAAATGAAAGATAATTTATGCTATATATTGTATATTGTAACAAGCGTTGTTAAGATGTTAGAATTAGGATTTATGACAACTACTCATATCAGGGAAAATAAGTCGAACAATTGATAAGACGTCAGTTGTTTCCTCCTTTTCATCGCTGGTTAAAATTACTCTGTATGTTTTAAATTAAGCTACTACGCGTGGTGGTAGTGGTATATTTGTGATCTGTTCATCCACGTATTGATTCATAACGTCATTAGCAGTCTCAACTTTGTCATTGACACACCAGCGTCTATTATTTCACCTTTGTCAGTGATTTGAACCAGATTATTTGCAACAGCGCCACTCAGCCTAACAATAACAGCTTGAATGTCCACGTTAGACATTTCAAATTTCCCAGTTCGATCATCGAAATCACAACCTGGCTCAACACCTACAACAACCAGGCTGGTAAACTCTTTCAAATCCGCTTTATGTGGTATACTTGCTCAGATTGACATCAGCAGCGCGTCGTCGGGCTAAGTAACGTCCGTAAATATTAATACTGCACAATATTAAACGTGCTTTAATGTGAAATTGATAAGTGTTTATGGTGTTGTGTTTGAAGAAGCTTTGCTTCTCGCAAGTACTTGCAATGCTCCAGCAACAAATTGGCCACATATGGGCCGTCCAGCTAAGTCTGTATTGGTATAGTCGAAGTACATTTATGTGTCCGCATAGAGAGCTATTACCCTTCGTTAAATAATTAACAACTTCAAGTGGTGGTGCAAGTAAATATGAGTCAGAAATAGAAACAATGTCTAAGTGTCACAATGTATGCAACCTGTTATGTATATCTATATTTTGTGTCACCTTTGGTACATGACTGTATCTATACTGAGGTTAATTTTTGTCTATGACTGTAAAATGTAGTGATTACCTATTAACACGATCATATATAGCTAAATTTTTCTTCATGGTTGTACACTCTTCATTGTTAGATCTTAAGTTATAAATACTATTTACAAGTTAACTTCAGCCTATATATTGAACCTGTTGACATGTTTTTAAGTAATATTTCATTGGCTAATGAGGTCAGGTGGGTTCTTAGAAGATTTAAGATATTTCCCAGTGCATTTGTTGTACCGGGTACTCGGTGACCTCTTCTCCATGGTATTCGACAATTTGGTCCTGAAAATCGAAGGCTTATTTCTTTTTTTGTTCGTGTTCAACCACCGACAGCTTTTTTTTTAAAGCTATCCCAGATGCAGTTTCAGCAATCTCTAACGCGGCCACTTTAGCAACTGCTGAAGCCGCTTCTGCTAACAACGCTGGAATCGCCACAAGGAATGAACATATTCCACCTTTATTTTGCAATTGAATCACTTCTTATTTAATAACTGTAATACCACTGAGGTGTTATTGCGTTTGGCTGCTCAAGCTGTATTTTGGTCAACCACATTTGGACAATTCTGGTTAGTTATGTTTAGTAAGGCCACACTGATCCACCATTTTTTGTCATTGCGTTTTCTTATTTTCGTCAGCTGATTTTTGCTAAGACCGACCGTCACTTTGTGATATGACATTATTGTTAAAGAGTAATAGGTTCAGTTATGAATTTTCTACAGGGTACATCAAGGATCTTCATTCGGTAAACCGCGCGCTCCAAAGAAAGAGTCTTGTATAGAAGAAACACAGCAAAACATCGATAAACATATGATCCAGCGTCGCCATGTCAAGAACGGACTGTCTGAGCAACTCCAGATATTCCATTGAAAAGTAATACATTGGGAATAATGTGCTAAAGTCTTCATGGGAAATTTGCAAATCAGCGTCAATGTTTATATGTCGATCCATATACGAACACAGTTTGTGATATGCAAGTGCATTATCAAAATTGGTTTCTGGATAGTCAAGCAGAATTTCTTCAGAGGGTTCTTAATGCCCGTTTAACCACAAAGAAACCTGAATCACTCCTAAGTTAACATCTTACTACGCTCTTGGTTAATTTCTCGCTTTATAAGTTGAAACGCCAAGAAAACCTGTTTTTGTGCGGTAAGACCAAGCTTTTACTTACTTGTTTGGTGCGCATCTGTGGCATGTGCGATAAATGACAGCCTTGAAGCGGTTCCTGACTGCATGAACGACAATAAAAGTGATTGAGTAGTCGGTGACGAGGTTAGCACAGGCATCCACATAATCAATGTTGATAATTCAACTTTGCCATCAGCACCTCCTTTACTCCAAATTAAATCGTTGGCGTTGTTCGGAAGAAAGTGACGGTATGTTTCGCCATCAAACTAACCTTGTAAACATCTATTCCAAACCGAAATATGTGACTGAGGTGAGTTGCACACGAAAATCTTAATAAGTTTCCGGCGAGTAGGTTGCGTCGCTGTGTTAATCCAAGGATGAAAGTAGCATTTGCGCCAGACATCATAGGGGCGGCGACAGCATGTCTGGCATCGTTTGCAGCACGTTGGTGGTCCGTAAAAAATCGTGTTCAATTTGATGAGATTTTACGCTCTATGATCTGCATTATTAGTTTTATTTTTGGTAAACAATATTGTTGGACCAGCCGTATCTGGCAAGTCGAAAAATCGTCGTGACAATATCACAATTGTCATGAATCGAATCGATGTTCTTCCCGTTGATGATATAAAGTGTAGTGTTGAACAACGCCATGATTCCATTGTTAACAAATCCAACTTGGACATTGCCATCACAATTGTTACCATTGTAAGAAAAGGCACATTAAATACTGGTTTTGTTTACAAGATCGTAATCATCGAGGTAACGATCTGGGTTGTATTTACAACAACCTGTTGTATCGCATCATAGATATAACCCAATACGCTTAGTGTTTAAATCACCTGAAAACCCATCCGTATTTTTGTAATATACGTCAATAATATCCTCAACAGGTTCATGCATCAACACGCGATAAGTTGTTCCGTCCATAATGTCGCTGGCAAGCAACTGCTTATAAATCGATGTGGCCTCATTAATGACTTATGGAGTGTTGTTCTCAACTGATTGCATGAGCGTTTTTAATCGATCAATGAGGTCATAAAAGTCATATTGTCCGCCGAAGCCTTTCCACCTTTCTCTTAGTCTTTTTCTTTAACCGGTGTTGCATAAAAGATCGCTACAGTGGGGTCGATAAATGTCTTGGTAGTTGTCACTGCTCATATCGTTCCACATATACACGTTCTCGTTTTCGAAGTGCTTTATCTGTGGTAGATAATACAACAACTAAGTTTTCGTTTGGGCTTGGTGTAGGATTTATTTTTCCAGGTGATGAGCCATTGACCTCAAAATATTCTGCAAGTGTCGCTGATTTATGAACGTACACAGTTAATATGAGCACGACCAGTAAATGCTGATATAGAATTTCTGGAATGCATAGCTGCGCTGTTGAAAAACAGTGTGTGCAAGTTAGTGTTGGATATATTAGTATCCATAGTACCCAAGCCATTGTGGAACGATTTAATCGCACACTTGAGGAACTATTATTCAGTCATCAATACGTGCAGGAATCGCTAACATTGGTGAGAAGAATAACACGTCGTTCGAGCGAATACTCAACTTCCACCAAGAACTATTGAACACGTTAATAAATTGTTTTGGAATCCACAATGTGCAACAATCTTATGTTGTTTGAAAGTAGCATGAAGCTCAAACGGGTGTGTGGCAATACCATCAGGTCATGCACATCGCTTGGTAGCAAAGCGGCGACACACTTTGGTGAATCGGGATACACGCATGTGATGTTTCTGACACCAAATGAGATTTGCTGTATGTGCGAATTAACCCATCATGTTGCGGCATCAATATCGTGTTTCCAATGAAAAGTTGATGAATAGATACACGAGTCATGTAGATTGCAGTAAAATATGTTTCACAGTCCAGTTGCTGCAAGAATGGTTACATTTTGTAATGTAAGTCTTAGTTTATCGATTTTGATAGGAGTTATTTTATATTAAGATTGAAAAGTTGCATTCCTTTCTTTTACAAGTCACAATGGTGCACAGCTTGCACTTTTTCCTATCGCTATAGAATCGAAGGCAGTTTTAGTTTTTTAGTTGCATGCCAGAGGAAAAGACAACAAAGTTTCGGATCTACAGTGAGAATTATTACTTTGGACGGTAAGAAATTAGAAACAAATATTGTTTAGAACATGATACGTATTTTGACTGAGGTGTATGTATTAAAATTGTACACCGTATACCAAATGTTTATATTTCCATCGGTAAGATGAGTTATTATATGCTCATTTTTTCTCCGTTAACTTTACATTGCCAGAATCGTTCAGTATTTCACGATATTGCACTCATGTGCCCAATAGTAGTAGTAAATGGGGGCACTTTACCGTCAATGGGAATTAGCATTACAGAGATCCCTGGGTCAGATTAGCGTCAAGGGAAATTTAACATGGAGAAAAATCGTGGGTCAGATTAGCGTCAAGGGAAATTAACATGGAGAAAAATCGTGGGACGGTTTAGCGTCAAAGGAATTTAAACAGGGTGGGACTTTATAGCGTCAAGGGAAATTGAACATGGGATTTTTTTTTTTTTAAATTTTTTTAAAAAAGGGGTAGGCAATGGAAAGGCTATCTCTTTTCGAGAAATATGGCTGGCCCTGAAAAGGGCCTTTGGGTTTATGTTAATATTAATATTAACATAGATGGCATCTGTCACATCTTCTTCTTCTTCTTCTTAAACTCCTTCTAACTGCCGGTCCATACACAAGTACCCTCTTGAGACATCCTTGTCTCTCTATGTAAACTCTCCTCATCCATTGACTAGTATCTGTCCTATCAACAACAGTCCACTTGGACCTGACATACATGAGCATGTCCGTCCTAAACATCATGGAAGACACAAGGGTGGATGACTCAACTGTGGTCCACATCTTGAAGCGACGAGAATAGGTGAATCAATGCAGTGAACTGCGCTTATTTATAGGTACAGGAAGGATTGAAACAGATTGAATTCATTCACCAATCCGAACACGCGTTACAAAATTCAGTCATCTCGCATCCAATCCGAAGAGAGCAGTCTGTGACGTCACGTGGTCTATATAGATTCGTTAGCGCTTGTGTGCAGTCAATCTATGCGACAGTGATTCAACATGACAGAAACTCAGAAAACGATCCATTGGGGTGCACCAGCAGGGGAGACTGCCCAAGGGAACCCGGACTTACTTTCAGAAGAGGTACATTGGGATTTTGTGGATTTTCTTACCTCGCAAGAATTTGTTCCGGAACCTTCGTTACCTTCTTCATTACCGCAAGTGGAGAATTTTAGACAGAGACAGAAAGAAGAATTGGAGAAATTTATGCAACGACAAAAGGAAGCGGAACAAGCTTTTCTCCTACAGCAACAGCAACAGCAACAAGAAGAGGTAAGAAAAAAACAACAGCAACAACAGCAAGAAGAAGTAGCAGCAAAGAAACAAGAGGGTGAAAATCAAACGGCTACGGTACTGTTGGACATTTTAGCGGAGTTAAGAAGTCTGAAACAAATGTATCAGACTTCTTTATCACGACCGAAGAGAATACGACCTTCCCGAGCTAAACACGCCAACCCTGTGACTAAGCCTGTCGTACCACCCTTAGTGATTTCAACCCAATCATCAGAAGTAGGCCTTGGCCGTGGCAAAGGCTTAAGGCAGTTAAAGTTGATTGGTTAAACTCACTCCTACACCATAAAGAAAAAAGGCCCTTTTCAGGGCCACCCACATTTCTCGAAAAGAAATACAATTTCAATTTGCCAATAACTCAAAAATAAACCCCACCCATTTTACCCTTATAGTACGTGTCTGTGTATGAGTGCTTGAGTGTAGCTTCTTATTTTAAAATCAAAACTCAAAGACACTTACCTTATATCATTCATGTATTCTTTTATGAATTTTTTACAATCCAATTCACAATTCACCACAGAACACTTTAAAAAGTTCGTACACTTCTTCTTTCTCATTATTTAGTCTCTCTGTTTTTTGAATTTCTTCACCGTTTTTTCCTCATTTTCTTCCCTTCTTCTTTTCTTCTCCTGTTTCTTTGCCTCTTTTAAATAGAATTGTCTTCTTTCTTCCTCTTCTTCCTCTGAAGAATCCCTCTCTTCTTTCGAAGAATCCCTCTCTTCTTCCGAAGAATCCCTCTCTTCTTCTGAAGAATCCTTCTTTTCTTCTGACTCCTCTTGTTTCTTTTTTGGGCAATCTGGAGACCAATGTCCTTTTTCTTTACAATAATAACAGGTATCTTGACTTTTGTCTTTTTTAGCCCCTGTTTTTTTTCTTTTTTGACGGTCTGGACACTCTGAAGACCAATGCCCTTTCTTCTGACAGATATAGCAAGTATCTTGACTTTTATCTCGAAAGGAAGGAGAGTAGTCCGTCGGCTGGTCTGAAGAGAATTTTCTAATGACCCCTCGCAAAGCTCTGACGAAACGTTCCATCTGGGTAGTCTCTTCCATCGTTGTGCTCGGCTTGAGAGTGAAATGAATAGTGAAAGGACAAGACACACACCCTTTTTATATACGATGGTTTGCCAAGACTATAAATTAGTCTATGGTGTTTAAACTTGAGTCATTTGACATTTTGCACTCAAGATGAAACGATCCTATTCATTCGAGAAGAAAGAAGAAGAAGAAGAAAGTAAGAGGCAGAAACGTGATCTATCGCCTCGTACCAGGGCTGAAATCTTGGCACAAATTCATGCCAGTGATTTTGAAGAGGACATGAGTGAACCAGAATCCGAACCCTCTAAACCAAGTTCACCACCCTTAGTCAACCCTGAAAAGTACTATTCCATTCGAGAGACGGAAAAGCGCTCCTCTAGAAAATTTAGAACCACGGCTTACACCTACACGGTGAAGTTTAAAGATTTCAAGGCCGACGTACCCTTGGAGAAAGCAGAAGGGTTTATCACCGAGATGTGGGATTCTTTGCTCACCGCACTCAAGCGACAATGTCAAGCCAAAGAAGACGATCGCTTGACACTATCCATACATCACGACGGTTTGAAATCCCCTGTTTGGATCGAGTTTAGCAGACCCGCAGAACTGACCCCTTCCAAAGTCATGGACAAGATACAACAGGTGCAACAATCTAATGACCAGTTTGACATCACCGATGGTAAAGCCACACTGAAAATGGCCCACGTCTCTCCTCCTCAAGGGACAGGACGCAAAAAGATGTTATTGGTGGACGACCTTCGCAACACCAAAAAGAGTCTCGTCCGAATTATCAACCCTCAAGACCAGATGTGTTTAGCCCGTGCCATCGTGGTGGGACGAACCTATGCCAACAAGAACGACACGGTAGAATGGAAAAGAACCTGGAACAATATTCAACAATCCGACCGAGCCAAACAACGAAATGAAGCAGAACTCCTGTTACAACAAGCCGGACTGTCCAAAGACACACCCTGTGGCATTCCTGAGATGCAAAAATTGCAAGATGCCCTAGCTCCACGCTACACCTTGAAAGTGCACCCTCAAGAAATGCGTGGAACTCTGTTGTTTCGAGGCCAAGATTTTAAGGACGGAAAATACATTCATGTCTATCATCACGATGACCATTTCGATACCATTACCAGTATCACTGGATTCCTGGGATACAGTTATTATTGTGAGAAATGTGACTATGGTTATAACAATCGAGAGTAAAACAAGCATTGTGGAATGAAATGCCCAGGATGTTTGGCCTCTCCACCCTGTCTGAGCGAAGGACCAGTGCCTTGTTCGACTTGTTTGCGCACGTTTGTCAGTCCTACCTGTTACCAACAACATCTGAAGACGCAAGGTTCACAGCAGAAATGTGCTTGTCAACTCTTGAGATTGTGCTCTACGTGTAGACAATGCATACGTACCAATAGTACCAAGGCACACGTATGTTCAGGAAAAAGAAATGTCACATTTGTCACCGCACCGTGGACTTGGAACACCAATGCTACGTGCAAAAATACCAACCCCCACTAGAGAAAGAGGACGGTCACAAGAAGAAAGGCAATTTCATCTTTTTCGATTTCGAATGCATGCAAGAGACCGGCATTCACATTCCTAATTTCTGCGTGGCTCATCGAGCGTGCGAGAAGTGCATTCAAGAACCTATCTTCAGTCATTGCCCTCACTGCAGCAAGATTCCCGGAGGGCGTGAAAAAATCTTTCGGGGACCAAACACGTTAGCCGATTTTGCCCAATGGGTCTTAGACCCCATCGACAAGACGTGGAGCCAAGAGGACATCGAACGTTACGGAGATTGTCATCGTCATGCCACGGTGATGGCTCACAATTTCTCCGGATACGATGGACAGTTTCTTCTCAGATACTATACGGAACAAGGCACCGAACGTCCTAAAGTCACTTTGAACGGAGCCAAAATCATTTTCATGCAAGTGGGACAAGTACAGTTTAAAGATTCGATGAGTTACTTGGCCATGCCTTTGAGTCGAATGCCTAAAACGTTTGGAATGACAGAAATGGCTAAAGGGTACTTTCCACACTTTTTCAATACGGAAGCCAATCAACATGCCGTTCTACCCCATTTACCTGAGGCTCACTATTGCGACCCCGACAACATGCGTACCGAACAACGAGAAGCTTTCTACGCTTGGTACCAGGCTCATGCCTCTGACCCCTTCGACTTTCAGGAAGAAATGTTAAAGTATTGTCGTTCCGACGTGGACATTTTACGACGTTGCTGTGGAAAATTTCGAGAACTGTTCATGGAACACGGAGGGGTCGATCCTTTGAAAGAAGCTTGCACCATTGCCAAAGCGTGTTCCTTAGTGTACCGCCAAAGATTCATGCCTGAAAACACCGTGGCTGTCATCAGTCCCCAAGCGACCCACTTTGTCAAACGTCAATACTCGGTCAAAGCCCTACGTTGGTTACATTACTTCTGCGACAAGGAAGACAAATGGATTCAGCATGCCCGCAACGGAGGAGGCGAAATGACCATCGGAACGTATTCGGTAGATGGCTGGGACTTGGAAAACCCCAAGATCGTGTACGAGTTTAACGGTTGCTTATTTCACGGATGTCCCGTCTGTTACCCTGACCGTGACACTAAAAATCAGTTTATGCAACGAACCATGGAAGACTTGTACCAGGACACTTGTCAGCGACGCCTAAAGTTAGAACAGCAAGGATACCAAGTGGTGGAAATGTGGGAACACGAGTACGATCACCGTTTGAAAACCGATCCCGAGTTTAAACGCCTCGTGGAAAGTTACCAGTTCATGGACCCGCTGAACCCGAGGGATAGTTTGTACGGAGGAAGGACCAATGCCACCTGTTTGCTGTACCAAGCCGACGAAGAGAAAGGAGAAGAAATCAAATACTTGGACGTGTGTTCGCTGTATCCCTACGTGTGCAAATATTGTCGCTTTCCTGTAGGGCACCCGCAATTGTTCACGGAACACATCGACCTGAAAAACATTCGACAATACGAAGGCTTGATCAAGTGTAAAGTTTTGCCTCCCACGAACCTATACCATCCCGTCTTACCTCACCATTGTCAAGGCAAACTGATGTTTCCCTTGTGCCGTACTTGTGCCGAAACGTGCAACCAGGACCAACCTTGCCATCACAGCCAGGAAGAACGGGCCTTGACGGGAACCTGGGTCAGCGTGGAATTGTTCAAAGCTCTGGACATGGGATACCAACTGTTAGAAGTGTACGAAATTTGCCACTTTCCCAAGACACAACAGTACCACAAGGGTGACCCTACTCAGAAAGGCATTTTCGCCGACTACGTGGATGCCTTTTTGAAACTGAAACAAGAAGCCAGCGGCTATCCTTCCTGGTGTCACACTCCCGAAGACCAAATACAATTCAAAGAGAAATACTATGCACAAGAAGGCATCTCTTTAGACCACATCGAAAAAAACGAAGGCAGGCGATCGTTTGCCAAAGTGATGTTAAATTGCTTGTGGGGTAAAATGGCACAACGACCGTGTTTACCCAAGACGGAATATTTGACAGAACCTTCCCGCTACTTCCAGATGATTCACGACAAAACCAAATACATGAAACACGTGGACGTCGTTCGAGAGGATTTGATCTTGGTCAATTACGAAGAAGATCTGGACTTTGTACAAGACGACCCTTTTGGAAATGTCATCATTGCGGCTTACGTGACAGCCCATGCTCGATTAAAATTGTACGAAGCTTTAGAACTGTTAGAAGAACGCGTCCTGTACTTTGACACGGACAGTTGCATTTACATCCATCACCCGATTCAACAGCACCCTGACATCGAAGGAGACCGTTTAGGAGCCTGGACAGACGAGCATCCCGACGACAAGATTCTAAGTTTCGTCAGTGGTGGTCCCAAAAATTACGGCTACGAATACCGGGACAAACAAGGAGAAGTGCACACGACGTGCAAAGTGAAAGGACTGACTCTGAATCATCGTACCAGTCGAGTGGTCAACTTTGGGGTATTGAAAGAAGCCTTGCAATCGGGAGAGGATGGAAACTTTAAAGTGACCACTTATCAAACGAACAAGATTGTACGTTTACCCACTCACCACATCGTCAGTCGACCCTTGGAAAAAGTCTATCAAATTGTATACCAGAAGCGAGTGCGACTTCCCAATCACTTCACCTTACCGTACGGTCACGTCGGTATTGGTCTGTATATGAAAAGGAACCCTAGGCAAGATCGATAGTTCATTGTTCATTGATGTAACTTACCATGTCGTTGACGAAGAAGAAACCAGATTGGTTAGGAGTCAAATGTTGGACATCACCGAGACCAGGGTTTTGAGGCTTGGACACAAGAGGTGGCCCAGTATGCACGAGAGTTATTCAAGGAAAAAAGTTACTTTTCAACCTGTGTTAGTGACGGTGCCAGAAGAACCCGTCACCCAGGACGGGACTGTCGTGGACAGGCCTGAAAGACCCTTTGGGGAGGACACTTGTGTGACCTTACCCCCTACTATAGAACTGGTTAGAACTTTACCCAAAACATGTTGTACAGACACTTGTGTTTATTCCACGTTCATGGTTATCATGTGCCTTTTATTCTTGTACTTAAGCCTTTGGCTTTTATGTATTTTTGTCTTTCGTATTCATGTTTGAAACATTCAATAAACGTGTTCTGAAAAAGTATATAAACTCTTGTCTTGTTTGTTTTTCGTGTCACAAGTGACATTTCTCACACCATGGCTACCTCTGCTGTTTCTGCTCCCTCTTCCTCTACTGTCAAAGTCATCGACGAACACTTAGATCGTGCCAGTTGGGAGGCTTTATATCTTCGCCATCCCTTTAACATGCTCATTGCTGGACCTAGCGGTTCAGGCAAAACCGAATTCGTCAAACGTTTGATCGAACATAAACATCATTTGATCGATCGACCCCCTCAACGAATCTTGTGGTGTTACAAAGAGTGGCAATCGGCGTACAGCCTCTTGCGAGAAAGTCAAGGCGATTCCATCGTGTTTGTGGAAGGCATTCCTAAAGAAGACGATGGCATCGTCTCTGACTCCCGTCTAACCCATTTGGTCATTTTCGACGACATGTTAGGAGAAGACGAAGAAGAAATTAAACTGTGGTTCACGCGCAAAGGGCATCACCGTAATGCCATTGTCGTTTACATCACCCAAAATTTGTTTCAACAAAGTAAAGTCCATCGCACCATCAGTCTCAATGCGCATTACGTGGTCTTGTTTAAAAGCCCTCAAGATAAATCGCAAGTGCAAGTCTTAGCCAAACAGTTAGGAACGCATTGGCTGACTCAGGCGTACGACGATGCCACTCAAACTCCACACGCCTATTTACTCGTCGATTTGAAACCTACGACCCCCGAGGATTTGCGATTTCGTACCCACTTGTTTCACCACTGGTGCCAAGACGGAGGGCCTGTCCTGTACACTTCTCCGTCCTCGACTTCATTTCACTCCCCATAAAAAAATCTATAAAAACCTCAGACCCTTTTTCGTCTGTCTCACTCCAGTGCGAACATGACGTCCCTTCAGTCGCATCTTCCCGTCAAATTGATTCGTGCCTTGTATGGCATCAGTCGAGAAAAAGATCCACAAACACGAGCTCGTGTCTTAGAAGCTAGTCTCAAAGAAGTCTTACGATGGTTCACGGTGACGGCACGTCAATTACTCCAAGGAATCATTCAGATTCCTCATCAAACCAAACGCTTTTTCGATCGAAACAAAGTCGCTTTGGTCCAACTGGCCGATCCCCGCATCGACACTCAAACCAAAAAACAAATCATTTTGAAACCTGGAGGGAGCGGTTCTCTAGGAGGGGTCATCATTCGCTCACTCTTAAGATGGGATCCTAATGCCCCCAAAGTTATACCCAAGAAAAAAGTCCAACGAAGCCCCAAGAAGAAAAAGACCAGGTCCCCAAGGAGAACTTCTCCAGTGGCAGGACCCTCCTCTGACCAGACACCACCACCACCACCCCGGAAAAAGAAAAGAAGCCCCCAGAAAAAGAAAAGTCCACAGAAAACTAGTCGCAAGAGAGGCACTTCGGCCAGGACGCAACCTTACACTCGCAAACCACGACCTGCCACGGCGGTGACTGCGTCTCCGGCAGCCTCACGTTTGTCTACTTCTCCGTTAATGACACCCAGAACTGAAGAGTACTTGGAGACGTTGATCACACCAAGAACTTCTCCGTTGATGACCCCCAAAAGAACTTCCCCAGTGGCAGGACCTTCCAATTTAGTGGCAGTGGCTGCTGCTGACAAAGTACCTTCTCCCAAAATCAAAGTTCAAGAAAGATCGCTCATGTTACAAAGTTTACTGGATTTGTCCAAGCAAGAACTGGCTCGATTTAGTCCGTTACGTACCCCTGCACGACGTGTCATGCCTGTCCTCAAACTGATACGACGTAAAGACAATCAGTGGCGACGCGTTCCAGTATAAAAAAGGACTGTGACCAAGTCGGGTATCAGTGTTTTTTGGTGCTCCTGAAGACTCAAAGATGTCACCCTCCAGAAAACCCCAAGGAAAGAAAAGGAAAGGACTGCCACCACGTTTAGCCAAACATGGGGACATGTTATCTGTCCTGTCCAAAGCTTCTCCACCCCTACGAAAAAACCTCATTCAAACAGCCTCCAAAGAGGTCATCGATACCGTGTGCGAATGTTGTTTGAACGTTTTGAAAGGCACGATCCCTTTGTCCAAACACCAGAAACAATGCTTAGGCAAACATCGTCACGTTCTTCGCCAAATGGTTCAAAAGAAAATTCCCATTCGTCAAAAAAAGAAGATATTAGTGCAACGTGGAGGTATTTTACCTCTCTTGTTAGGCCCCATACTGAAAGGAGTCTTGGGAACCATGTTGGGAGGACTGGTGGGAGCAAGATAAAAAGGCCTCGGAAGTTCCAAGATCTCAGAATCGACCCCTGACAACCCCATGGAAGAACGAAAACTAGCTTTAGTGCCTTACAAACGATGGATGGAATACCATCGGTGGCAAGAACAACACACCCCGCATTTACCTCCCAATCTCCATTTGAGCGAGATGTCCCAGTTACAACACGAACTGCAGTCCTTGATGGATCGCCAAGATTTGTCCGAAACAGAAAAATCGCAAAAGTACGGTCAACTCTTGCAACGACTGCAACTCTTTCACCAGAAAGCTTTAGACGAAACAGCTCTACCCACTCTGAAAGATTTTAAGACCTTGATGAAAAGTCCAGCACCATCACCAGTACCAGTACCAGTACCAGTACCACCAGTACCCGTGACCAAGACAGAAAAAGGAGAAGAAGAGGAAGGGTTTCAAACTCCACCAGAAAAAGTACGCAAGTTAACAACACCACCTACCTCCAGAATTGGATGGATTAAAAAGATGATGGCCACCCCTTCTTCCTCACAAGAGAGAAAGAAAGTGAAGACAGAAGTGAAGACAGAAGTGAAACAAGAACCGATATCCCCCGCTCAGACATCCTTCTCCTCTTCGACACCTATTGCTGGCCGCACACGCAAAGCATTGCAATCCAAGAAAATACCCCAAGAGAAAAAGAGTAGCATCCTCCAAGAGTGGGTGTCTTATTAACACACCAACCAACACACAAAAATGGAAAAAGTCTTAGCCAGCATTTACTACGATCCTTCCCATCCTGCAGGTTACGCAGGAGTTCAAAAATTGTATCGTGCTGCCAAAACGCGACTGAAAAGTCTCCGTTTACCTCAAGTGCAACGATGGTTACAAGAACAAGCTACCTACACTTTACACAAACCCATTCGACGCAAGTTTGCCAGAAGTCGCACCCGAGTGGAAGGCATCGATCATCAATGGCAAGCCGATTTAGCCGATGTCTCTCATTTGGCCAGCTACAATCGTGGCTACAAATATTTGTTTTGTGTCATCGACGTCTTTTCCAAATTTGCCTGGGTCGTGCCCTTGACTTCCAAATCGAGCAGCGAGTTAGTGCGAGCCCTGCAACGGGTGTTGAAACAAAGCGGTCGTCACCCTCTTCGATGGCAAACGGACAAAGGCACCGAATTTCTGAACCAAGCTTTCCAAAAAGAATTAAAGAAACGTGACATTCATTTTTTTACCACCGAGAAAGCCAGCATCGTGGAACGTTTTCAACGCACTTTGAAAGAACGCATGTGGAAATATTTTACGCATCACCACACTCTGAAGCACATCGACATCTTACCGCACCTGGTGCAAGCGTACAAACAATCTTACCATCGAAGCATCGGACGTGCCCCGCAAGACGTGACTCCCGACAACGAAGTGTTGGTGTTTGAGCGTCTGTTCGGTACGTCCCCGACGAGGGCTGTCCCCGAGAAAAGTGGAATGTTGGCCGTAGGAGATTGGGTGCGCATTGGCAAAACCAAACGCACTTTCGACAAAGGTTACTTACCTAACTGGACGACCGAATTGTTTCGCGTCACTGGACGAGTGCATGGCCGTCATCCTGCCGTCTATAAATTGGAAGACATGAACGGAGAAGTGCTCAAAGGAACGTTTTATTTGCCCGAGTTACAACGTGTCACCAAAAAAGAAGACGACGTGTACGACATCGAAAACATTCTCGAACGCAGAACCCGTAAAGTGGGCAAACGACGTGTCAAAGAAGTCAAAGTACGTTGGAAAGGATATCCACCCAGTTTTGATTCTTGGATCGACGCTTCGCAAGTCATCGACTATAAAAAGAAGTGACCATCATGCCTTTTCACACAGACGCAGCTACGTCGACCACTCCTCCTTCACCCAGTTCTTCTGTGCAAGATTTACAAAAACAACCCTTGTGGGTGTGGTGTGGAGAACGTGTGCCTAAAACGCAAATCGTCTTTTTCTGCCAAATCTTCGTGGTGTATTGTGTCATCGGGGCAGCCATCGCCAATTTGAGTTTGCAACAAGGAGACAAACAATTGTGGACTATTTTATTGAGCAGTTGCATCGGTTACCTGCTTCCTAATCCCTCCCTGAAATTCACCTCCAACGGGAACCTTGTGTCCAGTGCCAGTGCCAGTCACCACTCCAACCACAACCAGAACCCCATTTTGGGCGGAGACACGCCTCTGACGTCCACTAACCCCTCGGACAGCCACAGAACTCTGGAATTATGAGTCACCAAAACCAATTTTACTTAACCTTACCCAGTGACAGTTCCATGGAGGTGTTTCCCAAGAACACGTTGTGCTGTTACACGGCCAAATTACCTCAAGCCATCCCCTTAGATCACGAAGCCCATTGGGAAGTGGCTTTAGTAGAAATGATTCACCCGACCCAAGTCCTCAATGTCCTTCCCAATCAAAATTTTTTTGATGTGGAAGTTCATGACGAACAATTGCAACAGTGGATGGATAGCAATGTCAAATATGACAAGAAAACCCGTACACAAAAGTACACCACCTATCACTTGTTCATTTCCCCAGGCTATTATTTTAGTGGTCAACATTTGGTCAGCACCATAGCCTCTAGGTTTAATGCCGTGTTTCTGAAAGCTTTGGAGCATGTTAACAAAAGTGTCACCCTGGAGTACCACAAAACAGCTCGTCGCTTCTTGATGAAATTTGAACGGAGTAAAATCCTGTCCATTTTATTTTGTCCTGAATTGTATGACATCTTGGGCGGAGACATGAACCTGAGAATGAGCATGATGAAGAAAAGCGAATTACCCATCGTTTACGACAACGAGTCTTTTAGCAAGTTATTTCGTGCCCCGGTAGAACTGAACCAAGGACTGAATTTGATGTTTGTGTACTCCGATGTGGTGGAGTATAACGTGGTGGGACACACCTCCGTACCGTTACTGCGTGTCATTCCTTTCAAAGTGGATTCTGCCACGAACACTGACGAGGAAGGTGGAAACACTTACCACGTCCACCGCGAATTTGTACATCCTCACTATTTGCCTGTCAGTAAGTCGTATTTGGACACGGTCAACATTACTATAAAAGGAGATTTGGGACAAAATATTCCATTCACCAAAGGAAAAGTCACGGTGAAACTCCATTTTCGAAAACGGTTTTCTCACGATTCGTAAGTCATGTATCCAGTGTACCGAGGGGTTGCTCGACAGCGAGGACACGGTTTAGGAGATATGTTAAAATCGGCCTTTCGTTCGGTGGCCCCGGTGTTGAAACCGATGGTGACACGCGGATTGCACGCCTTGAAAGATGCGGCACTGACGCAAGGCAAAGAATTTCTCCAAAATGTCATCATCGACAAACAAAACCCTAAAGAAGCCTTCATGAGGGCAGGCAAAAATGTCTTGCTGCAAACGGGCAAAGACATTTTGGGTCACCGAGAAACACCTATAAATGCCCTGCACGCTACCGAGTCAGGCATTCAGCAAGGACAAGGCAGAAAGAGACGACGAAGAAAACACCCTTTCACCAGACTTCAAGCGAGAAAGGCCAAGAAAAGAAGAACCGTTCGAGACTTAGACGTTTTCGATTATTGAGAAAAGAGACAAAAAAATGATGCACCGAGAATCTTGCGCTTGTTCCAGGACGGAACTGGATCTGTTTGCCATGCCCCCCACGATGATGACGATGCAAGAATCCCAGTGGGTGGAATTTCACCCCGTCTCCTCATTGACCGATTCCGCTCCCATCGAGTTTGAAATCAAAGGACAGCCCGAAGATTACATCGATCTGAATAGCAGTTACTTGTACCTGAAAGTCTAAATTCTAGATAAGACTGGAGGTGCTATAGACGATGAAGCAGTAGCTCCCGTCAACAATTTCATGCATTCCTTGTTCAGTGGAGTGGACTTGTACTTGAATAACAAACTGGTCAGTAGCAGCATGGATACTTACCCTTATCGTGCCTACCTGGAAAATCTCTTGACGTACGGAATAGATGCCAAGAACACTCATCTCAATGCCTGTGTGGTATGGGAAGCTGACGAACCTACCAAGTTTGAAATATTGGAAACTGATGAAAAGAAAGACAACAATGATGGATTTGTAGAACGAAGAAAGAGAATCACGGGAGCCGACACAAGTTTAGAACTGATGGATCGTTTGCATTTGGACATGTGGTTGCAAGAAAAGTATTTGCTGAACGGGGTGGATGTCCGCCTGAGACTGAATCGTAGCAGTGCCGCTTTCCATTTGATGGCTGATAGTGACGGTTACAAAACCAAAATCCTAGAAGCCAGACTCTACGTACGCCGTGTGGAAGTGTTACCTAAAGTGGGAAACGACATCAGTCAGACGTTGAGCAGAACGACTGCCAAGTATCCAATACGACGCGTGGAAGTGAAAACCTTCACCATTCCCAAGGGACAGCGATCCATGATCGAAGATCATCTGTTCCAAGGACAGTTACCCAAACGTTTGATTGTTGGTATCGTCGAGAATACAGCCTTCAACGGAGCTGCCGAAAAAAATCCTTTCTACTTTCAACACTTTGGCGTGTCCAAAATCGAAGTCAGTCGCGATGGCAAGACCTTGTGTACCCGACCTTTCGAACCTGACTTTACCAAGAAGAATTACTTGAGATCGTACTTGTCCCTGTACGAAGCCACCGGACAGTTAGGAACCAATACCAGTCACGGTTTTACTTACGAGGATTATGCAGGAGGCTACGCTTTGTGGGCTTTCGATTTCACTCCAGACCAAGGCAGCGACGAGGGACATTTCCACCCTATAAAATCCGGCCAGATTCGTGTGGAAATTCAGTTTAAAGACCGAGACCCTGATGAAACGGTGAACGTCATCCTGTATGCAGAATTCGATAATACCATAGAAATCAACAGTTTGAGAGAAGTCATCCTAGATTACTAGAAACCATGGAAGACTGTTATCCATCTTTACCTAGTGGAGAAACTTTAAGTGTTGGATTATTGTTAAAAAATGTTAGAGTTGTTGTTGTTTAGTGTTAAGTGATTTTTGAATAAAAAATGTTGTGTTTTGAAAAAATTGTTTGATGTTATATTGTTGGATTATTGTTAAAAATGTTAGAGTTGTTGTTTACTGTTAAGTGATTTTTGAATAAAAAATGTTGTGTTTTGAAAAAAATGCCTTTGTCTTTTGTTTAGCTATAAGAATGTTGGATTGATGCTCTTTCATTTCTTACTATCCCTCTCATGACACTCACTAAACGTTGAGGCTCAAAAACCGTGTGGGGGATGTTTTCCTTCACGTCCGCGCTTTGACTTTAAGAACCGGGGTAGTTTCCAGTCTAACCATCCATGGTCGACTCATCCTCCTAAGAAGATGTGCTCCAAACTAGCTAAACTCAACGAAGCCTACGTGAATTTGCATAGGGTCAGACACAGTCTGATACCGAAGCCAGAAGAAATAGAGAATGTGAGAATGTTAAAAATCACTGAAGACCTGATAGAAGAGCTCTTCAGAGAAGAAATGAACAGGGAAAAAGAAGAATGGACAGAGAAGTACAGACTTCAGAGACAGCAGCAACAACAACAACAAGAGCAGCAGCAGCAACCTGAAACTGACAGAGGCTTTGTCGATTGTCGTATCGACACCAAAGAGTTCTTCTTCTCTTTCCGAAGAAGCAGACCTATCGCCAGAAAGTCTATCCTCAGAGGACATCGCATTCTTAGAAACTAAAAAGAATGCCATAGCAAACAAAAAAAACAGCCCTTTTCAGGGCTACCCAATACTCTAGAAAAGAAATAACAATCGATTTGCCAATGTGTGTAGGTAGAGTAGTGTGAAAATAAACACTCTTTTTTACAAAAATGTGAGGGTATGTGTTTGTGAGTTTGTGTGTTTGTAAGTGATCAAGTACGTTGGTGTAGATAGTAGATTAAAATGATGTCTTTATTTGGTGTTTGAGGTGTAGATTTAGGGGTTAGATTGGATTGCTTTGAGTATGTGGATAGTCAATTGAAGTGATTTATAAAAAATTTTAAAATAGTGATGGGTAGAATAAAAAAGTGAGTGAGTGTTTCTTTTAGGTCCGCGCGTTGTTGTTATTTTTTTTGGTCATGATCTAGGTAAGATCAATTTTATGCTTTTAGGGGGGATGTTTTCCTTCACATACGCGCTTTCACTATAAATTGAAACTCGTTCGGCAGTCTAGCTACCCTTGTTGATTGATCAACACAAGAATGAATAGTAGCAGAATAAGCAAACTTCTTGAACTCCAGATACATCTGGAATATGTCAGGCGCCTGGTAAATGAACTGGCTGCGGAGGCTATAATAGAAGAAGAAAGAATAAAGAAGGAAGAGGAGGAGAGAAGACAGAGGGAAGAGGAGGAAAAGAAAAGAGAAGAGAGGACGTCGTTCAATATTCCCGAGGCAGAGGATTGGGGTGCTGAAGCGAATCATCCTCCCTCTTCGCTCCCCAGAAGAAAGGTGAAAGGAGACTGGGGAAGAAGATGCGTGTGTGGCGCCAGGCCAGGAAGGTGCAATCATTAGATAGTTGCATCTGGAGTTAAAAAAAAACAGCCCTTTTCAGGGCTACCCAATAATCTAGAAAAGAAATAACTATCGATTTGCCAATGTGTGTGTAGGTAGAGTAGTATGAAAATAAACACTAACTCTTTTTTAAGATAGTGTGAGGGTATGTGTTTGTGTGTTTGTGTTTGTACCCGCTCACGTACGATTGTGTGAATAGTAGATTACGGATTTGTTTATTGTTCTTAGCGTATGTGGAGAGTATAGTTTGGGTTTTGTAACCGGTCACGTACGAATGTGTGGATAGTAGATTATGGATTTGTTTATTGTTTCTTAGCGTATGTGTTTGTGTGTTTGTGTTTGTGTGTTTGTGTTTGTACCCGCTCACGTACGATTGTGTGAATAGTAGATTATGGATTTGTTTATTGTTTCTTAGCGTATGTGGAGAGTATAGTTTGGGTTTTGTAACCGGTCACGTACGATTGTGTGGATAGTAGATTATGGATTTGTTTATTGTTTCTTAGCCTATGTGTTTGTGTGTTTGTGTTTGTGTGTTTTTGTTTGTACCCGCTCACGTACGATTGTGTGAATAGTAGATTATGGATTTGTTTATTGTTTCTTAGCGTATGTGGAGAGTATAGTTTGGGTTTTGTAACCGGTCACGTACGATTGTGTGGATAGTAGATTATGGATTTGTTTATTGTTTCTTAGCCTATGTGTTTGTGTGTTTGTGTTTGTGTGTTTGTGTTTGTACCCGCTCACGTACGATTGTGTGAATAGTAGATTATGGATTTGTTTATTGTTTCTTAGCGTATGTGGAGAGTATAGTTTGGGTTTTGTAACCGGTCACGTACGATTGTGTGGATAGTAGATTATGGATTTGTTTATTGTTTCTTAGCGTATGTGGAGAGTATAGTTTGGGTTTTGTAACCGGTCACGTACGATTGTGTGGATAGTAGATTATGGATTTGTTTATTGTTTCTTAGCGTATGTGTTTGTGTTTGTGTGTTTGTGTTTGTACCCGCTCACGTACGATTGTGTGAATAGTAGATTATGGATTTGTTTATTGTTTCTTAGCGTATGTGGAGAGTATAGTTTGGGTTTTGTAACCGGTCACGTACGATTGTGTGGATAGTAGATTATGGATTTGTTTATTGTTTCTTAGCCTATGTGTTTGTGTGTTTGTGTTTGTGTGTTTTTGTTTGTACCCGCTCACGTACGATTGTGTGAATAGTAGATTATGGATTTGTTTATTGTTTCTTAGCGTATGTGGAGAGTATAGTTTGGGTTTTGTAACCGGTCACGTACGATTGTGTGGATAGTAGATTATGGATTTGTTTATTGTTTCTTAGCCTATGTGTTTGTGTGTTTGTGTTTGTGTGTTTGTGTTTGTACCCGCTCATTGAGTCATCCACCCTTGTGTCTTCCATGATGTTTAGGACGGACATGCTCATGTATGTCAGGTCCAAGTGGACTGTTGTTGATAGGACAGATACTAGTCAATGGATGAGGAGAGTTTACATAGAAAGACAAGGATGTCTCAAGAGGGTACTTGTGTATGGACCGGCAGTTAGAAGGAGTTTAAGAAGAAGAAGAAGAAGATGTGACAGATGCCATCTATGTTAATATTAATATTAACATAAACCCAAAGGCCCTTTTCAGGGCCAGCCATATTTCTCGAAAAGAGATAGCCTTTCCATTGCCTACCCCTTTTGTAAAAAAATTTTAAAAAAAAAATCCCATGTTCAATTTCCCTTGACGCTATAAAGTCCCACCCTGTTTAAATTACTTTGACGCTAAACCGTCCCACGATTTTTCTCCATGTTAATTTCCCTTGACGCTAATCTGACCCACGATTTTTCTCCATGTTAAATTTCCCTTGACGCTAATCTGACCCAGGGATCTCTGTAATGCTAATTCCCATTGACGGTAAAGTGCCCCCATTTACTACTAATAGTGTATTAGGAAATACTTTGTAAATAAATCATGCTCACTCTTGTAGTAGACGCTTTACGTTTTGGTTGATTAAATTTGTTTCAGAATGAACTAAATGTGATGTTTTATTTTTTTTACTGCCACATACCATCTGCTTTGGCACATTCCACGTTAACTTTTTTTTGATATAATGTTTCGGATTTAGGCTAGCTAAAGAAGCCAGACACGATCCTTACAAATAAAATGCAAGTGACAAGGCATAACCTGTCGTCTTTAGCTGGTAATAAGAATGGCAAAACATATAATTACAGTATTACATCCTGAATTTCCTCAAAATGTATTTTCTTAGCCCAGCAAACCCGAATTACATTAGTCATGTCATTGGTTCTCAAGCTTGATTCCACATTTCGAAATTGTAATGTAATTTAGACTATATTCCAGGACAAACTACATCCTCCTTACTCCACTTAAAAAGGAAATAAACATTAAATTCCATAGCTTCTTTTTGATAATTGCATTTGGAAGACTTCAAATGTTTCTAATATTATGATTTCAAACATTCAATGACAAAAGAGAAACACACTTGCAGATGTCAACACGCTTCTCCCTCGCTGCTTCAATCCGATGTATTTCATGTCGAAGCGGCACAGATAAATCCGTCCATAATCACGGAATTTCGTAGAATCAACAAAATTACCAAACTCTGTTCATTCCAGATCAAATAGAAAAGTTGTTGCAATGCGCATTCACACACAACATAACTCCAAATTTCAATTTTAAGTAGACCAAAACGCCATTTTCTTTCGAAAGTTATGTCTAGCCCGACTAAGTTCAAATTTATCTGGCCGGAGTTTTGTAAGCAAGATTATTAGCCCATCACCACATTTAAAACGATTGACACATCAGTCCATTCAAGACTGGAATTCATTCGCAATGCCCTCTACTTTTGAACTTTTGATAGAACGTTTAGGACTTTTGGTGAGTTAATTCACTAAGCTATAATATAATATAAAATATTTGCATTATACGAAGCAAGCCGGAGCTAAACAGAAAATGTGCAAAAATAAACGTGGTAGTACGATACTTATAACCTATAATATACATACGAAATTAATAAATAACTCACATACCTCTGCAGCTGAAGATGTGCAAGTCCTTAAGTAGACAGCTTACTGACAAGACGTTCCGTAATGCATATATTTCGTGTACGGTGAGGCATTTGTGCACAGACAATGTAGCCCTATATCGTCTGTGCGCTTGATGAATATCGGTTTTTCCCATCTAGAGCACTTCGCACGTGCCGCATAAGATGAACCGAACTCACTGTTTCGAAATATTGTACAACATACCTTCGGGTATCGATGTACACAACAAAGGAAACCCGAGTACATGTATTTAATAAATAAAGGGATTTATATAATTCCTTGACACAAAGGCCACAAATATTGTACAAAGGCCACATATATTGTACAGAGGCCACATTTACTGTTCAGTTGCCACAAGCATTGTTCAAGGGTCACACGTATTGCCCAAGGCAAACACATTTTGATGAAAATGGATTTGCCGTTGTTTTATAACTGGTCACCACTCAGAGTAGGTAATTTCATTAATTATATTAGCATAGTGTTGAAATTTGCACAGTCAGAAGAAGACAATACAGTTAATTGTTTAACTTAATGATGTAATTATGAAGATTCTTAAAACATGCCGAAAAAAGAATGTGAAATACACTTTTATAAGACTGTAACCGTTTGTAAAATCAACGTTTGACTCCTCAACCTCAAAGACGACATACATGCCAGTTATAGGATGGCAACACCAACGACATTTCTGTCGACCTCCGATTGAATGGATACGACGTATTATGTCGTCTGCATCTGCTCCGTTTACCAATTGATATTCAGAATATTTTATTAAGCAATACATAAAAACAAACAATATTTTGTATTCGTTTACAAAATGCTGTTGCAATAGAACAAAACTTTTGCTCTTTTTATACACTATGCACTGTGCTGGTGGGTATTAGGAACAAACGTAGCGGATAAAATGTACGGACAAAATGTTAGGAGGATAAAATGTTACCGGACAAAAATTTACAGACAAAATGGTATCGACAAAATGTTGTTGACAAAATGGTGCTTATTAATGGACATTATGGCATGACACAAACTGCACAGCAAACATAAATTGTAAATTTGTTGAGTTTAAAATAAATAGACAAAAATTAATTTTAAATGTTTTGACTTTAAATATATATGTTATAAAATAATTTCTAGAGGGATTAATAGAAGAAAAAAATTGTATAAACTTACAGCCACTTGTTTTAAATTCTAAATAACTGATCTGTATAGCAATAACGGTAGCTAATGGACAACATGTTGCAAATTACACTGGTCTACAGTCGTTTAGAAGTCGTGGTGTTTATTAAGGATTTTGATGTGCTGAATTTAAATATGACAATTAAACAGGTCATTGACAAGTTTCAAAGATATTTAAGTTTATAGTTTTTACTTCTATTATTTTGAGTATATAGTAAAGTTTTATTCATCAATTGTAAACCTAGGTTTTTCATGTGTTTATGGTTCCTTTATATGATAATATCTCGTCTGTCCTGTTTATGTAACACTTAACAAACAGCAAAAGAATTATATAAATAAAGTTTATTATGAAACAAAAAAATATTATGCATATATAAGTACATAGTTTAGTCCTTATTCAGTGCCTACTCGGCGCTTATTGGCTTGTCTCTTGTATTCATTAAATGGAGCATCTCTTGTCACTGTCCACGCATAGTCTGCATGCGTTGATGGCCTCCATTTTCCGAGAGCGTTTCTCCATTGTTGTAATGTCCTGGTGAAATCGCTTGCCGTATTTGTAGCTCACATCTCCGCAGTTCGGTGGAAACAAATCTAGATGAGAGTGCAAAAAATGTATCTTTAGTGACATGTAGCAACCAAGTCTTTTGTGTACCTTGAGGAAATTTTCCACCAGCTCCCTGTAGTTGTCTGTCTTGTTGTTTCCGAGAAAATATGCTGCCTCTAACTGGAAGGCTTTCCATGCTATCATTTCCTTGCCATGCAGTACACAGTCAAATACATCATCTCGAAGAAGTTCGCGATCTGAGGACCAACAAATATACCTTCCTTTATCTTAGCTTCACTTACCCTTGGAACGTTGTTAAATGATTTCATAGGTTTCCTTCGAAAGGACTGCATAACCAACTGAAATAGATTGCAAAACATTGTCATTATACTTCGGAACAGATTTAAACTCCATTTCGATGATTCAACGAACAGTCTCCACTCATATGAATCATGAATGTTGTTGAGGGCTGCCATCACTCCATCGATGATTTTGCAGGCTACAAGATCACCTTCCACGAAGAAGAATAGAACAAGATCTTTTTGACGGTCACCGAACATGGAAACCATAACATCACCTGCCAGGAGTTTGCACTGCTGTAGCTTGCAGCTCAGCAGCTCTGCCTTACCCTTGGATATTTCTGACAAGGTGACTTAGTTTACCTTGTGTTATGAGGTGTGTTTCAGAGGAGGAGGATGATTTTAGAACATATGGATCATGTGACATTGATGGTTCAAGACTAGAAGTCTTATCGTCTTCCTCTTCCTTGTCCAACTCAAGTGAGAATGATTATGGTGCATCATAAACCGGCAGTCCTCCGTGGAGTAACGGGTGTAAAGCGGATGGGACGTTAAGGTACTACACAGTCCATTCTTTTTTCTTTGACACACCCTTCTTTGCTGTAGGCACCAGGCAGAATTAACAATTGCTGATATGATCTGTTGGTTCCCTCCAAATCACTGGCACTGCAAGTGGCAAATATATCCTTTTCCTGTTCAACCACTGGCGAAGATTTGTAGCACAAGTGTTGCAGCATATGTGTGGGGCCCACCTCTTGCCATGACCAATTTGCAGTCAAAATAAAGGTGATAGGCTTTGTTAAGCATAGTGGTTATACGGTTATACTGTGTTTTTGTGATGCAAACGTTATTTCACCATAAACATAACAGAAGCTATCTGCATTGTTCACACAAGTGCGAGGCATCTCTCGTCACCTTGGCTAAACCGAAATGTGTCCCTTTGCAAAATCAAACACTGACAAAAAATAGAGCATGACATTGTATGATTTCTAGAGCTGATATAGGGCAATTTGTTCAGGAGAGTGATGAAAACTTAGTTATGATTGCATCATCCACGAATTCTAGGAAAAACATGATTCATATCAATTTGGACGCAATACCGGCTTCAGATTGCATCATTCATTGTTTTGCCTGAAAATCAAGTACTGTCCAAACTCATTCAAAGGTTTATTCATTTATAAATGTGGCTAATGTATTTAGAGCTTATGTGATGTTTAATAGAAGTTTCATTTAATAAAACGAGTACCTTTTTTGGAAATGAGTACTGCATGTGAAAATGAACGTTAGGATCATAGTCAAAGCTCTTTGGGCCAGTTTTCTGTTTTTCTCCATGTCGGTGAAATCTGTAGGTGTCTTTGATATGCAGAAGAAACACTCACGTTCACACTTAATATATATCTACATCACGCAAATTTATGTACTGTATTTTTTGAAGTAATTTTTTTAAATCTGTTATCCAATTTGATTTAATTTATCTTGAATAAGTTTTCCCTCGTTAATAATAATAACAATATTATTATTATTATTATTATTAGTAGTAGTAGTAGTAGTAGTAGTAGTAGTAGTAGTTGTTGTTGTTGTAGTAGTAGTAATAGTAGTAGTAGTAGTAAATGGGATATAGTAACTCATCGTGACAAATAATTCCGTTTAAAACCAGAAAACAGAAAATGAAGTATACGATCTTTTATATCGCAGGAAAAGAAAATATGAAAATACTAGAAACATATCGGTCACTTCGTGGAATTGGACAAGACATAAACATATGTGACCTTTCGTGGAATTTGACAAGTCATAAACGTAAGAATCCTTTGGTGGAATTTTACAGGGCATTCACATATGGATCATTTGGTGGAATTTGACCAGGCATTTACATATGGATCCTTTGGTGGAATTTGACATGGCATAAACATAAGGATCTTTTCGTGGAGTTCGACAAAGCATAAACATATGGATCCTTTGGTGGAATTTGACAAGACGTGAACATATGGGTCCTTCGTGGATTTGACAAGGCATAAACTCATGAATGCTTTCATGGAATTTAACAAGACATACATATACATGCCCTATATTGGAATACAACGAGGCATGACAATATAGGTCCTTTTGTGGAATTTTATAAGGCATACACATATGGATCCTTTCTTGGAATTTGACATGACATACATATTCAGGCATTTCGTGGGATTTGATAAGGAATGGACATACAGGCCCTTTCGTGGGATTCGACAAGGTGTAGATATACAAGCCATTTTGTGTGATTCGACACGGCGTAGACATATATGGCCTTTCGTGGAATTTAACAAAACATACAGATACCGGTCCTTTCATGGGTTTTAACAAAGCATATACAATCAGGTCCTCTCGTGGAATTTAGCATGGCATAAAGACAATGAAACCACAAGGTCGAACGTTTGTTTCTAAAAAGTTCAATGTTTACATGATAATAATGCAAACTTTTGATCATTTTATTCTCACAATGTTCAAAGAATAGGTAAAGAAATCAGTCGACACTGTCGTTAAATGTCATTTGCAAAGCCAAATATAACCTATTGAAATAAAATCATTTGTGCATTACTGAAATACAACTCCAGATATTATCAGTTGAAATAGCATATGGTGCTTTTCACTGGACTTACAAATCCAAATATAATCTATTGAAATAAAATCTCATTTAATTATCAATGGCATGAAAGCCAATCATGACCTATTAAAATAACATCATTTGCTTTCACTGAACTACATCTTCTACAATCCTTCGTTGGTAAGCATGCTTCATTCATAAGTAATCGTATATTTCAAAGCAAGCATTCTTCATTCATTGATAATCGTCTAGATTAAAGCAAGCATGCTTCATTCATAGGTAATCGTCTAGTTTAAAACAAACATAAGTTTTGACTTGCATAAAAATGCATGCACTCCTCGTCCACGTGTGTTACCTATATATTCGCATATACAACATAAATTGTAATTATGTTGACATGAAACAGATAATTGGTTTATGTCGGTATGGATAAGAATCGTTTACCATAGTTTATATTACGTCAATGGTGGTATCATTGCTGATAAAAAAGCCGTATATTTGGTTACTATGTGCAACCTACTAACTGGTTACAGTGTACGGATATTGATACCATATATATATATATATATATATATATATATATATATATATATATATATATATATAGTCTGACAAATATATTATGAATTAAACACTTTTTATTGCGACGACTAAAAATATTACAGTTTACTTATGTGAGTTGGTACAAACCTAAAATGGGACTATTTCATAGTTTCAGGTAAGTAGGTTCACAATAATTGAATTAGATCAATTTTATTTTCCAGATATATCAGGAGATGTGACATCTGGTAATACGTTGAAAATCAGACTGTTTCAACCAAGAATCCAAATGATTGAGATTTCAACTTTGGGACAGACGACAAAAGGCAGCAGCTCTACAGTTGATGCTTCTAATAGTACTTACACTACATACAATACTTTTACTGCTGCTTCTATAATTACTACTATTACTACGACTGCTGCTACTACTCCTACCTTCTACTGCTAATACGACCATTATAACCGCTGCTGCTATGTCTAATATTATTGCTAATATGACTACTACTGCTAATATAATTACTACGATTACTGTTGCTACTTCTACAACTACTGCCAATATGACCATTACGATTGATGCTACTTACACTACTACTAATAATATGACAACTGCGACTGCAGATGCTACGTCTGCTAATACTGTTAGTATAACCACCATGACTGTTAATACATCTACAGCTACTGCTAATATGACAACTGCGACGGCTGCTACTTCTACCATTACTACTAGTATGACAACGGCAACTGCTGCTGCTACTTCTACTACTACTAATATGACAACTGTGACTGATGCTACTTCTACTACTACTACTACTAATAGGACAACTACGAATGCTTCTGCTACGTCTACTAATACTGTTAATAAAACCATTACGACTGCTGGTACTTCTACTACTACTGCTAATATGACCGCTACGAATGCTGCTACTTCTACTACTACTGCTACTAATATGACAACTGCAAATGATGCTGCTACTTCCACTACTACACTAATATGACAACTGCGACTGCTATTACTACTATTACTGTTAATATGACCACTATGCCTGCTACTTCTACTTCTGATTATATCATCACTATGACAGCTACTACTTCTACTATTACTGCTAATATGACCATCACAACTGCTGCAACTTCTACTACTTTTGCTAATATGATGATCACTACGCCTGCTACTTCTACTACTAATACTATTATTAAAGTGACGACTACGAATGCTGCCACTTCTAACTTCTACTGTTACTACTGATATATATACATATATATATATATATATATATATATATATATATATATATATATATATATATATATATATATATATATATATACAGAGAGAGAGAGAGAGAGAGAGAGAGAGCGACTGGTATCCCTGGATCCTACAGTTTATACAAGGCAATGCCAGACACCAGTAACGTAAATTTTAATTCGAATTTGACGTTGATTTTCACCCGTGTCCACGGTTTACGGCATCCATTGCCTTTCTTGCACTCATCAATCCTATATCCTGCAGGTCATGCATGCATCACTAATATTGATGATCAAATTATATCAAGCAATATAATTTACACGAATTTATATGTTCAGTTTAAGTTCGGATGCATATATGCTGTTGGTTAGTACGGTTTAACTCTGTAAATACTGGTACTTAATGTGAAAGTCTTTGATCTGCCAGTTTTGACTGATTTTTTTCAATCTTTGTAATCCTTTAAAAGGGTTGAACTTTGCATTAATTCCGTCAAATCCACCGTGCGTAAAACTTATTTTGCCAAACATATCTTGATCAAAATATTATTTGTACAAGTTTTAAATTGTTCAATCTCGACAAGTAATTAGTAAAACGTAGTAAACGTAGAATCCTTTATCGAGGAAAATGTACATTTGTAGGTGTTTGAAAACCCAATCTTATTCGGATTCATTTGTTCGTCTATTGGTCTCTGTTTATTAAATCTAGGTACTCTCACAATGTAATCATTATGTATACATTGTAATTTGTAATTATTATGTATACATTGTAATTGTTACTCTAATTAATTTAACTTTTGATTTGTACAGTCAACCTATGTACATTCGTCGTTATCATATTATACAGTAATCTGTTCTTTGATTTTATTCGTGTAAGTTTAAATGTTGCATCAGTTATCAAAATAAAATTCTTCATGGTTGGCTTCATTTTCACCGATCGCCTTGCTTATCATTTCACCAATAATGTTCAACTTACTGACTGCAAATGTTAATATTTCATTATATTTAAAATGTTGCTTTTGACACATATTTCCTTAATGGGTTATGGCAAACGTACCTTGTAGCGTTATACTAAAACTAGTAATAGCCGGCGGAAAGGTAAAGGCTGCAATGTTTCCTGCTGTTCAAAATTCAGTCGGAGAACACGAACATGTTCATGGAGGATACTGACGACGAAAGTAATTTGGCCAACGGTGTTATTGAAGATTTCAACCACTTTCCAATAACCGTCGTGATCTTCTTTTATGGTATGATGCTATCTGGATATGACATAGCATACGGTATTTTTGGGAACCACATCTATATGACTGTCACTGAGGAATGTTAAATAAACTGGGTTGTTTATAGTGTGATGATTCGTGTCTGAATTGTGTTAGCGTTGGAGAGATGGATTTTGTCAGTTCTGACGAAACATTCAAGTTAACAGGAAATGCCTATTGTATCCGTTTTTCAGAGAATGTTTCTTTGAACGATGATGATCGTGTGAACTTTGTCTCATAATGGTTTGAGGAGGAAGAAAACTGAAGTGAATCTTGCCGAATACATTTTACTATGAAATGATGTGTTTCTAACGGATTAACTCCTGCACGTATTGTCAATGAAACATACGGTAAACTATCTAAAATGCCTGTCAAGCCTTATACTTTTGTCTTAGAAAAGGTCACATTTAGCAGTGGTGGCAGCTAAGTTAGTTGAAGTCGTCGACTCTGGAAATGTAGAAAGTGTTTTATAAATGGGTCTTCCTTTAATCATCTAATAGGGAATTGGTCTTGGCAGTAATCTTCAAAAATCGATTAGAATAAGAAGAAGCGATGTACAAACGATACCCAGCGCAACTGCCTCGAATATGTGCAGCAGTACCAGTCCTTATTGCAGTATTTATTGTCTTGGTGCTTTTATTTGTTTGTGACTTTGCTTTCTATTCTCTTTTTTATGGTGTGTCAATTATCTGTATTAGTTTTGTAAGCTTCTGCATTAAGATTCCATCGTGAAAGTGAACAAAAAACGACACCATCAGAGCCACTATAACCATGAAATAAAGAGGAAGGTGATGTGTAAATGACATGTCCTCGTTCTTGAAACCAAACGTGGTTAAATATATACGAAGTCATAAATAATTGGGAATGGTGGGTTGTATATAGTTAATTTAGCCAGTGTGCTCAAAACTGTTTTATGATTTCTCAGTTCTTATCACACTTTATAAGTCAGTTTTATTTATAGGATCCACAAAAATAAGCATTTGTCCTCCACTAAACAACACCATACTATGTTCCACATTTAATTATATCTTTCTCCTCCGACTAAATCAAATTATTTTATTTGATGAGTCACATATAGTGTCTTTTGCATAGTCAGTCAAACTGTTTTTCCATAATCAATCACACACAATCTTTTGCACAGTGTCTTTGGCATAGTCATTGATACACAGTGTATTTTTGCATAGCCAATCACAAATGTATCTTGTATAGTCAATCACACATAGTTTGTTAATAGTCAATCACACACAGTATTTTGCATAGTAAATGACACACAATATTTTTTCAATAGTAAATCATACACATTCTTTTCCATAGTCAATCATGCTGTGTTTTTTGCAAAGTCAATCACACACATTGTCTTTTGCATAGTCAGTCACAAGTGTTTGTTGCATATTCACTCACACGCAGTGTCTTTTCATAGTCAATCACAAACATAGGCATAGGCATTCACACGCAGTGTCGTTTGCATAGCCAATCACACACGGTATTTTATGCATGTGTTATTTGCATAGCTGGTCATCTATTGTATCCAAACGTGAAATCTAAGACAAATAAATTCGAGTACGTCCTTCCAGTCGTAAATTTGTTCATGGGTTCCCGCCCTTACCCCCCCCCCCACCGAATTCACCTGTAAACATATTTTGCCCTAATCCTTAAAACTTAATGGCTGACCATTACATGCTTGCCACCTCCCCCCGCCACCAACAATTTGTTGCAAGCGACCTTGAATGTATTATTAAAACCAACTGTCTAAACAAAATTCTTGTTAAAAACAAATTTCATCTTCACCAGGAATAAGAGGATATATTTGATCTTTTTGTTTCATTCGAAACCTGACAAACTCTCAGTATATGTTTTCTTGCAGGTCCAGTGGAAAACTACTAGTCCTCTCCTCTTCTAAATTATCTGACATAATTGTCCAGGTAAATTGTAATTTTATACTGTTGTTCGTGAAGTTTCAAGATCTAAACCTAGGCTCTTCCAGTTAGGCCATTTTCATTTGTAAGTCTGGAATCGACTTTGAAAATTACAATAGCCAGCGAAAGTGTTGTTACACGTGTATTATTAATTGTTGTGTGATTATCAATGAAGGTTTTGTAGTGATATTCAAAGTTAGGTGTGAGTGGTAAATGGGTGAGATTCATAGACGGACAAACGAACGTCTCACTTTCGATAGTAGAACGACAAGGTAATGCAGAGTTTCAGACGCCAGAGGATACGGCACCATTATGGTCGCAAAACACAGCTATGCACACAGATTAGTAGAGCCTAGATTTAGCATTTGGGTTCCCCGTACCGTTGCTATGGTGACTTGATCATTTTAGGTTGAGGTATGTATTCCCAATGAACAATATATGTCATGGAACTCTCTGTGTACAACAAGCTAGTCGCACTGGTTTGCCTTCAAATAAGATATCGATGAAAGTTTCTGTAACTGTTGTGGTGTTCCTCTCCGTTCCTAGTGTCATCGTTGGGGCGTAAAGTCCAAATTCAGGACGAGTGTGTGGTCCACGAAATATCTTTCCTCGTCCTCCTGGAATCATGCCAAAATTCTAACAGTTGAAATAAAGGTTCTTGCGTATACTTCACACAAACACGATGGGCTACACAAAAAGTATTTACGCGTAATTCGGTGTTATGTGAACATTAAAAAAAAGAAATACATAAATAACATAAAATAAATAAATACATATATAAATAAATAAATACAATTTGCACCTTCCACTTTATTTTTGCTCTGATCGTCATTGAATACTTACTCAAGTTCTTTGTCATATTTTCGAATAATGACTGAATTTGGTCACAAAACACTTATTTAATTTGTAAGCACTTTTCTCTTCTTGGAATTGCTTTATACCAAATAAATACGGCGTATGTAATAGGGGCGACATGGATGTATACGTACGAATTCTTTGCTTCCTTTATGAACGCAAAGTCTAAAAGCCAAAACCTCATGATATCTCGTTCCACAATGGATCTTTAGATTCTAGTAAATCCTCTGTGACATGTCTCCCACAAATAATTCATGTGATTCCTGTAATAGCATCGACATGAGTTTGATGATAATAAACATGAATATACTTTCTGTCTTGGAAATCCAATCCTCGGAACACGACAGTTCCGCGAACGACGTCAACGTATACTGAGGTACCAGTATAGCAGGAACTCGACACACAGTCTCAAACGAAGTTCTATATTGAATTTGTTTGACACGTGATACATCGAACTATCATGAGTAATAGTTTCAAAAGGATAGTCATCATTAAATTCGGCACTGTCGTTTCAATGTCTCTAATGATGAATCCCATGCTATGTAATGAAGCCCACTGCTTTCTCTGGTGACACATAAAACTTGAACGCTTTACATCTCAGCGTGTAACCTATCGTTTGAAATGTTTGGAGGGCAAGTTTTCTACTAATCTTCAGGAATATCCAAGCGACTTTCTCTTCGGTAAATCTTGATTCTCTAGGTCTGGTAGTGGCAGCATGTAGTGTTGGCTTAGGATCACTTATGTCATCTTTAATATCGCTTACATTTGTGTAACATTTCACTTAGCTTATGAGGTAACACCGAAAGTGGGGAAAAGTTGTCTCATGGCTTCTTATGGTTTCTCCTTAGCAAGATGTACTCGTTTCATTTTGATTCAACATTTGATTTCACTGGGCCAACACACTCTCACAATGTATGGAACTTCTCATCCTAAAATAATATTTTCTTTCAGCCTTCAGAAAGAAAATCACACAAAGATCACATAGTAGTAAAGAAGTTCTAATTGGGCAAGACAGGCAGAAAAAAATAAAGAAAAAGCTTTTGAAAAATTCAAAAGAGAACGACGCTAAGAGAAAGAAAGAAGGAAGAACATGGATTTTGTCCTGTGTTATGAACTGTGATAATGATTGTGATTTAAAGAATATATATCAAAGAAAACTCGCACCTTTGTCTCCTTGTTTCTTTCAGTCTGAATACGATATTCCAAAACTAACACACGCACAAGGTTGATCATTGAGGGGTTCAAAATTTATTTAATTAGGCAATAATAGATATAGGTGGCCACGAAAACGACTAGAGGGGTTTCTTGAGTAACTTAAACTTGTGGACTTGACATCATTAGTTGTAACTGCCTTAAACATTTCCTATAACCGTGTCCCATTCCTGCCGATGTTGTACTGTCATTAGCTATTGCTGCTGCTGCTAGTGTCTCAGTGGTGAACGTCGATTTAGTTATAAAGTGTTTAGAAGTCTTGATAATAAAGGTCTCTTTCTCTCATATGCAGCTCTTAGTATTGTGCTTTGTTTGGACAAAATGCAAATGCGGTTTATAATGTAATGCAATACAAATATTTCGCAGAGACTGTTTTAAGATATACCAGTAAAAGCGATGTAATTAGACCCATTCATTTGAAGCGTTATCGAACAAACTGCCGGATCTAAATGAACTCTAAAATGCATAACATTCACGAGAATCTTTAATAAGGATTTCATGCATTTTAAATGGTCGATATCATAGACGGTAAAGATCAGTCCTGCAGGAAAGCTCGCTCCATCTTTACACATTGTCCAAGAACTGTTTTTAAATATCTTGCATATATGTAAAACAGCAATTATAGACTCATTAGTAGTGATAGAAGTAGTCTTAGAAGAAGAATCTATACATTCAGCACTCTATTCTTTTTATTAGAACATATTGATTAAATCCCTGGAACAGATTGCAATTTATTTTAAACATCACTGGAATTCAATTCTAACTTCATACATTTAGACTTGAGATAGTAGTATAGTGGAGAACCGCTGGACAATATGATTTTATATCGGGAGAAAAGGGTGGATGTACTTGGGATCAATGTGGGTATTTAACATGGTGGTCCACGTGGGAGCAATATGGGAATATAACATACTGGGCCACCTGGGGGGCAACATGGGATTTGAACATAATCTGTTGGACCACTTGGGGGATATATGGTCATTTAAAAAGGAGGTCAATATGGGAATTGAACAAAGGGACTCTCTCGGGCATTATGGAAAATAGAACATGGTGGTTCTGTCTAGGGTCAAGAGTGTATGGGTCAACATATACAAATAAACAAACAAACAAACCAACAAATACACAAACACATACAGATACACAAATATGGCAACTGAGTAGACATCTGTTCGAGGCAATGGAGTGGCCCTGAAAAGGGTCGTTGGTCTTTTCTAATTTCGTTCCTCCATTCGTCTTTTCCACCAATTTCTCATCTTCGCTATTACATTGTTCTTCTTCTTCGTCTTCTTTCCCATCCTCTTCCTTCTCGTTTTTTCCTCTTTTTATTTTCTTAGTCCTTCTTCTCGTTATTCATCTTCTCCTTTTCTCCTTTTTCCTCTATTTTCTTTTTCCTCTTTTATTACATCTTTCAAAATCCCTTTTGGTCTCCTTAAGTTATTCGCTTTAATTGTTATTCTCTGAGGATTGTACCAGCCTACCTGCACTTGTTCTAGCAACTGTTCTACCATTTTTAGAGTATCTCTTACCTCTTGTAACTTTTCAAGCTTGTGAAAGTTACTGGACGCCATCATTCAGTGGTAGTGCTGAATGGTACGACTGAAGAATACATCGGTTTATATGCCTCAAAAACGAACGTGAAGGAAAATATCCCCTTACACCAACAACACGTATCACATACCACAAAAACCAAAAGAGTTAACAGTGCCGACCTTAAAGAAACAGGTTTTACATGTTTTTATAAAACTAACACACTAATACCAACAAAACACACTGTACTCATACCATCTCATAGTGGAGCAGGAAAGCCTTTTTCTAACAAAACATACCCAAACCATCACATACAATCTACAATCAGTAAAAAAATACCAAACATAATATCACCCAATCAAAGTGATATAGTGTTTATTGACACTACTAAACTCTAACAGAAAACAAACATTCATTAGATTAGGGCTTTTTGTGAAAAGACACTCACATATACTAACATACCAAGACACCCAGTAACTCTTTTCTATAGATATGGTTAGCTCCAAATGCACCCACTCAATGCTCACACCTTCTAGGTCTAGCACCACACACACAATGTTGACTCCAATCATTCTCCGTATCAACTGCTATTGTTGGGAGCGCAGATGGGGTATGTTTGGCTTCACTATCCCATTCTTCAGTTTGAGGGATAGTGAAGACTCGTTCTCTCCTTCTGCTTTGCGAAGACCCGCGGATGTTGTGTGCTCCTACTCACTTCGCTTTCTCTCCAACTCCTCTTCCCAGTTTTCAATCCAGGTGACAGCAGCTTTCGGTGGTTGTGGCTGGCGCTGTGGTTGTGGTAATGGCGTCCTCACCGCAGGTTTCACCTCACAGGTCTGTCTGAGAATGAGGTGAGGTTGAATTTGCTTTTACGTTTCCTTCTCCTCTTGTTTTTTCTTTTCTACTCCTCTTGAATTCTTGCAGTTTCTTCAACAGCATCTACAGCCAACTCGTCCAGATACATATGGAGTTCAATCAATCTTGCTATCCTACTGATTTTCTTCTATCGTGACCAGTCAACGATTGTTAGACAGAATGACAAACGTACCACTTTATATGCCTGAAGGAAACCACCCCTCATACAAAACTAACAATATGCACCACTACCAAAATATGGAACGCGTGGACATACAAAACACCCATTTCAGCTTTGTTACCTACAAACACACTCTATCACCACCATTACATACAATATGTGTGTATATGTGTGCATGTGAAAGAGAGAATTAAACGATATTGCTGAACAAACTTAATTGTTGATCACATCTTGCACTTAACATCAAACAACTATAACAAATCCTCAAACTTGGTATAATAGAATTTTTTATTTATTTATAATAATATAGCATTATTCATATTATATAATGTTATGTATATATAATATGTATTGTATGATAGCTGTAACAAGATGACCCGGGTTGGGGTCAGGTTATTACAATGTAGACACTAAGAATGATAATGAAAACACGATATCTATTTATATATGATTAAAGACAGAGAAACCCTATACCAAACTCGTGTGCATAACATTTCAACACTGGTATTTTAATACAATGATGTCCACCGAGTTAAATAACTGATATAAGGAAACCTGATAGGGTTCCTACCGGGATCAAATTGTAAGATGTAATTAAAAACTAATTGTGAACAATAATAAATGAAGTGAAATTAAACAAAAATTATACGAATAAAAGAAACGATTAATCACTGAAAATAGTGATAGGCGAAGTTCAAAACAATGATAAGTTTCACTCAGATAGCGATAATGATGTTAGCTCCAATAGCAATAATGATGGCATGTCTGCTCTTTTAGCGATAATGGTGGATTTTCTGCTCGAATAGCGATAATGGTAAGTAACCCAAAGGTGGGAGATACCCTGTGGCGTCCAGATGACGGGATACTGTATCTTATGTTTCACCACTGTCGGATGGTCAAGAGGCCACTACAAATGGTCCGCCCCTCCCAGCCTGCCAAAGGATCTCTAGGACCCATGTTCCCTGCAGGCCCGTTGGTCTCAGAGCTTTGGTCTCTCAACACGAGATAATCACTATCTTTCTCCGTGGAAACGTCACCACCGACAACATCAAACCAGGTACCAAGTCACACATAACTTCTACTCAACATCCAAACCAGCACCACGGTAAAGACCACTCCTCCAAGACAATGTTCCACAGCTGACAACACAGCACCAGCAACCCTACACTGCCCAGTACACCTATCCAACACTGACAGTCAAATAATGGCTTTCACACAAACTCCGTCACATCACAGACAACGCACTTCAGACACATCTCGGCTCCAAGACGGACAGCTCCAACAGCACACTACCCAAAACAGACAGTTCAAATAAACTATGCTGACTCCGACAAACACATCGTCTCCGTTCGCAGTCTAACAATGGCCGTCCCAACAGCTGTAGCTATAATGCCTAAGGCCGTGTAGTACATGCCACACGGTAATGTATAAAATACAATGACATGTGTTACGCATGCACGTACGTAGACATACTGATTTCATAAAAAATTATTTCATCGGGACTGCTGTACGAGATTACCACAATAATCAGGTTCGTATACCAGTCTGCATCAGGCAGAATATAACAGAACTTGAAGTAGCATTCGCTCGTCCCTTAATATATGCAACATTTGTGTGGATACAATTCTTCTGTTCAGTTATTCACTGGTAAACTTAAAAACAGACTAGCGTTGCATTACATAGTTCAGAACTATCACAAATGCGCAATAAATGTTAGAACAATAAAACAAAACAACTCTCTACTATAATTCAGTTAAGAAAATAATACAACTTTACAATTCACATACCTCTACATCTGGAGATATAGCAGCATGGATTGAACTGAACTCACTATATCGAAATAATGTATGATAGAAATATAAATAAACCGCCCTCAGGTAACGTTGCGCTCAGAAACGAAACCCAAGTACATTTATTCCAGATACACTTAAACAATAAATGTACACAATTACGTAATATTAGTTTTAATAAATGATTTTATGTTCTGTCTATTAGTATTTTGTAATTGACCGTAGTCCAAAATCAAGTTAAAGGTGCACCTGACCAGTGACATTTGCAAACAACATAATGCATATCTAATGTTTCTCTATGATTATATATTAAATATTCACATCATTATTAATGGAGCATATTTTCTCATTTCTGAATGTGGGATATTAGATTTTTACTTGGAAATTAAAAAAAAACTTGCTTACAACTTTGAATGTTTTAGAAAGGAGGCTCTAATATTGTGTCTCAGCTCTCTTTATCAATGTCGTTTACTTGAAAATTACTCATTCTTGCCGTAACATCCGAAGTGGAATCAGTATTGTTTTGCTTTTTAATTTATGTGGATCTATGTATTAAAATTATTATTCACTGTAACTGCCAAGTGATCAATAGTATTTGTGGATTAAAACATTAATTTGGAATTATAATGAATTCAGTCAAAGGCAATTTTGGATTATAGAGTTGTGACACATCAAAAGACTTAACACATGGTAGTTTTCTCGGCCATTACACATTAGCACGTTCGAGATTACATGCACATCAACACATTCAATATTGTATTTTACTTTAATAACCGCAGGAGTTCAATTGAAACTTCATACATTTGCACTTGTGATAGAACTTTCAGGAATTTTTTGGATTTAATTCACAATACTTTAACTTCTTTTTTCAATTTTAAGATTGCATTGTTGAGGAATACCTTATTTGTTGCATGTTACAAAACTTCTAGGTTTTTCGTCCTTTTCTGTTACTTAGTTCAAGACCATAGATTCAACAACATAAAATAATAGTAGAGTTTTACAATCCAAGCGCACAAAAAGGATTTAAAGAGATATAAATTAAGCAAAGTAAAAACTGGTACAAAAGGTATGCATATATGTATTATTCGTTGTTCGTATTCGAAACAAGCCTATATGAATATCTCTTCTATCAATGATTGGAACATACTTGGTTCTGAGTCGTTGAAACATAATGCCTATTCGTGTAGTTGTTCCTTGTAATATGTTCTATCTATAATAGTAGTTCTCACTAAGTGGTTCTTTAATGTTTTTTAAAAATATATGTATTCACGTCCGTTTCAAATTAATGTAATGGTATTCAGCCATTGCTGTGCTGTGAGCTTTCTATTGCACGTTTTTATACTATTGCTATCATCTGTGAATGCTGACTGTTGCTATTGTGTGAGCTTTATATTGCACCTTGTTATACCGTTGCTATTATTTGTCAATGCTGACTATTGATATGTTGTGAGCTTTCTATTGCACCTTATTATACCGTTGTTGTTATCTGTCAATGCTGACTATTGCTATGTTGTAAGCATTCTATTGCACATTTTTATACCATTGTTATCATTTGTCTATGCTGACTATTGCTATGTTGTAATCTTTCTATTGGATGTTTTTATAACATTGCTATTATCTGTCAGTGCCGACTATTGCTATTGTGTGAACTTTCTAGGGCATGCTTCTTATGCGGCTTAAGCAAAAAAAAAAATAAGATTTTCCAAATTAGAAGCTTTCTGTTTTGTTTACTTTGTTTTTCAGTATTTGATTAATTTTTACTTGTCTTTTCGTCATCAGCTCCGATTCACCTTTTTATATGAGAATAATATGATTAATTATACGCATCGATGATTTCCAATAGTCCAGTTTGTTTTGTAATTAAACTCGTCATGCAGATATCTGGGTCTATAAAAAATGAGAATGTTTACGTCTCGTTTTGATTCTTTAGTGTGAATGTTCAATAACTTTAAATAAAGGCAGCGAGTAGACTACAACAATTTATTTTACAGGGTTGAAAACAAAGTTACTAATTTATGAATAACTTACAAGATTTGAATGTGTACTAATTCAAACAGCAAGTATTGTAAGTATTGCAGAGATTAATACATTAAAATCAGTAATTATGACTGATTTTTGGCAAATTTCAAACTGTTGAAACGTAATGATGAATAAATTGATATAAGATGTATTTATACTGATAATCGATAATGTTTAAGGTGATGTTTCTAATTGCAAGCTGTCTATTACGACACTGTTGACAATTTACCTATATTTGATGGACACGTGCTATTTACAGACAAATCAACAAAAGAAACTGATGAGCAAATTAATAAGTAATTGATATATAATGTATTTTGTAAATAACAAAATTTATAAAATATCCATTACGGTACATGTTAGGATGAATGATGAATATCTGCACTAAATATAATATACACCACGTAATACTTTGTACAAAGCAAAATAGATCGAATGTGCTAAAATTACATTAAGGAATGTATGGATATTCCAATATCCATTCACAATGGGTAGCATGTAATCGAAAGGCGATAAATGAAGTACCGGTCTTTAAGTATTCAATGCCGATTTCTACTGTATTTAGGCATATGTATTGATCATTACTTGAAGGTCCAAAAACGAGTACATGGACAGGAAGAGTGTAGGCAGCGGCAGGAGAAGGGTGTGGGCAGGGGCAGGAGAAGAGCGTGGTTTGCTTCATTGAAGTAAATGTATGTCCTGCGTAATATATTCAGAAGTTGGGTTTAGTGGCATTTATTGTTCATACTATCCTACACATTTATGGCAGTCAAACTGCAATTGTTTCCATATTTATCAAATTTCATTTTCGTTTCTTTAATTTTGATATTTCTTTTAATATTTGAGATTAAAGTAAACTCATTTGTACTCCGTTGTAGTATCAGAAATTGGGGAGGAGAATTTTGATGCGAGGATGGTACTTTACTCTGATTTCTTCTTACTCGGAATAACACATTTCTCATTTGGAAATATCAGTAAACAGTTCTGTCTCAATCCTGGTGTTTAACGCCATGTTGACATACATCAATTCCATCTCAATAGGTAAACATGCACTTCCTTGATTTTTAACAACAGATTTTTTGCCTCCCTCGACTGGCATGTCAGATTTACATCCCTTTAGTACGTCGTATAATTGTGTATCATCTATTGTGGCGTAGTCAGACGATGGAGGCCGGTAAATGCCATCATATGCTGATTCTCCGTTACTGTGAGATCGTCTCAAAAGATTCCTTGCTTTGTACCACCTGAATTAATAATAATAATAATAATAATAATAATATTATTATTATTATTATTATTATTATTACAATACATACGTTAAAAATGAATACATACAAAAATGATCAAAGAACAACAAATTATAGTAATGATACTGAAGATGAAGAAGAAAAAAAACAAAAGTGCAGTGATCAAACCTGAAAGGACATAACACATATATGCCGTCAAGATCTGGACCTCGGGTATACAACATACATTTCGGATGATACCAAACAAATGAGTTTGAGATATGATAAAAAATTTAAAGGGGCCATTTCTTATGCATTGCATTGAAAACTTGTTTTAACCAAGCAATACTGTTCCAGTGAATAAGAAAAGGGGCATGATTATCTTTGAAGACTGCCGACGTGGCTAAAGTGAAAGAATTTACTGACTGACAAGAAAAGGAATGTAACCTACATAGAAGTACTAGATGAGCATTGTTACGTTGCATGCATACTGCTATATTCATTAGATTTTGTTGGAAACTTGTAAAATGTTTAAAATAAAACAATATTGTGTAGGATACAAGCACCACGAGACCATTTGTAAATGTATAAATCTCCAGTTTTTTATCAAAAAGGAATACAGGAAGACTTCAAGACCTCTTTAAACAATTTCCAGAAAGTTAAATTCAAATTCAAGTATGTTTATTTTCATAGCTACTCAATATACCATCAACAGCCATGGGCAAATTATGTTTATATGATTATAACTGCTAAATATACATTCCATATCCTAGGCAATGTTGTATTTGCTTTATTGAAAGCTGACTACAGCTAACGCTAATTGGGAAAAGTGAATAGAGCAAACAGTGATTGGGCACAGCACAAACCATCGTATAAAAATATGCTGTAGTAGGAGTTGTCAGACATTGTAACAAACTGTTTCAAGCGTTTTACAATAAAGCAACAATCTCGAAATCAGGAGATAATGTGTAATTTCAATTACAGGTTGGGAGAATACATCAGTATGTTCAAAGCTTAGGTTTGGTTTAAACTATTCTATTAATACTGACGAAATAACGAATGGCACTCCAACGAGGAAAACTGCTCGGTAACAGTGCAACAAGAAATCAAGGGAAACAAAGCGAATAAAAGCATGTAGAAAAGAAAGTACATAATGACGATGTTTATACTGTCAGGGATGCCAACTGGTGATTTAGTCATCGCTATCATTGGAGTTATAGCTATTGTTACACCCACTTCTTTCAAGATTCACTTAATTGATTCATCTGATATAATTTTTTCTCAACCTTTTAAATTTACGTTCTCCATGTTTGCACTAAACGTTATCTCGAACTGTGTTGGTTGTCCAACTAAAAGATCTTTGTCCATTTCGGTAATTTCCTATCGTTCTTGCAATTATGTTTTTGCGTAAAGTTATTTTGCTTACATCCTTTTGTGAGTCTTCTATATATTTTTCATCATCAAATTGCACAGATTCTTGTCTGATTTGACATCTTCTACAGAATTAAACTTTCTTCTCATTTCTAGCTCGCCTTTGGCGGTTAATGATATTTTTCACCACAGAAGGAATATTACTGCTTTGAGGTCTTCAACGCAATCATAAATTATGGTCGACCGCTCCGGTGGCCTAGTGGTTAGAACATCCGCCTTGGCTGCGGGAGGTCGTTTGTTCGATCCCCTGCCGAGTCATATCAAAGACTTACAAAAATGATACTAACAGCTACCTCGCTTGACGCTCAGCATTAAGAGGTTAGTGCTAGGACTGGTCGGCCTGGTGTCACGATAATGTGACTTGGGACATCAAGCTACATGTCTGCAACATGATGCCCCAGTGCTAGACATCGCTATAAACTAAAACACTGCAGACATCGTAGCGATATGACTGAAAAATTTTTAAAGCTACGTTAAAAATCCGAATCACACGCACACACACTCGCACACACACACAGACACACTCAATTATAGGCAATGATTATTCTCTTTCATGTTTATTAACGGCTCATATGTCTAGTATTTGCATATTGGTTTCGTCTGGGACATGTTCTTATGCATATTCATTTTGCATTTGTGTGATTATTATTGTTTAAAGGTAAACATGTTTAGTCGGAACTGAGGTCAGGACATTGTTATTGCGATGGGAATTCCCGGCGTACCTGCTTACCGAGCTCATTACTAAAGTTTTAGTTATATACCTGATATTATACAATTTTCTATAAATTAAACTTTGACCTTTGACTGTCGTTCTGGTCCTCATATTGTGACTTAGGTTTTGATAAAGGGGAAGTAAACAGAAAGTCTTTATCCTTTCATTGGACCAGTCTTTAGGGGAAGCATTTATATTAATGTTCAGATAAACATTGAGAAGATTAATTTAAATCTATTATTGGAATCACACTTTGTTCATTAATACTTTTAGCACTAAATCCCTATTTTGGGAGTATCATAAATTCATTCAGATACATTTTGGATTATTTTATCGTGATACATCAAGACTGTCTAAACATCATCACTATTGAAAGATACTGGTATATCATCAGGTTCAAAATTGTAATTCATTCGGAATACCACTGGAATTAATTATGAATATTATATATCTATTTGGTGGAAACAAACATTGCATAAAAGTACGTTGAGATTGATTAATAAGTATTTATCCTGCTCTAAAATGATATAGAATTTAAAAATCCAGATGGAAAGAGAAAACAAGAAAGCTTCAGCTTTAATTTAGTAATAATATAAATCCAAAATCAGGAAAGAAAAAGGGAAAAAGAGAATTAAATGCAATTCAAGAAGGAGACAAATAAATGCAATTGCAGAAAGAATATATGAAGAGTGAAAGAACAATAGAAGAGAGATAAGTGCGAATGCAATATAAAGAGAAAAAGAAGATAGATAAGGTAATTCAAATTAAAAGAATTAGACTGGCAAGCGGAAAGCACCTCTCCACCGTCAGGTTTTGATGTCACAAGATATATCAGACTGCTACCCCCTTTCAGAGAAAAAGTACTAGACAAAACTTATCCTCGTTTTGAGAAACTTTCTGAAAATTCGAAATGGCCAAAACAGCACAGGAGATTATTATTGCAAGGTGTACTTATTCACAAAGCTCATGAATTGTACATTTCACTGTCGGTACAAGAACTTGTTAATGATTTTTTTAAAGTAACGTATCTCGAAGGATTATGAGTCGGCACCTGGGGCATATCGATAAAGATTTATGAACTGTAGAAAAGAAACTGGAGAGACTCATGTCGAATTTTCAAGGAAAAATAATAACTCTTGTATACATGGTGCTCAGTCAGAAAGGTTCAACAATATTATGAAATACGACTCTATGATCACAACCTAAGTAACATGAAGAAACATTACCAACAAATTTTGTAAACCTTCACAAACTTTTTAATTGTCAATGTTTTAAATGGAAATATGAGAAGAACTTAAGGTATAAGGATCTGAATCAAGAATAAAGCTGACAAAATTGAAATGAAGCCCTAAATTATTCAAAAGTTGTGTATAAATTTTAAAACTGGAAGTGTACCGGTCCGCCAGGAATAGTTACGGTATCGAGATGACATAGTCCAGATATCCTTTGATTAATTCACATCAGTTCCAGAATAATATTATAGTCCAAATAATGCGGACTTTCTATTTCCACTGGACAGTCCAAGCAAATGATTTCCGTCTCGAATCATATATAAGTACAACATGAAAATACGTCTACAGACTTACAACATGAACACAAGAAATGTGATGTCCTCTAACATAGGAACAAAACTGATTGTTCAATTCTCACTTTATATACATCGTCCACTGGACTATATTTCGCAGTAGACCCTACAAAACAGACCTTACAACTCATTTCGAGTCGGACCTATTCACAGCCATGAAATAAAAGATATAACATTAGATAAAACCATGTACCAAGAGTCACAAAAAATAAAGTTGTCCATAACATAAATTCAGACAGCTCATAATACTTCAAGAGTATGTAGAATGGGTCAATAATGATATCAAGACCTAAGGCGATGAGCAAAAAGGTCTAAATTTTAAACAATGATGCTCGTACGCCTGACGATTATGCCTTTAGTCACAAAGTTTAATTTGTGAGTCATTTCTCAGCACCTTGTTTTGGTACAAGAAGATCTCAGTAACTTACGAGCACATCCGAATTTCTCTCTGGCACAACTTGTAGGAATTAAACTTCGGTTAAGACTAATCAGAAATCACCCTTATCTCTTCGCAGGTGAGCTTACTGTAAGAATAAATGACAGCTTATTTCTGATTACCACTTATTAAAAAGTAAGTATCAGAATAAGGTCAGAGCTGTTCCAAATGCTCTTATTTCTTAGAAGGCAAGGTCACATTTATCCATTTGTTGGGTCAAACAGACCCCAGTCCGACTTTAAAATCGAAATTTATGAACCAATAATATCGAAAGATTCTACATCACTATATCACCAAGCCTATCCCTATTCAAATATTAAGGGACACATGCGTTTCTCAAAGTCTTTTATTATGAGGTACTTTCCTTTTTCTGAGAAGATTTCTACTTGTGAAAATGTTCTTATTGAGAGAGTAGAATACCGCTTTGTAAATGTTCCTCTTTACTGTGTTAATCTGCCATCAGAATTAGTCTCAGAACCTTTGACTGTCCGAACGTCTTTACTCATCTAGGGTATTAATCTATTACTAGGCTATGATTTTGGCTGAGATAAGGTTGTGGTTAATCCACTAGAAACTGACTATCCTTGTTTGGATCAGAAATTTGATCCTAATGAAAATGAAATCCCTGATTTATAACCTGCAGTTACTTGAGCTATTACAACAAAAGCTCATGAGAATGATGTTGGTCACAAATTTATTCCTTTAGCAGACAATTTCAATGCTTACTTTCTTAATGAAGTCACGTTTCCCTGGTATTGATCAATCAAGGCATTGATCACTGTGATCCTCTTTCAAATACTGATTCTCTTTATTCTAATCAGAGTTAGAAAAAACAGTCACTCGTTATCTAACAAGAACAAGATCCTGAGATCTCCTGTTTGTTTCGGAGGGGGGGAGGGCTATTAGCAAAAGTGAAGCCATGCAAGTACCTGTTGATTATTGTTTGAACTCTACAGTCCTGATGATGGAATGGAGACCACATAGGGTTCCCGCTGGTGAAGAATGGTCTGTCGGCTATTCATTGATGTTCCTAAATCATACCGACAAGCAATTCTTAACCTAATTCGTGAAACGTCTTTGGAAGTTGATACGACTGATCACCGATATCGAATCATATTTACTGGCTACACATTAAAAGTGATGTTTCCTAATTGTGAAGATTGACGCACTATTTAGCAAAATAAGGGTGGATTGTGTCTATCTCTTTCCTAAGTCCAAGTCTGGCAACCAATACCTGTTACTCAAAACGTGTGTGACCACAAGCTTTTTTTCAGAGGCAATTCCTTTCAGGAATATACAAACTAAAACAATTTTAAAAGCTTTAAAAAGGTTTTTTTTTTCTTCACCTTTTGACCTTCTTACATATGATCAATCTGAATACGTCCAGCAAGTTAGACACCTAACATTTTAAATATTCTACCTTTCACCTTCAAAGTCCCTGGGCGTAGACAAAATTTCATCGAAGTTTGAAGAACATGATCAGGTCATGTTGCTTTGAGACAGTAGAAAATTGGGACGAAGGAGTTCATGTACTGTTGTGTGCTGTTAGGGAATCAGTTCAATAATCATTCTGGTTTAGTTGTTCTTAAGTGGGTTTGTTTTAGAAATACTGTCCGTGGACCATTGATGGTAATACTAGAGAAATTTTGTTTAACCGAAGATTCAGAAATTATTCATCTTGATTATGTCTTTGATTTCAAGCAGAAGTTGCGAAAGGCTCAGAGACCAGATGATTCTAAATATTTTAATCCTATGCATCACTGTATTATAATCGTTCCCAGTAGTATTAAACAGAATCAAAATATGCAAGTGACAATGCCTAAATTAGTTCATTATTGTACATTGATCATTTTACATAGCATTTGATAAAGGTGATGTCAACAATACAGTCGTAAACACCTTAGGTAGGATGTTTCTTAATGATATATCTGACAATAGTCATCATCATTCCAAGCTGAATGACCTACAAAGTTTTGCGGTTAACAGCATATATCAGCACAAAATTCAGAATGAGATGTCTTTCCTGATAAAATGTTGTATGCAGCTGTTTTAACCATATTATCTACCCTTTCACTTAAATTTATGGTGATTATATTTAACGTCGTTGTTAAGTGATATTAATATCTAACAGCTGACCTTTCCTTTTCTTTTACATTACAAGTTCAATTACTCTTTGAAAAATACATTAAAATATCCATACTTATGCGGTTAAATCTTCATTGGTTATCAGCTCTAAAGATAAAGTGATGGAGTCCTCTGATGACCATTCTATTTATACCAAATTCCATTGCAGTTTGAGCACTGATTAAAGGCTAATGTAATCGTGTTCTTATTTTGCGGCGGCACTATTGATTGACGTGGACAGGTGCTTAAAACTCATTTATTTTATACAAATTGACAGGAAATGTATTTTTCTTTTGACTTTACCTCGATCCCTTGTGACCTTTTACTCCAACACTAACAACAAATAATTATGTTCATATTATGTTAACAATTTTAAAATTTATTCCAACATTTATCACCAGTTTAAGTGCATGCAATTTACTTATTGTATATTTCTCTGCAAAAAAGCAGTTATTGTCTTGTTTTCCCTTCTCTTCTTTGCTAATACGCAACATAGCGAAACTTCTCATTTTGTATGACTGTTGTTTTATATTTTGAGACTATTTCTTTACTTTTCAAGTGATCAATTGTATGTCCTCTATTTATTTTAATGCCACAATGTTTCCAGGTCATAAATATAAAAAACACTAATTGTACCCTATTTACTGAACCATCTCAAATCTGCGTTCCTTTTCTTACACGAACTTCTTTATGCATAATATCCAATGAATATTGTCTATGTTTAAGGCCTCCAGTATGATGACCTATTATATCCTTTCTCATTTTTAAAAACTCGTCCGTGAATTCAGGTACATTACCATATGAAAATATTGTCTTTTAATTCTCAACTCTCTATGTCTGGCCAATTTTATATTTAGGCGTTCCAGAAGTATTTGATGTCAAATATACAAATAATGTAATTCAGAGTTATGATCCAAGTTTCCAAACGCTCGCATAAATCGGAATCATTGTCACTGATCTGTGAAACACGGTATTGTATCTGGAATCCACTTAGGTAATAGATCTCGAACACTACTAGTTTCGTTTCTGTTAAATATTTCCACAATCTATTATCTACCATTCTATTTTAATTCTCCACAACAGAAATCATTATATCCGAGTAAGTGAATAATTATTCAGTAGTTTCTTCTCAAAGAACTGCTTTACCTTGCCGTTCTTCATTTATGTTTCGTTCTGATTTCGCTAAAAAACATTCCCCAAATTGCCTGATGCATCTTGTACCCGTCATTATCATTAGCTTGATTTTGCAATAATTTGAACACAATCTATTTAATGTGAATAATTTTCTGACTTCTTTGAATACGCGAATGTAGCGTTTAAAGACAAAGATCCTTTTCATCCTCTTATTCCCATCTTGTTTATATACGTTCACAAATACCTTATAGTTGCAGATACATTGTAAATCATTATTATATATACTCTACACCAGTCGTTTATTCTTCAGATTTCGCAATTTAATCTGAACGCAAATGTAATAATTCGTTAACTTTTCAAGGACATTTAACAATGTGTCATCGATCTTTATAAAGACAAATATGTAGATACATATCTGAAAGACATACTGTTGGTTATTTTTCAGCTTTTAGTGTGCAAAGGTATTTATATCATAGAACAGATTTGGAACAAATAAAAGGAAGAAAAAAAAGATTATTTTCATATTTCGAGAATCAAAAAGGATTTATTCAGTGTCTTATCAAGAGAGCAAATTATAACGTTAACTGACTACAACACTGAAATAACTAGCTCTTGCATTAAACCCAATGATAAGCAAAGCAATAGAAGCTATAAGGTAGGACACAGATATTAAATTGACATCCGAGAATAAGATATTTTTAAATCCTGTTTAGATCCATTTGTGCTATAGTTTGGAGACCTTTTAACTTGTACCACGTAGCTCCACAACGATTTTGCTAAAACCGAAACTATTGTTTTTTAAAACCAAAATTAGATTGAAGGTTGTGTCTAGAACTCTAAATTATAAATCACGTATAATAAAAACAACAATTTTCAAAGACAGTAAAACATACAATAGAATTAATTGAAAATGTCCTGCTAGTAAATGTTCTGGTTCCTATAATAGAAGATTTTGAACTGTCTTATTATTAACATATGACGATGCATTTTCAGTTATTAAATACTCACTAAAAATATTGTATATCTTTAATTTTATGTTTTATAATTACCGCCAGTTGTGTACGGAGAAGGGAGATTTGGGTGAAATCTTTCAACTTTATATTTATTTTTGCATAGGCACATGTGCTGTATCTTGTCTGGCAATCCACGAAGTTTGCTCCCGAGGATTAGATGCACCAAACCGGCGGGGAAGGCAGAATTAATTGCTGTCTTAGGGATAATTCGCAGAGATATGTTTTGATCGTTCCTTACGCTAAATCATCATGGACTTAGCTTCAGTTACTTGAATTAAACCATTCAACTCCTAACTCAAAGCTATGAAGGAGCTAATTAAATTACGCAAGCTTGAGAAACGTAGGCACTACCCTACTGATAAATATTATGTAATAGTAGAATTGTCTGACTTTGAATTTAAATAATAAATGACAACACATTTTATCTCTCGCTTTTTGTTTGATTGTTTATTTTCTTAATTTTCTTCAGCCTTTAATTCTTTGCGAAATTTCTTTAGGGCTACGTTGACGTTCTGTTATATGTATCCATTCTTGTTATTTTTAATTCCCATTTTATTGTCCACATACCTGTGATGTACTTTTCCAAAAAGTGAATAAGACGTAAACATCATTTTCTTTCTGCATCTGCATCATTGGCACTGGTTTAATCCATGCAATAGGAAAATATAAAGATCATAGCTTGCACGAGCAATCGTTAATATATTTCATTTTTGTGGAAGGTGATGTTGTATCCCATTTTGTCTTTTTGTTTTCTTTATATTGTTCCTATCAGATATATAAATATAGTTGGTACATTAAGTTTTATTACATATTGAAGTAACCTGAAAAAGATTATCGTGGTCTCTTTTGATCTAGTAGCACCTGTTGAATATTTTCTTATTTATTTGTGCATATTCGCTATTTGTTTACAGTTTATATATTAGGCTAGTAATCATCCGCCACCCTGTTGAATTGCACGATGTGCAGTGATATTGAAATGAAAACAGAGCATATACACTTGATTACTTCAATTACAGACTGACCGATGAAGGCTTTGTGACTCAGACATTAACAACCTGCATGATGTTTTTCACGCTTATGCATGTACTAACCCAGATGCATATAGGAGCCGTGAAGATTATATATAAATGTTGAAACATCAAAGCATCATGTACCCTATCATTCCTATCAAACGTATTATGATCAGATTCAATACCAGTGATGATGATGGATCTTAGTGTGTGCGTTGCTAAAATAAGCTTGAGCGTCAAAAATAGTACACATTGGAACATACCGTTTGATTACGCACAAGCAGGGCACGATACCGCAAGGAGATAAAGACCCAAGTCCAAAACATTGTATCACACGCACAACGTTCAACATCAAACATAAAATAGCTCTACGTTAAGCAAATATTCCAGGTTGTCCTATCATTTGACAAGTTTAACAAGGTCTGTAGTATTTACAAACATCGCTTTTAATATCTGGCCAAAAGAAGTGTTTCATGATCTTGTGATAAATCGTATTAATCCATAAAAGACCGGCCAAAGGAGTTTGATATGTCAGACTAAGCATTATCTGTCAGTGCAATTTCTGAAACTACAGTTTGATATTTCACTAACCACTCGCCACCAGCAGGTACCTCAGGTGGTCTCAATAGTCTCATAAGAACCACATTTTAAACAAAATAGCAAATAGGTACTTCAGTGGCTTCGGTTTCACTAATGGCCCTTTGAATCAAACAGGAGATCTCAGGATCATTTTTCTGTTCGACGACAAAAGTGAGTGTCGTTTGTCACCCTGATTAGAATAAAGAGAATGAGTAGTTAAAAAATGATCACTGTAATCAATACCTTTTGTTTGATCCAAACAAGGAGTGAATGTGACCTCATGAAAAACTGACCGATACTTGTGTCATCTAAAGGAATACTTTCCTGATCAACATCATTTTCAAGAGCTTTCTTTATTTCAGCTCTAGCGACTGCACAAGCTTGCTACAAATCATGGATATCCTTTTCAATCCGATCGACTTTCTGATCCAAACAAGGCTTGTCAGTTACAAGTGGATTAACCACAACCTTATCTCGAGGCAGGCCATTGCCTAGTATCTATGGAATGCCTTCAATGGGCAAAGACGACATTGTTCCGACTGTCACGGGTTTTGAGACTAAGTCTGATGACAAATTTACACAATGGAGACGAACAGTAACAAAGCAACACTATATTCCACGAATAAGCACACTCTCATTGGAAGAAGACTTCTCTTTAAAATGCAAAGTGAATGATAATAAATAACTCTGAGAAGCTCTTGTCTCGCTTAAAATTTTAATAGGGACAGGATTTACTGAATCACTCACAAATGATATAGAACCCTTCGAAATTCTCCAAAATAAAATCAGACTGGCGTTTATTAGACCCAGCAAATGTATTGCCTTCAATACTTGACCGTGACCTTGAACTCTTAAAACTAAGGGCATTTGGAACAGGTGTTTCATGATTATGTTACTTATTTTATAATTCGAAGCAATCAGAAATAACGTGTCCTTTCCTCTTGCGATAGGTACATGTAGGAAGAGATATGGACTTCTGATCAATCTTATCAGAAACTTGATTTCTAAAAGTTGTACGAGATTGAGGTTTGGAAGGGCTTGTATTAGGCTGAAATACTTTTTTACCAGAAGTCTTTTGAGTGGAAGACCTACTGACAAAATAAACTTTATGAGCTAATGAATACTCGTCTTCAGTACGAGCACTCACGGTATGGCGAATTAAATCCCAAAATAATCCAATAATTACATACACCAGTCCTAATAATTTAATGTCCTGAATAAAATTCAGTTAAAGTCCAGAAAATATTCCAAAACTGAAGTCGATGACGTGTCTGTGGTAGCTGTTGAAGTGATGATGTGTAAACAGTCTTTTGTTGAAGCACAGAAAATTAATTACAGGTTTGAATTCGCTATAAATTCCAAAGAATGTCTTTATATAAAATTTTTATCAGAGCTCATCTTTATTTCCAGAGAAAATAATCATTTGAATTCGATAATTTGAGCACCAAAAAAGAAGATTCCAGCCCTAAACTCCTGGTCACAACCTAACACAACTGAAAGGTGCTTGATGTTAAAGCACTAATGACCAATTCCTCACAATTACAAGAGTATACAGTTGTCTACTTGACCTGTGGTCACAATTAGCTTTCTCTACAAAAAACCAATTACCTAATGGAATCTAACCTTCTAGATTGATCCTTATGTGTACAAACGAAAACCATAACCTGTAAAACGCACTTAGGAAAGTCCAAAACCCTGACCCAAATAACCATATTTACTTGATCTATTAATAAAAATGCATATATTAAGTCCATACACCTAGGGAATTTTTTTTTATTTTTATTATTGTTTCATCCCTTACGCCTATAAGTTGGTATAAAATTAATTACTGACTTGAATATCAACTTATTTACCAATAGAATATACATAAATAGTTTTTTTTTACCTACATGTTTGAGGATATAGCTGGATTTCTTTGTTTTGTCATTATTACGAAATCATTCAAAATGCTAATTTGTTTTGATTTGTTGTGACATCGACATGTAGAAATAATACATCTTTTAGCTGTGATATGCTTTTAGTCAAATATCTGATTGCAAAATTATGAGAAAAGAATGTATTGTGTATTAATGTACTCGCATAAGGCAACCAATTTTCATTTATTATATTAGTTTCGGATTACCAACTAACATTAACACTGTTGAAACCTTAGGACTACCACTAATTATCGACACATACTCACTGTTTAAAATTTGTATATTGAATCCAGGACAAAATAAATCTTAATATTGTCAAGTAATTATTATGTAAATGTTCACTTGTAAATATTATGAATATTATACATTTACATATATTTCCACGATGGGGCAAGTCATGATCACAAAATATATAACACTTACAACATAAAGATACTTATGCTGTTAAATGAAGGTCAGAAGAGAAAAAAGAAAGAATAAAAGGTTGCAGTGTATCCTGTTCACGTACCTGTAGCCAAAATACGCAGTCAGACTGACAGCCACGATGATGATAAACCCTGTCCCAGCTAGACCTCCTATAAGACCAAACAATATCGGTGGACTCACATCAGCTGCACAATAAACATCATCATTAAATGATTATAAAATAAGTACAGATATATTTCGCAATTAGTAATGCATTTTACTAAAGACGAGATAAATCAGGAAAAGTCGAACCTGTTCATCCCGTATTGACTGCATGAAAGGCACTATTGAAAGTCTTTATTTCATTTCCATTTTTGAGATTTAAATATTATGTGAGTATTTTCAACATCGACGATAGTCACTACAATTTAAGTTTTTCTGCAACTTTTTTATTTATAGTATTTATCTCCCTTGTTTCAGTTGATGTTTAAATAAGCGCAACAAGCAATTTGTTTACCTAACGGTAAGAACAAAAACTAATGAAACTGAGTTGTGAAGACGTGAATGTTTTCGTTTGTTTTTTTAAATTTTGGCTTCTGATCATCAACATCTGCTTTCCAGCTCTACGTGTCCTAACAACGTACAATGCTATATATTGAAATCTCCACCTTTGCTGTCCCAGTTTCATGAAATCACCTCGAGAAAACTCTTCTAATAGGGTAAGCGTCTCTGGTTGAACAAAAGAAGACTAAAGTTTGTTTTTTTTTAAATTGACGTAAATGTGAAACTATATGTTTTACCTCTAGCAAGCAAAGAATACCTTTCATAAGCTGTATCCATATACTGAATTTACTTAAGGAGATTTCTACTATACATGCTCCATAGATCATATTGCCTTAATGTCATAAGCGTACTTAAGGGAAGTTTACATTCTGCATATTTATAATAACAATAATATCAATATTGTCTTCTTTTTCGTCTTATAAGTATTATTATTATTATTATTACTTCCACTACTACTACCACTACTACTACATCGACGATCGCAAAGTTACTATATGCACTGCCTTGGCCCTTAACCGATGATTATATAGATTTGAAGAAACAGGTACCGTTGCATTGAGGCTTTTAATGTACAGAGAAACTTAACAATACAACATTTACACAACTGTTTGCTGCATTCCAGTTTCTAAACTGCGTGGGCCCTCCGAAGTTTAACGCAATGATAGCAACGAATCTTTGTTTTTGGGGTATGCAGATAAATCGATGAAATAAGGTGTGTGTTGTGAAGCGCTAAGATTGATGCCACAGCATTTACTTTGCAGAACTGTGTCCTCTGGAAAAAGAGAGACACCCTGGCCATTGGGCAAAATAAATTAGCGATAAGTTTGCGTCTCCATACAGGATAGAACGTAGAGAAGGTGGAGGTAATAAATCCTTTCATCAACGGGTATCTGCATACGTCCCACCCGACTAGATGCACTTTCTGTAAAGTGTGTCCTTATACAACTCACCACACCTCTTTCATTAATGTTTGGTACACCTTTAAGTATTTATATTGGTTTACAGTAAAGAATAAAATGTCCTTAATCAGGGTTATTCGGTGTAATACAGTACAGACATTCTGGAGACAAGTTTATAGACTGCACGTTTACTTTGGAATATATACGTCATAGCAAATTAGGGAACTAGGAGGTGCTGGGGAAATTTCTTTATGGCGACACTGTCACTTGTGCGCAGGAATAACCGTCAATTTACTGGTCACTGTCACACAAATCAGAGTCAAGTAATCCTATTTTGTGTCTAGCCCCATTTGACTTACAGTGTCAGTCAATCACAACAACGTGACTCCTGCAAAGTGATACAAATTTGTAGGCAGTACGAATATTCCATGTTGATTAGTGAAAATCGTGCTAATTAAGCATTGTAAACTTGAGTCATTGATGTCATGGTTATCATTAAAATTAAAAGACTAATAGACCTTAGAATATCCACCTACTGTGAAAGGAACTCGTTAGAAATAAAATCCAAAATGTGGAATGACGTTTTGCAAAGTTTAACTGATATTACAATAACACTCATCACATATTAATACACATGACTTAGTAAACAAGGAAAATAACAGATACAAAAGTATAAATCAAGGGTTCGATCACCCAAATAGAGATATATTTGGAAAGAATGAATTTACAATAGGTTACAAATGTGATAATGTCGTCAACAAACGCGTCATGTTGAAATAAGAATACAGAGTGCATATCATGCACGATTAATTGTGATATCTATTTTATTAATAAGTAACATATACAAGGATAAAGAGATTTCAAAATTCTTGCTATAGTAATGACCTTTGCCATTGTGACATATAAAGTGCAACTGTTATCAGTATTGTTGGTCGCATAAAATAGAACGACCTATTTGTTTCTTTACTGATAACTGGCGCATAAGATGGAATTTAATTTGCAAAGTTAATAATTTAAGTTTTAACAATATTTACCAAATGTAATCATATTTCGTTGAGAAAAAGAGAAAAAAGAAACTTTGATGCTATTGCACATCGCAGCTAAAACCTAAGGTAATGGAAAATGTTTGTTATTAGTGTGCCCTTTTATTCGTCTCTGTAATTAAAAGCATTTTCTCTTTATTTAGTCAGTGGCATTTATTTGTATAGTGGTGAGTTTGACACAATCTGCACTATATAAATCTTTTGGATCAAACATTTTAGAGAGCAAATTTAAATGTAATCAACGTTTGTAATAAGAAATAAAAGTACCATAACTGCCGGTAAGATGAGCTGAAGGAATTGTGTCTGTAAAGTGATTGAAATACTACAAAATTGTCAATATTTTGCAATATAAAGTTTGCAAACTGTTTAATACACATATATAATATCTTAAGTAACCAATTATAACTATTTAATCTATGCAAATTATTTGATCATAATTTTGTACAATGTCTAACAAAGAAAGTTTCTGATAGCCAAATCAAGTTCATTTCTGTCACAAAACAGCGTCAAAATAACAAACTGAACCACGCATGTCAAGGTAAAACTGATAGCCCCTACACTTTCTCATTTTCAGAAAATAGAAGAGTACATCAAACTATAGATCCTTTAATGTTGCCAATAAATGGAAGTGAGGGAATTAAAATAATATAATTTTCTTTTTCAAAGTACTTAATTGCTCTGAAACATTTAAATATACGTTGTATTTTATTTTTATTGCTGTCAATACATTTTTGCAGACTCGAATTTTTTTACGCCTTTGAAGAATCAAATGAGCTTTATAATGTGAAATCTTACATGTTTATGCGAGTAAATGTCCTAATAAAGGTTGCTCATACTTATTTCGGTTATAATCTTGTACGAATGTTGACAGTCTAGGAAATAAGCACAATATTCGTATCTTTAATTTAACATAACCGCCATAGGTAAAACACTAATACTGTGAAATGAATCAGAATATACAATTATCTTCATGTCACACAAATGAACATGCAGGCCAACACACACACACACACACACACACCTATGCGTCTATAGAATAAGGGTACTTACCTATATAACATGCAGATTCCGATTCCGATCCTTCAGACCGTGTAGTGTAATGTTTCAGGCAAAATAAACATGAAGTTTGTCCACTTGATCCCTGATACGTCCCAGCTTCACATGGATTGCAAATTGTTGCACCTGTTTGATTACTAAAGCTACCCTTTTGGCAAGGTGTACAATAAATCTGACCAGTCAGGTTTTGGAAATATCCAATAGGACACAAATCGCATGAAGATTTGCCAGTGGCATTTTGGTATGTTCCTGGTCCGCAATGATGACAATAAGGGAGACCAGGAATGTTTTGATAAGAACCAGCACTGCACTTCTCACACATTGATTGACCTCTTCTGATTTGGTAGGTACCGATTGGACATAAATTACAAGTACTTTGACCGGTAATGTTTTGGTAGGTACCATTTGGGCAGAAACTGCAAGCACTTTGACCTGTTATGTTTTGGAACCGGCCAGCAGGGCAGACTTTGCAGGATAATTGACCACTTTCATTTTGAAACTGGCCAACTGGACAAGAGAAACATAAAGACTGACCAGTAAGGTTTTGATAATGTCCGATTTGACAAGGTAAACAGGACATTTGATCCATTTTATCTTGATACTGACCAGTGGAGCAATTTTGACATACAAAGCCATCACGGTAGGTACCAGCAAAGCAACCTGTAAATAAAAAAGTTTAATTTAAACGTTTAGCACATCTTCCTCAATTTGCTCTTTTCGACCAAAGAAAATGATATGGTTTTATTCAATATATGTTGATTCTTATTTGTGAATTTAAATATTAATCTCAGTCAAGTTTTGCAGATACGCATGTGTTGATGATAATTACAAAACGAATACATATTATCCGGTGTTCTAATAGAGCATGTTGGCTTGCAAATAAATACCATTTAATTTCCAAAATTTAAATTACTATCAGAAAATGTAATTTTTACACTTGGCCTTCGTGATAAATTTCGTCGATTGATTTAGATGCAATGTAATTTTTGATTTTATAATGAATATTTCACTGAAATTTAATATGCGTTTACATGACAAATTTAACCTTGCATCAACATTTATTCACCTGATAAAGTTTTTTTTGCAATTCAAGTCAAACAACCCATATTTGAACTATTTGCTTTATCAATCATTGACGGTGGTGGTGGTGTTGTTTGTGTGAGGCTATTAAGCACCGTCATAAAGCTATTTATGTGTGTGTGTGTCTGTGTGTGTGTGTGTGTGTGTGTGTGTGTGTCTGTGTGTGTGTGTGTGTGTGTGTGTGTGATTTTGATTTTTAACGTAGCTTTAAAAAACTTTTCAGTCATATCGCTACGATGTCTGCAGTGTGGCAGTTTATAGTGTTGTCTAGCACTGGGACATCATGCCGCAGACATGTAGCATTATGTCCCACCCCGTCACATTATCCTGACACCAGGCCGACCAGTCTTAATACTAACCTCTAATTGCTGAGTGCTAAGCGAAGCAGCTGTTAGTTCCATTTTTGTAAGTCTTTGGTATGGCTCGGCCGGGGATTGAACCTACAATCCCCCGCATCCGAGGCTGATGTTAAACATACTAGGCCACCGCAGCGGTGTATAAAGCAATTTGAAATATGCTACTGGTTTGTATAGGTACATAGTACACAGTACATATTTGGACGGACTGTTTAATGAAGTCTTTTCATCAAACTCCATCGTCATGTGCCCTCCATCTTTCGTACAGGAAGCTATTTTTACTACGCTACCTTAGGCCAGTCAAATCATGTTTTTAATGCACATTTCGCTTGTAACGTTGCATCGCTTTTGCCACCATGGCAACAAGAAACGGCGCCTGCCGACGACGAAACAGTCCCTTCTCGGTTATTCCATTGTGTAATTTACTAGTCTCCAATCATAAATACTGCATCAGCAGTCACACAATCAATGTACAGAACTAGATTTTAATAAGTACTATTGAACTCCAGGGACAATCATGCGGCTCTGACCTGAATGCACCAAAAGTAAACCATGGCATCATGGAAACCCACTAACACTTCACTCCGTGACGTTTACACCTAGCAATTGTCTAAATAATTCGGTCTGAGGAATATTTCCTCAGGACCAACTACCCATAATGAAACATGGATTCACAAACATCTAAGAAATACTTTAAACGGAGAGCTCTAAACAAATGAACATAATCCAAATTCTTTACACTTCCCCCGCCGTCATAAGATCACTCGTCCTTGAGTGACACAAATGTCACACTTATGTGGTCATTAACCAAAATTGATTACTCCCCTAAAATCAACCACCAACCCGATTAATGATTCCCGAACATTATTAAGATAAATTTCAGAATCAATGAGCTTGTTTCTTACAAACCGTCACCCACATTTTAAGTAAACTTTTTTTTGTTCATTCACTGATTGCTTAGATGTAAATTAAATGTCAACAATGAACACTAATTAACCAAGTTGAATCCAACAAAGAACTCTTCCGACTTGCTATCCAGGGTCAAACACTCCCACAACAACCTACGGAGTATGCTGCAGGAACGACTTCTCAACACATATGTCTCTAACAAGGCAAACAAACGTAACGCAGGACAATTCCTGTGTACCCGAAAAACTTAGGTCGGGAGTTTCCAACAGGATACCACGTCTCCCGAAAGACTTTAGCGCACCTGCGCAATATATATTTTACTCAGTCTTTGTCAGCCGATCCTATCTTCTTACATCTAACTCACTACTAATTGACCAATACTACAGCGACAAAACATGGTTCTAAGAGAACCCACTCCCGAAAGCTGAGTCCGAACGCAATCACATACTCGATTCAATTCTTCAATGAAATGCACTATCAATAACCCATGATGATAATTAATTGTCATGTGCTATAAAGTTTCCTTCAGAACTTCCCAAATAGACACTAATCTTTCTAAGCAGACGATTCAAACTATGCATGATGGAAACCATATTTGGACCATTACAAATGTCAAGATGGTAGGGAATACTTTGTAAAATACACTTTATGAAACTCTTTCCAACTGACAAGTCGCTAGCAGGTCAAAGATAATGTAACACAGGAACAATCCTGTTTATAACCAGGTTATATAATGCGTTCTTCACAGATTAACAGGTCTCTTATGACCCACCCCCCAAAAAAGTCATATTTTAAATGAAGAAACCGTGAAATGAACTTGCAAGAAAAGATTAAATTTACAGTATTCCTATGGTTCAGTGGTACAGTTTTTCTCTTATTCAAGTCTGAATGGAAATTATCCAAAAATGCTTGCTATAGATTGGCAATGCATACTTTGTCCTAAAGAGAAACCAAGTAAAAACGAATAATCACTTTCCCGGTATTTTAAATCATACTCTGATTGAAAATGCATATACGTTACAAACAACATCTGTGAAAGAATCCGTTACATGATCTTCAAAGAATGTAAAAACAAATGGATACATTTAGCAGGATAAGGATTTAAAAGGTCACAACTCACCACACCTTACGCCTGCAAGTTCCCTGTAAGCACAGTCGTGAGGATATTGGCTACGGAATTTACACAGATCAATGGCACTCTCCTCTCCAGTGCACATAACGAAGTCCATTAGAAAAATCGGCTGATACGAAGAGAGTGTGCTGCCAGTTCTAAAAGAAGACACATATAATATTTTTAAGACGGTATACATTAGTAGTTAAATCAATATGTCTTCAGATACCTTTGGAATACATCTTCACGTCCTCAAATAGATATAAATGTCAAAAGTCATCTTATATACTCACATGCGCATATAAAGACCCTCTGGATTACGATAAAGATGATGTTTCCGGGCGGAACTTTAAAATGTTATATTCTACACTCTATACCGCTTTTACGAAATACTAGCATCATGTTATATTTATCACTCATAGGATATTAATTATATGTTTCATATTTAAAATGCATATTTAAAAATAAAACGGACTTGTTTTTATAAGATTTTACAAGTAAATATGTTATGTATTTCCTGCGAAAATATGAGTGTAATTTCAATTAACTACTTACCTCACGAGTCGATCAAGTTACCTTGCATTACGAACTAATTCATTCACCTACCCCTTAGACTTGGATGACGTTACAAGAAGGCCCAATATATTTAATAAAGCATGATATGATTACAGTTGGTTCTACTCCTGTAACTTAACAATATGCTTTGTTGAACGGCGCTTACTGTATCTTTTCTGTGTGACGTTGCTGTTCTAAGAAATATAGGAATTACACATTTGGACATAATTAATTTTATTCAGATATGATTGTTTGGGTGATGGAGTAGATCTTTGGACTAGTGGCTTGTCACTAAATCCAGTTCATTATTCATACACGTACCCTCTCAAACACGGGTTCACATATATCGAAATATCCCGGAGTGTTGTCACTTTATTTATATTATTTTACATCCCATAAACTAAACTGATTATTATACAGGATACATTCACGTGCTTTGTGGCTAAAATGATTGCCTTATCATATTGCCCTAGGGTGAAAGGTTAGAGCCATTACGCAATAAAAGCAGTCCCTAGAATGCAATGTTAACTCGTCAGAAACTGCTTTATGTTTGCTAAGATTAGTTGTCCATCGTTATTGGAAGAATTTTAACGCTCATGATTTACACGCTGTAAATACAAAAAGAACGTGTACAATATATTAAATCGTTGACACAAAACAAAAATCAGATTGATAAATTTTAAGGGCCTTAATCGAAGCATTTTTTTATGAGGCGTATCTTTTTCTGATGTTTTACTTCGTTGTGGACGATGTGTGGACGATATCATAGTTTGACAGAATATTATTCATTACGTATCATTTCCTGTTTCATTCAATGCACACCATATAGTGATATTCACAAGGACCACACCGATATCTATTTTTCCTCGTGTACGTGGCTACTAAAATGGATTTAGTGATTAGTTCTTTGTTGACACCAGTCTATCAATTCAGATGAGAAATCACTCTTTCGGAGCAGCAATTACCGCGATTGTCCTCAATTATAGTCCGCCTGTATATCGTTGTCACTAAAATACATTCCATTCAAAATTCTTGGGAAATTTTTGTATTTTCAAATTAAGTAATATAATAGAAGAAGCATAATAATACACTATTTAATTTAAAAAAAATAAATATTAAAATTATTATTAAAATATATGTTGGATTTTAATCAATTTCATGGATTATTATTACATTATCGGGTAATGGTTTATTGCATTATCCGTTAGCATTACATTAATTTAAAATTATTGCAGTCTCATTTATGCTATGGACTCATAGAACCGCCCCGTAGTGTGTAACCTGTTCATAATATATGCAGCATTGTAAAGCAAGCTCGAACAAGCTTTATAAACCTTATTTTGTGTTGCTGTATTACTTCTTCTAAAGTTATTGTCACTGTAATACATATGCTTATAGGTCCTGTGAGAGCTCTCTAGCCAGACTGAAGTCAAATAGCATGATTCTTCGAGTTAACACAACAGTCCCGATAATGAAGTATATATGACACACACGTTGTTCCTCTTGTTTCGATCTGTTAAATGCGTTGCCCTCTTTTTCATTCATTTGTCATCCTGCATATTGCATCTCCCAAAAATATTGTACATATTGGTCTCAAACAATTTTTCGTACACATGATTGTGCAACTTCGACGCTTACTTTATATGAGACTTTTGAATAGCTTCAATGTATCGTGATTGTTAGTATGGGTCTTCCTCACCATGTTATTACATGCGAATGCTTTCTGCATTCACTGATCAGGTGCATTTCATCTCTTTCTGGATCTCACACATAGAGTACGTTAGGTATACGTTCTGATTTTGTATTCTTGTTTTCGCCTAAGTTTAATTATATCATTAATCCTGTTCAGCCCTTCCGTCTCCTGTTTCTGTTCCCTCAAATACAACCGCATCTGAATATAATGCATTTAGTCCAAACTGTCAATGGATTATATTGAATTATCCACATAGATGTTTGCCTGCATCTCTTTCGTTCTTGGAACTCATTTTCTTTATGTTAGTTCTGAGAGGGCTTCCGCCCGATCTTAAAATTGAAGTTGCATTTATTTGCTTTGACTTATGTTTGCCTAGGTCTCTTATGTTTTACAATAACATTAACTATTGCTTTGATCTTCAAGGAATGGTATCATCTGTCCAAATGCTTTGAGATTAAACATAATTATGAATTCATCCTACCCATTCATTTTCAAGCTCGTTGATTTTAACATCCATCGACTTTGTTCCTCTTTGGTAGTCTGATTTTACCACAGCAGGTTCCATATAATCTAGTCTTGAAATTTGGTAGTAACCTTATTGCACTTCTACGTGAAATTGCTTTTATCTCAGGACCTCCTTGGCCACGATGCTTTCCATCATCGCCATTTGGCAGCAATAAAAGCTATATGTCAGTTCCTCACCTGTATATTCCAAACATCCGTTAGGTGTGATATGTAATTATGCTCATTTTCTCTCGGTCCTGACAAAATAGGGGACCGAAGGGGTTACCTATGGATCGTTTTTATCTTGTAAATTTTCGAGGTTTTCCATAAATTGATGACTTATCTCCGTAATCGATATCCTGTTCTGTGGCGTCTCATTGTCTAGAAATGCTTTCGCGGACCTCAGGCAAATACATGATTCATCGTAGAAGATCTTCTCTCCTGCCTCAACGTTCCATGGGATGTTGCTAAGAGTTTCCATTGTGCTATCAAAGTCATCATTTTTGCGGCGTCGGTTAGATTGAAACCGCTAAATCTGAAAATTAAAGGTTTTGAGCCTACCAACATGCTCACCAATAGCCACAAATACCACGCTTATATGTGCAGCTTCACTTACTGTTTGTTTTCTGGCCGATTTTCGACTCTTGTTTTCATTTTCCTGCCAATAAAACGAGTATTATTGGGGCCTTAACCCCCAAACGTTAGTATCAATCGTGATCGTGATCGTTACGCACCCCAAACATTCACCTTCCCCCATCATCATAGTGCAGTGTTTCTGGCTGTTGTTTCGACCGCTAATTCCTGCTTTGCATCCTCGTTCCACTCCAATCTGGACTAGTTCATGTAAACCACCAGGGCATGCAGATACGTTTCACCAGTAGATTGTGTTCCTTGTCCATATACTGCACTTTGTACGGACCGCTCCGGTGACCTATTGGTTAGAGCGTCCGGCTCGGATGCGGGAGGTCGTGAGTTCGATCCCCGGCCGAGTCATACCAAAGACTTATACAAATGGTGCTAACAGCTGCCTCGCTTGGCGCTCAGCATTAAGAGGTTACTGTTAGGACTGGTCAGCCTGGTGTCAGGATAATGTGACTGTGTGGGACATCATGCAACACGTCTGCTGTATGATGCCCCAGTGCTAGACATCACTATAAATTGCCACACTGCCGACATGGTAGCGATGTGACTGAAAAAGTATTAAAGCTACGTTAAAAATCCAAATCAGACACACACAGACTCATACACACACGCGCACTTTGTACGCGTACTGCATCAATACTCTGTCATATACGATTTCATAATCGTCATGATGCATATATGATTCTTCTTCCGATATCTGGCTTTGTTTTCTCGCCTTCAGCCTAAGCATAGTGTGATTTCTTTTTGCGGTAGGAAACATTGTGTACGTTCCTGAAAATGCCATCACGAGTGTGCGTTGATGTCGAGACCCTCACGTTGGATGGTGTCTCCAACGGCAAATGTATACGCAGATGTACTTATAAAAGCTTTCCTGTGGGACTTTAAACGGAACGGAATACTGACTCATGATGTCATTATATACGTGTATGTCTAAGTTTGCACACATTGAGAGCGTTATCCACATTCTGTCACCACGATCTTTATGGAGGCCAATAAAGTAAAAGTCTGAAATCTGGTCGGTGATTATATATTGTTATTGCTGCACTTAGAACAGCTCTAGACAGTTTCCCAACAGCATCCACATGTGTTTATTGCCGTAATTTTGATGACCGATGTTATACTTTTGGCCCTTACCCACACCACGTTTAAGGCTATAACAATCCGCGTTAATACTGCCCACTTAGCGGGCAATAACGTTAGGGCCTTAGACTGCAGTCATAAAGGGGTGAGTCATAGTCTCAAGGTGATTGCAGGACTGTTACTAAAGAAGCCATACCAACATAAAATCACAGTGATGGATCCTGATCTCGTTATTTTCTTTAATTTCGAAGTGATGGTGCACTGAGCATAATAGACGCAGTTTTTTGGTATAAAATTCGTATAGAGGATTTCCAGATGTCGCCATCATACAATCTACACCAACGGAGATAACTTCCCATAGGAATCACGTCTCACACAATGTTCTGCTTTTCCATAAACAATAATCAAAGATGAGTTTGTTTTGTTCAATGTAGACGCAAAGTCGCATGACTTTTTTGTGATTCACTGCTGTATGCGAGCCATGTCCGTGATCGACTGAAATTACAACACTTACATGGGGCTATTGTGCAGAATTAGACCGGATAGTTTGGGTAAGTGAGCTTAATGTTTACAACAGAGGTCACCTCTTTGTAGTCAGCAACCATTCCAAAAATGGAAGCCCGTATTACAATTATCCGCGTATTTGTATTTTAATACCGAAAGAGAACATTAACAGATAACGACCGGCCGTTTACGGCCGATTTTACGACAAATCTCTTATTACCAAGAGCAGTCGAAACATTGTACCATCCTGGTATTAACGAGTTCTCACAGAGCCCCACACTGATACCAGGACAGGTCTGGAACACTTATTCTAGAGCCTCCGACCCAACTAAAGGATTATATAATTTGACATTCATTGCCAGAACCAGTTATAGTGATGGAATCATCGCAAGTTTTTGCTTTAGCAGCGACCCGAAATATAGTGTCTTCAGTACCTTTAACGGTAACGATACAGAGGTAGCGCAGATTCGCTGTTAGAATATTAGCGCAGTCCTCTTCTCCGATTGCACTCCAAACAGGTCATCCTCACATTGTCCTTCGAGTAACTCTGGGTCCTGTGCAGACAGTCTACGCTGAACTGCTGTATGTCATCTGGTACGTTGACCAGGATCATTTTATACTGCATCCGGCACATCAGTTATTTGTTGCTACTGAAGGTGGAGGACGTAGTTGATCATAAAAGCGGGTCTGCACGGGTTACACTGTGATCACAGAACTTTTCCCCCTGCATATGTACACAAATTTTTTTTCTGTGTAGACTTCTAGGTAAATTTCTCGGTTCCCAACTGTGTAACGTAGCCGGTGGCGCAGCAACTCACAGCTATGAGGGAGATCATGAGCTTGTTATTGGGCGCCCACTACTCCAGAAAGAAATTGAAGCCCTGACAGGCTGGGAGGGCCATGCACATCACTTAAGACTGCACACATAGATTTGAGGCGCATCCTCTGTATTTGGTTTCTAATGGCTTCGTCTTTGGCACGAATGTCTTTTTCGATTAATTCTTAACACTCCTTCATTCCGCGATATCGCGTTTTCAGGAATGAAGGACATCTTCAGTTGTGGTGGTAGTCGGCTTTGGTCACGTCAGCAAATAATTGTGAAACTTGAGAAAAGTCTCAAGAACGTGGAATTAAACTGCACACCTCGTTCCAAATGTTGACACGCACTTTGTACACATAGGACATACGTCCTGCAATCTTTGTGCGATTCCAGAAAAAGGAACCATGGTAGATCTGAGCTCGGACACTGCCATTGTGCCAGCACTGCATTATTTGCAGGTCTATCTGTCCAAAGAAACACATGCTGATTGTAAATTGGTATGACCGCAAATGCATGAGTCGTCTTGTCAAAGCTTCTACCACCGTATATGTATGTAACGGATGCGGTGAGTTGCCATCGGATCGTCGGCATTCGATCTTTTGAGTATGGCACTGCAAAAACTGTGGGGAGCGGTTCCAGTACTCAGGCCTTGAAATACAGGATTCACGGATATTGGGAGCTAAACGTGTTTCATTTTTAGCACGCTGCTTCACTTAAGGGCAGTCTAAATTCATATCATCCCTTAAAATGTGGCAGGATGGTGGTACAAAAACTGAGAAAGAAGGTGGTCTTGTTTGATGTAAATAGAGTTTGTCTTTATCAGCATGACCATGTTCTAGGAGCAAGAAAACCTTTGCGGCATGTTGATAAGGCTAGTACCAACGAAGTTAAGCATACGTGCCAGGAGGTGCGTGACGTCGCCTGGGAACCTTCGCATTACGTAATCACTCTTCCAAGGGTGGCCTTGACACAACCAGTTATTGATTCGGTCTAACTACAAGTGTGCACGGGAATTCTAGCACACCAAGGTGAGTAACCAGCAGACATGTCATACGATGGAAGCCGTTTGTACTACCAGGTGCATATTTATCCATGTTAATCAGACCTATGCATTTGTCCTCAGGCAGCAAGACTTTTGTGTCTTGTTTGAAATTATATAATTTGACACCTCAAGATGCATTATATAGCCCAATCTGTTCAGAAATCGCAGCAAACAAATCGGAGTTCAGTCACGGTTTTTGTAAGCATCCTCGTTTTATTTGGGTTTATTAAAGTGGCAGACAGACTATGTGGGGATAGTCGGGTGACATCATGGTCAACAGATTAGGAGAGCAAGATCTGTAATATGCTGCACACCAACCCACACCAAAGAAACTGCCAAGGTAACAGGTCACCATGAAAAAGCTAACGACATCAGTCACATTTGTAGTCTTCGAGGTAGTTCCAGAAACAACCAAGTCCAAATTCGACGCATGCCTGGTGAATGTACTACATGATGAGAATTTCCATTCGATTTGCTCTTTGGTAAGGGTCGCAACAGAGGAGTCAACGCTAAAGACTTTGGGAGCTAACTCTACAGCTGCTGAAGAGCACTTGCTGCAAGAATTGATAAACTGCATGTGCTTCACCCATGCTTTAGAGCACATACCGTTGGATAACAGAAAAAAACAACATAGGCTTTGGATCAAGTTTTTCACTGAGCATGGAAATCAAGCGCCGCGTTAAATGATGGATATTCTTGTCTCATCTTATATGAGTTTGTCAGGATATTGTTCTGTATATTTAATTTAAGTGTTTGTTAGTTTTAATGTTTTGCATTTCATTTCATGTTATTGTAATGTAACACTGTAGGCTGGAGTTGCCAAAATTGAGTTTATTCTGCTTGACCTGATTATTTTTTAAAGTTTTTTTTTATGTAAACAACTAATAATAGTTTCATTATTCTCTTTGTATATGAGCTTATTATCAGGATTATTATTCAGGTAAACAAGGAGTAAATATGTTGATCAGGATCAGTGTTTTGGAGATTCCTTATAGACTTGTGTAGATTATTGTGTTGTAAATAAACAAGGCTCATTTGATCATCCTTGAAGGTTATTTTCCATTAGGTAATGGTTGTTTTTAGAAAATGCTAACTGTGACCTGAAGTCAAGCAGAGAACCATATTATCTTGTGACTGTGAGGATTTTACCAGTCGTGCTTTAACATGTAGCACTTTATGTGCCATTATGTTGTGACCAGTTTGGGCTGAATTTGTTTTTCTTCAAATTATTGAATTTAAGTGATTATTGTCTCTGGAAATACAAAACTGCTTGGACAAAATTGAGACATTCATTGGAATTTATACTGAATTCAAACCTGAAATAATATTTATGTGATTCAACAAGAGACTGTTGACACATCAGCACTTCACAGGCATAACAGACTCGTCATCGCCTTCAATATTGGATCTCTTCGGGACTTGAACTGAGTTTTATTCAGGACTTTTTATTACAAGGACTTGTGACTTTAATTGTTGGATTTGTTTTGGATTTACTTTGCAATACCGTAAGTTCATTTTTCTTAGTTTTCACTTTAAATTTGTATTCAAAGGAAATAAATTGTTTGTTAACTTTTACAAGGCTTGTAGTCTTCACTCTTTTCTGTTTCCTATTTTAAGAGGATAGACTCGTAACAATATATTTGGTTTGTGAACGTATAGGAATGAAAAGCAGGAGTAATATTTCACCAATAACGATATATAATTTGCAATTACTTATGATGCGAGAAATTGAATCTTAATATTTACCCATATCCAAGCATTCTGCAGACTACGTCAGTAGCAGTTCTTGAAGCACCGCAAATTGTTCCCCAGGTACCATTATACAGAATTTCAATTCGTCCTTCATACTGTGTTGGTCCTCCAACCAAACGAACATCAATACCTATTCAATAAATCAAAAGAATAATATGATTTTGTCATCAAGAAATAGATCCCTGCTGTAAACGTTTAATGTATTTTATTTCAAAATAGATGAACCAGGTTAATTCTTTTTAGCAAGCAGCTGGTATCGAGCGCAAAATGTAAATAGATTTTCAACGGGACAGCGGGATTAACATAACTGTACAGATTTAATAAAGAAACAAAAATGATTAACTGATGAAGCTACGAAGTTGAATTGAAGATGTGTGTGATTATTTTGTATTTAATGTATACAACCATCACATTATGGAATAAGAAATCCAGTCTCGTTTACCCGACATTTGTACATTAGGGAATAAACTTTACGCCATACCAAAACAACGAAGATGATTCACTACAAAACCAGCATAAATTATATAAAATGAATTATCAGATATGGCTATATATTAACGTTTCCATAAAGAATAATCTTCTGGTTTACTTCGGGTTGTTTTTCTCCACTCGACTCGTTCAAATATGTACGACATAATGTGTTTTTTAATAGGATGGATATAAAACCTCCCTTTTTACCAAGATATGTCAATCACATGAATTTCGATTACACATTCCGGTTAGGGTTACGATGGTTTAAAGCCTTGACGTAATTGATATATCGAGTAATAGCAAGCAAGGGCTTTTGCTGTTGTAAGGTCACTCAAACAAAATAAGTTTTCAAATTACCTGATGAACTTGCTTTTGTAATCATCGATCCTGGAAGAGATCAATTGGAGCGAAAATAAAATAAGAGAAATTTTTGTTGGTTTCTTATTTCATTTTAATGCACATTGCCACACAGCATTTAAAGGCAATTGACAAATATTGTCATAATGATGTTCATGCAAAGTGTATAAGACTTCACCTTTGTAAGTATATATTGTGAATGAAATCTCAAAATTAGTAAGTAGAAAAGCAAAATATATAAATATGTTTTGAGCTCAACAGGCGAAATTAAACACATGTATTATGAGTTTTATATAAGCACTAAAGACATGCACGTACAGAAAATAAATATAGACCGAACTTATTGTGAAGTCGTATAGAAGTACCTAAATGTGTGACGACGATAAAGTAGTAGAAAATTGTAAAGGGAAAAAAGTGGAATATTGCTCCAACTTGTAATGGTATATCTTCCAAATAAATTCTGGCTTTTGCGAGTTCTCTCATGACGAGAACGTACTTGTTGCCATGAGCGGAATTGGTAACTGACAGGCTCATGGGTTTTTCCACCAATACCTAATCTTAAGGTGAGATCACTCTGCTGGACCGCCTTCTAAGGCTGCATACAACTTTTGGCTCCCTTTAGCAAAAATTAGTATATGGAAGGGCTGGATTGTCGAGGTAATAGTAGTACTCCCAAGATAACTATACTTGGATAATACACACACACACACACACACACACACACACACACACACACACACACACACACATATATATATATATATATATATATATATATATATATATATATATATATAATGCAGAAATTGATATCCAATGTGGCATGTTATATGTGTATTGTAATATTAAAAGCATTAGTCATATAACCAGTTCTGTAGTCGTAAAATAAATCTTTAAACCAGAGTATCATTGCATCACCTTAGGTTCCCAGTATATTTAGTTTAGTTGTATCAATTAAAGATAAAGTTAGAGTCAAAGTGAACTCTTATATAATTCAGATGTTTTGTATCGCCATCTCGGCGACCGTTATTTGAATGCTTAAAAATCACTTCACTTATACACCTAATATAATTTAGTTGTAAATACACTAAACATGTATTCATTGTATACTCTGTCTTGAGATATGAAAATTGTCAATGGGTGTTTTAAAGTTTTCAAGTTGCAATCGTATTAGTATTACACCATGTTGACTTCGATCCTACTTTTTCGTTGAGGAAGGTGAGAAAAACAATCCTTCTTTATGATTCTGTGATATATTGTCCACTATCGATGTCAGCATTTTGGCTCAGATACTCGTGACATGATTATAATTCCGACCATCCGGTGTAATGTTTGGTGTCGACACCAAATGAATATAAAACATTCGACTAAGTTTTTATGATGTTACTGCCCTCTTTCATCACATGACTTCCATGGTCATATTGTTCGCCAACTAGAAAAATTCCTTGATTTTATAATCACTATATTTTACAACAATCAAGATAAACAATACTTACAACACATTTGCATCTTAAAATTTTCAGTGACTATACTTAAAGTTGTAACTATACGAAATATTTGCATGCATTTACCTAGCCTCGCTTACAGATAGTCTGGTTGTTGTGTTTTGTGCTTACATTCTTCTTCTCATTAAATAAATTATACTTCAAAGTTGAAATGATGACTATGATGTTTATGTGGTTTTGTGGGGGGAGGGTCGTATGTATTGCATTTAATCTTAGGGATATAAGTGGACTTTATTTGCTACCTTTTCACAAGATAAACATTCTATCGATAGTTATCTCAAAGAACTCTACGACCGTTCTCAGAATTCTGATATGTGTTTCAGCGTCATTGGAAGTTTAGACTGATTTTTCAGCGCAAACTTAAGTTGTTATGTTCCCTTTAACATTGGGGAAATGTTGCTTTGGCACCTTGCTATTTTATATGCTTACATCATCATTTACAATATACCATTTTAACTTGAAGAAATAATTCTTTATTATGCGCTAGTGTTGGATATTAAAATTAAAATCTCGTAATCAGGGAAATGTTCATATCCTACGTTGATGCGTATAAAAGCTCATATTAATCTTCTTATTTCTCGATTGTCACGTAAGTCAGAACAAACCCATTTTAATGCTAAACAAGGGCGCACAATTTATCTTCTTCTTTTCAAGTTAATCTTACTTTTATATCTTACATAAGTAACATTCGTATGTCTTGAACCAAAACCATAGAGAACAAGATGATAATTGTCAGCATCACTTGCTTAAAATTGACAAGTGCATTTAAGAATAACAAAAAACCTTTCATGCATGTGAAATGGGTTTCTTCACAAATAACTACCGCACGGAACTTATAATCTCGTTCAACAAAACTCTCTAATGACCCTGAGAGATCTAAGCCAATATAAAATATGGTAAATATATGCATAACTGATTATACTGATGGTCGTTTTGTTTTCCTTTCTTAGGCACCCTGGTGGCCGAGCAGTCTAAAGTTCTCGCTTTACTGATCACTGCCATCTCACGGCTCTCCCAGTGGATTCGAGCTTCGGAATGTCGGTATGTGAGAAAGCTGCCAGTAGCTGCCCGTAGTTCGGTGGGTCTAACTGAGGATTTCTAGGGTTCTTCCTCCACCAGTTACTGGCCACCATGTGTAACCTATCTTGCGCTGAGGAAACAATGTTAAACCCCAAAACAACAATAATTCGTCCTTTCTTTCTTTTCGTTTCTTCAGTCTAACCGCACTATTTATGCATAAGCAATACATGTAAGCATAGCGTGAATCCGAGAAATCTAAAGTAAACGATAGCATGGTTAAGACTGGTATAAATGATTGCTCCCGATATCTGTGCTTTCACTAGTTTTCGTTATTTTTTCTTTGGTTTCCTCCGTCTGGATATATTTGCATTATATATGAAGTGTCAATATCAATAAAGTTTATCAACACTTTTATGTACTAAATGAGTTAGTATGATAATCGGACGATTTTCAATATTCTTGATCAGAATCCAAAACCTATAGTACGTATCCATATTGTATGTGGTATGTATGAAACATATGCAAAACTATGAAACATTGTTTATTTTATATGTCATTTAAGTCCGTATTTTAAAGGTTGACTAACATGTCAATCACTTAGTGAATGTACCGTGTCATAGTAAGCCTCGTTATGGGTACTACAATCCTACGTGTAGAATGTTTCCGCACACATACTGAAGATCTCGCAAGAAAGCTATGCACGAGGCCTGGATCAGACAAACAAATGTTCAGAATGCCTAATGGTACGAGTTTGAAGGTAATGAGAAGAAGCTACATTCGGGCTATGATTACAGCAAGAAATACTTCACAACAATATTTGTTACTCTTATGAAATAATGTAGATACTATGTACGATATGTCATGGTATAGAATGGCAAAAGAAACAAACACTACAATAGAATCGAATATATAATATGGTCATTTATATTCAATTTGTAATAAGTACTTGACTTTAGTCTGTAATTGAGAGTAGAAGTTCATGTGACTTCTCTCAGGTTTGTCTTCTTTGTAAGCTATAAATAGGTAATAGGGTGGTTACGTGGCTTTGAGCTGAAGACCTTAGAGATCAAATTGTTTACAGTTTGCGGTGATTTTCCATTGCGATGATGTCATTTTGTCACAGAAGGTTAATGCGACAATGGTCAAATGGGGGTGTATATAAGGCTGGCAAAATTGAATATTATTCATTCCTCCTTTTAATATCAGTCATGAATTGCTTACTCTTGTGTCCATATTTAATGTGAGAGGAGCCATTTATATAAATAATAAATTATTTATTGGAATTACAGATGCCCATTGACTTTTTGGTCGGAAACTATTTTGGAATTATTGTGAATTCATTCAAAAACACAATGAATTGTTCATTGTGTTACATCAAGAATATTGGCGCATCAGCTTATCCTAGATTTTTGGAACATCAGCATAGTATATACTGTAATTAGTTCAAAACACTTTATACTTATCGATATATGATAGAACCTTTATGATTATTCTCGATTTAATTCGCAATAATCTAAGATAATTTTAAATATTCACTTTGCATTCTACGGAAAGAGATTATTTGTTCCATTTACTGAACTTGTTCGTTTTGCGTTATATGATACTTAGTTTCAGACTATATGTACGCAAAAGAAACAATTGGGGCTCCTCCGGTATATGAAGAAGTTTAAAATATTTCAGACAAATTAAAATTGAATTTGAAATTTAAATTCACTTAGCATTGGAATTTTCTTAGTCCCTGGTAAAGATCTTAATTTCATATATTTGAGAAATCTTAAGAAAAACCAGTAAGGTTTTACAATTTTGTCAAAAACTGGAGACCTTTGTTTTTAATTCTACCCAGGAAGGGTAAGAGCTCTTGGAAAAAAGAAAGGTGTTTGAGCTTGCCAGACAGAATGTTCTTTCTGGAGGAAACTTTTTTAAACGACGGCAGATATAAAACATATTTTGGTATAGTAATTGGTGGCAAAGAATTTTGGTAATTAAAATAATAATATTTTAAAAACAAAAACAAGATGCAATTGGAGTTCTCGAAACCTTAGTTTCAGGAAAGAAATGACGGAAGTTCAAATTAAGAATGAAGAAATGGAGAAGTTACAGAAGAAAACGAGAGGGAGATAAAGAGACAGGATGATATAGAGAAGAGAAGGAGATGCAAAGAGAAACATAATAGTGAAAGAAATTCAAATTCAGAGGAAACATTGAAGAAAAAACAGATGCAGAGAGATAGAGGATAGGCAGATGCAGAAAGAAGAAAGAAAAATGCATTTTAATTTTTAAAACATCAGCACTGGCAGGTGAAAGTTAATATTGCGCTCATTTATACAGACGTTCATGTTTTGATGTTACTAGAAATATTAGGTTAGTACCCCGTTCAAGAAAAAGAAGTAGATCAACATTTTTCTCATTTTAACAAAATTACTTTGATTTTGATAACGTTTTCACAAAGTGTACTTATGTGCAAAAGCTCAATATGTTCACAGTCGGTAGAACAAAGTGCTAATTATGATGCTCTTGTGTAGTGTATCATCAATGGATATCAGTTGGTACTTGAAGCATATCGGCAAAGTTTTAAGAACCGTAGACAATAAACTGGACAAAACTACGTTTAATATGCAACGGAACCATTTATATAAATGATGAATTATTTATTGGAATTACAGATGTCTATTGACTGTTTGGTTGGAAACTATTTTGAGATTACTGTGAATTCATTCAAAAACACTATGGATTATTCACTGTGTTACATTATGACTATTGGCACATCAGCTCAGTAGACAATAAACTGGACAAAACTACGTTTAATATGCAACGAAAAAAGAACAATCATTGATAGGTGGTGTTCGGCTAACGATAACCTCAGTCAACTCATATTAGTTAAAGTTTTCATTAGTTGTATCCATAATAATGTCAAGACCTATCGTGATGGGCAAAAGGTAGAAACTTGGAAAAATGCTGTTTGAATAGGTGATGGTCATTTTTTGACTCATAAAGTTAATATTTTCAATAGGTTTTACCCTTAAAAGCTTTCACGTACAAAATATTTCGGTATCAAATCAAGTCTGGAACACCATTTAGGAATTACATATTTGATAAGACTGATCAGAAGTCCTTATCTCTCCCTACTTGCGCTTAATGTAAAAGGAATGGGCATGTTATTTCTAATTGCTAAAAGTTGAAATAAAACATGAGATTAAATACAGAGCTATTCGAAATATTCTTAATTCTAAGAGGTCAAGGTCATGGTCTGGTCTTGTATTGAAAGCAATACATGTATTGGGTCATCTTCTAATAAAAGTGTTCTTTTTCAGTTAGTAGAATGTGGCTTCGTTAAAATGTGTCTCCATGGTGTAAATATGTCATCAGGCATAGTCTCAGGACCCGTGTCAATTAGATCAATGACTTCTTTAACCACTGAGGGAATTTATGTATTAAACTGTAATGACGTAGCCGGAGATAACTTGTAACTAGCAAGTCTTGTTTTTTTATCAATCTGTTGATCTCATTAAAATTAAAATCTCGTATGTATACCCTGATTGTGGGCCAAAAAAAATCTCTTGAGAACAAAGTTAATGAGAAATTATTCCCTTTTCTGACACATTTATTGGTCAGTCTTTTGATGAGGTCACTTTTACTCATGGTATTAATCAAAAATTGATAGCAGTCATACTCTTTATCTACTCATCGTCCTTATTCTAATCAGGATGACAACAGACATTCAGTATTTGCCGAACAGGAATACGCTCCTGAAATCTACCGGGTTTTTTCAGAGATATTTAGCGAAACATGTACCAGTTTGTTATTTTATGAAATATCCGGACCCAGGAGACAACGGAGACCACCTGAGATACCCATTGGTCACTGAGTGGTCACTGAGCTATCATTTTATTGTTCCTAAATCATATGCACGAGCTCACGAAACTCTTTTGGCTGATTATCAGGAACTCAGTAAGACTTACCACATGATCGTAAATCAATGTTTAGCCGAAAATTAAAAATAATGTTTCTAAATACGGTATATTTTGTCATATTTGTCAAATAGTAGGAAAACCGATTCTTAAGATTCCAATGATTCGTTTGCAATCTATTTCTGCATTTGACGAACCATTTAGCATAATAATGGTTAACTGTGTCTGTTCCTTAGGTAGTACCAAGCCAGGCAACCAATACTTGTTGACCATAAAGAGTGCTTTCACAATATTTCCAGAGTCAAATTCATTGAGGAAGTTTACAACTAAATCTATAGCAAAAGCTCTGATACAATTTTAAAAAATTTGGCTTTCCGAATTCATTCTAGTCTTGGCAGTGGCAAAAGTGTATGTCTGAAATGTATCAACAGATTATGCACGTTTAGGTAACCAACAGTTGAAATCTTTTCCCTATCACCCTGAAAGTCAAGGGGGTTTAGAAATGTAAACAAAATTTTCGGTCATGTTGTATTGGTACATGAGTAGATATGGATGAAGGTGTTCATTTGTTGTTATTTAATATTAGGGAATCAGTTCGAGATTTATCAGGCTTTAATCGTTTTGAAGACGTTTTAGACATAATGTACTTGTACCACTGATGTTATTAAAAGAGACACTTCTTTTACACGATCATTCCGTAATTAATCTTCTTGAGTATATTTCTGATTTCAAATATAATTTCCCAAATAATTGTGCAGTTGCAATAACTATTATTCACTATACTCAGTCCAAACTAAAATTAATATATGACAGGAGCACAATGGAAAGGAGTTTTCATCCTGTTTATATACATCTGGAAGGAGTTTTCATACTGGTGATATACATCTGGCTCTCATGCTCATACATCAAAATCCTCAAAGGGATAAATTCTATGGCGATTATACAATTGAAAGAATAGTGACTTGAGTTATATAATTAACACACCTGACAGGAGGAAACAGAAAAACTTTGCCATGAAATATGTTAAAGAACTATGTTGACAGAATTAATAATCCAGTCAATTATTCAATCAGTTTAGTTATACTTGCATCACCTGTATCACGTACTGAAGATATTAACGATGGCATACAATCAGACCGTAGTGAACTTAATATAACCATTCTTCGAAATTCATTAATATTAAACAATCTGAAAGCAAAACGTTCACATATACAGCCACAATGCAAGAGTTAACTAACAGAATTGTTATGGGAATATGAGCACTTGTTCCCGGTGTTTTAACGCGAGCAAATAAAATTTGCCATGAGGTTGATATTGTATATTCTACACATGTGAAACAGTCTCTTATTAGGATGAATTCTCTCAAAATGCAGTATTTGCTGGAGAATAATTCAACCAAGTGAACAGAGCGACCAAAACAAATGTCAAGAATCGATGACTACATTGACAAAATTGGAAATGAAAAATATGTGACCATCTTTTTCAAAAGATACTGGCAAATTCCACTCAGAAATTACAAAAGATGTTTCGGCATTTGAAACTCAAGCTGCACGTTATCAATATAAAATGATATATATATGCAATGAATAAATGTCTTTATGGTAAGTTTCTCCAACCCCAGATCTCTCTCTCTCTCTCTCTATCTGGTACGATCTGTCATCATAATTTACTAGTCTCTCTGTCTCTTTATCTCTGTATCTGGTTCTGTCTGTCTCTGTCTGTCTGTATGTATGTCTCTGTCTCTCCCTTCGCAGAAAGATACCAGCGACAATCCGTAAGAACAAAAACAAGTCCATGTGACGATAAATGAAGTCGAATGTAGTCGTGCAAAGCAACATAAAGGAGGAAGTCAGAAATGGAGGATATTAACAACTGTATGGTTGGTAGCAATGTTAACTAACTCATAATAATCACTTGCATGAACTTGAAATACGTTGAAATGTTTGAATTACCTTTTGATGTTTCCTCATTTCTCTTAATTTCTAATTCCAACTCGCCACCATTGACGAAGAAAAGCTCGATCATGCACACTACTATTCATCACCGGCAATGGCTTGGGTTGAGTTGTTATAGAAAACCAAAGTGATGTTGGAATTGCTCGTCGATATTGACCAACATTTGTTTATATAGCGCTCACTTCGTGGGGGGATTTTAATGGTCAATAATCGATACGAGCGCGCAAACAACCCAGACATATACTGGTATGACCCCGCTGCCCGCATCATATACATCATGTACCAAAATATCAATAATCTTTAGGACCTAAATTTATCGAATGACTAAGTTTGTTCTGAGTCTCAGGAAGAAAAATAATTTTGTATTACACGTCCAAAATCTGCAGTTATACTTGTGATTGTGAATGCGTGTAAGTAAACTTCATCGAGTTCTTGAATTTCACCAGGATGCTTGCATGGACCCATATAAACAGATGATTACGAATGCCACGAACAACTTTGAAAAAATGTCTTTAAATTCATGAATATTGCTGTATTCGGGAGAACAATAGAACATTTTCCAAACGCGAATTCAACTCGACCTTGTCGGTGATAATGAACAAGAGTGCCTTCTGATGATGGACTTTGCCGTTCATAGCACAAAAGCAAAGCTCAAGCTCAAATAACCAATTTTATTTTATCGTGTCCTTGTATGACTTCTCGAAGCTGCTCACGTATGTATTTTATAACGACAAGATCAAACCATTTTACCAGCATCGTGTCAAGATACTTTGTGTCAAGACTGATTCACTGCTGATGCATATAACTCCCTATGACGTTTATGCTGATATTGCAAGCATACAATGCAAGAATTTGACAACAACAATTAACCTAAAGAACATCCGCTTTTTAGTAACGCCAATACAATGGTTGTTAATATGCTAAAAGACGAAGGCTCAGGAAACCAACCGAAGAATATGTAACACTTTGGCCTAAACTTCAAGTCATGAACTCGATCCACGTCGGCACATTGACGCACACTGATACATTTTGATGTATTATAAACAGGGTCTGTAACATGCGACATGAACTCGATTTACGTGTACCTCACCTGGCTTTTAGTTCCTTGCAGGAAACAAGTCGTAGATCAAGCCGAGTCCAGGGCCCATAGTAATCGTATTCAGGCATATGTATTTTCACCAGAATATTTACTTCATGGTGTTCTTGGTAATTTTGTCAATGTAGCCGCGACATTACCGCCGGTGGCGTTTAATAAACCTTCCGCCGCTGGACTGGAAGTTCTGAGACCAGAGATTTTCATAAACGTAAACCTGTTTCCCCACATCGAGCACAAGTTTCCTTGATTGCAGCTCTACTATTACGGTCCGAACCCAAATTGGATTTGCAGTGCGAGTTTTCCTGACACAATGCTTATAATATAAAAATATGATAGTTGTACAGCAATTGTATTATTCAATGTCATCACGCAAATGTAAATGCAATGTCATTGACTTTTCCGGGCAGGCAGAGCCTACTCCGCTTAAAGATAGTTGTGATGGAGAAGTTCTGTGTTTCCAAACTAGGTTTGTGCACTGATGATTGACGCTGCTGCATAAGAAAAAACTCAGCTCTTGCTGAATATGTTTTTACGATGGCTGTATGGGATTGCGCCTTAAGCTGATGATCAATCGTGATATCAGGTTTTCAAGAACTAGAAGAGGGTATTAAGTGACAAGGCGTTCATGGGTAACAAAGCGGAATCGACTTCGTCGTCCACCGTCGATTTCGTTTCCACGTTCGTAACATTGGATATTTGGATGCAAGTGAAAATAACCTTGTCATTTTCGATGGTATGATGTATGGAAATCAAATCAATATAGCAATACTATTTTCACAAGATCGACACAAAAACATTGATATGATCTATCTGACTTAGAGATACGCACACATGCTTACAGTGATCATTGATAACTGTACCATATTAATATTCCGTGACATTGACGCGCATAGCCTTGAAAATATCCATTGGACAAGGTGTGGGATATGATGGTATGATGTGGATTAAAGCGGTTGGCGGTCGCATACGAATATAAAAAGGAAACGGTCTGTGATTACCAGGAAGAGACCGCCAAATACAAAACACGCAGAAGACAACGCCGATAACCAATCTTGATTTACCCGCGATCGAAAAATCAGTCAATCATTTTCTTGGTGTTTTTATGTGAAAATTAACTGTTATCAATGGCGTCATGCACAAATGAAATCCGCACTGGATTAGACAACATGTTACTGGTTGGGTTGCGTATGTGGTGATAACTAAGCATCGTTTATATTTTGACTCATATGGAATTGTACCACGAATTGAATTATTCATTATTTAACCCGGGACGATGGACGAAATCACTGTTTAATTCGACTCTGCAGTTGCAAACTTCGCTTTTCAGCTCCATATGTAGTCATCTTGTTGTTGAAGAGTTGCATGCACATGAGGGAATCAAATCGTCCACCCCCAAACCGCCAACACTTATATATTCCAAATTAAAGGATGTTCATCAATTTACAAAATGTATTTAATATTTACAGACGTTACTCAATTCAACGACGCGGGGCTGAGGTGGATCGGAGTAGGAATGTCACCAAAGAGGATTGGACAAAGTTTAACATTTGCTTTGTTGTAAGTAATGACCTCGGTGACCTTGTTTTTTCCCAAGGTTGAACTGCTAAACTGCACCAAACTAATTTTCACATTCAATGTATTCTTGTCAAGTTGAAAGGCGGTGTTGCAAGGAAACAGTGCGAAATCTATGAAAACGAGGGAATCAGAGACTCTGGTGTGTCAGTTGCGTTTGTTAAAGGCCATGTTTATACACTCAAAGAAGGGATGAAGCAATACGTGGATGAACACTTATCACCAATGTGATACCACCACCACTCGTAGTAAGTTGATTTACCGGTGTTACGATTCTATGGTCATAAATTAAGTAACACAAATAAACAAAACCAAAGCGTTTAGTAATATCAGACATGCAATTTAATTATCAAAGTTATAAAATGAAAATGTAAGAGGAACTTCCAGTATTATGAACTGAATCAAAAATGATCCTGAAAAGTTATATTCAAGTCCAAAAGAATCGACTATTCCGAATGAATTTCAGATCCTCGTATATACATATTATAATGGCATGGTCCAGAATTCGTTTGATAATTCAATATAGTCCTAGAGTAAAGTTCTACTCTAATGAGCACTTTGTAACTCCAATGAATAATCCTAACAAAGGTCCCCTCACAATGTATATACACTCGATACAAGACAAGAATAGGAAATATGAATAGATATAAAATAGGAATGAATCGATTGCCCTATGTACTCCTTATATAATTTCTAGAGTGCTTTACGAATATATGTCGCAACTTACCACACGTGACGGATCTTATTACTCAATCTAATATTTCAAAATATCTATTAATGTGACCTAACCCAACCAATTGGAAATGGCCTAATTCTTCTAAGAACCCACCTGACCGACCTGACCAATGGATAAAACCTCAAACACGTAAACAGGTCTTATTAATAATATTATTATTAATGATCGTCAACAACTATTTATAGATCCTACGTAATCTACGCTCTTAATATCTAATAACAGAATTGTAAAATCGTGTACAAAAAAATTAACTAGCTAATGTCTTGACTATATATGATCATTTACAATTTATAGTCGTGAATAAAAATACTCATAATCTAGATTCAGTCATGTACCAAACGTTAAAAATATAGATATAGAACACCACCTTCGGAAAGAAAATAACGATTGATGCAATAAAGCTTTCTTTTCCACAGTAATAGAACATAAAAATGATGCTAATACTATATAACACAGATGTTTTATGAATAACACAAAAATATACACAAATCAAAACAATACAAGAAATTGCATTTGCGATCAGGCTATCTCATCCCTTGGTGTGACTAATGCTGATGTTTTGTATTCTTGCAACATCAAACTCCACTTGAAAAGCTTATATTTGTATGTTTCATTTTGTTGATGAAAGTAAGGGGGATGTGATTACTGAATACCATATTCGGATAAGGAGCTGAATTAATAAACAACTCAATCAGTTATGGATCTAAACTTAAAGTTAAACAATCCTTCTTGACTGTGGAATAATGTCTCTGCTACATACTCTTTTATATAGAAAAAAAGCAAACTGGATTGTACACACGACCTTATCTTCTTGAATTATTACACCACCAACCCCGACATCGCTTGCATCAACATACATCTTAAACGATTGGTTGAAATCTTTAGCTGAAAGAACAGGCGCACTTTCAAGTATAGCCTTTATTTTAGCGAACGCTTCCTGATATTTGTCAGAAAAATAAAACAAGTTTTTCTTACTCAACAAATTGCTGAGGGGGTTCAGCAATTATGGAAAACTTTCAGCACAATTTATGACAATTCCGGCCATACCTGAAAATCACTTCAAGTGCTTTTTCCTAATAAGTACAGGGGATTTAGAGAAAGCCTTAACCTCAGTTTTAACAGACCTTGTCCCACAATGTCCTACAAATGTAATACAAACTCGGCAAAAATAGTTTTGTTGAATCAATTGTCAAATTTACCTCACTCAGTCCAATGAAGAATTTCCAGATATTTTCTAAGATGATCGTTCTATTTGTCACTGTTTATAATATTATCGATGTATGCATCACATCCATCTATACCAGATATTATCATGTTCATTAAGCGCTGGAATGTAGTGGGAGAATTGTGCAAACCAAATAGAATTACGTTGGTAGGGTCAATATAGGTTGCAAACACCAAAATTGTTTGCTCTATCCGTAAGAGGAATCTTCCAGAACCCATTTAAGAGGTCGAATTTGGGGACATATTTTGCTTTTCTAACTTTATTGATGGTCATCAATTCTTGAGATTGGAAATTAACATATTTTGGCGTTGGAAGGCGTTGTTGTGCCTGTTGTCTTGAATGTTTTAATGTACAAGTAGCCTGAAATGTGATGACGAAATAACAGTCTTCTAATTAATGGCTATGATATATTCCAAGATATCCTCGCTATAATTCCAAATTCTTGTTCATATCCAAGACTATTATTTAAGAGCACTTTGTAATTCCAGTGAATAAGTAATTTAAATAAATAATTTCACCGAAATGAAATACTGAACACAACAGTAAGACTGATCTACACTTCATATGCTATCGCAGGAATGAGTAATTTCTCAGGTAAACAAGATTATAAAACCCTCTACTTGACCTATGTCACATTAAGCATTCTCTGGAAATGCTATGACTTAATGGAAGTGTATATTCTAGAACATTCCAAGTTATTTGCAACATAAAATCTGTTGCTGAAATTATAATAAGGCTGTCAAAAGCATCAGATTGGATATGTATTGTTATGGGGAATACAAAAGCTCTAGAACCGGACTCAAATAAATATGTTAACTTCTACAGATAGTAATCATAATATTTTCCCACACATATAGGGAATTATTGATAGTGTATTATTTGTTTACAAAGTAACAACAAATGATAATATTTAGCCAGCTACAATATGAACTTGCTTTTGACAATGTCTGTTAAAGATACACTTTACATAGCATTTAATCAAGTAAAAAAAAAACCTCTCAAATACAAATTAAATATACACAGCTTAACTTACCACAACGAACCCAAAGTTCGCTACGCGTTCCGCAGGTCCATGATCCCCTGACATGGTGTGAACATTCATAAATCGATTGCTCATTACCGGAACAGGCTACATGGGATAACCAGGATTTTCTCCTAGGAAAGTAACGTTCTGAGTATGCCTTGGCGTACATCGTACTACAAATAAATCAATCAGTATACATCATAATTTTAAAGCAACATAGCGATGTATGCAGAGCTAAAGTAATAAAATGGTCTTGAGTGGTCTCGGACAGGTCAACATTATCCAATTGGTTAATAACTGCAAATATTAAAGTTTATTAAAATTAAAGCCAAAAACTATATCGAAGCACTTTTAGTGAATTATCACGAAATTACATGTGAAAGAAAATGTAGTTGATTTCAAATAGAGAGTTACCAGGAAGTGTATAGTTTTAACCTTGTGAATTTAAAAAATGATCTATGTGTACTCACTTATGCATGCATAATGTGCCGGGAGGTGGAACCTGTATACCTCTAGTTATCTGGTAGGAGATCTTACCACGATCATAAAACTAAGAAGCTATTTTTCTAAGTATCGACACATACGGATGTGTATTGTGAGAAAGCCGTCAACCTCACGGAAGCAATCGTCAGCTGATGCATGTGAAATGTTCCATTTTATTTATCATTGCCATATTTTAGAGGTTTTGAAATTGTTTAATATCTTGAATGTTTCCGAATTTGTTAGATCTTTTACCAAGGATCAGATCTAATCAACACCACGAAATGCCGTTGGAAACAATATAATCTGTTCCAAGTTAGGTATTGTACGCAGACAAATTAAATTATAGTAAAAAATTTTGTAAATATTAAATTACAATCCAGTGCGACTGAAAAATTTCATTTGTAACAAAGTAAGTAAATGTGCTCATAATCCTAATTAATATCATTATATTCCTATTTAAATGTATCCTGTGCATTAAACGGTTCAGTCAAGGATTGTACTGGTTACCAAGTTAAAAAACTAGCAGGTTATATATATATATATATATATATATATATATATATATATATATATATATATATATATATATAGAGAGAGAGAGAGAGAGAGAGAGAGAGAGAGAGAGAGGGAGAAAGAGAGTGAGAGAGAAAGAGAGAGAGAGAGAAACAGATAGCGTTACTAGACTAAGGCATTCAAACTGTATTAAAATGAAATCGAAAGGAACAAGAATAATATTTTAGAAATAATTTATTTACCTAGAATACAAAGGAAAAATTTGAGAAGATCTCACAATATTGTCATATCACAGGTCCCGAAGTACAGAATGTGCGGAATGAATTTCATAGTCTTGACTGTGCTGATGAAACAATAGTATCGGATGTGCTGATGTACCAATATATTTTTCTGTACTGATGTAACAATAGTCTTAAAAAATATCAATATTCAATCCAAAATGTTTTTGAATTAATCCTGCGTAACCTCAAAATAATGTTGTAGTCCAAAGAAGTAAATGAGAACTTTATAATTCCAATGACTAATTTAAACAAAACATACCTCACAAATTATAGCTGAACACAATTAAAAGAATCGATCAGAGATTATCAAAGACTGGTATTAAATCAGAAATGAATCATTTTTAAATACATACTCTAATTATAGACTGTGTCACATGACCTATGACGTTACAGACTACCATTGATTAGGGTCACTTAAAATTTAAAAAGTCATCAAATTCGTCAACAAGGTCAGGTCGTGAACTTATATTTAACTATACATCATGAAACTAATCTGGTATTTCTAAGGGAAATATCCATGTTTTGAACGCAAGTAAAAATCTTTAAAAAATGATACATGACAGATAGGGCAAATCTCTACCCTCAATCACGCACGAAGGTCAAAAACACAGTATAAACTAAATATACATCAAACCTCCACTAATAAAGAAAACAAAAAGATTTATACAATGAAGCTTTATCACATATTTGTGAAATATACATATGATACATTGATAATTAAAGGTCCAAAGTAATATGTCGAATGAATGACGCAAAAGATAGACAAAATAGAGCAATATAGTACTTCTATACAAGTAAGAGGGAATCTGCCATTCAAATATATTTTCTTTTGATGTGCCTAATGCCAATGGTGCATTACAGCAAAATCGAACTTCAGTTTAGCAATCTCTGATTTTTGTTTTACATGTTTTCATTGAGAGTTGCGATCACTGAATGAAGTAATAGTAGAAGGACCCGAACGTTTAAATGTTGCAAAGTCAGTCTCAAAGCTAAAAAAATTCTTCTCGATAGTATAATAATTTAGATAGAAATGGTTTAGTTTATTAGAAAAAATAGCACAATGGATGATCCACATTATTTATGATGTCTAGAATCAATACTCCTCCAACTCCTTCATAACTTTCATCAAAATACATTTCAATAATTTATTAGCATTCAGAACTCAAAGCACTTGTGTACCTCCATCTTTCACCTGTCGTTGGTCAAAAGATTGTTCATGCTTGACAAACCAATGAAACTATGTTTTTTACTCAATAAATCCTCACAGGCTCAGCAATTATGACGAAATTCAATTATTGCGAAATGGGAACTACGTTTTCGGTAATATCCAGCTATTCTCGAAAACCGCATCAGTTACATTTCACTAATACGAACTGACAACTCAGAAATAACTTGTACATGTCCGGCAATATCTTTAAAAAAAGTAACACAAGCACGGCAAAACTCAGTTTTACTTAAATTAATTGTCAGATTTGCATTGCTGATTCTCCCAAAGAATTTACGAAATGCTTCGGGTGGTCCTTTTAGATGCAGTTGTAGATGATGACTTCATCAATGGAACGTTGATGGAGAATTTGTTCCTTCCCTTAAAATAATCTTAGCAAAGTCATATGAAAAGGTCAATCTTGTTGGCATATTTTGCATTTCCAGTTATTCCCTATGCAGGAATCGATTCTTTGCATTTGAAATGAACCCGTTTTAGTGACACTGTTGACATTTTCTGTAGTCAGTATACATGCGGGATGTATTGTCTGGTTTAGTATTACGGTTCTATGGTCTTAAAGTAAGTAACAGAAACAAGCAAAAGCAATATATTTAGTAAATTTATCAAACAGTTTATTTGACTAGAATACCAAGGTAATCTATAAAACAACTTTAGAATATTGTAAATTAGATCCCATGTAATTATAAATATCCTTTCAGAGGTCGAAAAATATGGAATATTCCGAATTAATTCCAAGTTTTGAATATGATGATATACCAATAATCTTAACTCTGCCTATGTATCGAAGGTCTTGATATATCACTGTGATATAATCTAGAATGCGTTTACAATTATTCACAAGAAAACCAAATTAGTGATGCAGTTCAAAATGCCAACAAGCATTGCAATTCCAATGAATAATTTTGACAAATGGTCCCTCTCAAGGTATATTTGAACACAATTAATAGATATTTCACTAGACCTTATCTTCGTAATGCGTATTAGGTGTGGGTGTTTGTTTGCTATACTGATGAAGAACAATGAAATAGTTCTCTGGAAATTTTTAAAACAATTATTCAAAATATGTGTGCATCGATGACAAGAAGAAACCAAATATCAATTCTTTAAAAAAAAACATTTAGAAACAAAGGTTTTCACTTTCTAGCAAATGTAAGCCTATCGGATGATTATGGTAGTAGCAGTGCCACCGGTATTTTGTCTTCTGAATCTTGCTCAAACAGGCGCTTGCAATCAACACATCTGTAAGATCTCACTGCTTTGTGATCACCTTCAAGGAAAGACGCCCAATACCTTTCTTATCCGAAACTAAATATATATTTGCTGCTGGGACAAAGTTAAGTAAAAACTCCCAACACCTTTGTTTTCCGAACCTAAATATGGATGTGCTGCTGAGACAAAGCTAAGTACTGTGTCATGGCAGTGAGAAAGGTGGTAGTGAAGATGGGCCATATAGATGATGTGCTACACTACTGACGGAAAAATTAGGTATATGAAACAAATGAAGTTGATTTTCGATATTTTACGTCACCTATAGAGTTGAAATGGGCCTAGTCAGAGCTGCCAATGAAGCTTTCAATAAAATGTCAATTTCAGGAACTGCACATGCCAGCAGACAAATCACAAGTTGTGTAAGTAGAAACCTTCTTACGATCAATGAATGAGTTTTAATTAGAAATACACTAGTCTGAATTGTTTGGATTCCTTGAAAATCACTGGGATTAAAATAAGTTCTCATGTAGAAGTCAAGCTATGATGAAGCATTTCTGAAAAACGAAACTGAAATGCTATCGCACATATGTAGACGAAAGGGACCAAGAAATGTGTTTCCATAGTACCTTTAAAAGAAAATGTTTATTTTCTTCAGTAGAATAGTATTTAATATAACTAAAGATTGCCTCTTTATGTAAATGCACCAATGTGTTTCATCCTTGGGAGAGAAAGAAAAAGTGAGTAAACTTGAATAGTTCCGATTGGTTACTTTCAGCAGACGGTTATGGCAGCTTTGTATAAATGCATATGCTGTTAATCTACTGAGTGTTTGTTTTAATTTAGATTAGCAATAAAGTGATAATTTTCATCAAGCTTTGCATCCAAAATGCATTTCTTTACCCACGACAATGCATGCTTACTATGAAATCTGCTTTGCCCAGAATAGCCAAGAAGCTAATGTATACTATTCGGAAAATATCACAGATAGACACTGCTTAACCGGTCGTCTAGATTTAGTCATCAATCTATCTAAGTCGTTTTAATATAAAGGGTGACAGTTTCAGCACAAGAAGCCACATGATGGAACTTTGCGAGGTAATTTGAGGTCTTCATGAGGATCGCATTGCTTGAAGAACAATTTGTTGTTTTAATACATGTATTTAAGCCTCTTGAAGTCTCCACTCACATGACACACACACACAGTGCGACAATTAAAACAATGAATATCTGAAATGAAACTGAAATATGCCGAGGCTGAGAAGAGGTAGTAGACAAATCATATTCTTTTACGAATATAAAGGAAGCTATATCTCTAGCAAAAGAACAACTTTAAGAGGGCCCTTACGGAGTAGCGCCTCAGTTACCTTCTGATGTAAATAAAACAGGAAATACCCTGAACACGAAACTTGTTTGACAATAAAGAGCGAGCCGACGGTAAATTGAACAAGATAAAATTTGTATTCGAATGGGGTTTTTGTCCTGCGACGCTGGACACCCTTGCACAAACCGATCATCTCAAAACGTGCAGTGAATTCAACAAGAATCACACATTCAGGCATCATCTGGAGAGGACTAGCTACCTCTTAATAGATTTGCGAGCCGGCCCCCAACAATGGTTATTTATGTAGGATCAAAGCAAGGATTTAACAAGTATATCGATGATTGTTTATATAATCAGCCGAGAGAATAAAGCACTCTAACATATTATTTTTATATGAAGTATAATTTAATGTGTTTATCAGAAGTTTACTTTTCCTGCGACACGTAACCTCCGGTTGTGGGCCACTATACACAGTAAGTAACCTTTCCTTACTACTTGACCTCTGCTTCACCCTATGCCAAGGACCTTGAAAACATGGGTCACCTTGGTTACCTGTTCGAAATAATCCTGGGCCACTGGTCTTTTATACTGTGATTCCTAAGAAGGTGAATCTGTGACTTATCTGCATGTCCATTACTCTTCTAAAATCCTGGATCACTTACATAAGCCACCGATATTTTAATTCGTTTCTATGACAAAATTAATAGAAAATATAATGCCAGAACTTATTAACCCAATGATACTGAATACTTAATTCGTTATGAAAATTCTCAGTAAAATTTCCACATTACAGGCTTAAATATTTCCTCTGTTGATATGCGTAACAAAGCTATAGGTAACTGACATACCTATTTCCAACTCAAAGCTAGCGAAATATTTTGCCTCTTTTCATACAGACGACTATTGAAAGTCATAGCTTTGATACGCATCATATTGTATCAGTATTGTTTATTTATTTTAAGGTTTATATTTTATGTATGCTGCTTTCGTATTGGATACATGTGATGTTGTGTCATGATCTTCGTACTATAGCAGTTGGATTTTACGACTTATTTTCTTGGACACTTTTCATTTATCATCCACACTGAATACGGATAGGCACTGACGTGATAATCATGAATACATACAACATATGTTCAGTTAGAATCGAGCCATTAATCATAAGTTTAGAAGTCGAGGATTTCATCAATTGGCCAATATGATGAAATGAAAACATTCCCTCTCTATCGGATTCGGCACATAACTGTTCTTTTAACAATATCGACAGAAAAAAAATTTTCTTGAAGCTCCATTGCCGTCCCCCGTGCTATAAAAAATTTATTAGCGTCATAATACATGTACTATAACTGTAAACACATATCTTAGATCAGTCATATTACCTTCGTTCTAAAACGCATATAAAATTTATAGTAAGTATCTATTTTTAATTTGTCTGTAAAAAAAACCATCGAAACATTTAGAGAATTTAATTTTCTGGAATATAACAAACATTTCCAATAAAATCTGGCGTATGATATAATGTGAATAATCTGTCAAAATGGTTTGATCATAGCAGGTATAGCGTTTCTGTTTTGCTTTCCTTTTTGTTTTTTTTAGTATTACATAGCATGTTGTATACGGTTATCGTTCGCATAGCGTCCCGTAAACAGGCCAATGTCATTGGAACCCAAATTATTTACTTCGTTTAAAACAAAGACAAATGTATTTATTGTTCAAGATAGATGATATAGTACTGAACAGAAGGCATATCGTAAACTTTACAAGTCGTTTTTATTTGCACCAAGAACAATACTGAATGAAGATATATAATTATTTAGATTAAATAGCAAGATCATATAATAACCAACACAATAGTGGATCTGTTGTGAGAGATGTAAATTACTGATGTATCTACCTGATTACAATATAGTAAAGAAACAATATGGTGAAAACTGGTATTAATTGCATATATGAATACATGTTTGTCATTGTTAAAACAGAATTATCTTAAAATAATACAATGATTACCAAACTGATAACATAGATGTAATATTGGATTCTTCCAATCTGAGGAAAATGTTGTAGAAATACCACAAACAAATGGGTGACCATAAACATCAAATATATGCTTTTGAAACTGACACGGTAGATAACAGTACGAAATGGTCTAAAACTTTGTTGTCAAATTATTCTATACTAAGCTTGTTTATTTGACCAAACTATAGATCACAAAGAAATGCAATCAATTTCCTACACTATAAATACAACGTCATGATTCCAAAGTTGTTTTTTTTAACCGACGTTTGATAAAGGATACTTGGTCGATAATATTTAAATTATGGCTTTATTTGGTTGGTAACATTAATACATTACCTTATGCTTTAATTGACAAGCACGTTCATCCAATATCCTTCTACCTTGAAATAAAATTACCGTCTCATTTTAAAGTTTATTTTCTTTAAACTTTTAACTGTTCAACTATATATATAGTCAATCAACTCTAGTGCAACTTTATTTTTACTCAATTTGTAGCAAACCATATAATCATATGACAAGTTTGTATTAATCATTTTTTTACCTGCTTAATAGTTTTGCCATCCCTAGATGTGAATAGTGTTTATTAATTGGTTTTCCTAATATATAATTGTGCATCAGGAACAAAGCAAATCTGTATGCATAGATAGTAACAAGAAGAACAGGCGTTGGTCAAATTCATGCTTTATCAGCTTGCATTCACGATATATGATTATTAGCTATTACCATGTGTAGGATGTAATTAATATGAAATGTATTTTACTAGCTATGCACTGTAACATAGTAGAGTAGGGGCCGGTGCATTAGTTATTCTTAATGTTTAGCTTCCTTTATATTCATTCAAGTTAATATGTTGTTTAGGCTTTTAAAAGTCCAAAAACTGTCTCTGAGTCATCAGATTTATTTATTGATCTCAAATAAATCAGAGTTGTACTTTGGTATAAACATGGTGTGCAATTCATACACGAAGTTATTAAAATTCAAGAAGTATGTTCTGTGTCTATAAATATATAAGTTTTCATTTTACAACAATTAGCAATCATTTATTTTTTTACTTTTTTACATTTTATGATTATAGATGCCACTGGAAACTTATATGGTCTTAATTTCATTCCGGTCAACTCTCTTTAAAATTTTTTTTCATGTTACCCTTGATTATTTTCAATCTAATTTGGAATTATTTTTAATTTATTTTTTAAATACGTTCAAGTTATTTTTAACTTGAATTTAGTTTCAGCAGCATTTATGTGTACTGACATTTTAATTTAATTACATCCTGCTTTTCAACAATGTGTTTGCTTTGCTCGCGTTCATGCTTAAAAGTAATGCTCTTTAAGGTTATTAAGCGCGTATATAATGCTGAAATTGATATTCAAATCCTAAGTATAAAGCCCATTAACGTATCTAATTGCGTTTGTTGCTTTATATTATTTGTTCGGCTGAGTTCATCGCTCTAAAGAAATTAAATCATATAAGATGCCATTCCTAGCATTCATCTGAATATTGACTTGTAACTGATCTAGCATATGAAAACATTTAGTATGTCTTATATATTTCTCTTTTGTCCATTTTATCCAGCTTCATACTGGTAAGACGTTTGTATAATTTGTATGTGCCATTTTTAAATTTAATTTGGCAGATCATACAATGTCTTGATAAGAATCTTAAAAGAATCATTCTTGATAATGTTGATTTTGATTCATTTAAGTACTATTACATTGATACGTAATATCAAAACTGGAATGCCACATAAATGTTACGAAACAAATGACACTGCAGAAGATATTATTATAGAGAAAGATTTTATCAGATTACCACTTGTTTCAAGATCGGGTCTATTTCTATATATTCCACAAATTGTTGAAAACATAATGATTAATAAATTAATAAGAATTGATATAACATGGAATAAAGGCAGAGGAAATATATTATCCTTGTAATTATACCTCGTTTAAATATTTCTGGGAAAAGCATCTTGTATTTCAAAGAAACAGGTAAAACTCACATTCGGCTGTATTAATAACAACCCGCGTAAATTCAACTTACCTTGCTCTATGGCTAAACAAGCAGGTGGAAATGCTTGTGTGTTGGGGTTCTTTTTCTTTAGATGAAAAAAAGAAAGGGTGTACGGGGTGTATCGTAGAGGTAGTATTCTTTGCTTTCTTTGAGCTGAGCCCCTCAGTAGAAGAAAGCAGTGGTCGTAACCCAAGTCTCACTGCTGACTCTAACTAGCTGCTTTTATTGCCACATCTCCGCATAAAGTTTCATCTGGGGGGATGACAGTAGTGACGTGGATCAGCTTGCTTTCATACGGACTCGAGTAACGGCAAAAGCACAAAGCCTTAACTGCAGAAAAGTCAGAAGAGAAAGATGTTTTCTCAGCGGCTACGATTACGGAAGAAGATGACTTGCATTTTTCCACACCCAGTTAGGGTCAAGAACCTCACCAAATCTGATGAATATACTCTGACAAGATAACCCAGAGTGAATCCCCTACGATGGTCTGGTGTAAGTTTGGACATCTCGACGGTAACTCCTGCGCCTGAATTGCTTTCAAACTGTGCTTGTTCCCTCCTTTGAGCTGAAATTACCAGTTACGCCGAGATGATGGCAATAATTCTTGGGCAACTCAGGGTCTCCTTTTTAACCTGTCCGGACTCGCTACCCTGAGGGGACATTCTAGCCTCGTTTCACATTGTCGATGTAACACGTGATGCAGTATTTACCGGTTATAAGTATTAGCTCGATGCCGTAGAGAATGGGAGGCAGGGATTGCCTACCATATGGGATAGTTCCTCGCATCGCAATTGACAGGTACCGCCTGCCACAAAGCTGGGCAGTCCCAATACACTAAGGTGTTGTCCAGGCACAACTCGCCAGCTTCACTGGGTGCATGAAACTTAGAGTCTATACTCGACAAACGAATTAAAACTATTGCACCAAGAAAGACAATGACGAATATAAATAATTAACCAGACCTACATATAGCATGTTGGAATGTCAGACCAATAACATCTTTCAACAGTTCAAAGCGTCACAAAACTGCCTTGATCAGTGTTGAGATGGAAAGACTGAAGGTTGCGATTTGCATCGTAACATCAAATGTATCAAACAGAGAAAAGACTGCACAATAGTCTGACAAGGTCTAAGCCAAGAAGAAACAGTATAGTACAGATACTTTTTACTCATGGGTATGATCGGCACTCGTCCTCCGCAACAAATTACCAGTTTTATAACAAACTCAAATCCACCGTTAACTGAGTCCCCAGACATGAACATCTTTACATTTTAGGAGATTTTAACGCAGTGCTGATCATGATTATTAACCCACTTGTTTAGGACATTTGGAAAATGAAAGACAAGGTACAGAGACTATTGAACTCTGCTCTTACATTGAACTCTGCATAACAAGCACGAACTTAAAGACAAAGCCTCAACATCAGGCATCATGGAGACATTCAGATGTGGCCACTGGTACCAAGTGGATCTGATTATCAGCAGGAGCACCAGCTTCAACAGCATCTTCATCACTCGCAGCTACCATAGCGATGACTGCGACATGAACAATGCTTTGGTATTCAACAAAGTCAGACTTAAACCATGGAATTCGAACTGATCGATACCCAAAGGTATACACTACATTAACGTTAGCATTATAACTAACCAAGAGAACTCGCAGCTGTGGACTGACGTTCGTCAACATGTTTTCCGCGCCATCATTGCTGGTAGGATTGCCCAGAAGAAAAGGGATATAATGAAGAAGGCAATATGCGGTACAGACCTCTACGTTTTCGGCAAAACGCAAAATATTATCAATAAATGGTTCAAATCAAACTCTAGTGAAGTGACCCCAGTCACTGAGGCCAAAGGTTTCACCCTTGCCAACTGCAAGAATCCACCAAACCAGAAAATTTTACAGGCAATGAAAGCTGCCAGAAAGAAGGAACTAACGAATATAAGAGGCAGTAATAGCAACTAGTGGCTGCAGCTATGTAGGAACATCTAAATACCAACAGATATAGGCAAAACCAGACGCAAGAGATCAAGATGGCAATATATCCATTTAAACAAGTCAACCTTCTAAAATCAGTTACAAGGGAGATCATTAATGACCGCAACAAGCAAATGTAGCAGTTTAAAAAACAGTACTCGGAGCTTGTATTTTCGGTATAATATTGTCTGTGATGTAGCACCCAACATCTGTGCCCATCTTGGACGCATTTGACGATGAATTAACAGTTCATGAGCTCAGCATGGCTATATAGCATAGGAAATAGAATGTCCCCCGGAAAAAGATAGCATTATACAAGAAACCCTCAAATCTGGAGTATCTATCCTATACAAACTCCTCCACGACCTCCTTTGTTTGAGCTGGAAAGAGGGTGAAGGACCACAAAATATGAGATGCATTAACATTATTAATCTCTGCAATAAAAGGGTGACAGGAGCGACTGTAGCAGAGATCGCGCCATCTATCTGCTTTGTAATGTAGGCATGGTATTTGTTCGAATTATCCAGAACAGACTTCAGCCATTTGCGGATCGATTGTACCCTTAATCACTGTGCGGTTTCATAGCAGGATGGTTTACCATCGACATGATTTTGTTACTTAAATAACTGCAAGAAAATTGCAGGGAACCTAGAAAGAAACATATTACAGCCTTCTTTGACTGACAAACGTGTTTGACCTTGTTAGCAGAAGTGGATTGTTCAAGCTGCCAATATAAGATTTAAATGACCCTTAAGCTGCTCAGCATGATTCAGCCTTTCCTCTTTCCTCTTGTGATACCGGCATGAATTGGAATCAAGTTTGGATGTGTTCTTGCCTCTCCCACGTTCGATATATTCAACTCTACCCTGCTGAAGCATGCCTCTGGATCATCAAACGAGGGAATGTACCTTCACATTATGAAGATGGAAAACTATACACTATCACACGTCTCTGATTCAAAACCCAAATCCGCAAGGTCCTCCTCTGTGCTATACTCTTTCATGACGATGCGCCATTGACAAGCCATACAGAGGCTCGTCCCTAGAACATTTTTGACCGATTTTCACAATCTTGCAAGGAATTTGGGCTTATCATCAGCCTGACCAATACGGTAGGGATGGGTCACGCTGTTGAAGAGCCACATTCCACTAAGATCAACAAGTACGAACTCAAGTTTGTCCTTATGTCCACATATCTTCGGTCTGCAATCATTGCCTGTCTCGCAAAGGAGGATGAGAGTCTGAAGCAAACAACAAGCGGACTAAACGCACCAAAATAAAAGTGTATCAAGCCTTGATTGTCCACACTTATTCTATGGCAGCGAATTGTCAACTCTATCCCCAAACAAAGAAAAGATGCTAAGCAGTTTTCATATCGTCATCTACTGTAAGGATAGAGTTCCCAACAAATACATTATAGGGCTTCATAGATGGATGGGCGGGGGACGCTAAGACTTTGAACATCAAAATGGGCATCTGAGAAGCACTTGCTCATTAACGAAGTAGCTAGAGACAACACCGTAGTCATGGAGTTCAGAGATGCAAGGGACAACAATTGCATATATGCAGAGGAGAAACGAGGCAGTATAATGGACAATATATGATAGATTGTGGCAATCCATGACAACATCACCAAGTCCTGCAGATGCAGTAGAGATTATCATTCCTGAATGGGTCTCTTCATCGCAGCTCCATCGACCTTATAGACTAAAAGACGCCGATTATTTGTAACAGATTTAAAATCAGATTACTTGTTTTGTGGCCAAATAAACTGCCGGAAGTGGTCTTTTGTGTTTTGTTAATATTGGATGAAAGAAGAAGAAATTATGCGATCAAGGCTTACAAAAGTACTGGAGAAAAGTGGCCTCCTGATTTCCAAAAATATATCGAAGAAGGAGGAAGGAGACGGCCACGGGTTGTTTTGATATTTTGGAAACGAGTGGCCAGAGTGATCAAGGATTGTACAAAATATCCTCAAATTGCTTTTGTGTCGAGCTAATTTCCAAACTATTATTTAAGAATGAAAATGGATACAAAATTAATCAAGTGGCTAAAAACTCACAAAATTTAATATATTACTGTAGAGTTTATTCTGGTGATTGTTGAACCAGTTCAGTCCATATGTCGTTTAATGGAGAATGTAACCATACCTATATGGCCTATGTGGATCACTAGCAAATTGTCGGAAAACTTTTAGAGTAAGGGACATGTTGCTGCTTCTTGAAACAAAAAAAGAATGTTTAAGAAAGGCATGTTCCATAATATAAAGAAGTTATCAACAAGAACTATTTAAATGTTTTAGTCCAATGAGCTTTCGGAGGTTCTTTAACAAACACAAAGATTTTACTGTTGTTGTTCCCGAGAACATTTTTTCAAACTATACTTAATCATTTCGCATTATCAAGCCATTATATTCTCCAAGAAGAAAACACGCGTTTTTATTGATATGTGTCACTATTATTTATTGCATCAAATGGCATGTCTTAAAGAACCAGATACAGAAATAACACAATATGAAAGAAAATTTTACTAAAATAAAACCATGACAACGCTTTTCTCAATAAGTGTTTCTTAAGCGTATCCGAGATCCAGCAATGTATGAACTGTTTAATGCATTATTTGATAGTGGTCGCTTTCTACACATCGTATCCAAATATACGTTCACTTTAATGAATTTAAATTATATAATGATGAATCCATTAAGTTGTTTTTCCAAATGATTCTCTAATAATTTATTTGAAAGGAAAACTGCAAATGAATCATGCCAATATTTGATCTAGTAATTTTCTTAAAGTAAAAGCTACTTTAACTCCAAAAAACTGCTTACATTGAGAAGAATACTTCAGCAGACTGACGTTTAGCCATCACATAGAAATTGTTTATAATGTTTCTCTTCTTTCTCTTCTTTTTGTTCTTTTTCTTCTTAGCATTATTATTATTCATGATATCATCGTCTACTTATTCTTCGCTTTCTTCTTCTTCTTGTTATTGTTATTATTGTTATTATTATTATTATTATTATTATTATTATTATTATTATTATTATTATTATTATTATTCCTAGTAGTGGTAGTAGTAGTAGTAGTAGAAGTATTAATATAGGGACTTACTTGTATCCAAGCATTCTACAAATTACTTTAGCGTCAAGTTCATCCCAAGCATCATCACAAATGTACCCCCAAGTTCCATTTAAAGATATTTCAACATTTCCTTCATATTCGTTTGATCCATCAACAAGCCTTACATCCAATCCTGAAAAAATAATTAATTTGAATACAAATATTAAATAGAAACTTTATTGTAAATGAATGTGTCCAAGAAAGAGGAATGCGTCCTAAATTCATATGTTACAGTATTTTATTTTTCATAGCATATTGTATTTTATATATGATAAAGGATAGAAGAGTGTCCACAATAATATGTATGTGATATGTGAGTTTGTGTGTGTGATACGTATACAACTATATGAACATTTACATGCCTTACCTGGGTCAATAACAACTTGTTTTCGCACGTGAAGAGAAAGTAAACCCAGGTAAAAGTTTAAATGACCATTTTTACCGTAAATTACCTATAAGATAGGATAATAATGAGAGAAGGTGACATTAATCCGATGCTAAAATTGATATGTAGTTTTCAGGAAACCGAAAATTCCGCATTAGCATCTTTTGTCGATAAATATGACAAGATAGTATCTATAAAATTAGACTATTATTCAACATTTTGATCAGGAAATGCAAAATGGTATAGTTGGATACTTATTCTTTTTGATAATATTTGCATACAAGATATATCTTTCTGCTTTTACAAAAGAATAAAATATTTTGAAATGAGAGATTTGTCTTCCAGTCATCGCCATTCGTCAGACCATAGCCAAATAGTCTACTATTTTGTTTGTTAGAAATTCGTAATTATCCAAAAGGGTGATTATATATAAACAAAGTCTCACATTACGAAAATGCCATGCGTGCAACGCCTGAATGGCGCTAGTAAACAAGCTGGTTTGTGTTAAGGACGCATGATGTCCACCTTCAGTGCAACCCCTTTGCGACTGTCTTTGACATCAATTTGTTAAGATATGGTCCAGTTTCCATTGCAGCCAATTGTATTTACCTTCGCCTCTCTATGAACGCCAACAAGCATGATTAGATGCGCGTCTTGGTCGATGCTATGCTGGATAAGATTCTTGATGACTTACACAAACGGCGGCAAGGGTGATACAAACATGTCGTATGCGAAGTCAACAAATATGCCGCCATGAAAAATGAGATAAGATATGCCCTATTCAAGGCATACACATCACTTGCATTTGATAAAATGGCATAAAAAGAACAAAAGAGCCTCGAAGAGATATAATAAGTATTGCTTTGAATTCATAACAAGCAGCATGGTGTCAGCAAAAGCCTCTGAAGAATAGAAAGCAATAAAACAATTGGAACAACATCCCAGCGCCGTTCCGCTTTATAATCTTGTCTTTTAACAAAGGAAACTAAAAGGTGATGCCGAAGCAGTCTACCTTTTCACTTGCTTTTTAAATCAAATTAAATTAAAATGGGGAAAGCGGACATCGAAATGCGCTGGGCTGTCAATCCAATGCCACACGTTTTCTGTTTAATCCACATAGACCGCAACATAAAATATTCATTTTTACAGCTTATTGGGTGTGTTGTTATATCTCAGAATTCAACACGCATTGCTTTCATACATTGGAAAGAAATGGTAGGAATTCCGAGGCAATTCAAACTATGGACGCAATCGCGAGTTAGAATTGAGCATGAAGTTAATGATCTTACGATGAAACGAAACGCTAGGGTTTACAACGGTAATTCAAAATATATATTATGTTTATCCCAGGGGATAAAGAGCAAATTAGTTGTTTTGTGTGCATGCTTTGGCATTTTAGCACACCTAATAATTATATATTTGCCTGCGTTATATTGTTTGCAAGAAAGTTTGTTACACAATGATTAATTGTTAGGCACAGGAAGGATGATTTGCTTGCTTAGTCATTGAAACGTTATTTTAGTGAGCATATCTACGGATCAATAATTTGATGAAATGTAATTGACTGACTGGTTTAAAAGTAACATCCGGTTAACGTATAGTGAAACGGGTGTTGCACGTAATTGAACACGTGTCACGTTATGCTCAAAAGAGATATAAGTCTACTTATAAGTGGGAAACTGATTTTATAGTTACTGGTGGAGTCTGGTCCAACATCATCTGGCCCTTTGGGCCAGGCGACAAACGTTTGTAACGGCTGAAAACTAAATTTCAGCGTGACAGGACACTCGTCGCAAAAAACAAAAACCTTGGCGAGCAACATAACTATCTTTAACTCCGGGAACTCCGTTCGCTATCCTGATGTTTCACGCTAAAGTATTTACGTGTCATTAATTTATGCAACTAGTACTACTGAAATAGAATAAAGAACTTAAAATATATGAGAAGAATCTAACGTTATTAATAGGTAGGAAATCATTTTGGCATCTCATCTTGATAGTTAAAATGAAGATAGGTGCTCGCCAGGAAGGGTTTGTACGCATATTTGTGGCTCTTCCATCATATAAGTTGGCCGCTGTGGCCTTAGGCAAGGTTTCATGGGTTTTCTCAGTCCCTTCTACGTACCATTTTTCGAATTCCTTGTCACTTTCACATTGTTATGTACTATTTTATATCCCCAGTTCGCAATGCCATCAGCATGCCTTTGTTGTGATATTCAATTTTCCAACTCTTAAGGCTTTAATGTTATATTGATCCTTACAAATCTTAGTTCGTTTAAAAATCGTATTTTGTTCAAGGTGTAGCTAATTATACAAAGATAATGGTATTCACGTATATGATGGCCGCTGATATAATTACCTAATATATATCTATATGTCAGATAATAATGATAAATGATGTAATGCCCGAAAAGTTTTAGTTGTTTGATGCCGGTAAACGTATTGGTAGTAACGTAAATTCAAGTTCTGAAGCATCTAACCAAGTAGTCAACATCAAAGACAAAGAACCCAGGATTCCACAATATTGTGATACAGATCTATACATATTGCAATTAAAGTTTATTTAATTTGAATCTGAAATATTCCCTTACATACATGTTGATACGAATTTCATGGCCCAGGTAGAGCTTAACCACTACGAATAACGAAAGGATTGATTCATACATATACAAATAAGTTAAGAAATCATTTAAACACACATGAAACCTGTTTCATTAATTGGTTCATAATGTTCATAATGTTCAAGCGATTAGCAACAAACAAGACGCTCTCACTGATTTAGGAATACAGCAAAAACATGCACAATGTCATACAAATATACATAAACTAACACGTTCAAAATAAAGGTGGTGGTTCAATTACAAACAAACCACAAATCATCAAACAAACACTGTGTGCTAAAGATAAAATGCCGTTTCCAAATCCGGGAGAAAATTGTCAAAAATATTGAAAGGAACATTTGGTGTCAGGCGAAAACTTTAGATACAAAAGAAGCAGAAACTGATGAATAAAGCATTGCGAAGAATTCAGAGAGGAGACTTAGGTTAGATCATCAAAAATAAATAGCTGGATGAAATTAATATTTACGTTGGGAAGCTATGTTTGGATAAAATATTTAAAACTGAAATATATAATAAGATAAACACGTCCAGTGAGTCAAAGACGACACAGTTTATTAAGCAAATAACCCGCAAGCACAGTTACAAAGTCTATCAACAAGATGAAGACCAGGAGGGGAAACAACTCGAAACGATAGCAAATTAGTCAGATCAATATCAAAGTTAAACATTTAAAAGAAAGAAAACTATTTGCTTGTATAAGCCCATAAGAACTAGGACTGGAAACATAACTTACATGATATGTTAATTGTTAAAATTCCAGGTATTTTTGTATGTTTCCTACCGATTAGAATGTTAATTAATAATTAAAATGAATGCTTTGTTCCTTATATTTTACATTTACTTTGTTCACGCAAACGTTTTGTTTATGACAGCCTATTAACGATACGGGTTCCATATCAACACTTTCTGATACACATATGCAGTTTTACATCGAAAAACTTATGCCTGTCTAAGAGAATTTAAACTAAGAACAGTGATTGTCTTAGTAAAGTCATTTTGGTATTCTAAGATCGAATTTGCAGATAAATTAAAAATCTAAGATATTAAAACTATAGATACAATTCCATTTGGAACCCGAGACAAGGGAAATCAAATTACAAGTTAATAACCCCCTAATAGTTTCTTCCATTTTTTTTTCTTATAGAACATAACTTCATACATTTGTTTAACTTTGCTTGCGTTTTGTGGCATTTCTGCAAAAGAGCATTTTCAGAGTATCCTACTGTATCAGATTTATAATTTTCATTATGTTTAGATATTTAGGAGGGTATTGTACTCAAAGTTGCTTTCAGTACACTACACGTTGATGAATACGGTATTTTAATCAACAGCTCATAAGCAAACAAATAAATACCTTTAAGGACATGAATATAACATCAGCTGGAAGCGAAACATCAAAACATCAGAATACGTTTTAAATTAAGTTTTAGTTGATGTTTGTTCGAGTTGAAACCCACTTCATTTTCGCTAACTATGTTTGCATTCACTTAACCTATTGGATTCCTTCCTATATCTGATCATAATTATCACATATATTCCATTATCTAATTTTGAATACAATATATATTGAACAGACTTTCTATATAGTATAGTCATACTGCTTTGAATCTTTGCAAAGTCTGTTTTACTGCAACACTGAACTTCGTCACTTTTACTACCAGTTCAATACTTTATTATTTCCGTTTTGCATTATGTTAATGACATAAATGATGCTAAAAAGGTACTATGTGGTATCACCGAATATGCAAATAATATAATTTCAGTCACAATAACCCATTTAAACTTCGAATGTATTAGTCATTCTCTTCCAAGACAATAGTGATAAATGGATAGAGCGACGTATTAGGACTGATAATATGTGCAATGGTCCACTAATAATTTCAGTTATATAACTATCAATAACAAACTGTTATGTGTCCTGTATAGGTATAACAACTGTTATGTTGCACTTAAAATGTTTGCACTAAAGAATCGTAAGGCGGGAATACGAAAACATCAAAAGGTCAAACTAGGATGCTGGTGCAGATATAGAACAATTGAATCACGCTAGGGTATCGTGTCATCAAACAAAAATGTAAAGAACAAATGTCATAGTAATGAAACAATTGCATGGCTTATGGATGTTGTTTCACAACAATTTGAAATGAAAGTTTGTGCACATGTATTTTTAAAGTAGTAAACGATAAGTATTTCCCAATAAAATGCGTCACTATGCTAGACACTATTCAAATATGCCACGTCACTATGCCAGGCAGTCACGGAGTATCCGCCACATCAGTTTTTGTATGGATTATAAACAATTGCAGAAATCGATAGTGTTATAAACTTAACAGTTTTAGAGATGTGATATAAATATTAAATGAGTTTGGCTTAAAAAAACATACAAATCTCAGCATCAATATAAAAGAGCATTTGTTTACAAGATTGAATGAGATGTAGATTAAGAAGAGTATTTGTGTTACAAAATATCATTCATGAGAATGATAACAGATAAGCGGCATGAACAGTGATAGCAAGATGAACACAATAATCTAAAAAGGACAAATCACGAATTTGATGTTAATAAATATACACATCTGTTTTCGGTTAGATTCAAAGTACAGCGCGATAATATGATGGACTTTACAAGGTTAATCTACAACGATTTGACACAATCAGAGATACATGTTTGCGAAAGACAAGCTCGATTTAAAACAGCTCATAGTATTTCAATATACGCAGAAGCTTCAACCGCACACACGTACAAAATCGACAAAAATCTGATACCATTCTTACACCTCAAGGAATAAAAGATATACTGAAAATGATTAAAATACATGTTCCATAAAACTGGATAGCTTATCGATAATGCATAACAAAACATAACCTACAGAAAGATTCATCAATACAGAGTATTTCTGGGATGAAGTAGTTGACGTAGCAGACTTTCCTCAGCACGATAGATATTGGCCTTTTAGGCTCTTGTTTTATCCAGAAAGTATAGTTCTTTTGACAAGTATCAATAATGTATTGTAACAAATGAAATTGGGAAACAGAATGGAAAATAAACTGACTTGACCAAATGATTAATGGAAAACTGAAACAACATGTTACACAAGAAAGTTCAAATTGAAATCCATACAGAAAGGTCTGTATAAGTATGTTGACTGATTAGTGGCAAGGAGCCTTGATTGTAATGGAAACATAGCACAAATGGATACAAATACTTTTTGACAGCAGCATATGTCTTCTCGGAAAACGTTTGGAATGAAAATGTAATACACACATGAAGATTACGTACATGATGATTCTAGAAAGCTGTTAACACACAGAAAGCCTAAAAAAGGATCCGTTGTGTGAATGAAACAAGTGTATCAACAAGCAAAGTTATGGTTTTGTTGAGAAAAAAAACCACATTAAGACTTTTTAAACTTATTTAGACCAATCAAAATACCCGTCCTGACTTAACACTTTGCAAGTGAAAACAACTCAGTTTGAAGCGAGGAAGAAAACGAAAGAGAAATCAAAAGTATAGATTCTGTTAGTTGACAACTTAAACAACTTTATAACAGCTAGATCCAAAGATGGTGAACAGGTCATTTATTTGCATTGCAAAATATACTTTATATTTCCGGCTTCCTAACTTTACTGAGGAAATTTGTTTACAATGATTAGGCAAATATTTTTTATTTATTTGTAAACTTTAGTTAAAGGAAGAGCATGTAGATGGCATATTTTATCAACAAAGTTTATCTCTATACGACAGACAATATGAGCTATACGATGTTAATGAAATTTCGAAGAAAATGAGGAGGAAAGATAAAAGGCATGCACTTGTGAAATGGAATGGTCGTGAGGAATCCTTTAGCAGTGAGAAGAAAGCCGAAGACAATGATCTTTAAAACAAAACACAAGGCATATACAACAGTATTATGTTTATCTAATTGGTTTTGTTTGCTGTTGACTTTTTCTCAATGATTAGATGTTATGTATAATTTATTATGAACTTAGTCCAAAATGAAGTCCACTGTGGACCTGCCTAGGAATACTGAATTTGTAACAACATAATACATAGCTAATATTTCTCTGTGAGCATATATTGAATATTAGGATCATTATCGATATTGTTATACATACTTATTTTAATCTAAATCTTTGATATTGGCAATCTCCTATAAACAAGCATGTGTACCTGATATTTTACATGTTCTCTAATGTAAATTTATTGATAGACATTATCTTTTCTATAACTTTTGACCCTCATCCTGGTTCCAATTTTGTGTCTCAGCTTTTTATATAGTATTGTTTACTTGAGATATTACGCACTGCTTGTCTTAACATTTGGAAACCGAATCAGTCTTACACTTATGTTCAGATATCTGTTTGGGTGGAAGTATTTTTTTTCAAAACAATATTCACTAGAAATACAAAGTGCTCATCAATAATAAATTAGGACAAAAATTTTTTATTTTGAATTATAGTAAATTCAGACAAGAAAATTGTTAGATTATATTATTGCGATATATCAAAAGATTGATAGCACGTCATCAAAATTCATGCTTTTGGAACATTAACACGTTTGAGACAGCGGGAATATCAACGCATTCAATATCGGAACTTAGTTGCAATACCACTGGAATTCAGTTGCAACTTTATGCATTTGGATTCGTGATACAACTTCCAGGACTAATGGGATTTTATTCACAACACTATAAGTCTGTTTTAAGTTTTCACTCTGCATTCTAGGGAACTTATGTATCTGTTCAATTTTCAAAAACATGTCGGTTTTATCTCTTTTGTGGTACTTGGTTTGAGGCCATAAAGTAGTAACAATACCTAGACAGCAATACTGAGGCGCGTGAAAGCTTTTAGCTTTTGAAAGGTAGTTAGTTCCTACAATTCAAAACGAGGAAAATGTGTATCTGTTTGCAACTACGACCTAGAAAGTATGAAGAACATTTATTCAGAAGATGTTGGTCATGGCTCATGGTAAGCATCGCTATATATATTTACTAGCCCGTGCTAGGATGCGAGTTATAAAAGAAAGTTTAAGCATCAAAAGCTAAAGGTAAAGCAAAGCAATAATAGTTGGGATATGCGAGTTAAAAGAGTTTGAAGATAAAAATTAAAATGAAGTAAAAAGAAAAATAAACAAATTAGAATGCCGTCAGTTTCGAGCTCGCGTCCCTTGATTGGCAAGAGGGACGGGGCACAGAAAGACAAATATTAGTGCTGGTCTTTATATACATATATGATGTTATTTATGTAATAATAATCTCTGTTCATCGAGTAATTTACTCATGAGATCGTTGTCATTCACAAATTGCTCTTGAAATTCGCTGAAAAGCGATACCATGTTTCGTTATCTCAACAGCCAGCATCCGTTTTGCATATAATCCTGCCCTCGAATTTCCGTACCTTGATTCACGACACCGCCTCAAACAGGAAATGAAACCGAACCCTCAAGATCTGTTTCACTTTGATAAGCAGTTGGTAATAGGATATACGTATCTCAACACAATTTGTCTTTCTAAAAGCATAAGGGTTTGATGAAACAAAACCTTATAACTTAAGAGATAATACAGTACACCATTGTTCGATCACAATACAATACAATGACACAGGCAGTCAAAGTAAACTTAATAAATTCATAAACAAAACTTTATGCATTCAAAGTGAAAACTACCCGGATGCATTAATATCTTTCATTTAACCTAGGATTAACTTGCATTATTTTCGCTATCATTGATATGAAGTTGGCAGCACCATAACTTTATCTGTATCTCTTTCTGCAAATAAGTTGTGTAATCAATCTGTATGTCGTCAATGTATTTAGATGATACTCCCTAGCTTAGTATGTTAACTGTTTGCATCACCTGAATGTGCTAAGTAACTGACGATCAGTAACTCGGCAAACTGTATCACAATCCTGCTTAATCTAGAACTATACCCAAGAACTTGTTAAAACACAACTTCACTGTAAATTTGATTGAAATTATTAAAATGTAAATGTTTAAATATTCACAATTCATTGACTCATTTTAAGTTGATGAACGGCATATCTTCGTATAAAATGATACACAATAGTCGGATCATCACACTGATCGGACATCTTGTAAATAAATCTTCATAATAATTTTTTATTATAATAAAAAAACGGTGCTGTTTGAGAATTGTATGTGTAAGCCCGTAACACGACGATCATAAACCATTATTTAAACAATATGATAATCTCAAGGAGATTTTAAAGATGGAGCTTGACAGATAATTTGATTAAACTTAAAACAAAAAGTGGTTAGAGCCTACACCGTTTTGAAAGTTCTTAGGTTGTAAGAAATTCGAGGGTTAAAACTCTCAAAAAAATCAAACTATGCCAATTGCTAAATCTACGACAGTGTAAGATGAAACATTAACAAACGTTTCCACTAACCTGTGGACGACGAATTGAAAACGAGAGCCAGGAATACGTAACGTACAGAAGACATTTCAAGAGAAACCAAGTTTGAGGCTTTTTTAGTTTACCGGATAACATATGCATTTGACAAATTCAGTTTTCAGTATATGGATACATACATATATATATATATATATATATATATATATATATATATATATATATATATATATATATATATATATATATATATTGTGACTCTGCTTATACATGCCTGTTTTTTTTACGTGTCAGTATGTCTGTATGCTTTTATAGAATCTCACTCGTTTAGTTGATACTGCATATACACTTAAATGACGTACCGAGATCTGTGTTAAACCTTTGGAAATATTTACATGTATCCATTGGAAAGATTGTATTGTTCAGATATGTGACTGTTTCTACAATTTGATCACTAAATATATAGAAAAAACTAAAAGCGAATATTTAAGAAATATCAAGCCTCGATTTAGCATAAATATTTTATCTAATTTAAAGGTGGATATAATTAAAAATTAATATTGATGTATTTATCAAAATCAGATGTAATTATATTTAAAATTGTCAAGTTTATTTGCAATGGTTGAAGCCGAGTATACTGTATTTATTAATCGTATAGCTTTACTCGATCTTGCCGACCAATTAGTGCATTGTCTTCACGTTCGAGTTTCGCGTATATCATGTGACCTTGTAAAATGTTGCTTTCAAGTGATTACGCTGTTACAACTTCCTTAGGGATTCTGTACCACGCATATGCTAGGTTATATAAATGCTTTGTGACTGAAACGGGACAATGTTATAATGTATATGCTTCAAATCGATCATTTTCCTTGTCGAAATGAAGTATATAGCATTTATAAAATCTTTCAAATATTCGTTCTATTATTTTTATTAGGAAAAGTCTCATATGCTGTATCTTGTATTAATTACCAATCACTTAATTCAGTCACGTTTATACTTTTATACTTTCCGTACTTTTTCCATTTATACCTCAACCAGGACTGACTGCTGCTTTAAACAATCGGAGACTGGATAAATGTATTGAAAACCTGTTGGTATTTTACGGTATATACAACTTAACTGAAATCGGCTTTTTGCTATAAAAGATAGTTTAGAATGAAGCAAGCGGTGTACAAATTGTGTTTTAACCAATTGTAAATATCAGGGTACACATTGTAGAATGAATACAAATACAGGATATTTAGTCACGACCATAATCATACATGGAAATAATGATTAATGTAAGATATGTAGGGCCTAAGGAGTACTATGAGCATGTACCAGGCACTTTTATGATGGTATTATACATTTACAAGATGCAGATTATATACATATGGAGCACAGACCCTTTGGCCTCTTGGACAGCAGACTCATCTTGGTTGGGTGACCCATATTTATGTAAATAAAATCAATATCATATAGACCGTAGAGTTATTGGAGAATTCTTTAACCACTCTGTAAATAAAACGTTATTGTCTTCAATAAACGAGAAGTAACGGACATAACAGCTTGCCTAAATCCACAAATTACCCAAATAAACAATGGTCACTCTAATTTACCGGATAGGGGAATTGAGAAAGATATGTTTAATATTTTGACTGTCGAGTAGCGTATCCTTTTAAATTATTGTTTATTTATGCATTTTAAAACACGCTAATTTAAGAACAAATATAAATGTATTTCTATATGACAAGATTAGACAAATATATAAACCTATTTAGATAGATAAGTGTATATATATATATATATATATATATATATATATATATATATATATATATATATATATATATATAGTCCTCGTTTGATCTATATTCCATTGTCAAGTAAAACGTGTGTCACTAAACAATTCACTATAATTGTCATTGTCGCCAGTAGCACATGACTAGATAGCAGTTATTGAAATGCTACATGTACAAATCAGAAATGCTACCAGGGCTCGTTAACGTGGAAAATGCGCAGAATATGGACGAATTCATGCACTTTGGGAGCAATGCTGCACGAAGAGACAGCAAAATAGTTTAAAGTCGCTAATATACCAGAATACTCTGTACAGTAAACAATTTTAGTTTAACCTTTAACCTCTAAAGTGTTTGTCGCAACATTATTTATGCAGATGTATAGTAGCGCTTGTCAAGACATCAGTTTCTTTGTAGGCATATAATTATTTACACATCTGGCTGTTTTGGTTTGATAACATAGTTGCTAAAATAATGTTTCGCACTTCGGGCTTTGGATAAACATTATGTCGTAGATTGAATCTTGCACCAAGGAAGTTTTACAAATGCGTGTTTAATATACAAGCTATATAGTACACAAAATTGGCTGATTCTCGATGAGTGATGGTTGGTGATAACGATGAAGACAATAATATTAAAGCTATGAACTATATCAGATTATTTGAGCTGACAAAGAGCAAATACAGATACCAGAGAATGATTTTGAAACTAAATTGATGGACTATTGCAAAGTGTGCATTACAACCATAAAAACAGTTTCTCAACTTGTAGTGTGTGCTATCAACGTTGGAGAGACTTTAAGTTGCTTTATGGGTGACTTTCGTGTTGTTGTGTATCTGTTGTTGTTGTCTGATGTTGTAACAACTCCGTCAGACAGGATGCAACAAGGGTTACTTCTTTCTAAAAGTAGATCCTAACTTGTAGACATCGTGACTGAGATGACCTGACTGAAACAACCAGTCTGAGATAAGAAAAGTGGGGTTGGCCAAACAGCTAGATTTCTCTGCAGCACATATGAGACAAAAATGAGCCATGCGGCAGGGGCTGCCAACGGAATGAGGCTTCACAGGGAAAGGAAACTTGTCAACAAGTGAAAAGGACTCCATTTTATATAAGTCATTTTCTGCCCCTTTCCTAAATTCTTCGTATAATGAATGTTAAAAGTATGAAGTGGCTTGATTTAATTTCTTATATAATTATTTATGTTCACTTCCTTGTTGCCATGGTAACTGTTTGTTAAGAACGTAGTTAAGACTATATACACAGTTTTCCGTCTTTCCAATGTATTTGTAATTAATAATTTCTCTATTCACTAAATTTAAAATGACAGTATTTACTTTATTTTACTTGTGCAAAGTTGCATGAAACAAGGTTTTAACATATAACAAATGGCGAGAAATGAAACTGAGTAACGTGTGGTGATGAATCTAATTCAGAAGTCAACACGCAACTGTGTTTACTGCCATTGTAAAAATATGACAGTTATTGATAATATCAATAACTGTGTGCTCTTGGAACGCTGTTTAGTACCGATGGCTGATTTGATTTATTAAGAGGCTTAGAGACTTCTAAAGTCGCTTATTTGCCGAAAATTAAAGATGTTCTTTTCAAATAGGTTTCCTTAATATATTTGCAACCCACACTACGCCATCGAACAAGCTGAAACCGGGCTGAATCATTATTTGATTTGCTTTCCTTGTATAAAAGTCATCTACACCTGACTACTTTTAAAGCAGGTATCATGAAAATACGTATTTATCGATTTCTTAGGTCGCGTGCCTTGATTAAGGAATATTTTCTTTTACTGAACATAGGTGTCACCTCAAATAGTTTCTGCCGGACAAAGGTGCTCGCACAATAAACATGACATAAGAAGTATTGACATGATGATGAATTTTGTTTGTTTGATTGCGGTCACAATAATTTATAATGTTATAAATTGTATCTCAAGAAACTTTATTTAGTGGAACAATCGATTATTCCACATTTTAATCTATATAACTAGAAAAGAAAATAATAAATCCTTTATGGATATGGCTCAAATGTAACTCAGTTTCAGATATAGCATTGAAATGAATTCTTTGTACTTTTACTTGCAAGCATAAATGATTTGTGTCAGAATACTACGATGAGACTGAACAACAAACTGTAGCTTTTGGAACTGGACATTTTAGACATTACTCTTGGATACAACCTTGCATATATAAGTTGTTGGCTCCGTATTTTAAGTAAAAATGAAACTGAAACTCAAAATTCAGAAGCCTTAGATGCATTATAACTTTGATTAAAATAAAATTAGATTTATCTAATTTTCAGGATCTTCTATACATTGCGAGTACCATGAATTCGTGAAAAATTTGTATTTGAGAACCGAAATACATAATATATATCCCCTGAGAGATACGTACAGAACATGAAGGATCAAACTGTAACATTTACCGAGTTTGTAGGAGGAAGGTTCACTTGAGGTCCTACTACGAATAGTCAGCTTTAAGGCTCCATTCTAATGTACAGAGTGCACGACATTACTGATATCCAACCCCACGCCCATTTCATTGTGTCGTCACTATTCTGTAGATCGTTTACTTCCTTGCACATCGAAAGTGTTCATTTAGTAATAGACAATGACTTCGCTGGAGATAACATTTTGGTTAGTCCACTTGTAACTGACTAATCTTGTTCGGATTACAAAGAATGATTATTTTGAAAATGAAATTCCTGATTAATGTCAAGCTTGTGCAGTTATTAGAGATGTGGGAAAAAGAGCTCTTTGGGAATAAATTTGATCAGAAAACTATTGTTTGACTGACACATTTATTGGCCAGGTTTTTGATGAAGTCATCTTGCTCCTGAAACTGATCAATGAATAGACATTGATCACTGCGATCCTCTCTGTAACGCTCATTGATCACCGTGATTCTCTCTATAACGCTCATTGATCACTGTGATCCTCTCTGTAACGCTCATTGATCACTGTGATCCTCTTTGTAGCGCTCGTTGTCTCATTTCTAATCAGGGTGACTAAAGACAATCACTTGTCGAACATGAAACAGATCCTGCGATCTTTTGTTTGTTTCAGGGGGATTTTAACGAAGCTGATTTTGCTGAGGTCCCAACTTGTTATTTTCTGAAAAATGGGGTTCGTACTAGAAACTAGAGGCCACCTGAGGTATCCGCTGGTGACAAATGGTCCGTGAGCTATTAGATCTTTCTTCCTAAGTCGTATAGACAGGAAATGTTTAGTCTGGTCCATGAAACTCCATTATCTGGTCTTCTGGGAGCCAATATGACTTATCACAAGCTCATACATCATTATTATTGGCCAAAAATTAAAACTGATGTTTCCAAAGAATGCAGAACTTGTTATTATTGTTAAATATCTGCCACTTCCTAACCACGTGTCCTCTTTTAACAAAGACAAGATAGACATTAACCTCAAACACCACACATGTGGCAATTAATATTTAGGTATGACCAAAAGTGAATTTCAAGTAAAAATGAAAAAACCTCTCGTGGACATACGCACAAGGAATATCCAATTATATAACCAGACTGTGTTCTAAATCAAATGATATAAATTACTTTCCTTTAGCAAATACTTTTAGCAACAGCAAAATAACGATCTCAGCGCGGCAAATTATGTTGAATACCAGAAGGGATTTTTCGGCTACACCAATAACATGATCTACAATTTACATGGGGTTCGACATATTTGTTTTGATTGGAATCCATGTAATTTATATTACATTTGTGGTTGTATTTTTACAAATGCTGCTGTTGTCAATTGCCATAATGTTAATTAAAATATCGCCTCCAATAAAATAGACACCCTATGACCCGGGTTTTATACATAGTCATGATTTAAAGCTTCTAAACCTATGATACCAGTTAAGTAACATTAACACTTTTAGGGTCTGACAATTGTAAGACTCCCACTCGGATTACATTTACATTTGCTGACGTCCATTTGGTTGTAAGCATAATCGCACGAAAATAAACAAGTTTCTGAACGCCGTTCATAGGAATTTTAAGCGTAGCAGCAAAGGTTGTTCTGCCTAAACATCGTATAAAAGCAAAACCTGAACTTTTCTTGCATTCATAATTTTCCCTTTCGTTAATCTGATCTTGCATTTAATCGGGTCTCTAAATTTATAAATGGTTATAGTTTCGTCATTTTACTAACAAACACGTTTAAATACTTTTAAAATTTTGGCTCTCTGCCAACATATTCATAACATTTTGACCCAAAGTTTGAACTTTGTGTAATGACGAAAGTTTAAACATAGCTACCTCTCAAACAAGTGATCCTCTTTCAAACCAGCCAATATTTGAAAATATTCTGTCTTTATTTTTCATGTTCTGTTTTACCTTGAATTGGGAAGGAAAATTTTGTTATTAGGCCTATTTTTATCTTCTGTGCAAAAATACACAAACTACAGCAGAATATAAACAGTATAATGCTGTCATGACTGCGCGGGATCGATTAGGAAATATGTTTTCAATATGTTAAACATACTGCTAGTGAACACATTTAGCAATAAAACGTAAATTTGCTTCCTTGGCGTGAATAACAGATATATTTTATCGAGCGGATGAAAAACAATGTTTCCACTCGTAGCGTCGCCGCTCCTGAAAATTATTGGTTTTCCACTCACTGAATGAGATTGATTTCAAAGTCACTATAGATTTTTAATTTCTTACGTCACCCTTATTTATTTCCTGAAAAAAAGATGATCTTGATAATTCACTAACCGTCAATAGAATTTGATACCTTGATCTCCAAGAAATTTAAGACATGACGATTTGTTGGTCTTGAGGTCAATATAGCTAACACTCATACTGATGACACGTGATCAAATTCAGTAATTGGTACGATCATTTATTAAAATAGTGTGTTCAATTCTTTATGTGTTGTTGTACCATGACTTTAGAAGGAGAAGTATGTTACTGGATATTTTTTTTGTGCGAAGTTATAAAAGACACAAAAATGAATTAAACTGTAAACATATGTATTGATTGCTCTGGGTTCAGTAAGAAATCTGATACTTCGGTCTATCAATGGTACGGGCAATCATTCATTAACTGCAACGTCTGCCGGTACTAGATGCAGAGCAGCAGTGGGCCTTTCTTTGTAATAAGCATGCCACATGAACCGAGAGATAATATTTGGGGATTGTGGCATCATTCAATATCCAAGGTGTCAAACTTTATGATTTCTGCTCCATTTTATTATATCTTATCCAATGCAAACTTATTTTTCCCGAGTAATCTCAAGACCAGTTAATTAATATTGTAGCATTAATTTGATAATGACATCAGATACTATAGCGAAAGCAAGTGGATTATTAAATCAACAAAGAGACACACTGCTTAATTGATTCTATAATTGTTTGGTAACCATTCTTTTCCTTTTCTTTTTAAAATGATATTCTATGGAGAACGTTCCCCCCATCACACATTCCATCTGCTTTAGCAATCTGTATCTGTGTAATGTTAAGCCACGAGTGGTTCGTCGCGACTAATCATTGTCTCTACTTTCAAGGCACGATATAAAATCTCTGGATGCACATACTCGCAAATTTCTGATTTGTATAAGACGGAACATATCTAAACTGTCAATGCAACACTCAATGCTAAAACTGCAGACATACAAAGAAACTGATTTCTGCTTCTATTCAAATGATGTCGCTTTGCTATTATTGGTTTCTCTAACCGCGGTATCAATTGGTCTGTGTAAGTATGGTAGGTTGTAAAACAATCCCAAGTCCTATTACTACATGACAGCAAGTCATTTCGCCCTCAAAAATATATAAACTGCCATAAAAAAGAAAGTGTTCAAGTAAAATGAGCCAGACCACTATCACTGAGGTATTTAGCTAAATCATGGCCTCCTATCACTCAAACAAATGTTTGGCAATAATGGTAAAAATGTTACATGATGGAAGCGATTTATAAAAAAAAGAAATTAGGATAATATGTTTCCACTCGTGTTGATACTTATACAGTTTGTTTGGAGGAAGAACCAATACTACATGTTCGAGGTAAGACGTGGTAAATGAATCTCAAGAAGAGCAAATCAGATTTGACGAAGTGTGTTCCTTGCATTCTAGCTACACTAATATGCTCGATTCCCCCACTACTCGTCCGGACCTTTTGAAAGAACACATCGACGTGGAAAACATTAGTTAGCATGACATGACTGAATTGATTAATTAGCTGTAAAGTGTTGACACGGACGAAATGGTCCATCATATTCTGCCTCATCATTGTAAAACCTGATGTTTCATTGATGCTGTACGTATTACAAAAAGATGTACGTACTCAAGAAGGAACATGCTGCAATGATGACCAGTAACGAGCGTTGGCATGGGTATGATTGAGGGCCGAATTGTTTCATGTTCTCGATAGTGGATACCGCTTGTTAAAAGAATATGTAAGTTGTTACTTTCCTACCACAGACTAATACCAAGAAGATAGCGACGACTCCATGAAAGGAATTTCTCAAGATTTTCAATTAATTTCTGAAACTGAAGAAAAAGCTATCACCTGCACATGTTGCATACTCTAGAAACACAGAGAGATACAAAGAACGGTACCGATCGTCAGAAGGCATCAACTTGGAAAAAGTCCAAAAAAGAGAAAGAATATGATCGTTTGCAACTTTCATGCTGAATTGCGTATGGAGACATTTGTCTCAAGGTTGTATAAAGGATTATACTCATTGATAAGACATGAAAAATCATTAAACAACTGCAAATCATACGTGAAGTTTTGTTTTTTAGTGAATTACGTGAAGTTACAAAGTTGGCACCACCCGAAGAGACTGGAAATGCTAGTTCTTGCATTCGAGGCAATCAGTGCCCGTTTAAAATTGGATTCTGTCTTGGAGGCGGTATTTAGACAGATCCCTGCGTGTACATCTATCGTCATGGAAACTACAACCAACACATATAAGACGAACGTTTAGGAACTTGGACCGATACGCATCTTGAAGGCATTATTTTGACATTTGTTTGCGGTGGAAGAAATATTACGGTTACTAGTACCGAACGAAACAAGGACGACTTTGTACCAGATGTAATGCGAAAGGACTGACACTGAACTATCGTTCCGATGCAGTGGTCAGCTTTGAATGGGGCCTTTAAGGACATAAAACTTTCGCATGAAAACGTTGCATCTTCTCAAACAGTTTCGTGTGTGAGATGACATTTTAGTCCACCAATATATAGAAAGACCATAAGAGGTTAATTTACTGAACACTGATCTCCCGTATAAAAAGGGGAATGTTCTAAGACAGAAAAATACTGTGAGTGCAAACGCGGACCCAGAGATCTATGAGGGGGGACCTTTTCCGCTTTACTAGCGAAAACAATGCTTAAATATTGACGACGTCCATGCACTATTAAGCCACGCTGGATGCCAATAGCTGTTCGAGATTTAAAACTCGTGTGGTTTCGCCTGTTTGTTGTGACAATCAAAGTCGATGGAGCACGTTCAAGAAATGGCTTAAAAATGATATGCATATATCAACCTCTACAAAAGTTTAGCAAGAGCTCGATTTGTCTACTTTGGACGAGGAGACCAAGTAAAATGTTCCAGTTGCATCATGAGGATCCACACGTGGAAGTATACAGATTCAGATTTCCTGAAACATGCGTATGGTCTACGTGCGGTTCTTGCCTTTCCTTGTTCAATTTTATCCTCTTGAATATATCTAGAAGTCAGAATTCGTAGTTTTCTCCTAAATTACGAGATCACAATTACAGACAGCATGTACAGATTCAAGTAAAACGCAAATAATAATTGCACTCTTTATGACATGGACATTTAAATGATATAAGAGGGTTGATACTTTGAAAGTGTTCAAAATGTCATACTTAACTTCAAAAGATTTCAGATGAGTATAATTTGAACGACATATCACCGCAAGATGAGACTTTTTCAAGCATGTGGTGTACTGTTACATGGTTGCTGAAAAAATTGACTAATATGATTTACAGCCGGTAAATCGTTTGTATTATTTCATCAAAATAACACAATTAAGAACTTACCTTTGCAGCTGGAAGAAGACTGATTACTTTTAAAATGTTCAAATGCTCAGACATTGATATTACAAGACTAATTATGCCACGATTTTTTCATCAGTATTTCACCAAATTCTATGGAAGAAGCTTAATTACTGTGCTTAAGGTTTAGACGAGACTTAAATATATTTAAAAGACGATTTCCAAAGCGCCCTAATTCCTTTGAATTTTGAACCACGTGTGGTGAATGTGACAGTGACTAGCTTTCTAGGATTTTGCTTACAAGCAAAATCGTTGTGTCAACTGTCTGCGTGGGTTCCAGTCTTGGATTCGGCCAATGTGGGTATGTGAGAAAGCTTGCCAGTAGCTTCTCGAGGGTAGGTGGTCCTTTCCGAAGATTTCCCGGGTTCTTCCTCCACCATTAATAGTGGCCGCAATGTATAGCCTATCGTGTGCTGAAAAATGGAGTTAAACCCTACAACAACAATCATTGTGTCAAATTTAGAACAGTAAATTTAAAATGTGAAAAGACATGTTCTAAAAGCACGCAAATCTTATTGGTGTTTAAATTGTTACTAATGCAGAATGGATTCGTCGTACTTTGTGAACTCTTCAGAAATTTCTATATCCATCTGATCTCTCCATCAGATAATGAACTGAGTGGATGTGCGTGCCTGAAAAAAACCTTGGATTTGATGCTCCTACACAAGAGGTGATTGAGTTTGCCAAAGAGATACTGTGCAGTTGATTAAAGGGAAGAATCTGCCTTCGCGACTTTGCAGGAAAAGTTAGAAGTGAATTTGGAATCTGAGTCTGTTTTAGTGGAGGAAATACATATTTTGCATTAGAGCCTTGATTTGGAAGCAGTAAACGAAGTACTTGAAACAAAGAATGAATTATTGCGATGCAATAAGAATAGTATTGTAAAGTGCAACACAGTGAAGTTCCAAGCCGGAAAGGGTATTGCATATCAACTCCACAGAGACTAGAACGAAGGAGGCAGATCATATACATAGGTTAAATATTACCTAGGTGGATAAAGAACGTTGTGAGCTTTCATTCAATATTAAACTTCTGTGACTTTAATTAGTACCATTCTTGTGTACAAAGTGATGTCTGGTAATTTGTTTACAAGTATTAATTTTGTTAGGGGAATGATGTATCAAAGGCTGTGTGTGTAACTGATAACAGAGAGAAAGACATGAATTTGTGTTCAGTTTTGTTGTGTTTCTGTTCTGCTGTGACATAGTGTACATGCCATATCCAGCTAATTCAAGCTTTGATTGCATAATTTCGAATTATAAATACCTGATACGGGAATGATTGTCCATCCCAGTGTCATAGCCACAATTAGAAGTATCTGTATGCTCTCTTGGGTTGACATAGTGTTCATAAACTTATCTTAACCTGGAAATTAATGAAAACAGAAAGCGTTCATTAATGAAATTGATTTCAAAATTATGTCATGTAATGTCAAGTATCATTATAGAGTGTATTCAGGCCACTCATAGTTTTAGATGATTTACATGTCGCCAAGCATTTATAAATTTCTTATTTCAAGTCTGTGATCACATTATTTAATGTTATTATTATAATAAGTTAGCTTGCATGTTTTCTAATTTACCTTGTGTATTTTAAATTTAAATAATTAATCAGTCTACAGCGATTCCTTTCAACCCCCACCTCTTTTTAATTTGCTTGAATCCATCGGAATATTTGGTGGGTGGGTGGAATTTTGGTGGAAAAGCCTTGAGATGCTCCGATTTATTAGGTATGTGACAACTGACAGAACTGACATATTGCCAGTCATGAAACAGTTCAGATCCTAATTTGCCAATTTTATTATGTTTAAGATGTCTAATGTATGCAAAAATGACAAAGAGCATTGGCATAAATGTATTCTTTTGCAAGAAGTAAATTACTTCACAGACATTAACTTGCACAAAAAATGAAAAAAATAGGAAATGTAATATAAATGCTGTGTCCATGAACTGACCTAACGAAAACGTCTATATGCTGTCCATTATTAATGATCTAGCGGCCTCCCGAATTCGGATATGAGACGCAGAATAAAAGCCAATGAATGTATTATTTATTTAAATAGTTTCAAACAATTAATATATTTGTTGGAAACTATCTTTTGGAACATTTTAAGTTGATAACGTCTATCACCTATATGTATCAATACTTTCAGGCTAATGTAGCATTACACTTCAACTGACTCCAAACTTGAAATAAGCGTTCGAATATGTTTCCACAGATCTGATAATTCACTGTATTTAAACGAAGGCAAGGAGATTTTGACCAAAACAAAATAAATGTCTACAATAATTCATTTCTGTCTCATTAAAATATTAGGCTCACATTTAGACCTAGTGGTGAAAAGTGTGTAAAATAATGAAGGAGTCTAACTTGAGGTCATTCTTCTCGGTATTTCCACGGACCTTAAGATAGCAGTCGTTCTAAAATAATTTCGGTCTAAATCCAATTAAGGACGACATCTTCACGAGATTTTCATGTCATACCTGTATCGTTGTTCGTGGTAACGTTAGTAAGATTTATTGGTATTCAGTTCTAAGCCGTAGCACGAAATTTCGTCCCACGTACCACCATATACATTCAAAACACATAATACACATGATTATTCCAGTGTCTAATTTCTAAACACAAAAAGACGAGAAACCTTAACCTTAAGAATTTTCCAACGTAAAGTCATCGAAATAATGCTCGGTATGGCAATTGTAACATAAATTTGTTAATTGATCGGTTTGAGAAATATTTTCCCAAAACTAATTCATCAAACAATCAATCATTGGCATCCTCTAAATTTATGAACAAAGACGTAAATACAAATAGCACATACCCTAGGCTTCTTATAATGTTATAGATGCGATTGACTATACAATTGCGAGGAAACATTTGTAACTGTTGGCATGATGAATGTACTTAATTACAAAAAAATGCGTTTGCTATTAGTACTAATATTTAACTTTCTAAAACCTAGGATGCAAATAAATACCCCTTGACATGAACTCTCTTGCGTTCACTGTCCCAATGTGAAAATTTATGAGATTCTGGCCTTCCTTACCAACTTTACCTTTACCTGACTGTCTAACAACAATTCTATAAAATGTACTAAACTTCATCGGCAATCTATCCTTTCTTGGTCTTAATTTACAACAGTAAAGTCTTACCTTAAAATGTAATATAATTAAGCACTCTTCAAATTTATATACAGGATTTCAAATTATATAGGTAGAATGTTTAGAACTGTTAAACATATAATTACCATCATTGTTTGCCATCACTAAAGAATTTATTTCAACCCGCAATATTAACAGTCTTAGACGTGGAAAGGTTTGATATGTTGGAAAGTCCCTACTGAATTCAAGCATTCGAAAAAAAAAAGAGACTGATTATTATAATTGATAGAGTTTTGCAAAAATACTCTGTAAAATATTGTACGTAGCTAATGTTTTGTTTTTGGATTCGAATCTAGTTTTGTTTATTTTTACGAGTCGCTAGTTTACCGCAGAGGTGTAGGACTGTGAATCCAATTATTATAATGTTAGTCTTTGAACCCCTGCACACCCATCCTTATATATATTTACCTATATATTTAAATTCGTTAATAATGAGCTGCAGTGAAATTGCTGTAACCCCAATGTTCTTGGCATATTTTCATTTTCCCAGCATTTCTTTTTATAATATAGTCAAATAAAGAATTATTTATAGTTAGAAAAAGATGTTATTTGATTCTCTGAAATCAATTTACTCAGTTTTCTATATAAAATATAAACCCCATGTTTTTATTTCAACTGAAAGGCGTACAGTGTGTATGCCTTCCAGATCAGTGTTTACGTTAGTTACATTGGACGTGACTATTTATAAACGTTAATATAAAGTAGTTCTCCATATAATTTATACAGAAATAAGCTCAGTTTGGCTATTTGGACTGATCAGATGCTTATGTCATGCCCAGTGGAAATTTGCCCTTCATTCATCAACTGATGCAACTGCAACTTTATATATATATATATATATATATATATATATATATATATATATATATATATATATATATATATATATATATATATATCTTTATGAATGTGGGTTAAATATTTTGATCAGTATCAATGCAAGTAAATATCATTAGTTTGGTCTGGGTCTTGGACATATGGAATTCCCCCACTGTACCTGATTTTTTCATGTTCTTTAGTATAATTTTAGTACATGACCTTGTCTTGTTGAATATTCTAGAAATGATCTTTTTGACCCTTATGCTGCTTATTAGTTTGTGTGTTCACATTTTGTATAATGTTGTTTAATTGCGAAATTACTCATTCTTAACATCTGAAGCAGAATTAGTCCTATAAGTGTACTCATTATTTCATTTAGGTGGTATTATTTATTCAAATTACTATCCACTGCAAATATGTATAATATTCTTGTACTGGAACATTAATTTGGAATTATAGTGATTACAGGCAAAATTTTGGATTATATTTTTGCGATACATCAAAATACTGCACATCGCAACGCTACAGGTCAGGGGATATTATCATATTCGAGACTACAGGCACGTCAACACATTGGAACTTATTTGAAATTCCACTGGGATTCAGTATGAACTTTATATATCTGGATTTGTATAAATCTATTTCAGCTAGTTTGGATTTATTTCTCATTAATATACATTTGTTTACCAATATTTTCACTTACTCTCCAGAATAGACAGAGCAGCATGTAACCATGCTAGGAAATCAGACTTGACCGCGGCAAATTTGGCTGGACCGGCCCAACACACACACATAATAGCACCCTTTACACACCGCGATTACGGCAAGGACAGTTCTCTTCTGCCAGCGTTAGTGAAATGTACACCGGCTACTAACCATTTGATGCTATCATGTCAACTGTCGCATGTGCGCTTGAATGCGCACTGCCCATTGCTGAGGAGCTGTCGATTGGCACTGTAACGCAGCATCTAATTGAGGCGCTACCGCCTTGAAGGTTGAAAAGCCTACCACTCAGGGTTCAGTGGTTCTCCCTGTTCCAGCAGGATTGGCAAGCACGAAGGCCTGGGGCTGTGAAGTTGCTCCAAATAGCAATATGTATACATGTATGTTGATGGCAACTATACCTTTTGTGCAGGAGTTTAAACTAAATGACAAGAAATGGAAAAACCCAATATGCATTATATACTTTTTTTTAAAAAAAATTGATTTCACTAAAATGTAAAGTCGAAAAGAGTGAAAGAATTAAAAGTAACTTAAAGTATGGTATGAATTCCTAAAATTATCTTAATGAACTCTCAATTTTACAGTAATCCAGGGAAAATAACACTGTTCTAATATCCAAAATATTTGCCTCAAAGAAAATCAAACAAAAAGTGAATGTCACAAAAGTCTTTGAATATTTCACGGTAATCCCAAGAAATCAAATAGATATCCAAGTCATTGAATAATTACACAACAATCCAGTAAGGTATTGTCAGTTTAGAATAAATGGTTCAGTTCTGACATTTAAAAGTTCAAAAAGTAAATAATCAAGATTCTTTTGTTTTCTCACACAATACTGATAACTGTACAATGGAACGCTGATTATGAAATTTCTTTATACAACCACTATATTCGCATGAGATAAACAACTCAAAATCATTAGAGTATAATTTAATGTATTTAAATTAGTTCATATTGCGAAATATCTTTACAGTCAATATATGAGTTTGGAATAATTTAGCGTATCAGCTGCTAGGGTGTTAATGACATATCCAGAGTACGAATCTTCCCCTAGGATCACGTGATTCTGCCGTGACCTGTATTCAACGCTCATAGCCTATTTAAGCTAAAAATAATATGTTGACATGAACTTTGCAAGTCAACCTTACTTTTTAAGTGGAATAAATACTACATGATACATGTACTCTACACATGCGATGTGACATTGCCTTTAATGTGAGTTCTAAAATATTAGAATACAAATCATAAGAACAGTATCATTAACTAAAATGACGTAAATAAAAACAATATTTTAGAAATAATATATGTGATATAGATATCTGTAACATATGTATTTGTTTATTTCCTCTTGAACTAGTGGAAATCGCTGAAATGTCCAAGAAACAAATCCTGAGACAGAATTAAGGCTTGCTGAATCCAACATGCTTTTTGGCTTTGCCAAAATGGGTTTTTCACCATTCTTGCATATGAACATTAGGAATGAGAAGACGGAAGTAACGCCTCAGACGGCACATAAGCTGGAACTTCAATAACGGTGGCGGTTAGGTTAATGCTAGCACTGCTTATACCAAGAGTTGTAGCCGTCAACACCGATTTTATGCCGGTGTGGAAATTTGCCTATTTTATATTTTTTGATAAAGAGCAAGGCGATACTCAGTTTCGTTTTGCAAATCGTGCCTGAGAGACCAAGGGCTAATGATTATTTTTCCAATACATGACAGTGAACTCAAGGTCTAAATTAAGTCAATATAATGATACACCTTAAACAAGTTGCCCCTAAATTTCAAAAGTTTGGATGTTCTGTACATTTGATATAACTGAAAAGAAATTATGAAGTTTGACTTTCGTTATCATCAGTACCAAACAAAGAAACGTTGCTAACAGCAGCTATTAGGAGTGACTAACTTCTTTCCGAAGTTTGCGTCAGTCTGTGAATATATATTAAAACCAAACAGGAGAGAGAGAGAGAGGGTCCTTATTACTTTAAATCTTATGATTCCTTCAGCATCAGCTGTACTAATAAAATCATCAAACGTTGACTCAATTTAGAGTGGGTGCACTTTTTTAAGCTGAATAAAACCAGAGCTGAAAGAAAGAGAGCTATAGAGCATAGGAAGTCTTCATGAAATAAAATCTTTTAAATCCAAAGAACTACTAGAAAGCATGAGTTAATTTCACAGAACTTTAATGAATGTTTGTCGTGTTGATTGTTACACCAGCCTGACAGAACGGCCGTCCTCTCTCGTCTGTCGATAATTAATATTGTAATACTGAGGCTAACGAAGGCTTATGCCGGTGAAACTAGGCGGAAGTTTATTATTACGAACACCGAAAACAGTCGAATTCCGGCCCCGTGCCCCGAGCATTCTCAACCTCGCAAAAAATTTGATTTGGCAAATTCATTGGTGATTTCGCGTGTGCTTTCTTCAACACCACTGCTTGTATATCTTTAACTAGTCATTCCTTATTTTCATTACATTTTTACCGTGCACCACACTCTTGCTTTACAACTACAATATTTCTCATATTTCAACCAAATCAATATAAGGTTTGTTTATTATAGTTAGCAAACGACGATTATGTTTCATTTTCTTTACGGGGATATTATGAATCAAGGAGTTTTAATAAACGCACATGTCAGTGGATTATTATTTACAAAACTGCATGCGGTCACAGAGTGGAAAACAGGCGAACTGCAAATCAATTAATACGTCATTTTGTAGTATGTATTTAAGAATGTTAAGAACATTTCTTATCTTTTAGCACTACCGACTACAACAATGCTTTCTGTATGGAACGACTGATAGCCATTGGGTTAGAAATATGTGTGCAAGATCATTGTTAGTTACTGGACCAGGCTGACCTGAAGAAGACCAAAATGTCAGTCGCTACAAAATTTGCATTGTGATGTTTGCTTATGCAGCACAATATATACATATCTATCTATCTATCTATCTATCTATCATGTATCTCTCTCTCTCTCTCTCTCTCTCTCTCTCTCTCTCTCTCTATATATATATATATATATATATATATATATATATATATATATTCAAAATGTAAAGCTCGTTGCATATTGCTTTCCTTTTATTCAACAGGATAACTATAATGCAGTTAGTCAATTCTCTTTATAATGTTATCGTTTGCAAATAAAAGGCATATAACTGCAATAGCAAAGTACCCTTTAGCTCTTTTTAAATACCTTTTTCCACAAACGACATTGTACCTGCATATTCAGATGACATTGTTGTAAGTCAATACTGATTAATGTTCCACTTATTAAGTACTATACGTGGTATTTGGTTGTACCACATCCAACCACTCTGTGAACCTATTAGCGTTACAAACAGCCTTTAAATTCATTTTAGTACAGATTCACTCCGAATTCCTGTGAGAGAAATTTAGGTATAGAGAGGATCATTTAGAAAGTTACATATACGCACCAGACAGATTGGAAATTGTTGTATCTGGATCATATAGAAGGTTACATGATAATATGAAGTGTGATCATATATGGTAAAAGAACAATGTCCGAACAGCTTTAGAACATATGTCAGTAGGTTATGACACGCACCACTTTCATATATAGTGTGAAAGAATAGTATCATACATGTTATATAATATTTTTAACGCGTTCTATACGGAGCATGGACCATACTTCCTCGGGTTACGGCAACAATTGCCTTGTCTGCAGGTACCAACACTACAGTCTTTGACCATGCACACATCACCCAAAAACCGATGGTACTAATATAAGCATGTGTGTGTAACAGTTACACCAGCATTGGTGTCATGTTTACCCCGACCCAGAGTAGCCCCAGTTTGAAACATGTATAATCAAGGTAATTCTGACAGGCCATTGTTTGATGTTAAACATTGCCGAAGGCCAGCATTAATCCGTTACGTAAGATTGCCGTAGTTAGAAGTGGAGAGCCGGACATAGGAGTTGCTAGGCCGCCCGATAGCCAATTATCACCTAGGTGTGGATATGTTTTCCAAGATCAAAAGAAGTTGCCTGAAGGAGTGGGAGTGTCTTAACTTCTTTTCCCTGCAAACAGACAGACAGGTTGAACTGGCCGCTAAGACGATTGGACAGGGTCACAGCGCCACCCAATAAGAATCGAGATAGGGGAGAGACCTTGACTTGGGTAGAATGATATCTCCGCGTCTTCCGGCAAGAGTTAGTTCGCTGAGAGAAATTACCCAGAGAAGAGGTTAGCGTAACTCCGTATAGCCATTCGTTATTGATTCTTATACTCCTTCTTGAGAAGTACAGTCTGTTGTTTTATCGTCTGAAAATGGCAAGGACAAAGCAAGGAAATAGCAGCGATTGTACATAGAAGAGAGGTTACAAGGGTTTTTGTTTCATACTAATACCTTTTTGTAGTTTAGTATATATTTATTTGTAATTTATTTGTAACACTTTCACTTATTCCGGACTGTTGCACGGTTTTAATCCCGGCTGGGATTAGTGCGACATTACAGAGTGAGTTGTATTCACTATATACACAGTAGCAAACAGCGTTTTTGCATTTTGTCATCCAAAAAAACAGTATATAAAAGTTAGTTCTATAGAAATAGGACAAAATTAGAGAGGGTTGACCGGCTCTAAAATAATAAAATCAAATAGGAAGTTATTAGTGATAGTAACAGTAGAGTGAAACCAACCTACAGTTGTTTTCACCGAAAAGACAAAACAAAATGGATCAAGAAGAGGGACAAGCCGCCCCAGTCCGGTCAAAAATCAGACAGTACTTTCACACTGTTTTTGAAGAAAACAGGATGATTGTTAACCACCCGGCCGGGTGTCAAACAATAGCCTTCGAAGGAGCTACCAATCCACCCAGACAAAGTGAGGTATTGATGGGCCTACATACGATGGGAGTGGATATAGGAAAAATAGAAGCTATACAAAATGGAGGACTGAACAAATATGTAGTTTACCCTAAAGGAGAAGAACCCATACTAGAAGAAGAAGAACTTGACATAAAGGGGATGGTGGCCAGGGTATATAAAACCGCACCCTTCATCAGGACTATGGAGCCAAGGCTGACAGAAGTAAACGTGATGGGGCTACCAATGGAAGTTAGCAGCCAGGAGCTAATAGACAAACTAAAAAAGAAAATGGGGATGACGATAGTTACCCACAAAATGGCGACAGTATGGGGATTTGCCCATAAAGTCTGGGAACAGGCTAATAACGTAAGCCGTGAAGACACCAAGAAGATACCCATTTTTTTATGTTCTGGGCTTTAGACTAAAGACCTGGTACAGGGGGAGTGAACTGGACAGAGTTTGCCCCCCTTTGCCACCAGAAAGGCCACGGACCCAGGGATTGCCCAGGGGAATGGAGCAATCCAAACAACAGGAGACGACTTACGCCAGTAAAACAGCGGGCCAAGGGCGGAAAGCTCAATCCCAACAACAACAACAATAACAGCAACAGGATGAAATACTAAACCTAATAAAACAAATCAGGCAAGAAAAGGAAGAAGGAATACAAACTCTACCTGACCTGGACATCACCAAAATAGAGGGACACAGGACCCTAGATTGGGAGGGTTACCTGAGTCCGAACAAAACCACCAGAGAAGAAGTGCAAAGAAATGAGGGAATAACGACAAAGAATAGATATGACGTCCTGGAAAACGAAAGCACCCAACAAGAAGATAGCCTCCAGACAGCAAACCCCCTAACGTCAACACCGATGCCCAAGAGGAGGAGGTCAAAAAGAAATTCAGATGTAATCTCTCCCCAAGAAAAGATAGTATCGAGGAAGCAAAAGAACAAACAGGAAAAGAAAAACAGGGAAACAGAGATACAAGAAGAAGAAGCAAATCCAGAAAGCGATAGCGAGGGGGAGAAAAAGGGACAAACTGAAACGGAAACGGACACAGAATACGAAACGGAAATAGAGGAAGACACCAGAAACAAGGAAACAACAATGAAATATATTCAAACATACAATACAGAAACGGAAAGTACGATACAAACAACGGTCACAAGTGCAGTAGAAAGTTTAAGCAGTACAATTTCATCAGAGGGGGGTAGGGAAACCAGTGCCCCCCCCCCCCCCGAAAATTCACAACTAAGCACATAAATTATATTTCAAATTATATTTGTAAAATTAATATAATCAAAAAGCAACACCCTGGTAAGAGACAGGAATGGAAGGAAAAAACTTGCAACTGCTGTCTATTAATGTAAATGGTATCAATAGAGAAAAATTATTTAAATTCCCGAAAGATTTAGGTTATGATGTGTTATTCATACAAGAAACGCACAATGGGTTTAAAGATGACATAAAAGTAACATTTGAAAGTCACTTGGACGGTATTTTACTAATCAGTGATTATGAACATACAGATACTAAAGGGGGGGTGGCAACTTTAATTGAAAATAAAAGGGGATTATCATGGGATAGAGTAGAAGTAGAAGGGGTTTTTAAAGGTAGGATGATACATATTATAATTGAAGAAATACACATGATTAATATATATATATATATATATATATATATATATATATATATATATATATATATATATATATATATATATATATATATGCCGGCAAACAGGGAACAAAAGAAAGTATCTTTAGAACATTTAACTAAATATATCGAGAAATATGCTACAGGAAATCTTATCATAGGGGGTGATTTTAATTGGGTGGGAGAAAATATAGATAGGGAGGGAAACCTGGCACCAAATGACATTAGAATTAAACCAGAAATGGAATATTTTATTAAAAAGTACAAATTGATAGATGTTTATAGAGTACAAAATTTTTTAAGGAAACAGTTTACTTATGAATATAAAATAAATAAAGGAAGTCGTTTAGATAAATTTTATTGCAATAATTATAATATAAATATACACAGAGAAACTAATATAACCGATTTTAAAATATCTGACCACAAACTTATAAACATGACTATAACAATTAATACTAGAATAAAATGGGGGCAAGGAAGGTGGATGTTAAACAATTCGATCCTAAAAGATACAGACTTTATACAAAATACCAAACAGGAGATAGAAAAACTTAAAAGTATGGAAAATATAGATATAATGTTGGAATGGGAAAAATTAAAAGTTAAATTTAAAAAACTAGTTATAGAACACTGTAATTTAAAAAGTAGGAAACTAAAAATGGAAAGGGAAGCAATTAGACATCAAATGTAAAGACCAAACACTAATGATATAGAGACCAATTTAAAAAACAGATTGGAAGAGAAAAATAAAATAGAAAGTAGGGGTAGGGAAATTAGGGCAGGAAAATATACGGGGATATATAAAAAAGCAGAGGGGCTATATAAAAGGGAGGAGAAAAGAATGGGGGGAGATAAAACTTTAGATAAAATAAAAATAAACACAACAACAACAACAACAACAACAGAAAAAGGGGAGATTATGAAACATATTAAAAACTATTATGCCACACTTTATGAATCACAAAATGTAGCAGGGAGTGAAATAGACGAATATTTAGAAAAAATTCCCTGTGAGAAAATAAACCATGACTTTAAAAAATTTTGTGATGACTTTATCACACAAGAGGAAATCGTAGAAAGTATAAAGACTATGAATAAGGGAAAATCACCGGGAGGAGATGGACTCTCTGCAGAATTCTATATGACATTTTGTGGAGAGTTGTTGCCCATTCTCGAATGGTTGTATAATAATATATTTTTAAAAAATAAGGAAATGACAGGAACAATAAAAGAAGGAATCATTATTTTAATATATAAAGGAAAAGGGGACAGAGAAGATCTGAAAAACTGGAGGCCCATCTCCCTCCTTAACACAGACTACAAGATATTGAGTAGAATTTTAAGCAATAGGCTAAAAAAGGGGATAGGGGACATAATTAATATAAACCAAACTTGTGGGCCAAAAAATAGGGACATACAAAGCAACATTTTAAACATAACTGCAATAATAGATTATTTACATAACAAGGGACAAAAAGCTGCCATGGTACTTTTTGATCAGGAAAAAGCCTTTGATAGAATTGAACATAACTATGTACAGAAAGTCTTAGAAAAACTTGGTTTCGGAAAAACTTTCCGAAAATGGACTAAAATACTATATACTAATATAACATCCAGAGTACAAAATAACGGAGCAATGACAGAAAAATTTGACATAAAAAGATTAGTGCGGCAAGGGTGCCCACTATCTATGTTATTATATGTAATAGCAATCGAAATGCTAAGTATCAGCATAAACCTAAACAAGGAAATTAAAGGTATAAAAGTTCCAAATATTCCAGATGAAGTGAAAATGCTACAACATGCAGATGATTGCACCAACTTTTTAGATGATCCGAAATCCTTTGTGCACCTAATAAAGGAATATGAAAAATTTGGACAAGTGTCGGGATCTAAAATAAATCAGGACAAAACGGAAATATTACAGATAGGTAACTGGCGTGGTAGGCATTCAACCATACCAGCCCATGTATTTAAAGATACAGTTAAAGCACTTGGGGTTTGCTTTGGGATAAACGAAGAGAAGGATAACTGTAAAAAAATGGAAAGCGAGATAAAACGGAACGTTTATATCTGGGCACTTACGCGGCTATGTCTAATGGAACGGGCCCAAGTGGCCAAAACATACATGTACGTAAACCTTAACTATATAATGAAGTCCACTAACATAAATAATATAATACTCAATAATATAAATAAAATCATAATTAACTACATATGGGACTTTAAATTACATTACGTTATAAAAGAAACTCTGTATAAATCAAGAGAACTGGGGGGGATAGGGATAACAAGTCCCATAATTTTAAAAATTACAAATATTTTAAATAGATTTAAACGACTGAATGGCGACCCGAAATTACCTTGAGAAGGGATTTATATATATATTGGTTTGGTTTCGTTTTACGGAATAGGGAGGGAATTTATAAAAACAACAAAGTTATGAAATTATTAGAAACTCCTAGGAAATTTAAAAGTATAAAAGATTTATTAATGAAATATAGGGATAAAAAAGAATTTTGGGACCTGGACGAAAAACTCTGATATAAATGCATTCGGAACGACATTACCAAAAATATACAATGTAAAGTGGAAAGAGAAAACCTATATGTCAACTGGAAAAGGGCATGGGGGCACTGGTCCCAACTAGGTTCTTTGAAAATACAAAGCCTCGCCTTCAAATACATGCATGATGCGTGGTTGACAGGAGAGGCTGCAGCGAGACGGCATATGGTCAGGGTACCGCCAAAATGTCCGCTGTGCAAAATAGGTCCATATACTAAAAGACATGTAATTTTAAATTGTAGATAAACATTAAACACTAGGAACAAACTTACAGATGAAATAAATATAAATGATAACTTTAAACCACAATGTATATTATACCTGGATGGTAATTTTAACAAACAGACTTTATACAAAATTTCAAGTTTTATAGTTAATACTATAAAAATTTGTGGGCCAATAAAATTTTAACTTATAATAGCTTTCCAGAGGGAAAGTACAGATAATGATGACATGGGGCTATGTCACATGGCGCTACGCGAAGTGAACAGGCCCATGTAAGAGTCTGGAAAAGAACCCTCTTGAGATAATGGAAAACCTAAAAATATAAGCAGCAGAGAGACCGAGCCCACCAACTATTCCGTCCAACAGAACCCTCTATCGAGAACACTCTTGATAGAGAGTCTTATTTCACAAAATAAACCCTCTATTCAGAAAACTATGATAAATAAGCCTTCTCTGCTGACTAGAAGAGTTATTTCATGAAAAATAACTAACTATAAAAATACTTCTTGACTCCGGGGGGGGGGGGGAGGTGTAGACGAAACACTTGGTGGCCTAGTCTCTCTGCTGCTAGAAATGTAAACATTTTTAATCCTTCAGGATTTCTAACTAAAAATTGTATCTAACCCAACTCGATACCGTGTCCGAGGATCATGTAAATTTATCGTCACAAATCCGTATGGTTTTGCCTGAGCACGACTAAAGAAATTTCTGAATTTATTTATGTCCATGTCCCCGCTGCATAAAGTTCCATGAATATTTTGTAACGTGTGTGCGTCAACGCCGTTAAATACCGTGAGAACGTTACAGTTATCTCTGATCACTTTTGGTATTTGTGTATACCGTTGAGTTACATAAATCACATCGGTGTTTTTATGCCTGCCGCGTGAGAATATCCTGGCAGGGTTTGATTGTTTGTCCAACATGATATCATCGTACACGACTAAATTATTAATACTCCCATCAGTATCATCGATACTCGGTGCTTCATCAATATCAGTTATAAAATCAATAACATCTTCTTCACTTATCGATTTTGCACTTTCGTTAAAATCTTTTAATACCTGATAACATCGCTGATCGTCCATTGATGGTGCTATCAAATATAATTTATCCCACTTCATCCACTTCATTATTAAATTAAGTAACAACTGTGTCTTACCCGACCCAGATGGACCTATAATAATCATTCCAATTGAATTTGGTAGCACTGAGTTATGTTTGATTGGCTCTCGTCGCTTTGACGCAGAAAAGTCAGTGATCTCCATTAGATATATCATAAAATAAATATGAATTTATATTGTGTGAAATGCCGAGCACATAACCCAACTGCGGATATGACAACAATTACAACAAAAAATAATCGACAAGCGCTTACAGGCAAGTGTGAACGATGCGGTATAGCGAAGTTTAAATTTATTATAAAAAAAGGGAGGTGATATCGCAGCCAAGTTAGCCAAGTTACCAGGGGCTCCGTGGGCTAAATACCCAGGAGAAAAACATCTTCCAGGATATAATTACTGTGGTCCTGGAACCCGACTTGATATCAGACTTGATGCTCAGGATTAGCCCAATCCAGGTGAGTATCCGATAAACGCTATTGATAAGGCGTGTCATGCTCATGATGTAGCTTACCAAAGCAAGGATTTGCAACAGCGCCATCTCGCGGACGTGAAATTAATTCATGCGTTGGATGCCATCCCTGATAAATCTTTCAAGGAGAGGTTAGCATCCTGGTTAATAAAAACTGCAATGAAATCTAAGCTTGTATTAGGCGCTGGTAATTAATTATAATGGAGTCAATTTATTATTCCCCAAGCGGATACTGGAGAGGTAACGCAGCAATTAGTAAACTCGCTGAAGCAGCAAAAGTTACAAAAGTTACTGCTAAAAATTGGTTATCCCGACAGGTAATATGGCAAATTTATCTACCACGCCCTAAACAAATTCATTTTGCACATTTTGATGTTAGTGTACCAAATGAGGTTCATCAGGCTGATATATTATTTCTGCCACATGATACTATCCGAAGACGCACATACAAGTACGCGTTAACTGTAGTTGATGTTGCAAGTAGATACAAAGATGCTGAACCGTTAACGACTAAAACAGCATCTGAGGTTGCTTCTGCGTTTAAACGAATTTATCAACGTGGTCTGCGATGGCCAAATTTATTACAAGTTGATCCTGGCAAAGAATTTCAAGGTGCAGTATCATCGTTGATGAAGCAACGTAACGTTACCATCAGACGAGGACATACTGAAATTCATCGCGATCAGGCAATTGTTGAGCGATTTAATCGAATACTTGCTGAGCGGTTATTTGGATATCAATACGCGAAGGAATTTATTCAGGATACGAGATCGCGCGAATGGGTTGCAAGATTACCAAGCGTGATAGCTGCGCTAAATAGCGAGATCACGCGAACAACCAGCATGAAACCTGCCATCGCAATCACAAAAAAATATATACCCGTACGACGTGATTCTTCAGCGCAGCCAATACTGGGTAATGTTACAGTTAGATATTTATATGAACCGGGTGAACTTGAAGGTGGTAAACGAAGAGCGACTGATCCTATCTGGAGTGTTACCACACACAAGATATCCACCGTGACAAGATCCACTGGCAGACCAGCAATCTACAGGTTGGATTCAACTGCTCCTCAACGTGGATTCACACGTGAGCAACTACAGGTAATTCCCGAGGACACACAATTACCGCCAAAATCACTGAAGTGATTTCGATCACTTAACTAGCACCCCGACGTCGATTGCACTCAAGACAGGTCAACATGATATTATCACGTGTATGACCGCGACTGTTATCTTTTCTGTCTACGGTAAATTGTCTTGAATTTTTATTCGAATACTGCCATAGCTTTATACAATTACAGCTCGCGCAATGATTATTCTGCTGTTGTTTTAACTCAATAATAAAGTCAACATCAAGGTCGAAATCGCGATTATTTTTTTTTTGTCACTCTGTTTGTAACCGGCGAGTTTTTTTCTTATTACATCACCATCGCTGTTGTTTTCATTATTAATTTTATCCCCGTTTGATTCGTCCAAGACAATTCTTCGCAGTTGAGATATTCTTCTGACTCTGGACACCGCTAGGTAGACTAAGTTTGACCATTCGATTCGATCATCAACGATCCAGACAGTTGTATCACTGATAGTTAGTCCTTGAGATGAATGAATTGTCATTGCGTATCCTAGCGTCCACGGGGATTTATTCATTTTTAGTGCGTCTTTGACAGCATTAATATCATCAACTAACACAATATCATTCAATACTAAATTCTGTTTCTCTGTTTTTCCAGGGATATCAACATCTATATTCTGTAACCGCGTATCAGCTGGTCTATAACATAACGGCACTGGCAGCATTGGAAATTTTTCTTGTTGTAATTGAAATAACTGCTGTTGAAGTGTGTCTCTGACTATCTTTCTACTTGCCACTATCAAATCGTCTGGTTTCCACGAGCTCCAAAAGTCGCTCATCGAAGTTTCAGGAATCATCTCGCGCATAATTTCACATTGAATTTTATTCGGTTGTAATCTGATTAATGTTTTAAATTTTTTCAACGTTGCATCAAGTGCTCTATGATCATCAGACACTTCTTCGTAATAATCAACAAAATCTTTTAACCAATCATGCGGAGATGCGCCGCCAACCGGAGGTGGTTGACCTTGATCGCCGCACATAACGACTCCAGTATTTTTCGTTAGCAGCCAATCAAGAAATGTTTTTAACGTTTCCAGCGGTACCGTACATATCTCATCCCAAATTATTTTTTCGGGAATATATTTTGTTCCCATTCGATCTGACGTCCACACACCGCCGCTGTATTTGAGAAAGCTGTGATAAGTACAAGAATTGACTCCTCGCTGTTTCATCTCCCTAGCAAGCCTGTGTGTGGGTGTTAGCACAATCATATCCGATTTTCCAAATAATTCAATCGCTCGAGTTGTTTTACCAGACCCGCCCGGCCCGTTTAAATAAACGGGTTTGTGTCTAGTGACTGGATCATACACAGATGATGCGGAAGATATTTCTGACATTTCTGATTTACAATAATCATCCTTAATTGCAACATCAGCGGATTCACAATATTCGTGTAACATCTCCGCTTTTATTCTCCACGAACTCCATGATTCGTCGTTGCTTGTAAAACAAGCCAGTGATTCTGAATATTTTTTATTGATATAAAATGAATCCGTTGCAACTCTAACTGCGGTGTCAGGAAATCGATTTATCATTGATAGCAAATTTACAGAAACATAACCCAGCATTGAAGATCTTAAATGTGTGTATTGAGGCGATTCTCCGTCGATATAACTTACAATTGTGCCCAACTTTCTTCCGTCGGACAAGAACACATCCTCCCGATTACAAAATATATTTCTCGCAACAGCGTCAGCAATTATAAAATCCAATTCAGCATCATCGATAATCAGTCGCGAGTGATGCATTTTATGATCAAATGCTGCACCCTGAGTAAATTTACCGATTATTCTTCGTCCAAGATCTTTTGCTGCTTTTTCACTATTGCTATGTTTGATCTTGAGAACTTTAGGAGCCTCACTGACAATGACATCCATCGGGGTATTTGGACTCTCTCGTGCATACTCGCCGATAACTTCATCTACACTGACACGCTCCGGTGTTGGCAACCAAACTGAGGTCTGCGGTTGATATGATATGATTGCTTCACTGACAGTCAACGATACCAGTATTCGGCTGTCAAGCATATATCGCAATAACACTATTGGTACCCAGCGCTTTTCACTGAAGTGTCTGCCAAACCAAACATAACAGCACGGATGAAGTCTCGCGGCGAATTTAAACGAAGTCACATGAGCAAATCCTGTCAGGTCAAAATCGGGTAAAACGCCGTTTATAGCAACTCGTGTCATCGAGTTCGTGGGATGTCCAAATCGCTTAAAGTATTCGCTGCACTCGCCGTTCCCGAAAAAGCTTCCTGGGTAGCAAGCAATCATATCCACGGAAATCATATCCCGGTAGTCATATCGGGTATTCCATAACCCGCCATGCGCGTACTCGACACAACTTAATTGTATATCCGAAAGAAACTGACTTCGGGTTGGTCTCCACGAATTTCTTTCTCTGGCGGCGTGAGCGGCAACACTTGGAACTGTAAAACAATTAACCAATAACTGCTCAATGTCTTCAGAAACGCTTGCGTTTCTCACATATTTCTCTGCGAGTTTTTTCATTTGTTGTTGCAACGACTCCGTCCGGTATAATTCCCCGTTGGGTTTTACAAATTGATCATACTCGGAATCTTCGGAACTCTTAAATAACCACACTGACACAGGGTCGGTTTTACTCAGCGTGTAAATAGCATCAAATATTTTTCCGGAATAAAGTTTGACAACACGATCTCGTGGAAATATTGTAACTGCATCAGTCCAGGCATGAGAGTTATGATCAATAATTTCAATCGGTGATCCTGACTTTTTATAATGTTTGGAATTATATAATATTTCCCCGGTTAGTGTTTTTACTGTTATTGAACATTTTAATTTACTTGATAACACAGCAACATCATTTATTGATGCCCCAGTATCCTTAACCGATTCAGCCCATGCTGTTATTTTTTCACGTCGCAGATCGGTTAAACCGTTTCCTCGTTTTGCGTTTTTAAAATATTCCATTACTCGCTCGGCTACACCATTTAACATAGTCATTGACTTTGTCAATGTTGACGAAGTCATTTTGATCGGGGTGAGTTTATCAATTTTTGTTTCTTTTACCAGATAGATTCCGAAAATGACTGCGGTTACAGGATACGCTCGAGCGTAATATGGTTTATCAATCCCGGTCAACATTCCTGGTTTGGAATCTTTACTTAACAGAATGGTCTTTCCGTTAGCAAGAACAGGGTCGAGTTTGTCACGGATAATCCATTCATCGGAATCTGTTTGCACAATAAATTTTATTCTGAAAAAATATTTCTTACTGTGTTCATCACTTTCATCGATGATTTCGTCAATATCGCGGATAATTTTAAATGACGACCATACATGAGAAGCGCCGTCGTCGCGGAATTCTTTTTTTCCCTCTCTGATAATATTAAATAGATCAGTTAGATTCTGCCGTCGTGAGTCTCTGTTTAGCCTGTCAAGAACGAATCTTCCAGCGCCAAATAAACCCTTCATATTATATTTAAGACAAATATTTAAATAAGATATATATATATATATATATATATATATATATATATATATATATATATATATATATATATATATATATATATATATATATATATATATATATATATATATATATATATGAATAACTGCAAGTGGTTAAAAGTTGGATCTGTAACAGTCTGTAATAAGCCCTGCAGGAAGGAATTCTGCGGTGAACATATACAAAGCACAGGACCTATCCTATGCCTGCGATGTGGCATTGGTGTCAGGGGTAAAACACAGTTATGTGCGGGATGCGGGGGGAAACGATACCGTGAACTCAAGCGATACTACAATAAAAAAAAAACGGAGATGCGCTGAAATCCGAGAGCGATTATATAACTAAGTTTTCAGACAAATTATAAATTAGACAAATATATTATTATATAAATGAATCAAGAATTTGTTCGACATCCAACCATCGAGAATTACGAAGCATCTCGAGAGGGAATAGTGAGACATTGCAGATTGAAAAAACCAGTTGGTGCTGTTACTAATGCTGGTTATCTAATGTTTGCTGCTGGAAAGAAACATTATTATAATCAGAGGATCGTGTTCGAGTGTTTCCATGGAGAGATCAAAGACGGCCTTGTAATTGATCACATTGATGGACAGAAACTTAATAATAATTTATCCAATCTGAGAGTTGTCACACAGTGCGAGAACTGTCAATTCGGAAACACTGGTTGTTATAGTAAATACGCCAAGAAGATTGTTTCCATAAATTTAAATACAAAAGAACAAAAAACATTTCATTCGATGAATGCAGCCAGTAGGCATTTTGATATTTGTGTGGCTTCAGTACGAAAAGTCGCAGAAAATGTATATAAATCCGCGTTGTCAAAAAAAATATAATAATCAGAAGATTATATTTTCTTATGTAGATAACTCTGCAGTGACTGTGTGAAAATCCGAAGGATTTTTGAAGTCAATGATACAATTATTTCCCCCTTGTCACCTTGACAGCAGCGCGCTATAACACTTTACAGGTACAAGCAGACGATTTTCTGCACAAGGAAGTAAATAACTTCCCTTCATTTTATCACCCTTGATTTTATCAGGGTGACAGCGTCAAGAATGATTTTATCCCTGACAAAGTCAGGAATAAACGTGTATTTATCTTTTTTTTACAGACAATATCACTATTTTATTACACTTGTTCGGGTTTATGGTTCATCCGTATTTTTCACACGATCATATATAAGAAAAAATGTTTTAAAATCACGCTGAGCTATTTTTGAACTCCCAGGTATCAGTCGGTTTATATACAATATCGTCCGAATAATATATGGGGTTTTCGAAACCCAACGAAGTTGCACAACTTTCTCCGTTATCGTCCCGTTCAGGGGTGGTCTTTTACCACCCAACGGGATTGATTTTGGGGGTGGGGTGCAACTTTGTTTGGACGTAGAGTATAACCCCGCATCTGTCTGTGTTGTCTATATGTTTGTACCGTCCCTATTGTAAATATTGTAAATACAACTGCTGTAAATATGCTTCTACTGTATACAACTGCTGTAAATATGCTTCTACTGTAAATATTGTAAATACTATGTGTTTGTGCCGTCTTAAGATAAGTTAGAATTAAGTTATACTACTGTGTAAGCTTGCTAAAATGCGGTGGCAATTTAGAAGCTTTACAAATGTAAATACTACATGTTATGTGTTGTCCCTACATGAACCTTGCTAGCATATCAAATGGTAAACTAGGGGGTTCACAAATGGGGAATGTCTCGTCGTTTGCAAACACACCCTCTGAGCTTTCTAGACCCAACATATTTGACATTTGGGGTAGCCTAGGAGCTAGAAGCTAGAAGCTCAAAGGAGATGTGATGTTTTTTTTATTTTAAATATATAAAAATATATATAAATATGAATCACGAAAATATCAATAATGTGATTGATGCTATTAAAAAATTAGAAAAACAAGGATTTAATTTATCACTAAATCCTGAAACAGTTCTGTCTGATTTTGAATCGTTATATGAATCTAAATGTGCAGGGCGTTATATTCTTCCTGCTCAATATCGATTCATAAAGATGATTCAAAATAATTTGTATAAATCGCTGGCTAGCGTAGAAGAAGCACAAATAAATGAATTTGTTCCACTGTCTCGTGCAATCGAAAAGATCAGGCTGGCACTGGCAGCCGAGTATGAAACTAAAAAGATAATAAATAATCGCGTCCGAAAATTGAAACATTGTATGTCCGCTGACGAAGTCATCGCTGACTTTGTCACTGACTAGGAAGTAAATACCTCACCTTGATTTCGTCATTGACGAAGTCAAATACCTGGAAGTGAAATCGAAAGTAAAAAAATATTACTTTTTTTTACTGTCCAAATTATGCAATTGTCCGATTTCGTTGGTTGCTACTAGCAAATACCCTATCAAGATTAGCAACTTGGACAGTTTCTCTGGATGCTACTAGCAAATACCCTATCAGGATTAGCAATTTGGACATTTTCTCTGGTTGCTACTAGCAAGTACCCTATCAAAACCAGTGAAATTGTCAGTGTTAAAAAAAATATATATAATAAAATTATGCAATTGTCCGATTTCGTTGGTTGCTACTAGCAAATACCCTATCAAGATTAGCAACTTGGACAATTTCTCTGGTTTTTACTAGCAAATACCCTATCAAAATCAGCAACTTGGACAATATCGTTGGTTGCTACTAGCAAATACCCTGTGAAAATCAGCGAAATTGTCAGTGTTGTAAAAAATGTATATAAAGTAAAAATTCTTTAGAATTTTCAAATATTTTTACTGCAGAAAAAAATAAAATTATCGTGAAATCGACCGATTTCTGTGATTTTTTTCCCCGTTGACTTTCACTGCAATATCTTATTAAGATGATCCCGCGAAATACACGAGTGAGCATAATTCATGATTTGGTCTGGAAAACATGTGATCGCTATGATATGATTTTCTTGTAGTTGTTTCAGCTGTGATTCTGTCAGTAAAAAATTATCATTGCCGTATTTATCAATAACTATTTTAACTTCACCCGATTTCATCATTGATGAAATCGACGACGATCCGCTGAATAATTTTTTGATATATTCTTCAAGTGTTTGTTTGTCGTATATGGAACATTTCACGTGCTGATACATGCTATATTTTTTTATCATTTAATATAATTTATTGTGACAGTGCTGTCATTGATGGTGATGTTACCAACAGTGCCATCATCGTCGTTACTGTCACTAACAATAAAATCACTGTCAGAGAGATCACTGTCACTAACAATAAAATCACTGTCAGAGACATCTTCACTGTAGGTGGAAACACTTTGTGTTTCACTGTCAGAGACATCTTCATCATCGTCATCATACTTCTGGTAATTCTTCGAATTTCTCGGAAACGCTTTGCATTTCTTGTAAGTCGAAGATTTTTGAGACATTATTATGATATGATATTATTAATTGAAAATCGTTTCAGGACTTGAAAATCGTTTCACGATTTCACCAGCAAATTAATGCTAATAGTTTCATTTCTCAGGTCCAAAAGTCTACCTGTTGGTCAGGGACTTTAAAATTCATCCTTGTCAGCATTGGACTTAAACACTGCAGAAAAACTGGATTGATTGGCTCTTGTACAATCAAAAAATCCAGGTGGTTCTTTAGGAGTAAATGAATATAATATAAACCCTTGCTGGGCTTGATTTGATACTGTTGTGTCTATGTTGTAACTGCCATCGATTACGTCACACACAAGATTGACCGCGATGACATCAGTGATATTTACGATTCCCGGAGAAATATGTCTGCCATCGCCCGCTGTGGAATTATCGTGTCTGAGGATAGTTGGCGGTGGCAATATTCGCTTGTGCTGGTCAAGTATGTCATCGAAGTATTCATCGATGATATCAGTAACAAATTTTTTTCAAGATGACCGGGGAAATATATCCTGGTAGTTTATAATTCGGTAGATCAGCTTCTTTGATTTTAAGTTTATCTAATGCGGCTCGGAGATTACGTAGGTATTCTTCTTCTCTCTCTCTTCTTTCCGTAGTTTTTGGTAAATCAGGGTGTGGTGCCCAGACATCCCCTATCCTATAAGCCTTCTTTTGTCTTTCTTCACTTTCTAAAGCATTTTTTACCCTTGATTTTTGACCCTCGATCGCTTCGACCATAGCAGTAACTGCTCTGTTGTTCAAGGTGTCTATGTTACTCGCGATTGTATTCAATAATTTGATCTCACCGATGATATTGTCACGGGAACCTGTTATATCGCTGATATGTGATTGAAAATGCGAACGTAAAATCTTTAGTCGTCGATTATGCAATTCACGAAAATAATTAAGTAAATCAATAAAATCCTTCAGCGAATAATAAAATCTAATACCGCCGTAATTTACTTCCCAGTTTTTGTCTGTTAGGGGGAGAAAATCAACAAATATTTCAAAAACATCCGTTATTACGGGGGCGAAACGTTCGAAATTGATGGTACCATCTTCTCTAGCGGATATAATTCCGTGATATGCCTTCACGTCAGTGATATAATCGGACTTTTTAGGTTCAGGTGGTATCGGTGGTGTCGGTGGTGGATTTTCAGGCCATCCTAATACTGTTCTGATTGAACTGTTATAAATGTATACGTGGTAACCCGGTGAAGCGACTTCGATGATCGTTGACAACGTTGGCTTGTGGGCGATTATTGATATTTTTGCTTCTTTTCCGGTGATACGCTTTATTTGACGCTGTATTTCCTTGTTGATTTCTTCCATCTGATAAGACCCTGTTGGTAACGTGACAACGTTCCAGTCGGGGGTACCGTCAGGTTTATTCTGATACGAAAATACAAATGAATTATTTGGCAACTGTCTGTGAAATGATGTCGACCTGATGTTGGGCCAACTGTGATATACTCGTAATTGTGCCAACGCGATTTCTTTTACTGGAATCGCAGTTGGAAAATTAATATTAAACTCTGGTTGCGTTGAAGATATTGTTATCATTGATGTTTTTGCCGCAGCTGTGTTTGCGGCTATCTGCTGAAGTAATTCCGTCATTATTTATCTGCATCGTTTTCAAATCAAAGTACTTTGAAAAACACTTTGTGTTTTTGTAATCGTTGTATGCGCTGGACATCAACGTGAATTCGGAATCGGATATTGTTGTATCGTCAAGGCTGGATGATATCAACGAGGACAATTTCGAGTAGGTGCTCGTGGCCGCGTTGTTTAACTTTTCATATTCGTGTAATTTTGTTAGCGCACACGAGGATATTTTTTTCGCAATGATATTAGCAACTCCTGCAATCGTCGTTGATGCTGAAACTGTAATTGTAATCGCGATTGCAGTTGTCACTGGTGTCAGCGCTGATAATAACACACCCGTGGATGCAACTACCGCGGATACCGAATACACTATTGTGTCTAATGCAGTTACACGCCGTTTGTATTTTTTTATCTTTGTTGCACAATTGCAATAGTGGTTTTTAACTCTGACTGCCATTCGCGTACTTGATCATACCTATATTGCTGAGCATTTAGTGTTGTCGTTGATGCCGAAACACTTTGCATTTATTATTTTACGCGGTAACCAATTGAGGCGTTTCAGCTACAAATTCCAAACACCACCAGTAAGATGTTGCGGTTAATTTCTTGTCTGCGGCTTCCAGTATAAATGTTTCTTCGGTTTCCTTGTTTAATATGATAGTCACAACCCCGGAATATTTGTCAGTGGAATGTCTCCAGGGATATGTTGTAAAGATTTCAAATTTTGCAGCACTGAATACAGACAGTCTATACACGCCAGTGGCTGCTGCTGTATATTTGATAGTATTATTTTGTCGGGACCATGTTGCGAATCCCGATGATACCGTGTACACTATGTTGGTGATATGCCCGGGAGTAACTCCAGTGGGGACTTTAATTAGACTGGTTTTGCTAACGATCTCAGGAATTCACGATACGATATCCTGCTGTGTTTGCTTGATCGTGTCAATGTTGGTCTTGATTTCAGAAAGTTTCATATCGATGACTGGAGGAGCCCCAAAGAACTTATCCACGGCCTCATCAGTTTTTGCCAAGTTTCTTCGAAGTCTTGTAAACGCGCCCACGTGAACATCATACTCTGCCCGCAACGTGGCTAGTTTACCGTCAATGGCGCTAGTGCTTGTTTGGACACTCGTGTCTACATATTGTTTGTTTGCGGCATCTTCCGGCGAGGGTGGATCTCTTAAAACGGTTATTTTGTTACCGTTCATGCGGAGTTCACCTGTCATTGTATCACCGGTCTTCGCTACACGTTCCCCTGCGGCTTTTCGCGCATCATCTCGAAGCGCCGCGATTGATATCAGCGAATCTCTGATTCTGCCGCTGTCAGTGAATACAACGATGTTGTCCGTGGTAGCTTCAATAACCCTGCGAATTATGTCATTCCACTTAATGTTACTGGTTTTTAGCTTGCCATGTCGATCTTGAAAAATTACATCCTCATCTGGGTCTATCCCGGTTAACGTTAAAAGATTATCAATTTCATCTTTGGTCGCATACTTTGATAAATCGATATCTTTTTTTTTCTTCCTTTGTTCTGCTTGATCTTCCGTAAATATCAACCATTATTAGTTATGGGGTTGTTTAAATTTGGAAATCACATCTGTGATTTCAACGTGTATTCATGCACGACTTTGTGAGGAGAACTCGCTGATTTCGAGATTGCATCAAGAACATTTAATACTTCACGGCCACATATCGGAGGATCGGTTAGTGTTTGTGTTGGCAACGTTGAGTACCAAACCGCTGCTGACGTTGTTAACGGGGATACTTATCGGAGGAATTCAACTGGCGGTACTAGCCCGTACGAATCAAAATAGATAATTCCACGTGGATCGATCGCGTAAGCAACCCAGTGAGTTCCTGGACCATCACTGTTATCAAGATTAATAATTCCGGTTTCTGGATTATTCGGTCGTGCTGGTAATTGATCTCGCATAAAGACACCTCTGAAATGTTTTACGCGTAATCGTTTAGCGGCATCAAGTAAATCAAAGTTGGACGCTGGAAGTGAAACAGAAACACCTTGTGTTTTCAAAACCTTTTTGGGTACCATGATGGCGGAGTTCCTGGAAGTCTTAGGCCGGCCCCCCCCCTCTTTTTTTTATCCGGATCCTGATCGTTGTTTCAATGCTGACAATACATCAGGCCTGGAAAGTAGTTGGGGAAGCAGTAGTGGTGCAGGTAAAGGTGCTCCAACTCTACCGAATGCTCCAGCTCTACCGAGTGCTCCAGCTCTACGGAGTGCTGCACTACCGAGTGCTGCAGCTGCAAGTGGTGCAAGTGCTGATAGTATATTTCCTCCTTGTTTCTTATATTTTCCACCAGTTGCTTTCTGTGCTATTTTTGACCCCGCATATCCAAGTGCTCCAAGTGCTGTGGCTCCTAAAGCTTTTGCTGCTAACGCTGGTGCTGCTGCGCCTAACGTTGCGGCAATTATTGGAAGAAACGGAAATATTCCACCGGATTTAACCATATCACGAACTGCTGCGGCACTAAAATCCAGTCTGATTCCTTTTCCTGTCGATTTAGCCTTGTTGATTTGATTAAGCTGTGTTTGAGTAACTGATAGCTTATTTTGACCACCACTTAGTTGTCCATGTTTGAATGTTATTGATATCCCTGTGGCATTTACATGCTTTGATTTTAATTTTTCGATCTGACCAGGAGTCAGAGCAACATTAACATGACTGTATGATATTTTATTTAATACGATCTTCGGAAAACTACAAGTTTTCTACTGGTGCATCAACGAGTATCATTCGGCCTCCAGCACCTTCAAGCAACATTGCTTTATCGGAAAGTATGACCGCGATTGCTCTGTAATTAGCTATAACTCCTGCGTCTCTATTCACGGTAGCCCGAAAGTGAATATCAACGACAGACTGTCTGGTTAAATCAAGATGCTCCAGCGAGAAGTAATAGATTGGATAATGAGAGATAAAATCCAATTGTGATATTTGCAAACCAGTGTCGATATCTAGATCACGCGCTAGATACTTTGTCAATCGTTGATATGCACGTGCAACATGGTTGTTAGCAAAATTTAGCATTATGTTCTCGGATGGTTCTTGATGTCCGTTTATTCTCAGAGAAACGTCAGTGATACCAAGTTGATCAAATATCATATGCGAACGTGTTTCATTACCCACCCGTGCAGCATCCTGAAGAGCAATGAAAATATGTCGCGGCGCGGCAACCCCCTGCTGTGATGCTATATGCCATGTAAATAAACCGTTATTGGTACTTTGAATACTATCTGTGGTTGTTGTAAGCCACGATATCAGCACTTTAACACCTTGATCCATAAAAGAAAGCAGTCGCTGTTCTTCAGTAATTGCAGGAGTCATTACCGGCATCCACAGTGATAGTTTTTTATGTTTACCTTACCAGCGTCACCTAGAGGTCGCCATAGTGCATGATTGTCGTCGGCTTTTCTAACAAGCACGACTGTATGTTTTGCTCCAAAAATCACCTTTCTGACATCTCTGCAAAATCCAAAGATATGCGACAGCGGAATGGCACATGAAAAATTTCTACGATTACCTTTCAACATTTGTCTACGTGCAGCGAAACCTAAATTAAATTCTGCATTAGCACCATGAACCACCGGCCACACATCAGCGTCAGCGTTATTGGCAAAGTTTCTTGGTCGTCTAATATTGTACTGATCACTGTTAGGATGATTAGAAGTATCCTTGGCAAACATCATTGATGGACCAGCTGATCTTGTATATTCATCAGAATATCTTGCTAGACCAATTATTGTTGTAGCAACATCGACATCCTTCTGAATCGATTCGATATTTTGTCCATCAATCATGTAGATAGCACTATCAAACAAGGCCATAATTCCGTTATTGACAAAGCCGATTTTAACATCAGGGAGGTATTCTGTATCATCTGTTTTTATAATTTCTCCTTCTACTTCAATAAATGCTTCAGCGGGCAGGAAATATCTACTTGTATCCTGAACCTGAAGTTCAATTCGTCCTCGTTTATTTGGTTCTCGTGCGTCATAAGAATAATACTGATAATCACGCACTAACTCATTTTTAAGGACCGGTTCGTCTATGTTGAATGCTGGGTCGGATTCCCGTTTAAACATTTTATTATAGAAGTTATCGTCTAAAACGAAGACCACTTCCCGCAATCAAACTTGTATTTATTTGTTCAGGATTTATCAGCGCTGCTAGTTTTTGATTTGCGGCTTCATTTATTACTTTACTAACATTTGCTGGCATGTCTGCGGTGGCTGGTAATTTTACCGGCGGAGGTTTTCTACGTATCAGTCGTGCTAGTCTATCCTTGACTGTTTGAAATGCTTTACTGGCAGCGCTACCAACAGCGCCAATAGCTTTATCTTTAATAACATCAATGGCTTTCATTGATAATTGTTTTGCGATCGGTATTGCTTTAGGTGCCATCCTAGCAAATAAACCCTGAACAACATCGCCTAATCCGTTTCCATAAGTCATCCTGTATACAGGTACTCGTGAATTTACAACCCTGACCATGACTGGTCTACGATGAGAATTGTGTACGATCATTTTATTTAATTGTTATTTCTCTAATCGATGTCGACGAGTTCATCAATAAGTTCTCGATAGATGTGAGTATCCATGATGCCGCCTTGAAATAATCGCTGACAGATATCAGCCGCTTCATTAATGATTTCCGGAGAGTTATTTCCGGCACGGCTTCCTCCTAAGAGAACTTCTAGCCGTGATACATCATTGAGAACATTATCAGGACAAGTAATGTGACCACCAAGACCACTACCGGTTACACCCGGGTCAGGCGATGGTTGTCTTCGTGGTCGAGATCTCTGCTTCATTGGTGTTGAAATACCCCCTTTCATTTCATTAACTCGCTCAACAAAATTATCATATTCGCGCTTATATATTTTGCTGATCTGTGAAATACCTTTATACTCACGAAATACCCTCGCGTTCCACTCATGTTCTGGAGTGTTACGAAATTCTGGCTTTAGAAGCTGATGACGTAATTAATATCCCGTTGCAGCGACCGCAACAGGATTGGCTATAACTTCTGCATAACCCTGCTGAGAAAAATATTTAGTTTTTAATTCTGGTTTAGTAGATAGATCCTCGACAATATTTTTAACGTCTTCGATTTCAGCACGTGTTTTGTTAGCAGACTCCATTGCTTCGCTGCTCTGTTTTGGTAATTCCGCGATAACTTGCTGTGATGCTGTTGTGGCTTCAGCGATCTTTTTGGTTGGCTCAGTATTTGGTTTAAATAATTCTTCTGTACCTGTTGCAAATTCAATTTGTGCTTGTTGCCGCGCTTGTAATTTTTGTCTTACACTGTCTCGCACAGGAATAATTTTTTTTATTGCTTCTAGTCGCTCACGAGCTAGTCTAGCAGAATGTGCTTCTTCAATGTTGGCCATTATTGTTAACTTAAATTTTTAATTCACAGCAGAAATCCTAGAATATTTACATTTCTAGCAGCAGAGAGACTAGGCCACCAAGTGTTTCGTCTAACCACCCCCCCCCCGAGTCAAGAAGTATTTTTATAGTTAGTTATTTTTCATGAAATAACTCTTCTAGTCAGCAGAGAAGGCTTATTTATCATAGTTTTCTGAATAGAGGGTTTATTTTGTGAAATAAGACCCTCTATCAAGAGTGTTCTCGATAGAGGGTTCTGTTGGACGGAATAGTTGGTGGGCTCAGTCTCTCTGCTGCTATATAAAATAAATATCTATCTATTTATCCTCTTACACTAACAGATATTTTATGAGAAAAGAAATCTATTTTTCAAATTTTAAAAAAAATTGAAAAATCCGAATTTTGGAATTTAAAATTTAACTTAATTTAAATTCTTTTTTTTTTTTAAAAAATCATCATCAACTACCACTATTGTGACGAACTTTTGGAACAATTATAATTAAAAGATAGACCTGCTCAATGGGGGAGACACATAAAAATTAAAATAAATGTGAACCCAACCCCCCCCGAGCTCAGTCTCATCTCATAAAGAAAGGTGAATTTAATACACTTCATAAGAATCACTTTGATTCAAAACATTAAGGGGATATCACCAATCTTTCAAAATTAAAAATTAGAAAAAAAAATTCGTTATTGGCGGGAAAATCTTAGAGCGGGAAATTCTAAGTACAGAAAGCTTCTAATAAGGTCAGTAGGATATTTGTTCGGTCTTTGTGGAATGCGACTGCATTTTAATTGTAGGTCGTATGTATACTTTATTATTACTAGAATTGTAGTACGAAGAAGTGCTTTGTTTTGTTAATATGTCTGCATATTTTGAAGAGATGACTTGATATTTGTAAAGAATTATATAGCTTGCTAGCCGTCGTAAGAGTTAATATTGTAATTCGCTATGTGGGTATTTTATAGTAGACTAACACATATGTTCATATGATTATAGATTTTGCCATTGTTGAATATTTGTAATGTACAGACATGCGTCTGATTGTTGTCAGATTGTAGTACGACGAGATTAAATATATATGTGTATATACTGACGTGACGCAATGTATTGATGTCTGTATAACAATTCGCTGATACCGTGCTATTACGCTGTTGTTTACCCTGCAAGAAGTGTGTGGGAATTTCGATGTGTATGCATGCGTGACCGAAATAGTGATAGCTTATCTGATGATTAATTGTCGATATAGTGTGAGGTGAGATTCGATAAAACATACGTTAACGCCTTGTGGCTTTTCACAGGAAGATTTGAGGGACAGACCAGTTACAGTTTGGTCCCGTAGTCTCAGATAGAGAGACGGAGGAAAAGAGAAGAAAGGGGAGAACTCAGGACAAGTTGAAGTCTAGGAGCGAATTGGAGGAGGAGATAGTAGAGACGGAGGAAAGGAGAAGAAAGGAGAGAAGTCAGGAGAAGTTGAAGTCTGGGAGCGAAATTGGAGGAGGAGATAGTAGAGAGGGAAACGGAGACAAAGGAGGAGTTAGAGGAACGGAAAGAAGGAAGGAATCAGCGGGAAAGAAATAGATAAGTAGATGCAAGGACAGGGGGAAAATCGAACTCACACTGTAAATCACGGGATGAATTAGGCTGTCACTTGGCCGAGAGAAAGACGAGTGATTGGAAGTTATCGTTTTAATTTATCGAATTTATTAAATTGTTATTGATTGAATTTCATCTTCGTGTTCTCTATAATTTAACCGTCGGCATTGCTGACTGGGGGCTCAAAGCTGTAAATCTACCTCGTCACTAATTTAACTTTCTAACCTCACGAGCCATGGTGGAACTTCCATCATAATTTAATTAAATTATATTGGAAGAACCCTACCCCAATGCATGCAAACGTCACAATTAGCTATGCAATCGAAATTGTAATTTTGGATTATTCTTGCTCCGTTTCCACAAGACTCTCATTTCACAATTCCTACTTTTTTTTAGAGCGGATTTAACTTTGTCCTGACCAGCATGTCTCATGTTTCAAGTGTACCGAATGCAACAAATGGTTTATGTAACAAGATCGTTTTAAACGGTTCAAGCATTCAATGGTTGGCCAGTGTTTTTCAATGACGCAACCTACCTTAGGTCTATATTAGCGTAACGCGTTGGGAGGAAGGGTGATCTTTCCACGTTGCTCATTAGCTTGCATTTCAGGAGGTGAACATGATTTGTTGCCTAGGTTCTTTAAATCACTTTCGCTATTAGATGTTTGATGTAACGCCATTTTGTCGGATTTTAAATTAGCTATCAACATATCTCATTAAACGATATGTCATCAGAACACATTCTCCTGATAGTAAGCGCTTGATTGTAGTGGATGTTTTGGGTGCAGTACCTGGGTGGCAGAATGATGGGAAAAGAAACTGATATTTGTCATTTAGTTTGGAATAAATATCTGCATGGGCGTGTCTGCGCGATTTTGAGCATTTTGTCCCATGTTCCATTCTTCGGCAGTTATTTGTATCGAATGATGGAAATTGTTGCTTTGCGTTTAGAATTCGTCTCGCTTTCTCATATTATATGGTGATTTCATTTCTACGTCATCCTTGTCAGGTACTATTTGGTACGGGATATAGCTTTCAGAAACCAAAATTTGGTTTTATAATCGGCCACTAAAAATATGTTTGCAAATGAGGGATCGATCTTAATTCCCAAGACTGTTCCGTGTAGCTGGAGGTAGTTCTTGCCACTGAAATCAGACTTACTAAGTTAGTGGACTAAAAGTAGGAATTTTGGCAGGATTTCTGTAAGCAGCATGTTCAGTTATTTCTGAGGTTTCTTAACATGTCTATTTTTGTTTCATCATGTGGAAAAATGATATCGATGGATGTTACATTATTGGTATAGGTTAATTACAGGACGTACGTTTCACGAGGTTACATGTTGTGTATGCAATGTACATATTGCATGAAAAGGAAGCTTATAATGTAATCCTAGTGTTCATATTTTTCCCTGATTCGTGTACTATAGGAAGGAGATATGATGCCTACTCTTGGGTGTTCGTTAGTACTGAACCTTCTTTTTATCGTCTTCTGATATGCATTTCTTTTGGAAAATAGCTTGTATATTGGACACAAATGTTGGAAAATTTATCATGGATAAAGCAAACTTTATCAACAATTCAACCTAATGATCTTTCTTCTAGGGACAGAAGTGGACATAAAGACACAAAGAGTGACAATAAGTATTTACATGTCTGCACATATGCACCAAATTATCCTGAGTAATGAAGAGGTGAGGCGAGAAAAACAAAATATACGAAACAACTAAATAACTTGAAAAGGATCTACTGTTTGGAGGCGGAGAAATATAGATGCTAGTAAGCAGTGCTATAGCGTCATACTGCCAGGTGCAACCTAGCAATCTACATCATTAAGAAGGAATTGGAATTCAGAGAGCGTCATCGGTAGCGGTGCATTATTTAATCCTTCTAGGATATAATTTCCACTAAGAGAAACAAATGTATGACTGCATTCAAGCTACATGGGAGGGTGGCTGAACGACGAACTACTATTACTATTAGAAACTTCTAATACTACTACTAATAATACGAAGAAGAAGAAAAACCCCAACATCAACTATGTGTCATTAAAACAGAATGAGGCTGAGTAAACAGACAATACAGAAACTGACACACGGTGTGTTAAGAAGAACAGTTACATATTAGAATTCATCATTTACACCAGAACTGGCATGTGCTAACTACTACTATATCCAATATTTGTCCTTATACCTTTATTGTCAGATCATCTTTGATTTGGTTCAATGGGCAGCATTTTATGGGACTGTGAAAAGTGTCCGTCTGCGTTGAAATGATTGACACTCATTCTTATCTTCGAATTCCAACCTTTTAGCCACCATACTTGATGGCACAAATACAAATTGATGACACATCCTAACCTTTGGACGCGGAAAATTGGTTCCGAACGACTAAAACTTAATGATTCTCGAACTGATTCCAAGCAAGTAACAGCAAATGAATGCACTGATCCCAATGTTTTCCTGTATGAACGAAATATGACCGAATCACGTTCTTCAATGGTTGATGAAGTGTTTCTAAATACGTTTGAATTTCAGGGTGATAGGCAGCGGATTTAAACTGTTGGATGACTAATTCATGCAGGACTCGCTGAAAAACTTTAGAAATGTAGTTGATCAAAATGGAAAGATTCAGGATACCAAAAAGTGTTAAAAATACTCTGTCAAAATTTTCTTCATTGTTTATTTCTAGTTCTTCTCGAATGAATTGCCTCTGGAAATCTTGTGGACGCACACATTTTGGTCAACAATTATTGTTTCCATGACTTTGTCTTAGGTACGGTACCAACACAGTCTACTATTAGTCTGCTATAAAGTTCCTCAAATGCACGTATGTATCGCAGTTGAGCCTTAGGTATCTTCTGATTAAGTTTTTCTATCATTTGTAAAGTTTGACAATTTCTGCGGTATTTAAAAATATACATGTTAAGCTGGTGACAATCCAAATGGTTCATGATCTTGCTTTAAGTCTTATTAACTCCTAACTGACCAGACAAGAGGGTATCATGGGCAAGACTAAGAATGTTCTGTCGATATTTCTTCGGAACGAAGCTATCCAATTGGCCACTCATCACCAACTGGTACCGCAAGTGGCCTACGTTTTCTCATAAGGACCCCATTTTTAACCAAATTACAAACAGCTACTTGTGTGACTTCACTTTTGGGTGATTTCCCTATGACACAAACAGGGGATCTCAAGATCTTGTTCCTGTTCGACTCTGATAGATTACTTATTTTGCCCTGATTATAATAGAGATAATTAGTAGTAAAAGAGTAACAATGTGATCAATATATATTAATTGATCAATGCTAGAAGCAAAACTGGCCACATTAAAAGACTAAAGGATTAATTTCGTGATCAAAATCATAGTAATAAACGAATGTCCCCCATTGGTAACACTGGACAACAAATTTTTACAAAAGTCATGTTACTGAAATAAAATTAGTCAATTCTTATCAATTTTTATGTGCTGAACACGAATATGACAGTCAAATTGTAAAATTGGCTCTAGTTTTTTTGTAATCTGCAAGAAATTAATGTTTACATAACGAAATGCATTCCAATAGTAAAAGGTCAACTGTAATAGCCTACCTATAAAAAATCAAGTCATTGACTACATCTTAGATTTCTTCGCCTGTCTCTTGTACAGCTGTTCGGGAGCATCTCTGAGGAGTGTCCAGCAGTAGTCAGCCAGCATTGTAGTGGACCATTTTCCCTGGTATCTTTGTTCCATTGTTGCGATATCTTGATGAAAACGTTCGCCGTGTTCATCACTAACAATACCACAGTTGCTAGGAAAGAAATCCAAATGGGAATGAAGGAAGTGAATCTTTAGAGACATATTGCAGCCAAGTTTCTTATACTTCATCAACATGTCTTCTACTAGTTCCTTATAGTTTTCTGCCCTAACATTTCCGAGGAAGTTTGTAGAAACTAGGCGAAAAGCATTCCATGCTTGTTTCGCGTCACCTTCCAGCAAGTTGTTGAACCGGTCATCTTTGAAAAGCTCTCGAATCTGAGGACCCACAAAAACTCCCTCTTTAATCTTTGCTTCGCTGAGTCGAGGGAATTTTTCATGCAGGTATCGGAATGCTGGTAAAGTCCGGTCAATGGCTTTCACGAAGTTCTTCATCAAACCTAGTTTGATGTGAAGGGGTGGTAGCAAGATTTTCTGAGCCTCAACCAGAGCTGGGTGTTGGATATTCTTCTCTCCAATGGCTACATTCTGCCTGTGAGTCCATTCCTTCCTCATGTAGTGCATTTCCCTTGCTCGGCTATCCCACTCGCATAAGAAACACATGTATTTTGTATATCCTTGCTGCAGTCCCATTAAAAGGGCAACTACCTTCAAATCACCACAGAGGTGCCAGCTGTACTTGTTATACTCAATGGAATTCAGTAGCTGCCTTAAGTTATCGTATGTCTCTTTCATGTGGACAGCATACGCTACTGGAATAGATGGAAGAATGTTTCCATTGTGCAAAAGCACAGCCTTGAGACTCAGTTTCGAAGAGTCCACAAATAGTCTCCATTCTTGTGGGTCATGAGTGATTTTTAAAGCATTCATGAGGCCCTCAATATCGGAACAGAATATCAGATTACTTTCCTTTCTGAAGAAAGGCTCCAATTGCTGGTGGCGCTTTCGATATGCAGTAATTGTGACATCTTCTTCTAGAAGATTCCATTGTTGGAGTCTTGATCCTAGCAATTCTGCCTTGTTCTTTGATAAATCCAAATCACGAATCAGGTCATTTAGTTCTTCCTGTGTTATTCTGTGTGGGGTTGATGATGCACCACAGTGAAAATCTGGATCACTGCATGCTGATGGACCAGGAGAAGAACAGGTCGACTCACCTTTGTCTTCGTCAGATGAATCAAGAGAATATTCTGCTGGAGGTTCTGGAATAGGAAGTCCCTCACCATGTGGAACTGGTCTCAATGCAGACGGAATGTTTGGGTAGACTATTCTCCACTTCTTTCGCTTCGTTATTCCGCCGGAAAGAGGAGGAACCAAGCAGAAGTAACAGTCATTTAGGTGGTTGCTTGGCTCTCTCCACACCATTGGGACTGCAAACGGCATTGATGACCTTTTGCAATTCAACCACTGTGAAAGCTGTGTTGTACATGTAGCACAGCATATATGCGGAGCCCAAGGCTTGTCTTGGTCACCAACCTTGCATCCGAAGTAAAGATGATATGCCTTCTTCACTTGAGAATTGATACTTTTCTTCTGGTTGGCAAATGTCACTTCCCCACAAATATAGCAAAAATTGTCCGCGGTATTAACACACTTTCGAGGCATTACTGTTCTTTATTGTACGTAAATGGATAAAATAATAAGTTTTATGTAACAGTAGCTTGAACTGTCTCGCACAACGTCTAAAATATTTTAAATGCTGAACCTATCTGATTGGGCTTTATATAGTACACTGCTTACGTCAGCTTCAGCAGCCGCCTGGCATTAGTATAATAGGCCTACACATGTATAGTACACTGCTGACGTCAACTTACTTCAGCAGCCGCATGGCATTAGTATTGCATTGCATCAGAAAATGATGCAATCAACTGTGGATGATGTGAGCATGATGGTATTATGCAATGTTACATCATTATTCCGGATGTTGCTGCAGTCCTACTGGAGAAATTTACACAGTGAAACATAGAAAATGAGGTATATGAATATCTTCAAAACGAGAGCCAATACAAATTTTTCACGGTTATATTCGTGTTCGGCACACCAAAATACTACAGATTAGGGCCTTTTCAAGTCAGTAATGATTTCACTGTTGACCAGTGTAATCAAGGCAGTGTCAGGATAGTGACGGGGCTTGAGACTGGGTCTGTTGTCAAATTGAAACAATGGAATTGTCACAGATATAACGTGGAATTCAGCAAAACTCTCAAGTCGAGAAAAAAACAGGTTTGAGCGGAGGATGGGGTTGTGGTTAAGAAATCTACCTACTTCCGTGCGCACAAACAGACGCTGAACAAGGACAGAGACCGTTACAAGTGAGGTGTTAGTTTGCCTATATTATTGAATGTACTAAAGTACCAGTGAACTGACGTGTGATGATGTGTTAATAGTCTTCAAATTAATCACAGTAATATAATCCAAGATGACCTTATCAGAGTTCGCTATAATTCAAAATTAATGTCTCTGTCCAAAGATATTGTTGTTCACTTTGTAATTCCAGAGAAAAACATTTTAATAAATTATTCCATGCAAATCAAAAACTGGGTAATACAACACAAAAGATTTTGCATCTGATGTTATCGCAATAATGTATAATTTTTCAAGTTAACAAAATTATAGAAAAAGAAAGCCAGGACAAAAACGCTGTGTAAGGATGTAGGTAAAACTATCAAAATCAAGTTCTAGGCTATTCTAAGTTGTAAAAAGATAAAATATGTTACTCAGATTATAATAAAGAATGTCGTAAACACCAAGTGCAACACATTTATCGTTGGGGAATACCAGTGTTCTATATCTAGACCCAAACAAAAATATTTACCTCTATTGATAACGATCCAAATATATAATCCACAATCACAGAGAAAATATTAGCTCTGTATTATTTGTTTACAAAATTAATAGTTACTGGTCAGGTACACAATGAACGTGATATTCCGACATGATCATATACAAATTCCAATTACATATAACGAACAAGCATGGACAAAAATCTAACAAATACATATTAAATACAGATAACAATTACAATTGAAAGAAATGCACAAACAGACCTAGTTAGTATAGGAGGCATTAAGGTGCTATGAACTCAAAAGTGGGACTATGTGACTTCATTGGGAATTTAACATTACAGTGGCTGTCCGCTTATGGTCGAGTCTCGGGGTCGGCTAATGTGGTCATGTGAGAAAGTTTGCCAGTAGCTTTCCGTTTGTAGGCGGTTCTTTCCCTGGCTCTTTTAGGTTTTTCCTCAAGCAGTTATACTGGCCGCCATTTATAGCTTATCATGCTCTAAAAGGTGGCGTTAAACCCCTAAACAACAATAACAACGACCGTTATCATTTGCGTTAATATAGGCTCGACTGGGATTTAATATTAATCTAATGTCCATTAGTCTATGAGTGTAATATTATGGATCTCTATGGCCTCCGACAGGAATGGTAATATTAAATAATGTGGACGAGTTTATAACATTATGGGCTTCTATGGACTTAAGGGGAATTTATTATATAAGCTATACGTCTTGTTTCCAAGAAGGTTCTTTCGGTTTCCATGGGGTCACACTTACTAACTAAGACGACGTTTGAGTGGCCAACGCCCAGGCAGCTGCTGATAACCACTCTTGCTTACTAACCAACGAAAAGAGTTGGAAAATACATACGTCACACACAAACATAACAATACCATATTCTCTCCATCGTCACCGCTTCCTCGTCCATCACTTCCGTTATTCGTTTTCTTAGCCACTTAAGCGTCTACCATCTCAAAGAGAATTCTAAAGTTATCGAACGAGCACGTGTATTCGTTCCACTTTCCGAATTGCACTGGCTAGAGATCTTAGTTGTCTGGTCCACGATGGATGAAAAAAATTGGCGAACGCACAGTTTTACATCCAGGCGACGAGCCCTTGGACGAAACAAGCCACAAAGGAACAGACGGAGATCTTACAGATTTTCAGTGAAAAGGACAGGGAAATAGCATGACAATATAAAAGAAAAAATACTAATCAACAGAAGTTGTTTTTTTCTTCTTAATCAACATTTTTAATAATCTATATTAACCCAACGTCAACAAAGACAGTATGAGGATAAGAACAGGTTTAGTCCCTTTCTCAAAATGTAACAATGACAAATACTAAACAAGTTATTTGAAACACACATCATTTTTCCGTTACAATACTGGGAAAACACGGGATATTATAAGTTTTAGGGTGGAAGAACTTTATATTTCAATAATTATTTGTGCTGGCGAATGTGTTCCTGTCGATATGTGCGTTCGATATTGCCGGATGACCGGTCGATAATCGAGCATATTTGCACACACAAAGATAAAATGGATTGACATGGATGTATTTGATTTGTTCGCCTTAATATTGGTAGGCTTGCAGACGTGTTGCGCGTATCCGTCCTACATAAGCGGTCCGGTGGATTCAAAGGTTCGATGTCCACCACAACGGAATAGTCAATGATGCGTTAAAATTCTGGATTCGTTTTTTAAACTTAGTGTAGTCTTGTTTCACACTTATACCACTTAGTAGTCTTAATTCAAACCCCTGACTTTTGTTGCTAAGTTTGGTAGCGTACAGCACTTCCATGGTCGACTCTGTCAAAGGACTGTTCATGTCTCGCTGAGGATATCATCTGGGATTGCATCCATTTGTTTTGAGTTTCTCACAAGTAATTTTCCAAGCCAATGTTGTTAAATTTCCAGATCGGATAGAAAATATTTAAACATATCTTCATGACGATCAAATTGGTCTGTAGCATAAATGGATTATCTCTGTTGTGTTAGGATAACGTCGGGGTAGTAATAATGGTCTTCAGGCGAATGGATAATCGCTACGTGCTTATTTTCTTAATTGTAATCTAGCCTCTAAACATTACTCTCCTTCCAAACGCAGTAGGCATTCTGCTCAAGGTCATTGCCATAACAAGGTCATATGTCTTGCAATCTTTAATTTATACTTTTCCTACTTTAAGTGGCTTTCAGGAAATTGTACGAACATGGTGTCCACAAGTGCAGCTCACTTGAAATGACTTTGAAAGCACTTTTCTGTTCCTATAATTGGGTCATACAAAGTCTTACTCATAACGGTGGGCTGACGAACGTTCTATTTCAACTAGAACAGGAATACAGTGTATGGACTCTAAAATTGCACATGTCTCTCCACAATGAATATGTTTCTCCCCATTGTTAAAACTTTGGTTACATTTATCCGAATAATATGTGTATCATCTGAGACATCATGTCATAGTGTTAACAGCATCGAACTGATTCTGTTGATGATAAATGTGAATATACTCAGGGGGCAGAAAGCTATCACGGGCCCATGGGTAAGAAAAACCCGGGCCTCTCTATGGTCTTGTTCAAAAATTTTTTGATATAAAATTATAAAGTGTTGTTTGGCCCGGGGCCCATGCTGGCCCTGGCCTAGTGGATATATTCTCGGTTGCTTCCCATTCGTTAGTCCTGAATGTACTTTCTGTCTGGAAAATTAGTGTATCGAAACAGGAAATCTCATCAAAAGACTTGAGAGTACACATTTAGCGTAAAACAAGGGGCAAATTCGTCGTTTCTTTCAAGACGTTGCACACATAGTATGTTTCAAAATTATTGATTGTTCTGAAAAATGTGTGTTTCTTTTCATTGTCTGGCCTTGTACGATTGTTGAATGCTTTTCCATTGTAGTTTTCTTTTAGTGTATAGTTTTCAGGATCATAAATTCGAGCCACCAGAATAGCACGGCTTAGCAATCTGCTCTTTATCGTTGTTAATCTGGATGATTCATTGTTTGGTACCGGGAGCGGAGACGGAGAGATAGAGGGGGAAATAGAGAGAGAGAGAGAGAAAGAGAAAGAGAGAGAAATTGGCGTCATGCGTCCCATGTATTCTGATTGGAAGATAAAAGATTCACCCTTTGTGAATTATGTTCTTCTTGCTGTAATCTCCTGGCCATGTTTAACATGCTTGTATAATATATATATATATATATATATATATATATATATATATATATATATATATATATATATATATATATATATATATATATATATAAAGACGCTTTCGCCTTTGTTTCATCGGTTCTAAAGATAAAGTCAAGATCAGAACCAACTTGGATTCATCGACCAACTTCAATCCTAACTACCATATGTATTCGAGTAATCAATAAAATCACCGATGTGGATCTTTGGAAGAAAACATTGCAATTGGTAAGGCAAGAATGCCCCAAAAGAGTATTAGCATATCGACCGACATTCCATAAAAGCTTGCTTTGATTAACACTGAAGAGGGGTAGTATGTCCTAACCATCTTTGGCTAACTACTCCAAACCGCCCTTTACTAACCATCTTCGGCTAACTACTCCAAACTGCCTTTTACTAACCATCTTCGGCTAACTACTCCAAACCGTCCTTTACTAACCATCATTGGCTAACTACTCCAAACCGTCCTTTACTAACCATCATTGGCTAACTACTCCAAACCGTCCTTTACTAACCATCATTGGCTAACTACTCCAAACCGTCCCTTACTAACCGTCATTGGCTAATTTCTCCAAAGCACCCTCTACTAACCATCTTTGAGTCACTACTCCTAACCGCCCTTTACTAGCCATCATTGACTAACTACTCCAAACCGCCCTTTTCTAACCATCTTTTGCTAACAAATCCAAAGCGCCCTTTACTAACTATCTTGGGCTGACTACTCCAAACCGCCTTTTACTAACCATCTTTGGCTAACTACTCCAAACCGCCCTTTACTAACCATCTTTGGTAGCTACTCCAAACCGACCATTACTAACCATCTTTGGCTAACCACTCCAAACCGCCCTTTAACGGGCTGTCCAGTTTTCTTTGAAAAACCATTCAATATTGTCGAAACATTGTATGAAATATTAGGCATTTATGTTTGTGCTAGTTAGTGTACGTCTATTCACAACTACCGCTCCGGTGGCCTAGCGGTTACCTCGGATGCGGGAGGTCGCGGGTTCGAATCCCGGCCGAGTCAGAGACTTAAAAAAATGGTACTCACAGCTGCCTCGCTTGGCGCTCAGCAATTAGAGGTGAGTGTTAGGACTGGTCGGCCTGGTGTCACGATAATGTGACTAGGTGGGACTAATGCTACATGTTACATGATGTCCCCAGTGCTAGGCATCACTATAAACGGTCACAATGCATACATTGTAGCGATATGACTGCAAACTTGTTAAAGCTACGTTACAAATCCAAATTACACACACACACACACACACACACACTTCACACCTGAACTTGATCTACTCAATTTCGTTGGGATAGTATATAAGCATGTTTGTGTGTATAGTGTGTGTATAATCCTACCCTCTTTTATTTGATATGCAGAGGTTTTGTTGGGCAGAAGACGACTGTGATTTTGTCATACAAAGGATGTATTGGTTAGTAATATGAGAGCGTTGGTTAGTAGGTGCGAGGGTTTTGGTAAGTGGATAAGAGGTTGATGGTCAGTAGATCCTTGCTTGTTAGTTGCCTAATCGGAGTGATAGCAAGTGTGGTTGTTGGATAGTCAATGTAATCTTAGCATTACATTTCCATTGGGGACTTAGAAATGCAAGGGAAATTTGGAAACCAAAAAGCATAACATTTGTTCAGGATATACTTTTACTAAAATATACGTTCAGAAGTATGCTGATCAAATGATTTTTTTATACAAGAAAGAAACGCTTTACTTCTTACAAAAAGCAATGCATGTCTCTCAGTAAAAGTAACATGATACTTTTCAACAAACCTTACTATTGGGGCAGAATGTAACGCATGATCCTTGTGACAAGTTTCCTTTTGCTACAAAAAACTATATTGCGTAACTTTTTATGCAAAATATGAGAAGATGATTTTTTTCTAAAGCGCTGCTATTTTTTTTTTAAAAAAACAAGCCGTTACTTTTGTCGCTTAAGACATGCTCCGTCTCGT